>JAVISA010000001.1:1453018-2053018 GCA_032595095.1 Didymellaceae sp. YAFEF048 | reverse complement strand
GGGTGCGCGTAATCGACTTCAAGCACGAGGTGATCCATCTGTGGTCGCTGCAGAAGCTGCGTCAACGCGTCCGACGAATGCATCAAATGCATCAGTATATGAACAGGCCTGAGTACATGCAGCACTTTAACCCAGAGAGCCCGTTCTCGGATCCTTGCATGCCCGAGTTCTCTCGTATCGGTGATGTCGATGTACCGCTTGCTGCTGTCTTCGAATCGAGGGTACGAGACATGAAGCTTGATGTTGTTTCACCGTACACCGCCAATCCAATCGGAATCATCCATCTCTCAGTGGAGCCTTCGTCTGCAGAAGCACCAACTACAACGCTCAACTTCAGCGTCACGCTACATGAACTTGTAGGCTTTCCTGAAAGGGAAGGAACTGATGTTCATGCTCTACTATACCTTCCTACGCTTTCTAAAGAGGGAGGTGCGACAAGCACAATGTTCATGAACAAGTTCGATGAGGGGCCAATCCGGTTTCAGACTTTCCACAGCATGAGCATACCGTACCCGAGTCCTCTAGATACCTTCCTGCGGGTCGCAATCTTCGCCCGAGTAACCTCGATGCATCTTGACAAGCTCCTAAGTTGGGATGATATGCGAGATCAGGCTCCTCTGCCAAAACAAAAGCGCAGCACTGCACGAATTGCTGAATCTGAGTTCTACACTGAAGATACTCATGACATCTTTTCGCGAATACAAATCCAGGAGATCACTGATGACGGTACTTACAAGCCTGTCGAAGTGACACAAAGCAGTGTCCTCGACGCCGGAGTGTACCAGCTTCACCAAGGCCTGGCAAGACGCATTGTGGTGAATCTGACACATACCTGCGGCGACGTATTGCAGTGGCAGAACGTTACTTCGATGCGTATGGGCCGCATTCGTCTGGTTGATGCATCTGGCAATGCCCCTGGGATAGACTCTCCTGTGAGAGAGGTTCCTGTGGACCTGACTGCCCCACCTACTGTCAAAGACAACGCGGATGGCACCACGAATGTGAAATTCATCGGGCGATGGGATAGTACAGCTCATGGATCCCTCCTCCTCGACCGCGCTACCCAAGACAAGTACAGGGTGCAAGCCAATCTGCTGTTCAATGTCATGTCTGCAAAGCTAGACGAACCAATGGTCTTCTCCCTGGATATGAACATGCAGATCCGCAACCGTGCTTACATCCGCCAAACATCCCTCTTCTCCCTCTCCAATCTCTGGAACCAAGTCAAGGTCATCCACTCCACGGTTGGCATCTTCAACGTTGCCATTCGTCCTACGTCAGTCAAACGCGCCACTGATCTCTGGCGCATGAATACCCGCGAGGACTATGTCAAGGGAGAAGAAGACCTCGCGGACTGGACACCCCGCGGAGTCTCGCTTGTCAAGGACTACATCGGTGTTGAGCGCCGCCGGCGACGCATCGCAGAGATCGAGCTTGCACGTACTGTCCTCTCACCCAAGATGCTCAGCGTCACCAAACTTGAGTCATACCCAACAGAGTTCAATGACAACCAGAGAGCCCTCTTGGCACGCATGCTCACTCTATGGACATCACACAAAGCTCCCGAAGCTATCATTCTCTCCAATGCGAACCTTGAACCTCCCTCCGCAGGCGCAGCATTCGCTCCGCGCTCACCCTCCCGGGGCAACTCTCCCGCGCCCAAGCCAAGCTTGACGGCAACCGTACGCTTCATCTCCAAGAACCCCAACCTCCTCAAAGCCAGCTTCCTCCTCACTCCGGACCCGACAAATACGCGCTGGATCAGGCGCTACGTCGAGTTCCGCAAGCCCTACCTACACGTGTACAGCGTCGACGGCGACGAGCTCAACGCTATCAACCTGACCAACGCGCGCGTCAACCACAGCCCTGAGATTGCGCGGCTGATGAACCAGGGTGCTGGTGCGCCGGCTGGCGGGCAGCAGAGAGGGCACACGAGGAATGTGAGTGATGGCGTCACGCCGCAGCAGAAAGACACCATTTTCGCAGTCTTCGCCAAGACGAATACGTACATCTTCCGCGCGAAGAGTGAGCGGGAAAAGATCGAGTGGATTCTGAGGATCGATCAGGGGTACTTCAGCAGTGAAGGGGAGGAGTCGGGGTAGGATAACAAAAGACTAAGAACTGGAGGTGGTTCGTGAGGTCAACGTCACTGATCTATTGAATCACTCACTGCACTTACCATATTTTGACGGGCGTTTATCGTTGGATTGAAATGTTTCGCTGCATTTCCTCGTACATACAGATTCTTTGCTTGGGATACCCAGAGCGTTGGCATAGCGCGCGCAAGCGAAGCATGACTCCAGATTGAATTGATTATTTCGAAACAGATGCTTCGTCGATAACATGTCTGTGTCTGCTCTCCCAACAAGGAAACTATCTCATGCGATGCTTGTGGTATATATACATCTTGCTTGCGCGCGCACATCAACGCCATTCTCCACCCAAAAGCTGAAGATGTCTGACGCGCACCTTCAGTCCTCAATATCATCATCTTCGAGCACCAAACTCGCGCCCTTTGCAGCCAACCCCGTGATCGCAGACTCCGCCTCGTCCTCCCTACTCTGCACAAATCTCACGCCCTTCTTCTTCTTTCGTGGCGTGGCAGGCGCGTCCTTATCAGTAGCCCATTGTTCCTGGTCGCCGGTTTGCTGTTCCAGCGTGTCCTCGCCTTCTTCTTCCGCCGTGCCTTTGCTGCTTGCTGCGCCGTGGAAGGCAGTGATTTTTTGGATCTCGCGGATCGTGGCGGTGGTTGAGAGTGATGACATACGCGATTTGCGCAGGATGGTGGTGAGGTAGGGCAGGCGCTCGAGGAGCATTTCGTAGCGTGCTGAACCACCGCTGCCGAGGAGTGTGGGAGGTGGGGGATCTGATGGGTGCGCTTGAGAAGGTGAGGGTGTGGCGGCGGGTAAGGTGTTTTGTCTCCACGACTCGACGCTGCTGGTGAGGAATGCAGGCTTTGAAGGTACTGGACCTGTGGTGGAGAGCAATTCGCCTCGTTGAGCTCGCGATATCCACATCTCCAGGAGATCGTTGGTCTCTTCCTGCTGTTTCCAGATTCGTAGCGAGGCTGGGTAGTACATGGCGAAAGCGCTACCACTCTTCGGTGCTCCAGTACCAGCCCCTGGCCCCTTAGCTTTGATACCCATGACGCCAGGCGGGGGTGCCAATCGTTTGACAGGGTGTGGAAGATTGTATAGAAGTCCACGCACACTGGTTTGAAAGCACATCTCGTCTTGGCGAAAATTATCTGCACTTGTACCCTGCATGTTTCGTCGACTGGAGCCAGCACCGAACCTATCTGGCGATAAGAGATCGGCATCAGAAAGAGCCTCGATGCAGCCATCTACAGAGTCCATAGTTTCCTCGCTATCAGCACCTCCACAAGACAAAACGTAGTTCTCATGTAGAGCGGCGGTGAAGGTATGTGTATCGGTGCCGAGCTCATCGATGAGTGTATCGAGATTGATTTCGGAAGCCTTGGGTCGCCGACGTTCTGGGAATGAGTGAGGTGGTTGAGGAACAGGGTTGTTCGGGTCTTCGGAAAGGCGCTTATTGTAGACGACCTTACCTACTGCGTGGAAAATTCCCAGTGTGCTCTCTCGTCGAGTTACAAGCTCTAGCGATTCCCGCTCCATCTTGGTGATGGGCACATCTTTGGGGCCCCTCTTCTTAGTGAAATTGACCTTCGCGCCCCAACCTTCCGAATCGTCCCCACGTAGACAGAGGAATTCGAGCGAAGACACAGCACTTCGCACATCTCCCAGCTCCGCGAGCTGTTGTATGACTAGAGGTCCAACAGTATTCTTCCGTCCTGATTGACGTGCCTCTTTTACCACAACCAGATCCAGTGCCTTCGTCATGAAGGTGGGTGCAATTGGATTGAATTCGATTACCGACACCCCAGGATGGGTCAGTATCTCGGGACCAAGCAAGCGGTGCGCCGTGAAACTGTCAGCGGCGGCCGTATTCGTTGATAACAGTGTCTCAGATATGACCATAACTATAGGCGTTACGGCGGAATCTGGGCTGACTTGTTTTGCAAAGAAGGCTGTGGCTGAGGGAGTGGCGGTAGCAAGAAAATTGAGGACAGAAGACCGAAATGACTGGACTGGAAGTGACGCACGTGCGAATGTATTGGGGAACTCCTCTACAAGGACGAGCTGCTTTTGCTTACTGTTAGCGCTGGCTGCAACTGGCGAAGCTGCTTGCTGCGGCGTGCCGAAAGCCAGGCTGCCGAAAACTCCTGCCCTTCCTACAAAGTCTTCAAACTGCGCAGTGGCAGACAGAAAGCCATCAGGGCCTTTCAGAGAGCTGACAGGATTCTTCCACTCATGTATGTGTATGCCCAGTTGTTTCGAGAGAAGAGATATGGTTGTGGTCTTGCCGCTACCTGAGGGACCCTTTAGGAGGAGCAATCGTTTCCTCTGTCTGCCATTATAAACGTCCTCAAGCCAAGTGCGCACGTCTGACGCTTTCTTCTTGTGCACAGCCAATTCATCAAGGGACGAGGGGCCATATTTCTCAGTCCATGGCCGGCCATCTACGACTTCTTTTCGTTTGGGCTCATGCGGAGGGGGGGTGGCGCGAGCACCGTTTGCTGTTCGAAGGAACTTTTGGCTAGCTTTGGGACCATGGCCAGCATCTGAAGCCGCGAGGGCTGTTGTGCTCTTCCGCTTGCGGACGGGCAAAGCACTTGTTGGATGAGGGCATTGGTCGTCGGACGAGGATTCGAGGATATCGTCGACGTCTTCTGGTGGTGTGGCGCGTTTCTCTGGACTTGGTGTCGGTGTGGGTTGCGCAGACTGTCGGAGAGGAACACTTCCCGGACGGAAGAAAGACGTGATGGGTTTATGGATTGGCTTCGGCTTTCCTGGGGATTTAGTGGGAGACTTCAGCGTCGCAGTGGACGATGGCTTTGGCGAAACAGCGCGACTCGCGCGCGTACCAGTCGCTCTCGAACTGCTGCAGGCCTGTGCATCTGTGGATGAACTGGCTAGCGTGACCCTTTTGGGTTCTTTGGGTGGCGGCGGTAAACTGCCCTCAGTATCAGAAGAGAGCACAACAGGCTGCTTGCGAGCAGCTCGTGGCTTCACCATGCCGCCTCGACTTGGGCGGACTTGAGTACGGTCCGCGGCAAGTTGACATGCTTGAACGGCAGTGGTTGGAGCGCAGACGGAGCTTGACGCAAACCTCAACAGCGGAGAATGGTCGAACGCGTCTGTAGACGTAATTGTGAGATGGAACGAACGCACGAAAACACGTGATGAGGTGGTCTAAGCTCACCTGCAGGGCTCGAATGCATGCTTTGCTGGCAGCAGACGTCCAAAACCCACACACCGCATTTCTGCCGCTCTGCATGTACCCGCTCACTAATGATGCAACTGCTTGAGGCTGCTGCAGCTAACAGACGCCTTCCCACGCCTGCTGACGTTGCACCAGTCGCATGCCACCACATACGCACTATCGTCCTGCCTGCATAGGAGGTCCGATGTCCACCTCAAGCACAGACAGCACATACCCATCGATCTGCTTCCCTCTACTTCGAATCAGTCATAATGCCGCACGAATCCTGTCCCAGCCACTTCACTCCGATCTGAGGACGTTGGCTTTCTCATGTTGTTGTCTCGTGGCCTCTTGCAAGAGGCATCTGAGTAAGTATCGTGGCGAATCATGCCCCACACATCCGCGAGGCTGGAAATACTGTTCTTAGACGCCGAATATGCTTCGACTGGGGCGCATAGATTACTCGCCTCGGACTACGCTGCCAGCTCACTCGCTGCAACTGTCCCTATTGGATGGTCATGCGTATCGAACTCATGTCATTTCCATGCACGGCTCACGAAACCTTCCCATGCATCACATCTTATATAGCCCCTAATGCGCGTATTCGCTGGCCATGTACATGTTCTTCCGTCAGAGTGCCACGCAAGCAGTGTTGTAATACCAAAGTTGTGATTATTCTTACCATCCTTTGTGCAAAGCAGCCTTCACTATTTCAGCATAACGGCGCTCGAGGTCCCCACACCAGGACACAGGGGCTATCCCAATTGCCATTATGGCAAAGAAAAAGAGCAAGAAGAACGTTCCGAAACAGGCCGAAGTCACATCCACACCAGGAAGCCCAAAGCAGGCGCCAACACCGGTCGTCGAAGAGGAAGATGTCCCTGATATCGCCGGGTCCGACCCGCCGGTGCCAGAAGCACAAGCTGCCGAGTCAAGTCCAGGCGAACAGCTCGACGCAGCGACAGGAGCTACGATGCCCAAGGTCGACACCGCGATAGAAGGACCCACATCTGAACCAAGCACCACAGAGCTGACTGCTGATGGGATTCCGACATCCGAGGAGCAAACTTTGCCATCGACAAGTCCTGAAAAGGACGAAGCGGCCACCGAAGAAGTCGCAGGATCAGCTGCGGAAGTCGAGGTTCCCACCCTAGAAGATGCCGTCAGTCTCTCACATGACCCAACGTCCCTAGGAGAAGACGCAGCAACGGAGGATGTGATTACTCAAATCGATGACATAGGTTCGAAACCAATCGAAGCTGATGTTTCTGCGTCGAAGCCACAAGAAGCTTCTGAACCTGCACCCAAAAGTGAAACTGAGGCCGTCAGTGCACAAAACGACGAAGCATCAGCTAAGCCGTCGGTCGTGATAGATGAGTCTGCAGTGGCAGAGACAGATTCAGCAACTGAACAGCTAGGTGCTGAAGAATCAAAGATTGCGCATATCAACGGGATCAATGGTCACGTAGAGGCTACAGGCGACCATCCATCTGAGCTATCTTCGGTTGCTGCAGAGCCACTAGAAGAGCCTCGATCAACAATAGAGACTGCTGTAGAGCCGCCTAACAAAACAGAAGAACAAGGACTCGACAAACACATCACAGCCGATTTCCAGGAAAGCGCAGCGGACGACGAGTGGGCTCCCATATCAAAGAAAGGGAAGAAGGCCAAAAAAGACAAGAAGAAGAAGCAGACCGCTACATCTGGCCCAGTCAGCGAGGCTGTAGAACAACCCACGGCCACATCACTCCCCGAAGCCGAGCTTACAGACAAGCAGCTTGAGAAAGAGCAACAAGGTAAGTCCGATGTACTATGTATAGATTCCAGGCAATCGACTGACTTCTGAACAGACGAACCCACTGTAATATCCCCGGACCCAGTGCCAGAGATACCAGAGGCGAACGAGGCAGTTCCCAAAGCAGTTCCCGAAGCAGTGGTTGAGCCAGAGTCGATCTTCCAAGAGTCCATTATCAAGCCTCCAGTAGCGGTAGAGCCAGCGGTTGACGACAGAACTGCACGAGCGCCTGCGCCCCGTCCCGAACCAGAGCAAGAGCCTGCAGCTCCCGCCGCTGCAGACCCCGGTCTTTCTGACGCCAAAGATGACACCTGTCAACCAATCCCTGCTGCATTGAAGCAGTCTCCGCAATCGCCTCACTCCTTAGTCGCAGCAGTGACAAAGTCTAGAGCTCCTGAGGTCCCACGCCTAGGTGAAGTCCCAGCCCCTTCAAAAGCTCGTCGTCAAATTGAGGACGAAAGACCACCAGCCCCCAGCCCACCTGTGGAGAGAGCACGCACGCGACATGTGCCTGCCTTCGATGACGATGACGACTCTGATTCGGCCCTTGTCCACTCTCGACGACAGATTCGAGGCGGTGAGGCTTTAGTCTCATCACGTGATAGCAGTGGGTCAAGATACCCACACCATGCAGCGCCAACGCATCATCCCCGAACTAGTGGTTTCGCCTCGCGCGTGCCAGTTGAGCACTATCCAAACCCTCCACCGCCTCCGCCAGGGTATCATCCAAGGTATGGGTATCCGCCAGGTGCCCCGCCCTACTACCCAAACCAACATGGCTACGGCGTGAGTCAGCCAGGGTATTCAAATCCCAATCCCTACGGCCCCTCTTCTCATAACTCTTCCTCTCCATATCAAGAATCTTGGAACCAGTACCCACCAGGGTATCCCCCCAATGGCAGTTCACACCAACATCATGACACCTCGGGCTCTAGAGACTATGGCATGGGCATGCCTGCAATAGAGAACGGCTCTCCATTTGACGGTGAAACAGCTGACATCTTCTCTCGTATATCTCAGGCCCTGCCTGACCTGCACGCCTCGCTTGCGAGACAGAAGGAAGTACAAGGACAACTCTCACAAAAGTTGAGAGCCAAGGACGAAGAGATATATGATCTGAAGGAAAGAATAATCAGTATCGAGAACAAGCACTCGGCTGAGGCCAAGGAGCAGGTAAAAGAGCTTCGAGAACAGATCGCGGAGACTCACAAGCACAAGAGAGAGGCAGAAGATACAAAGCTTGCGTGGGAAGCATCAACTAAGTCTTGGGAGACAAAGGTGCAAGAGCTGGAAGCAATGTATACATCTGAGAGGGCGCAAGCGAAGAAGGAGTTCGATGAGTGGAAAGCGGCTGCGAGTACAAGACATGACGCTGAGAAGATCGCACTCGCTATTCAATTTGACAAGAAGCTTAAGGAAGCAGACCTAGTCGCCGAAACACGAAGACAGGAGGAGCTTGACGCTGTTGCTGCTGAGAAGGAAGAGCTGAGAGCTGAACATGAACGACAGCAGCAAGAGCGTGAACTCAGCTTCAATGATGAGCGTCTCGAGCTTGAGACAAGACTCGGCGCTGCTCAGAAGGATCACGAAGAAGCTCGTGAATATTGGCTAGCTGAGCGGGAGGCTCTTATTAGAAGCCATCAGGAGCACTGCGACAACCTCCAGGGCGGCTGGAGCGAAGAGCGCGAAGCCTTGGATGCCAAGTATCAAGAGGCTAAGGAAGAGTCTGACCGAGCATGGGCTGAGCTGCACAGCGAAGCGAACAGAAGAGCTGATGAGTTGGCCCGTGAAAAGGATGACCTGCTCAGAAAGTACGAAGAGCTGAGGGCAGAGAGCCAGAAGGAGAAGGAGATCATCAAAAGCGTTGCCACCAACCTGGAGTCTGAAAAGGCCAGGTTGGAGAAGATGATGGAATGCTATGGAGACATTGCAGAGATCAAAAGCAAGGGTGACACTTACTAGTGAGTACATTTGGAATTTCCTAAGCCTGATTTGGAGGATTTTTATGGTGTTGAGGAGGGCCAATGTCTTGGGCCATTTGCGCCTGCCCACCAGCAAGCGCACGTGTCCTCCAAGGCAGGCAGCCTGGACTGTATCTCGAATGTAGAGTTAGACAGTTATCCTCATGTTCCGTAATGCAATTGCTTTCGTCACAGTGTTCCTTGTCTCTGCCTCGCTATCATTCGAATGTTTACTGACTGTGGTCTCAGCTTAGTGTCGTTCTCGCAGCTGCAGAAGCAGATCATCGACCTTGCTGCAACACACTTCAGACACCTCCCAGTGCGCCCTCCTCACGAAGAATTGGCCCAGGTGCCGCACAACCTACCATCTTTCTTGGGCGACACTCCAGCTTCTAGGTAGGCCCAGTACGCTCCCGAGTAGAGATATTACTAACGCAATCTCGACAGACAAGTTCGCGCTGCCTACATCACACACACTGTCTCAAAACTGATCACGTATCGAGTGTTTGGACCCTTCTTGTTCAGCTTGGGCCGTCGCTACGACAAGGCCGACTCGCTGTTTTTATCAATGAGCAATCACATCCGCGACAAGAGCACCAGGAAAGAAGCCATCTGGCGCCAACAGACCCTGCTTGCTGCTTTCACAAGCAGTGGGGCTAAGCAGCGCATCAACACCGCTGCCGGCACTGTAGTCGAAGAGATCGTCAATGCCATCAAGCATTTCGCAGACCCTAGGGAAGAGGAGGGCATTAAAATTGCGGTCAAGAGGATCGTCAAGCTTGCCGCAGAGACGTGGCGGTTTGCCCGTCTCGAGCGTGAGATGATCACAGCTACAATGCCGGCACTTTATGATGAAGAGCACGATTTCAACAGTGCCGAGTTCTGGCCTGCTTACGAGACTACTTATAAGCCAGACGGCACTCTCATAGGTTCCTTAGCCGATACTCAACACCTTTCCGGCGCGTCGAGCAACATCCTCCTAAGGCTCTTCCCGGTCATCTACCGCGAACCAAAACACGAAAACTTCCACGCGAATGGAGAGAAGAACGATGAGGGCTGTATATATCACCACGGCATGGCTCTATACGAAGACGCAGAGCCAGTGATTACGAGGGCTGAGGAGCTCAAATCGGCCGGTTTGCCATCCTTCACCACTGCTTCTCCGACAAATGCTGAATTTGGGAAGTTTCCGCCGCCTATGGTTCCTCCACCCAGAAATCCTCTCCCACCTACGCCGGCTTTGTCTGAGAGGACAATGTCTGTTCGAACCAAATCACCTCCCCCGTCTCCTGTTCAAGGGTCTGATCAGTCGCCCAGAAGACGGACTCCACCTCCTCCGCCTTCTTCGATCGACGCTCTCAACGAGCCCATGCCTCACCCTGTACGAGCATATCAACGCCCTCCACCAGGACCGATAGATTTTGTGACTCCACGCAACATCATTGGTATGCCACCTCCCGTGGAAAGCCTTTTCACGCATGCTCCCTCAAAGGCCTCCAAGACGCCGCCTGAGTCAGTCTTCACGGAGACTGGTCGCTTGCTTGCAGAGGCTTCTCCTGCGCTTGGCCCTGAAGCAATTGAGGAGCTCCCCGAGCCGACACCGCAAGACAGTGAAACTCTACCTGTATTCCTTGAACACGAGCCCCCAACGCCGCCTCACTCTCGTTCGAGTACGCCACCACGCCCTGCCTCTCCTTTGTTTGAAGCCCTGGATGAGATCGAGTCGCTTCAATCGCACCGTACTCATCCCTCGCTGAGGCGTCGACGCTCCACACGTACGCGAAACACTGAGGCCGTCGAAGAGGAAGAGTTGCCTGACATCACGCCACGCCCTGAAACCTTGCGACGAACAAGCGGCTATGCTTTGAGCAATCGTACTTTGCGGAGTGAGCGTAGCGAAAGGACTGAGCGCTCTGGGAAATCAGATCGCACTGACCGTACTGAGAAACCTGACCTGAAGACCCGCTACATGTGCGAAAGCCGTAGCGCTGGTGTAAAGGCGCTGTATCCCAACAGTCCTATGTCCATGCAGAACGGTAAAGCGTTCAAGGAGGCTATGCAAGCCAAGAGAGCCTCCAAGGACTCGATGCGATCTGATAGCCACCAGAAGTGGCTCAAAGATCAGAGGAAGCAGAGCCCTGAGAAGCAGGGTAAACCTGAACGATCCGAAAGGTCCGAGAAGCCTGAGCGATCAGAACGCTCCGAACGATCGGAGAGATCCGAGCGATCTGAGAGACACGATCGTGGCTCGAGAGAGTTACGACGAGAGAAGAGCTTGAAGAGTGTTGCAGAGACCATCCCGGATAATGGAACGTGGGATACCAACTCCACGCTTTCCAGTCTGGAAACAAACACACAGTTCTCTGTGAACGAACGCAGCCGTTGATTTGGATGCTGACGGGTCCCCTTATTATGACTGTTATGGGATGGACGTTTTTCTTTCCTGATTTTATTTTTTCGTAGCCACAGGCGTTGTTCTTTATTCTGATTCCGTGTCTCTCTCAGTCCAGCACATCAGCGGATGCATTCAACACAAAACTCTGGTCGACTCACGACGCATGAGTAGCATAACGGCCGATCACAGCATAGTACGACATGATGAAATTAGCGAGCATTGTTACGGCCGCATTTCCCTTGGTAAAGCGCGTTGCATAGGTTCTGGGTTCCTCTTGGCCTTTGGTGATTTTACAGTTTACTTCGACATGTACAATATAGTATCAATCATTTAACACACTCGATATTCAGAACAATTAACATCCTTGACTTCCACCACGTATGATAATCACGACTCAAAAAAAAACTCGTTATTCCTGGAGTATAGTAACATCACAACTTCGACGGCTTCTCAAACGCGAACAACCCTCTTCCCTTTGCTGCCTTGTCCTGCCAGACCCACCCGGACTTGCCGACAATCTCTCCACTGCCTTCTGCCATTCGTCGCAATGTAGAATCATCTCCATGGTTCGCCAGGAATCGCTTCTTGTCGCTCTTCATACGCCCAACAATATGGCCGCGCAACGGGCTCCCATCGCGATTGAACTCAACGGTATATGTCTGCACAGTGTCAGTTGAATTTCCCAAGACTATACTTAGAACCACATACCTCAATAACACATTCTCCCTCCACCCCTTTCGCCAATGCAGGAATTTCGACATCGTTCAGCATCTCGGGTAGCACATTAGTTACTGGATACTGCGATGCTCTCGGGTCCGTTCCAAGAACCACAACATGCTGGTAACTCAACACGCCTCCATTACAAAGAATCAGACCCTTCTTCCCTTTGCCCGTCCGTAACTGCCGTGTCATCTCCGTCAGCGCGTGCATGCTGTAGTTGTTCCCGGCGCCGCCGAAACTCGTCAATCCGCCGAGCAGCGTAAGCGGCTTCGGGCCACCAGTGATGGGAAGGGATAGCGCTGTGGCAGCGAGCTTGGGGACAATGGGAAAGCACGAGTAGATGTCAATCAGATCTAGCTCCGCCACAGAGGTTTCAGAAACCGAGAGCGCGGTAGATAGTGAGCGTTCGATGGAAGGGGATGTGTGGAAGTTGGGCCTGTGCCAGAACTCAGATGCATCGGATGTACCTGCGCCGCCGAGGGGGTAGACCCATCGCGACTCTGGGATGGAAAGGCGTTTTGCGACCGAAGTGGAGGTTAGGATCACGGCTGCGGCGAGATTGACCGTGTTGAACGCGTTCATCAGGAGCGGATAGGGGTAGCATATCATCCTGTTCTTGTCGCTGATTGTGCCAATTGCTTTCTCGTCTTGGGACTTGCCATGACTCCATGCGTAGTCCTGCGTTGATGCGATCTTGCTGAACTCAGCATACAGTTTTGCACTCTCTTCGTTATTGTCTTTCAGGCTCTGGCCGCGATGTGCGCGGAAAGCGTTCTCGTACAATGGATAGACGTGTATGGGTGCTCCGATCTTGTGGATGGCGCCGAGGTCTGTAGCGGAGTGAGTGGAAAGACGTTGCCAAAGAGTTGAGATCGTACTGTTGCCTAGGTCTCGGCCGGTGGGCGTGAAGACTGAGTCCACAGCCGACGAAGGCGCCGTCCATCCCGGCGGAGGAAGCTTCTTTGCTGCTGCACATGCAGAGACTAATGCCGTTAGCAAGTGTAGACAGTCCTGTATAGATTATGTGGCAACGCACGTGATGCTAGTGCTTCACCACCAGTAACGACTGCGACCTTGCATTCGCCCTTAGCGATCCTCTTCGCAGCCTCGTCAAAAAGTTTGCCTGGTTGGTTCCCGCCATGATCCGAGTACATTTTCCACTTGATATTGTCCTTAACATTAAGCCTCTCTGACAGCAAGTTGGGAAGATCAGGGTAAGGCCAAGTCCACGTCCTTACAACATCTATGCTGTCAATGGAGGACTTCAGATCCTGTAATGAGCTTGGCGAAGCGTCTTTGAGGGCAATTTCGATGGCTTCAAGCATAAGCGTTGCTGGCTCCTTTGCATTGTTGACATCTCGGTTCTTGACATCACCCACGCCGATGATTATTGGTACTTCTGTCATGGTGGTCGGGAATTACAAGGATATTCAGAGCAAGAAACAGAGTCTATACTCGCAAACCATGTCGAACGTTACATCCTTTGTATCGTTGTGATCGCCAGAGAGTCGTGAGGAGCGAGAGGCTGTTGCCGAGGTACGAATGGATCGATCAGATTAGATCGCGACTTCTGTCGCTTGTGAACTTCACTTGACTGAACCTTTGGCAGTCCATTGCGACGACACTTTGAACAGTTCACGTTTACACAAATGTATTTATGGATTGATGTTGTTTGATACTAAGGCTTGAGTCAGCTCGCTCAGACTCGCTGACTATGGTTTCATGATGAGCGTTTCATCGGCTCCCCACGCTCAATGACGATCCTGGACAGGCTCTACCCATTCGGACGCGAATAAGAGATCGTACTTACTTGCTGGGTATTGGACAGCCAAATCGATCAGTAAAGAAGTCTCATTCAGGAGCACGTATCGATCGGTGCTAGTTGCGCACAGTTCCCGCGTGGCATGAGCAATCGATGACTGTCTTGATGGCAGCGCTTCGGACTTCGGAGATACTTCAGTGGTGAGATTGGGGGTGCGACCATAGTGTCATATTCTCAGGTGACAGCGCTTGCATGTTTCGTTCTCGGTCCTATTCTTATCAACCTACCTAGTTGGGCAGGTACTCTAATGCGTGGTAACTACCATTCTAAAATCAATCGTCCTTCCACGTTCACTCAGCGACTAGCAAACTACGCCTCTCAAAATGCCTTCGATAATACCAAATACCACCAAAATACCTACAATCAAGCCAGACACACGACCGTTGCCACGGATACTTTGTCTGCACGGCGGAGGCGTTAATGCCGCCATCTTCGAGACGCAATCGCGGTCTCTAGTCAGACATCTACAGCACTCCTTCCGCCTTGTTTGGGTGGATGCACCCTTCTATTGCGACCCACATGTCGACGTTATCGAAGTGTATGGCTCATATGCGCCGTTCCGCCGTTGGTTAAGATGGCTGCCACAGCACCCCGAAATCGATGCCGAAAGCTGCATCGAGGAGATTGGTTATGCTATACAGACTGCCATGGAAGACGACGACCGAGAAGGTGGCACGGGCGAATGGGTGGGGCTGATGGGGTTCAGCCAGGGTGCGAAGCTGTCTGCAAGTATCTTGCTCGAGCAACAAGCCAGGGAGGATAAGGCAAAAAGAGAGGGACAAAGTATCGCCGTTGGTTTCATTGGGATACCGGGTCTGCACTGGCGGTTCGGGATCTTGCTTGCAGGGAGAGCGCCCATCAGTAATTTGAACCCTCAGATCCTGAAGAGTCCGGCGTTGGTGAGTGCAGATGATCTATCCGAAGGGTTCCAGTTTTGCCACGACGTGGACAAAGAAGCGGTGTTACGAGTGCCTACATTACATGTACACGGTATGGCCGATGCGGGGCTACATCTGCATCAGAAGCTTCTAGGCGAATACTGCTCCCGAGACTCTACAACCTTAGTGGAGTGGGAAGGCGCGCATCGCATCCCTTTGAAGAGCAAGGACGTTGATCGAGTTGTGAGCGCTATATACGATATCGCACAGAGCACCGGGGTCAAGGTGATGCGGACCGTCTAGATCCTATTCATATACACCTAATCGAGAAATCGTGCTCGAGGACTGTCTCACTATGTCTCCCACATCTACCTCCGCGGGGAACTATCTCTAGTGCTATCGCCCTACACCCTTCAGGCACAGCATACAGATCATACCTCGATACATAGATTACAAGCAATTCTCTGAAGCAACCACAGTCTCTCTACCAAAATGATTCACATGTATGAAGCACATCACCATCAAAGATAGGTCATGACGTACAGACCAGTCATACCCGCCCAGCGAGCCTACTGACGACTCGTGACGCCATACTCAAGCCTGTCATCTATCTCCTTCACAATAGAACACACACCACTACAGCGAATCTCCTCATTACCAGAGTAACCTCATCAACCTCAAAAGTCACTCACCCGTTCCACAACTCCAACAACACTCCCAGCGCATCCAAAATGCCCACCGCCGACGCCGACATCCCTAACAAAGCGCAACAAGAAGCGCCACAGGGTAAGAAGGAGAATATGGCCCAAGCACAAGCCCCCGGCCATATTGCTAGTGTAGAAGGCAAGAACGTAAGCAGATCCACTGGGCTTGAGCATTTGCTTTTCTGAGTTCAGATGCTAGATTGAAAACACGGCGGCGGATGCGAAACCTGAGGTCAAGGGGAAGAAGTAGAAGTAATAGAGGGAATGTGGGCAGAGCTGCATGCTTGCGATGTATCAGTTGTATATGCGTTCGCGTTGGGTACAGTCAACATGCATAAATGCAAGTCTCTTGCGTGTTCAAAACCATCGACGTCATTTACTTGCATCATGTCGTTCCTCGAATTCGGGTATCTAGTCCACCTCTTCTGTCCATGCGAAATCATCATCTTCGCCCTCTTGCCCTCGTGCAATTCATGTTCGTAATTCCTACTGTCATCGTGTCCTCGTAGCATCTACCACTCAAAGACTGTCGAGGCGCTAGCAGATCTCGTCTCTGCTGGAGCTTGCCAGGTAGACGGGTTCTCGACAACCTGGCTTCGGAGGCTTCCAGGACGCTCTCCAGATAATCCTGCAACGGCCAGAGATCTAGGTGAAGGCTGCTTGTGCGCTCAACGCTGGCGGATGATTTCTAATACAGTCCGGTATCAGTCGATGCGGAAATCGAGTTAAAGAGGAAGAGAGCTTGCGCACCTGTCAGGAATTCCTCGCTGCGTTTATGTTAGCAGACGTTCGTCGAGTCGGGTTGAAACAACAACAGAGCTCTGCGCGAGCCTGTTATGCGAGTGGACTTACAAACTCAACGTAATGTATCCATCCCGGTCCTCGTCATACTTCTTAAACACGTCTGTCATCCTCTTAAGACTGATGCACGCCTGCACAAATAAATCGAAACTCATCGCATTTTGGCCGCCACGGTCGTAAGTCCGGTACAGCAGTGTGACGAATTGTTGTGATAGGCGGTAGCCGAACGCGACCAGAGCTTCGTTAAACTCGTGGTAGGATATGTTACCTGAGTGATCTTGGTCGAATCGGTCGAACAGACCACGCCATGCGGACAGGAAGCCCCACAGGCCACTGACGGCGTGTTAGTAGGAATGTACGCGCTTCAAAGACACAGACCATAGGCTTACCAGAACTCGTCGAAATTTACAGACCCCGAGCGGTTGGTGTCAAACATTCTGCGCTTGTCAGCTCCTCTCTTGGTCGACGCTGCGAGACATCCCTACCTGATCATCATACGCACGGTATGTGGATCAAAGGGACTCCAGTCTCCATTGACCAGCGCAGTCCTCAGCTCAGCTTCTGTCAAAGCGCCACTGCCATCCCTGTCGACAGCTCCAAAGAGCTTCCACAGCGCATCCCGATCATTTGCGTCTCGAGGCGGCGCAGGTGTGGGTGGGGGCCTTTGCTGTTGTGCAATTGGTGGCCGCCCATGGTAGCTCTGTGGTGGGGGCCCTTGGCCGTAATTCGCAGGTGGTGGGCTCCCCACAGTGTTGGGTCGGGAATCGTAACGTGAGTCGTAGCGGTCGTTGTATGCGCCTGGGGGAGGGCGAGAATCGTAGCTTGCTGGCCGTCCGCCATAGCGCTCTTCTGGGCGGTAGGAGTGCTGTGCGCTTGGAGGTGCAGGCGCGGGCTTATTGTAGTCGGGTCTGGCGCTGGATGTTCGTGGGGGGCGCGAAGACTGGGAGAGCATTTGGGCAGCCTGGCGGGTGTAAGTCGAGCCTATCCTTTATTGTTGTTTATACACACCTGCTCCGGCTCTGCGTGTGCAGGCAGCCTGTCTGGATTGAAGCCCTTGTTGTATGCCATAGTGGGGTGAGAGCTATGGAGGAAGGGAGAGAGGGAGAAGGGGGGTGTTGTCGCCGGGCTGTTAAATGGTGACACAAGGCGCGAGCTGACTATAAGTGCGCACTTGGAGGCTCAGCTGTTGCGGAGAGAGAGGCTGCGTATACGCCAGTACGTAGCTGCGGAAATACGCTTCGAAGCTCCACTCTTGTATCAGCGCCCAATTCACAGCCTGGTTACGGCTGAACCCTGGCGCGGGGCTTGTGAGCCTATGACGCCCGGTCAACTGAAAGGGCCAAGAGCACAGGTCACGCCGAGAGCCCACCACCGCGGTCTTCGGAAATCGGCATGGGTCATTCGGAATGAACGCTCTTCTAGCTCGACTGTCTGACAGGGAGATGCAGCTTCTCAAGCCCGAGTTCGCAGCGTGACTGATTTGAGCCTTTTTGTCCAAGGGTAATCGCTGTAGCAATGTCAAAGACAGCGCAAGCTGCATACATGACGCACTGCGACTATACGAAGAAGCTGTTGTGGCTAGAGAGCATATCAACGTGCCATCAAATTGGTTGGAATGTGCCTTTGAACTTTCATTTGGTATTTACTTCTTTCGAACTTATCTTTGACTTCATGGCTATCGTGCAATCCTGGTATCTTGGATGCAAGACGCCCAGTGCCATTACATAGCTGAAACAAACAACGAACATGCTCCAATGTCGTGGGTATCCTATAACGCCTACAACATGAGACAACAAAGCGAATATCGAATGACCATATACGTGCGAACACGCGTCGCACCTACCAGGCAGAAAAGAACAGTACAATGGTACTACAATAAAGGAATATCAGGTCTTCACTCTCTTCTGATCGGTGTCGCTCCCTCCATCTGACGTCTTGCGCTTGCGATCAGCAGAGTCGTCGCGTGCGAAAGATGGCCCATTTGTGACAATCGGTGTTTGGAAGGTCAATGGGCTGGGGAGCATGTTGGAGTCGCCGCGCCCAAAGCCCCATTCAGGATAGAAGCTGCTGGGCGAAGGTAGTAACCCATTCTCGACGAATCGTGACGGGAGTGCCGAGATAGGCGTCTCCATGTCACGGTTGTTGCTGCCGTACGAGTTGCTGTTAGCTGGAGGAGGGGGTCTTGCGAAGGGATTTGGCGGCCCAGTTGCGCCAGCGCTGAGAAGAGAATTCGCGGAAGGTGACGGAGGTGGGAGAACAACGCCTGATGAATGGGAAGCATCAGTGCTGCGAGCTGGCGTAGCACCTGATATCGAATCTTTTGGAGATGAATCGGCAGTAGCACTGCCTCCATCTGAGTGTTCGCTTGGGATTTGGACACGCAGTTTCGGCTTGTTCTTATCCATTTGTAAACTATTCGTTCGCGTGGGTGGAGCTATTGGCGGCACGGATGAAGTAGACTGTGTCCGTACAGGCGGCTGTAGAGGCGGCTGTGGGCTGGACATCTTTGGTGGCTGTAAAGGTTGGTTACCGTTCGGTTGGAGGCGTGACATTGCAGCAACGTCAATCGACTGCGACCGAGTTTCCTGCTTCATAGCTTGGTTGGGTATACTACTGCCCCAATGCGCTGCTAGCATTGACACACTATCATCGATTGGAGTGAAGATGCTGTGCTTGGCGGAAGCGTGTAATGGTTTCGGCTGCTGCGGAAGGGCTGGGCTTTGGAAGTCATTAGGCGGAGGCGGGGAAGGAACGGTAATGGTGGGCTGTGGCGGTCGTTCGTGTTGCTGTTGGGCTGCAGGCTGAGGTGTCTGTGATCTTTGCTGCTGCTGCGCTTGTTGTTGTTGTTGTTGTTGTTGTTGTTGTTGCTGTTGTTGTTGCTGCTGCTGCTGCTGCTGCTGCTGCTGCTGCTGCTGTTGGTGTTGTTGCTGTTGGATTTGCTGCTGCTGAATTTGTTGTTGCTGTTGTTGCTGGTGCTGTTGTTGTGAAGGGTGCGGTTGCATCTGAGCGGTCGGTTGCATTTGAGGGGACTGCTGCATCTGGGATACTGGGGGCATCGACTGTCTCCGTTGTTCCTGTTGCATGTATTGCACCTGAGGGTTTTGCATAGGGTGTGTCGGGTATTGGAACTGAGGGCCCTGGGGTCGCTGAGCAGCTTGGGGGGGGTAATAGGTGGGGTTTTGCATGTAGGGGTAGTTGCCTTGCGGCGGCGGTGCTTGCGGCGGGAAAGGCTGAGGCGGGGCTAGATTGGAGCTGCGACGGATGTGAGTTGAGTGCTGCTCTAGCCTTGAGTTTGGTCGTGAGAGGTGGTGAGGAGGCTGCGGCGATGGTCCGCGATGCGGGAACCCGTTCGAAATCGGCGGCGAGGCAGAGGGTGTGACGTGGCGGACGTGTTGAAAGGCCTGCGCATGCTGTATGTGGTGTGGCATCAGACCATGTTGCTCGGGCGGAGTGTGGGAGTCGCGCGGAGGCGCGCCGTCGTCCTCGTCCTCTTCGTCGTCATCGTCCTTCTTGCCCATGAAGTCCTCAGGACCCTTGTGTTCGTGTGCGCCGCCATACTGCGTAACCTGTCAGCGCGACCCTGTTAGATACCGCCTCATTGTGCCATGAAGAAGAAGACTTACATATTGGTAGCGACTTATTGTCTCATTGATGTCGCCAGATGAAAACTCATACAGCTTCTTGTTGTGCCCGAAGATGATAACGGCGACGTCTACAGAGCAAAGCACAGAAAGCTCGTGCGCCTTCTTAAACAAACCGCCTTTGCGCTTCAAAAACGTGCTACACGGTGTCAGCGACGGTCCGCAGCAAGCGCGTCGTGGAAAACGTACACTGAGCGGTTGCGGTCATCCTTGATGGCCTTGATCTCGATCTTTCTACGACCCATGATGAACAGCGGACTTAAGTGGCAGCGCGCATCGAGCGGGGAAGGGTATATGAGGCGGTGATGGCGCAGTCCCGTTGTCGAGGTCGTCAAAGGCAGAGGCGTTGATTAGCTTGCGCGGCACCTGAACGAGCACGACCGCGTTATTGCGAGAGCGTTTCAGGAGACAGGTTTGGGCGGCCAAAGTCGGCGCTCTATTGTGCTGATTTCTTCGCAGCCCGCAAGCTATATGGTCCTAATGCGCGACACAAAGCTGTGCCCGAAGCTCCAGAGTCTTGAGGCTCTGAATGAGAGATGATGTGCAGAATGGAGGCACTGGCAGCGGGCACGCTGCCCCTACTATAATTAGATGTCTGCTGTCGAGCCTGGGCCGCTACTCGCCAAAATGCCCCTTCGCGGATATTTGCTGCATTACGATACCACCTTAGCTACTCTCATTGGCTGTATTGAGCTGACCGGCGACCGCTAATGTCGCCCGAATGTAGTTAGACGATAGTGACGTGGCCTAATTATAGTACAAATCACATCGGGAACGCGCCGTTGCCAGACCCTCGACAACGAATGCTCGACGAAGCAGACGCGGACCCTGATCTCCTCTGCGAACTGTTGCGTGGGTGTATCTACACTCTTTCTCCACTATGTACACCACATGGACATGCTGAGTCGGCCGACCAACCCCACGATTTTGCAAGGCGAGCAGAATGATATCATGTGGGCCGCCCTTGAAATCAATGTGTGAAGATTCCAAATTGCAAGGACTCAAACAGAGAGCTCGCGCTGCTTGCACGTGTCACATCTTTGATGTCCCCAAGGCGAAGCAGTGAGCCCCTTGGCTTAGCCATCGATATCCTGCAACCATGTCGCACAAGTCTGCGTAGATCATTGCGGCTATCGAAAGCAGCACTCCGTTGACCACTGCGATGCATCGCTCCTGGATTTCTGCTTCGTCATCTTATCGATTGCCTGCTAAGGCGCGTCAGCAAGATCTGACACCTGTTACTCTGTACGCGCCCCAGCCTCCCCATGTCCATCACGACTGCATCATGGTGTCGTAGTCTGTCAAGCTCGCGTACCTTTGCCTCCGCTGTCACAGATGCTCTATAATTAGGTACGCATCCACCCACGCGGGATGACGCAGCTATTCACGACCCACCATACCGAAACTTGGCTGGATCTGAACTGACTGTATGGTTGTGGTTTTTGTAGTACATTGGGCAATGACTTGCATGTTCACTCCGCTTTCGACGCAGCGATACTTGCTGAAGTACCAGTCACGGGCCACGCCGAACAACATGGCCTTTTGTGTACTTTGACCAGTAATGGACTGTACGGTGTAGGCTGGCTCTCATGTTGCAGGGCCACCCCAACGGTGGCCTTCAAATCAGCAACAATCATCTAATCCTTACAATGATCTTGACCAGAGCTCACCCCTCCACTGAGATACATTAAAAGCTTTTGAGCTCTGCTATCAATTGTACGTCCTGTGCTTGCTTGGCGGTCGCCCAGGTTTTGTACAGTATAAGAGGCTGCTTAAGCCTGTAATGTAAAAGCGGGACGCTGTTTGTTACGAGCAACATACTCAGAAGTCAAACACTATATTGGCGATCTAAGATCTATGTATCTCTGGGAACATTTGCAAAAGGACATTAAATTCCGGACGCGCCACCGGTCCTCAACAGGAATGGCTGCGTTTGTGTTTCAGGGCGACTACTGCCGCAACTCAATTGCTTTGGAGACAATGAAGGAGATGATTTACAGCACATGGCAAGCTGGAACACATTGCTGAAGCATCGAAGGGGTATTAAACGTCCCGAGAGCCAATCGGGGAGGGGTATCTGTGCTCTTTGTACGCTGAGAAAGTAGACGATAAACGTGGGTACAAGAAATATCCTATCACAAGATTAGCAAGTAGTCAAGAATGCAAATACGATGTACACACCTCTGCATACGCAGATGACTTTTCTATCGCATGGCACCACCTGGCCTGGCCGGTTGCCCGTCGACATTGCCTGTCAGCTCTGCTACGCGGGCCTTGATGCGAGCGACACGGCTTTCGATCGTCTCTTCACCGCTAGTCTCTCCTTCATCCGTACGTTGACTCTGGCTCTGACTACGGCTGCGATGTGTCTGCTCTTCGCTTAGACGAGCTGCACGTTCAGCAGCATTCTTCCTGATCTGAGCCCATCTATCTTGGGAAGGCGAAGCTTGCCTTCCAGCCTCCACAGAGTCTTCCGACATGTCGTCTCTCCCGTAGGTGGCCTGCTGCTGAGGTGGTGTAACTGGCCGAGGTAGTCTCGGATTCTGGCCTATTGGTCGGCGCTGAACTATTGGCGGAGGGGCGCTGTCTTCGTCATCACTGTCCTCAGGTACAAAGGCTGGCATGTCCTCCATCGGTCCTTGATTGAACCTCGAGAATGCCTGATTTGCCTCTTGTTGCTCGCGCGCAGCGCTTCCTGGGGTAAGTGACGGCTCAGGTTGTCGCATCGAAGGTTCGACTTGCTCGTACGGAATTGGGTCATGCCACTCGTCCGGGGACGGCGCTCTAACGGGCTCGACTTGCTCAATGCTAGCAGCAGGCGCTGGCTCTTGTCGTTTCTGCTCGTGTTGTGACACACGAGATGCACTTCGTGCGGCGTCAAGCGCTCGCGAACGTGAGTCGTCTTCGGATGGTCTTGGCTGGTTGACACCGGCGGCGGGAGAGATGTCGGTTTTCTTCCTGCCAAAGAGCTTTCTGAAACCACCACCACCCTCCTTTTTCTTCTTCTCCAGCTTCTTGGGTTCCGCTGATTTGGAGTATTCCTCACTAGCGCGTGCGACTGGGGGGATTGGTGCTACTGCTTTGCGTTCAGCAACCGGCGCCTTCTTGACTGGGTGACTCTCGATGGTTTCCACAGTGGAAAGGGGCTTTTCCTCTGCCTCCAGCCTGGGGGTGGGAAGTGGTGAATCCTCAGGCCACGGAACTGGAGTGATGGTGACGTCCTGGGCAGAGTTGTTTGCGGGGGCTTGCCATACGTGCGATTTTGGAGCGGAGAGGTTCGTTTGAGAACTGGGCAGCGCTGGCAGATCACGATTCGAGATCGAGGGAGGCAATGGTGAGGATCGCCCATTGGCTGTAGACTTGAGATCAGTCTTCGAGCCCTTTCCAGCATTGATGTCGCCAAGATACTGCGCCCGCAGAGCATCTTTGTCTTTCGCGCCTTCTCCAAACCTCTTGTCCCACTTCATAGCGGGCCCAGCTTCACTGAGTAAATGCGGTTGCAAGGTCAATACACTGTTCGTTTTAATGGATGACGTCTCATCCATTCTGCCTCGACGCTGAGCAAGTTGTTCGGCCGCCTTTTGTTCCCGCTCTTTCTGCGCCAGCTTAGCAGCCGCAGCCTGGATACGAGCATGTTGATCCGCGCCAATAGTGCTCGATGGCGTGTTCGAGGTTGCACGGTTGTATGGGTCCTTTGCAGCAGGGTCGCTCTTCTTGCCTGTGGACTTTCTCCGTCCCAAACGTCCACGCTTTGTAAAGCTGAACATGGACTTCTTCTCAGCGATGTATGCACCTTCCTCGGGTCCAACAGCGGCGCCTTTGACTTGCTCCTCCATAATCAGCCACTTGCCACCTGGAATACGTGTTTCGATGATGGCGCATCTGCCAAAAGCAGCCTTTCGATCAGGTGTCTCCTCATTGGCAAGACTCGTCATCCACACCCACCAGAAGGTCTCGTCTAACTCGACAGCGGTGATGCTCGCGAGTTCTCCAGGTTCGAGGTCTTCTTCAAAGCCATGCCCGTTGCGTACGTGTGATTGTGAGCTGTGTATGCGCGCCGGCTCGCCAAGGGGAGGAAGTTTTTGTGTGGGAAGCAACAGAGTCGGTGGTGGAGATTGGTTGTTCTCGTCGGCAAAACCAGAAGAGAGAAAGTCGGCCCAGGATGGGGTGGTAGGACGACCAAAGTCAGTCTCCTTGGATCGAGGCCCATTTCGAAGACCAGAGAATTCGCGTGTGCCTGTCGTGGTCGATACTCCGTTGGCACTGGCCGAGTCTTCCAACAGCCCCGAAAACCCGAAGTCCTCAAATCGAGACCAAGATGGGTCCGGAGTAGTCGCCGCTGGCGATGTGACAGACTGATTTGCAGAGGCGATAGACTCTAGCACTCTGCGGCATTCATCTGTGAGTGCCTGGACAGTGTCGTCATAAGCCGAGAATCGCTGCAAAGCTGCGTCGTCATCCCGGTACTCAAAGTTCTTTGCGCGACGCAACAATGCGAACGGTGTCGGGGAGACCGAATTCACAATCATGACCACCTTAGTTGTGTGCGAATTTGTGAGCGTAGGAGCTTGTGGTGGATATTCGGTCTGTGAAAGTAGCGATTGTAGGGAACGGGGCAGGTTCGAAATTCCACCTATAGTGTTTGGATCGGGGGACAGCGATCGGAGGTACGCGAAGAAGAGATGGCTTGCTGCATCTGCCGCCCTATAGGTTGTCAGCACTGTGCTTAGCAAGGTTGGAAAGTAAAGTCTTACTTCTCCCACGTGCGGTACCCTCCATCGAAGCCGTTGCCATCATCATGGAACTCAAAGGCCCACCAACCAGCCATACGCGACAGCTTCCTGCCGCCCATGCCGTTGGTTTTGCTTCGCGCAGCGACTGCAGACAGTAGGTCAAAGAAGTCGAACATTATACGCTTACGGGCGTCTGAATCTACGCTGAGTGGTACAAATGTGTCGAATGCATGGCGTGCAAAGTTAGAGTCTAGGGAATGCGTCAGTTCACATCTGCCAATACATCTAGTCTTGTCAAAATCACTGACCAGACTCGCCAATGCGAAAAAGCTCATAAGCATCCCAGGTGACTACACCACCCTGCAGTCTGCTCCAGCACCACTTGATGATACTGCATAATGTCTAAAGTCATTAGCACGCGTCGCCGTACTTGTTCAAAGCACCAGGACGTACCAATGGCTCGGCCAGACGCAGCTCCTGTGCCAGGCCCTCGCCTCGAAACTGCCGTGTTCCTTCGTACTCTGCCTTGAAGAAGCTGCGCACGAAATTTCGTGAAGCGCTCGTGTCGGAAGTCGGGCGAAATGGGAGGAGTACGAATGGCATGTCGACAGCTGTTGCTTGTCAGTATTGAGTACCTTGGTGTCTGAGACCAATTCTGTGCCTACCTCTTGACTTCATTTCGCGTGTACAGACGTGAACAAGCTCTTGAATCTCCTCTGGGGCAACATCCTTGCGACTCCATGCATCCTCCCATCGAGGTCGTGGGGCGGGCTCGCTGTTCGCTTCCGCTTTGGACCCTGATCTGGAAGCATCCTTCGATTTGAAGACATTCTTGAAAAAAGGCATGCTGGAAAGGCGCCGACAGCCTCAGCGGACAATTTGTGCGGCCAATTCCAGTGGACGTTGGGAGTGGCCTTAGGCGGCGAGCGTGCTGCGGGGCGCGAAGTGGTAGTGACAGTGGTCGCAGTCGTGGTCGTAGCCGTAGTCGTTGTATAATGCGCGGGGAATGCAGGGACGAAGCTATGTACGCAATGGCTACGCGAAAGGTGGGAATGTCGCGCAGAGTACCTCAGGACGCGCTGCAAGGCTTCGGAAAAGTGCTAGTTGAAAAGGAGAAGCACCAAGCGGTTGCTTCTGAAGCACGCCTGCGCTCCCGAGTGGAGAGAAGCGAGATGACAAGGGTGCGGTCCAATAACGCGAAGATCATCTCTGGAACCAATGCCAATACCTATTCTGCACCGTGTGGCTGCTTCCTTGTGCACGTACTGGAGATTATTCTTTACTTTTGCAACGGAACCCTGCCCGCCAGCACATCGCCTACGATATCATATGGCTGCCTTGCTACGCATATATCCAATTGGCCAGGGTTTACCGATGCGTTGTTCCTGTCACAACACCCACCGCGAATCATTACAGTCCGTGGCCGGCACATCTCGAACCCATGTACCGAGCGCCACATCTAGGAACATTTCTTGTGCAACACGCATAACACAAGGTTTTGACCAGGAGAGCCGGTCTCACGCAGCGCTGCATATGTCTGGCTGATCGATCTGGCTCCCCCCTGATGTGCTGATAGCCGTTTGTCTAGCGGATGGACTACCGCGGGCCGAATAACGACGCATGAATGCTGGTTCCACTCATATCTCCATGCTATCAGCAAAAGCAAGGATCGCATGCCAGCGTGGCTCCCGACATCTTCGCCCCCAGGTTTATCGCCTCGAGATCTACGCTTGTCTGTACTGGCGAGCAACACGTCCTGATTTTGAGGTTCAAACTGAAATCGAATTATCGCGCTCAGTGCTAGTGTGCAGCCCGCAATCTAACAGTTTTCTAGTCGTGTTTTGAAGCACAAACGAGGGAAGGAGCCACGCTGCTTGTGGAAGGCCAAGCTCGAAAGTAATTCTCACCTCGATACTCAAGATATAAGACGAAAAAGTGTACTTTTTAGGCTCGACCCGCAAATACGGAATGTGATTACAAAATCTTATCTGTATGTTTCTTCCATCTTGATCGAAGGGCTGCGCGAAGCCATGTTACGTCACGTGAGGACGCGATTTGCGCTAGTCAAACCGCTCTTGCCGTGTTTGGACCCTCCTGTCGATGGCAGGGTCCGAGACTGTACCACCACACTCCACAGCACATCCCTCCAATCAGTGTTCCATTTCTACATTTGATTTACAGGTTCTTCCGGGCAGCGTACCTCTCACGGCTTGAGGCTCAAAAAACCGATTGTGAATGTATAGACAAAAGAACTAATCACAAAACGCTTGCGATGCCGGCGGAAACAGCATGTCCGATTCCTGGTGTCGACCGGGCGCTGTCGTCGTACATCAACTCCCGGAATGAGACACTGAGAATCAGACGGACACTCACCCGCTATCTCACCTCCAGCCTCCGTCCTGTAAATCATGCAACACAAGATCAGCATGTAAACCATGCGTGTCCTCAGAATATCACAGCAACCGGCACCAATCCGCCTGGCCTTGGGGGCTCACGCATAGCCTATCTCCAGGCTCTGCGGGCGAGAAGCAATGCTGAGGCTAGACATATAGAACTCCAAGCATCATTAGAAGACATCCGGCAGCACCACGTTGAAGACAATCCTACGCTGTCGCGGGCAGGCCAAGACGATGAATCTACACGAAACTACATCAACCTACTTGGACAGCGCCGGAAGGTAGCAGAGCTGGGCATAATCCAAGAAGCTCTTGAGAAACTACTGGATGCAAAGCCTCCAAACCAACATCATGATCCGAGAGACCATATTCAGGAGGTTATTGGAGAACAGCCAGACCTCCCAGCCGAGAGGTTGGAACAAATAGCTCAAGCCGAAATCGATCAAACGTTGATCTTCAAATTGAAGCAAGAAGTACTAGAAGCACGAACCCGCATGGACCGGGAGAACAACGCCAGAAAAGAAGCCAACAGTGGAAACCGAGACCAGCCCGGGCTTCAGCAGCAGGTGCATGCTCTCGAGAAGGCACGAAACGAGATCGTCGAATGGATGCAAGGTGAATTGGCCAAGATGGAGGAAGATTCGATGTTCATCGAGGATGCATCTCCTATCAAACGCCCAAAACAAGAGGAAAACCTTGCACACCTCAGTTCCGCTGAAGCACAAGTCCGTGATGCTTACGAGCGTTACGTCTCGACTCGGAAAGAGATGATCAAGGCTTATGAGAACTTGACAAAGCCGTCGCCTAAGGATGATGACACTAAATCCGACGGCATTCCGGTGGGTGTTTCTGACCCCGAAGGTGGAAAGCCCGTAAGACCTCTTACAAAGCTACTGCCTCACCTTCCACAACTCTACCGTTGCGCTCAAAACGATCGATCCTTGCTGCAGCAAGCCGTATATCTTCAAAGTCAGCTAGCCGCCTCAGACCAGGAGCTGGAAGAAGCGCTGCTGCGGTTGTCTGGCGAGAGTCACTTGCTGGCGGCCGGGTCGAAGGATGCCAGTGATTGGGGCAGGGTGGCAATGGAAGCAGAAGCCGCAACCGAGGCAGCCGTGAGAGAGCATTTGCAAGGGAGTAAGCAGGAAGCGAGCAGTATCAGCGCTATTGTCGACCTTTGTTCATTACAAGGCAAGGTACTGTCGTCCGTGTAGAGCGTGATTCTCCCATGTCAATATATAGTTTACTAGGACACCGATTGAAGAGCGATATCACTCACCTAGTTATCAAGGCGTTACACTTGTAGACCACATGAGAGAAAGTACCATTGCAAGGAGGATCAAATCGAATGTGTGGAGTGCTTTTGCATTGTACCTTGTATCCACCGGCAGTGAACCAACGCTACGAAGGCGCGATTGTAACCACGATCGTGAGCCATTGAAAACCAAACATCACAAGCCATTTCACCATTCGTGCTGCGCCACAAATCCTCGCCCCAAAAACGCCGAGAAGCCTTTCGAAAGATGTGCCGGTCGATCGTACCATCATTCGTGACCATGCAATAGACACCAACGGCCAACACGATTCGTCGCCAACTGCGTGATGATAGCTAGCCAGTGATACTACGACCCAGTAGTATAGACCATAGCAGTATGCACCTGAAAGAGATGGGAGAGCTAGACCTCTTCCTCGGTCTGAGTAACGTCAACGTCAGGCTTGTCCTCATCAGCGGATTCAGCCTTGACCTTGGCTATTTAACAGTCAGTAATCAGTACTCGGTTAGCAACAGCAATTGAATGAGATTGCTTACAGTCGTCGTCCTCGGGCTCCGGCTTGGGCTTGGGCTTGGGCTTGATAGCACGACCCTTCTTCTTAGGTGAAGCGTCGCCATCCTCAGCATCCTTAGTGGCGTTGGCACGCTTGCGAGGAGTCTTCACAGGAGTCTCTTCACCTGCATCACCGTCGTCCTTCTTCTTGCGACCGCCGGTCTTCCTGGGTGTGGGAGGTGGAGCAGTGCCGTCAGTAGGGGCCATGAGCTTCTTCTTGAGTGCCGCCCAAGCGTTGCCGGCAGAGCGTGGGTTAGTCATGCCGGCGAAGGCAGCGAGCTTCTTGACATCGATCTTTGCTTGTTAGTGACAATGGATCTTGAGTCTGGAGGGGAACTCACCTCAGGAGGACCTGACTTGAGGGACTGCATCGCCCAGCCAAGGATCTGGAGCTCGCGGTCGGTGAATTTGGGGGCAGCCGTAGCATCTGCGACGGAAGATTTGGTAGCGTCAGACATGTTGAAGGGTAAGATGTAAGGGTGGTTGAGTTGTGGATGGTTGAGGGGTTTGAAGTGTAGACGCGATGTGCGAAGCTCGAAGCGAAGCAAATGAATAAGGCCAACGCGAATGGCGGGGTATATGCGGTATTTAAGATATCATAGACAGAGTGAGCCAGCGACATCGCTGGATAGCAGGTGAAAGTGAATGCTGAGAAATGCCTGTAGATGCGCCCTGGAAGCGACTTGACCCACTCTCGGTGAGTGGATGTAACCTAGGCCCCTATGAAAGATAGTCCCCATTCAATCAGGATCAAACTTTGAGTGTCCCTGGGCCTAAGTTGTTGCAACGCAAAAGCAGTGACCGCAGCAGCTCTACGTTATGGTTAGTCACTTGCCAAAGAGACCGAGTTCTCTACACTACAGACATTTGGTCACTTTCCCGGAGCAATTCACTTATGATCCACGCTTGAGACTGATTCTGTGTCTGCCTTACGACAGTAATAGCCCATACTATGTGAGTGGCTCTCCATATCTGGCACTTCGCCGAGCATGAGATGGGGAATAGAGAAGAGCGATAGCTCAACGATCATTTCATCACAGCAGACATAGTCAAGGTGCAAGAAAGCTGTTACATAAATACTGTGCCTTAATAGCTCCGAGCAACCACGCAGCCGGATTCGAGATATCGGGGCCGCCTTTGGTGAAAGGAAGCCCATTATATAGCTACCACTTCAGTGGTCTCTTATCCCTCTTTTGCCTTGCACAAATTGGATTCTGTTACAAGTGACTCGTCGGAGCTGGCAATTCGCAGTCAATGCATCTTCAAGCAGGATTCTCATGTCAGGGAATCTTGCGTTGGCTTGCACCAAATGATTGAAAGGCAAGTGCGTAGTGAAGGCAGCAAACAGCAAGCACAAAGAGCTACAGCGTCTCAACCTACATATGCACCTGACACCAAATTTCGCAGCTTGTGTCAATGCCATCAGATTGCGACCAACTCTTGTTGACTTGCTATCGACCATTCGCACTGGACGTGGAGGAGGTGAGGTCGACCGCCGCCGGGCGCGAAACCGCAATGGGCCATTTCGAGCCTGACTCGCGGGTCACCACCGAAACCCCGACCTTGGAAGCATCAGGCACAGGAGCTCCCGCCGTCAACCACGTCGCAGCGCCCTACCGACGCATTGTCCCCAAATCACCTCTCCAAAACACTTTCTTCTTGAGCATACCGTCCTACAAAATGAGCGACCCTGTTGACAACGCTCTGTAAGCTCTGTTGTTCCGCTTGGATCGCCCAAACATGCCCCACTAACAATGCCCCAGCGACCTCCTTCGGCGCCTCAACCCCAAGGATGTCAAGAAGAACGTCGATCACATTATCAGCCTGAACCCTGAACTGGAAGAGGACCTCCTCGAGTCCGTCGATATTCCGCTCACCGCCAAGAAGTGCTCGAAGACAAAGCGCGACTTCCTGTGCTGCGACTACAACCGTGACGGCGACAGCTGGAGGAGTCCATGGAGCAACGAGTTTGAGCCGCCAATTGAGGATGGTGTGACACCGAGTGAGAGGATTAGGAAGATGGAGATTAAGGCGAACGAGGCATTCGACGTGTACCGGGAGCTGTAGGTGCACTTCTACTGTAGGGACGCCGAGCCTGGACTGACAAGGGCAGGTACTTTGAGGGCGGCATATCGAGCGTCTATCTTTGGGATATGGATGATGGCTTTGCCGGCTGCGTGCTGTTGAAGAAGGGTATGTGCTCCTGTTCAACTCTTGAACTTCTCAAGCTGATATCCACAGCCGTCAACCCCACACAACGCAGCTCTGGAAGCTGGGACAGCATTCACGTTTTCGACGCACAGGACCGTGCCCGTACCGCCCACTACAAATTGACCTCGACGGTCATCCTCTCCCTCGGCACCGACTCTGAAGCGCTCGGCGGGCTGGACCTGTCTGGTAACATGGTTCGCCAGGTGGAGGCTGATATGGCTGTGGACGATGACACATCACACGTCGCCAACATCGGAAAGATGGTGGAGGATATGGAGCTCAAGATGCGCAACTTGCTGCAGGAGGTCTACTTCGGCAAAGCGAAGGACGTTGTCGGTGACTTGAGAAGTCTCCCACCACTCAGCCAGACAAACAAGGATCGGGCGACACAGAGGGAGATGATCAACAGCATGGGAAGATAGATACGTTATGGTATGCTTTTTGAAAGCTACTCATGATAGATTCGTTGTTGTTCTTTGTCATTCCACTTGTGACCTTGGGAAAGCGTTCCAATCGAAGCTGTTGAACAGAGCAAAGACACTAGGTGTCGTCATCCATGTAATGACGGCAATGACAGGACTCACACCACGGGTCCTCGTTATCTGTACTGGTGTAGCCATCGTCCCAATCTTTGTCTCTCACCCTCCTGTCCCACACAATAGTTGCTTTCCATTCGTCCTGGACCAGAGATTGAAGCCTCGGGCACTTTCCCTTGGAGTTCCTGCCGAATGCTGTCTACCTTCCTTTCTTCAACTACCAGGAGTCTCAAGCGTTCGATAACCTCCAGCTGAGCAGGTAAACGTCTTCTCAGCCAGATCCTCATTCCTTTCTCAGTAGCGAAAGTGAACCGGTTGTCCTTGTAGACCACGACGGCAGTCTCGGTATAGATCTGCCGACAGACTTGAGGTAGTTGCATGTCGAGTCGCTTGACGATACGCCGTGACGCGCGCGTGGCGTTGCCGCCCTTCGATAGATAACCAAGTCCGTTGTAGTACAGGTTGATGTTCGCTGTTTCTGTTGTCAAGGCAAGTTTGAAGATCATATTGCGAATCTCTGGTGGCAGTCGAAGGAGAGGTGATTCGCTAGTAGCGGCGGTACTTAACGTCTCATCAGCTAATCAACTTGTGCAAAGCTGTATTACGACAATTACATACGCTGCAGCCTTTTGGACTTCTGCAGATTGACTAGGCCTTTGGTGCTTATAAAGAGCTTGTGGCGAGGTCGAGGAGCTCTGCCAAAGTTACGTGCTTTGGTGAAGCCCGTTTTGCTCGCAGCATCAGCACTGGCCTGTGTCTTTTCGCGAGTGCCTTTGCGGAGTGTGGGTGCCATCTTTGCTCGATGTTGATGAGATGTAACGAGAAGAAGAGGTGAGAGGCAGAGAAAGGTGAGGTGAGGTGAAATGAGTGGGTTGAGAGCTCCTTCCACAAACGCGTCAATACGGAGGGGAGGCACGTCACTGCCAGTCCATATAGCGCAAGTGTCACAGACCATGCTATAGCAGGTACGCACAACCGTACCTTGATTCGGACGGCCAAATGGCACGGAAGCTTTTTCCCTCCTAAAGCTCCTGCACCTTAGCAGCTACTACAAACCACTTGGCACGAAGCTTGCTTCTTGCCAAAGGAATGTGTATTTATACACATGCCAAGCACCTCTCGCAAACTGATCTGGGAAGGAACCACCAACTAGCATATAGCCAGCCCAGTGAAGCCACCATCGCCACTTGGTTTCGATGGATTCTCGGACGTTGCTGCTGGGAGAGAAACATAGACTGCGGCTTCGCCAATCAGACGATAGGAGGGAAGGTTGAGATCATCTCGTAGCGGCTCATCAGCTCCGTCTGTTTTGAGCCATGTGCATCTAGTCTCTGCATTCTCGGTCTGTATAGGTCGAACGACGAGGCCGATATAGTATCGAGTCTGTGTATTGGGCCCTTCGAGGAGCAGCACTTCGTCACCAACCTGCGCATATACTGGGGTCTGACCAAAACAGACGCTGCCATCAGACTGGGTATTGCGGAAGAATGAGCAGTGGTGCAACTCGCGCGACATAGCTCTAGCGTATTCATACATCGTATCCAGAGTGTATTGGTTCGGGCTGGCCGGCCCAAACTTGAGATGCCAACCCCTTTCTTCTGGCCCTTGGCTTAAAACCCAGGCGAGCTCGTCAAGAATTCCAGCATTCGCGCTCGCAAGACCAGGGTCCTTGGTGATGGGTTCTTTGCGCAGCACTCGTAGATATGTACTTATCATCTCTGCGGGCGTTGTGACCATGTGGGAAAGATGTATTTCTTCTGGCAATGGAAAGTATCCTGTCAGAAACGCGGCCAAGTGGCTTGAAGAAACTCCATGGCAGAATTGGGATAATCCAGACAGGAAATGAGCAGGTGATCTCTCTTCTTGGCTCATCAATTGCTCTATAATGATCGAATGCAGAAAGTGTGGGCCGTTACGGTGTATTTCCGATACTCTAGCAACCAGGCACAGGGTGTTCTGCTGTATTGATGCACGGATGGTAAAGTTTGGGGCCTTCCTGAGTCGCGAGTATTGGGTAGATATATTCTCGCAGAGTCTTCTCTGCAAAGGCTCGACGCGCCAGTCCGGAACCCAAGACGGCCAATCAACGGAACATAGCCGGGTTCGGCGCGTGGCAGCATTGATAACCTCAAAGAACATTTGATTCCCTAAGTACTCAGCTGCGAAAGCAGTATATATCACCTGAACACTGACTGAATAGTCAATGTTCATGCATACTCCAGATATGCCCCAGCTCTTCTCCTTGGCTGAAATAACGTCTGTAGCCAACCCATACAATGCAAAGATACGGTCGTGATCGTTGCTACATCGATAGACATGGTACTCTTCTACTAGAGAGAATAGAGTCCCAATGACAACGTCGACAGTACCGATCATACAAGACAGTTTCCACAGCTCGGCTCTAGCGATTACTGATTGCCACGCCTTATAGCTGAGCAGACCTCGAGCATACGGATTTCTACGCTGACTTCGAAGCATACCAGAAATCAATCTCTGAAATGTCAACTCGAAGGTGCCGTATACGAGACAACAGTCAGTGTTAAGGACGCATTCCTGGACAATCCAAAGACGTTGAAACCATTCGAGGTCGAGGAGATGCACGATAGGCTCGATAAGATCCCAAGTTATTGGGGCATCATCAGCATATGTACGCTTTGGGGCTCTTGAGAAATCTCCTACGAGAGCTATGCCCTTCTCTACTCTGGTGTCTCCGGAACCAAGCCAGGCCAAGACACGGCGCGCGCTTCGAAAGATCTGACCCATCAACCTGACTTGCTCTCCTTTCTCTTGAAGATTGCTCTGATCGATGCATACAGCATCAGCCCAAAGCCATCTAGGCTTGCGCTCTTTGCGAAACCTTCGAAGGGCAAGGTCCAGGTTTTTGGTGACTAGTACACGTGTGCCGTCTGCATGGTAAAGAGGATGATCCAACGTCGGCTCTCCCCACACATAAGATACAGCCTCATACTGTGCAGATAGCCTTGCGCGGAAATCAACGTGGAAGGAAAAGCGGAGCGGTGCATTGCTGTTGTGCGAGGGCTCCAAGACAAGAACGCGGATCTGTTCGAATCCAAGGGCTCCGTACAAGTATGGAACGTGTGATATCTCAGAGTTCATCTCTGCAAGCTGTTGTAGGTGCTCAGGTTTGGCCACTGGGAAAGCTTGAGCGAGGTGATCAGGCTGAGGAGGGGCAACAGTCATGCAGCTCCAACATCGTCAAGAGGCCAAATGGCCCAATAGCAAGGTAGAGTCAACCTTGAGCGGATTGTGGCGAGCAGTCACTAGCCAGCAGAATATTAACCAATCCACGTTCTGTTTATCGCTACAATGCTATAGACAAGAAGGCTTTCGTTGTGCAGTACGATCTATGTCAGCTTTCCCACTCTGCAACGCTATGCATGCTTCCAAACTCCCCAACTCCATACAATGCAGTAAGACCTCATATCCAGCCCCTACTCGCCCTTAACAGCATACCTCACGGTGCCTTCCGCATTCCAGCTCCCCTCATACTTCTCCTGCAACACCCTCAGTTTACTAAAAAACACATCATCATCCACATACGCGCCCTTCAACCACCTCTCCCCCTTAGTCGCATCGAACGCCCTGCGCGCATGTAACACCCTCCTGTTATCGAAGATGACACACTCGCCCTCGTTCAGTCTGTACTCGTATAGGTTCTCCTCGGCACTGAGCAGCTTCTCGTATGCATGGCTTGCAGCGATGAACGAGCGGAAAGACGTCTGGTTGTTACTGCCGATGCGGGCCTCGAACGGGGCCTGGAATGGTGGCGACCAGTTTACCCTGCGGATGGCGAGGTTTGTGGGCTCGCTATATTTCGGGTAAGGGAAGAGCTCGATCACCGGGCGGGTGAAGTGGTAATGGTGGGTGGGGTGGTGGTAGTGGTATGTGACTGGGAAGGTGCAGAGGGTGCGGAAGTGGAACGCTGAGAAGCGCTGGAGCTGGTGGACGGCGTTGAAGGCGTCGCTAAAGAAGGATTCGCCGCCGGGTGTACGGGCTCGTAGCGAGTGGAGGAGTTGTAGATGTGGAGGGTTGGAGGTGTAGAGGAGATCCATGTGGAGGCCCAGGAATTGGGGTGTGTATGCGATATTCTCGGCTTTGGCCTTGGATCGGACGTCCCAAGTACGACCGTAGAAGGTGTCTTTGAGGTTGCCGATGCGCTCGGAGAGCTTGACTACTGACTCTTCGGACTCGGGTACGTTTTTGATGAAGAGCAGGCCATATCTGTGCAGATGTGTGAGGGCATCGTAAAGAACTTCGTCTTGGTTCATGTAGTCGTTGTAGTCGAGCCACTTGTTGTCTTTTGTGATCTTCTCCTTATCCCAAAGAACTCTGTCGTCGTGGCGTACTCCGCCCCTGAGTTCGACTTCCTGATGAATCGCTCTGCGTAGCCACTCGATGGAGTGCCTTGTGCGGTGGTCTGGCCCATAGCCTTTGACGTCATTCTTCCACTGCAGTTCAATTGAGGGCCCTTTCTCTTCGTCCTCGACAAGCCTATAGCTCCCCTCTAGATCTTCCGGGATGTCTGAAGTTTGAAAGACCTTTTGCTTGCTGTCAGGGTCTTTGCATTGTAAGCATGAGCAACTGTCTCGCAGGAACGCGGTATCGAAACCGCGAGTATTTCCGTCTATTTCCACAGCAACATGTTTGGCCGGAGCACCGTCAGCTTGTCCAAGTTCTGATTCTTGTGGAGCTGGGTACTCTTGTGCTGCTTTTTCGGCAAGTTCTTTCTCTCGTTTCTCTCTAACCTGTAGCTTGCTTTGACGATGAGGACCATCAATCGCGGGGCTCCATTCCGCCTGCTGTGCGGAACTTGCAGACTTGCTCCAAAAAGACCTGAATGAAAATTGGCGTCTTTGTGCTGGAAGTGTTGCTTGATGTGTCTTTGCAATTCTCCGTGCAGTCCGCAGTGCAGGCAATTTGGTGGTGACGTTCAATGACATGATTGCTGGGGAAGCTCGTTGCTGTCAGGAACCTGGGGCCTCCGTGGGGATATTCATACGCCGAACGCGCCAGTTTCGGCCGACGACCGAGGCTGGACTTCCTTCTCGACCGCGCACGCCCAAATTCCCGCCTTTTCTCCGAAAACACCCACTATTCATCCCACGCCGGCAGTCATAGCATCGCGTGTTCGCGGCACGTGTGCGCTACTACTGTCCGCAATTGAGCTGCCAAGCGCATGTCTGAGGGCGTTGCACAGCTCAAGCATGAGGTACGCACCAGATAGCTAGTCGTGCAATTCAAACTAACAATCCTGCTCAGGGTTCTCAGCGGCAGGTAGTTGTTGCTGGCGCTGTCGCTGGCCTTGTGTCGCGGTAAGTCTCAACATATTCGGTAGACTATTTCCACCCCGTACTGACAGGCACAGCTTTGTCATAGCCCCCCTCGATGTGATCAAGATCCGTCTACAGCTCCAGATCCACTCACTCTCCGACCCTCTGAGCATCCGCGGCCTCAATGGCCCTGTCTACAAGGGCACCCTAGGGACTCTCAAGCAAATCCTCCAGCAGGAAGGCTTGACTGGACTATGGAAGGGAAACATTCCAGCAGAGCTAATGTATTTGGCATACGGGGGCATTCAGTTCTCGGCCTATACATATGCATCGTCTCTTCTTGAGCACCCGGCTCTGCCATACCACCTCCCAGGCACCGCGGTCAACTTCATCAGCGGCGCGGCTGCGGGCGCTGCTGCCACAACAGCCACCTACCCGCTCGATCTGTTGCGCACGCGCTTTGCTGCTCAGGGAAATGATCGTGTGTACAGTTCTATCACTGCCTCTCTGAAGCAGATAGCTCAACAGGAGGGACCTACAGGCTTCTTTCGCGGTCTTGGCGCAGGAGTGAGCCAAATTGTTCCATACATGGGCCTGTTCTTCGCAAGCTACGAAAGCCTCAAGCCACTCGTGGCAGACTCGTCGGTTCCTCTGCCTTTTGGCACTTCAGACGCCGCCGCCGGTGTCCTCGCTAGCGTAATCTCGAAGACCGCCGTCTACCCTCTCGACACTACACGGAAGCGTTTGCAGGTGCAGGGGCCGATGTTGGCGCGTTATGTTCATGGTAACATACCCGAGTATCGAGGTGTCACCAGTACGGTGTTGCGCATATGGAGACAAGAGGGCAGACGTGGGATGTATCGTGGCTTGACGGTGAGTCTACTTAAGGCTGCGCCCGCGAGCGCAGTGACGATGTGGACTTACGAGAGAGCTATAGCAGCGATGTTGGCTTGGGACGAGGCAAACCCATAGGAACATGTAATATGCATGGACAGGCGTTGATTTAAACAGCACAAGAGATACCATACAAGATTATTACCACAATCGTCTTGAGGACATTAAAGTCGTGATCTATCTCCACCATCCAGTCATGCAACATTCTGCTCCAGCCATTCCTCCCACTGTTTCTCTGTCCAGCTCGAAGAGATATCATTATTCACAACCCCATCAAAGACAACCGTCGGCGTCACATGCACGCCTTGCAACCGATTCTGCTTCGTCTGCAGCTTGACGAAGTCGGTAACTCCATTCCCTCCATTCAGCCCGCCATCCTTATCCGGCTTATCACTAATCTCCAACAACTTGTAAACCTCGTTCTCATTCACGCCAACACTTCCCGCGATCTTAGCCAGTCGCTTGTACGTGTTATTACGGGTCTCGTTCACTACACTTGCATCGAAGAAGTCTTTCTGCTGCTCGAACAGCTCCTCGCTGAAGTCGTAGAATTTGTCTGGTTGGACCTTGAGGACTGCAAATCCCGCCTCGTGCACGAGCGTCGAGGACGGGTGCCAGGGCTGGATTTGCTGCCGGAAGATGGTGACAACGCGGTCGGAGTACTTGTCGAGGAGGGTCTTGCGGAGCGGCGAGCTGTAGACTGTTTTGAAGATCTTGGCGCTGAAGGGGCAGACGTAGTCGAGGTCTGGATGTGGTTAGATCTCTGATGCGGAGGTCAGGTTGTGGTGCCTGTCGTACAGATCTCAATGGTGTGGACTGCTTTGGGTTGGATGGCGGCGGAGGCAAGCTTCTGTCCGGCGAACTTGGGTGCGAGAGCCATTGCGAGTGTGAGTTCAGTTAATGCAATATCAATTGACTTCGACGAGGTTTTAAATTCCACAAGTAGAGGAGCACAATGAGGACGTGAAAGCACGCAAGATCACGCCGGAGGGGTAGCTTCGGCAGCTTCGAGAGCTCTCCAACGAGTACCTATGACGTTGATGATCGCCGTATGTCGCTAAGCAATTCACTCAGATACTGTCATGATGTTGATGCGTCCAAATTATCAAGACCCAGATCGCCGGGTCTTACAAATCTTCTATCTCGAGAATGCACCAAGACTCAAGGTAGTGTGCAATGCCGTGATGCTTGGTCAAGCTGTCCGGAGCCCCACAGCACTCCCCGCATCCCTCTGAGCGCCGACATGCAACACCACTGTCAAACTAGAGCGCTGGCCGAACCCGAACAACCATGTCGGAACCCGGCTCAGTGGATGACGACCTGCTCGCCCGCCTGAATGCGCTCAAGAAGAGCAGCGTTAGTCTCGACACCACGTACAGCTCCTCCATCGCGCAATCCCCAAAGCCTACGGACGACCTTGCGTCCCGGTTCGCCCGCCTCGGTTCCCCGTCACCGTCCAGCTCACCGCAACCATCACGGACAACATCTACAAACAATGTTGCGGCTCCGGGAGCGCCGAGCTATCTGGAAGGTGTGGCTCAGGGCGTAGAAGGTAGCACAGTCGAGTTCAACGAAGAGGATGAAAAGAGTCTGGAAGAACTGCTTGGAGAGCTTAATGGTGCTGTGGGCGAAAGAAAGGACTGGGACATGAGTCGGCAAGAGCAAGGCGATGTCGGGAAGCTGCTCAAAGACATGAGAACCATACTGCCAGAGCTACAGAACAGCCGAGCTCAGGAGGTGAGACAGGGTGGGCAAGGCAGCAAGGAGGGTAAGGGGAAGGCCGCTACGGATTGGGAGAACGTCGAGTTCGATGTCGGCAGTGGTTCGGTAGGCCAAAAAGTCGATGACGAAGACGGCGATAGTGGCGATGATGGAGAAGGCGGAGACAAGAAGCAGACTGAGGAGCAAGAGGCCGAAGACGTGATAGCACGCATCATGGCCGAGCTCGAGATCAGCAAAAAATACGATCCCCCTTCTCCACCTCCACCCTACTCGGACCGTGACCCATCGCAAACGGACGACAGCGAGAAGAAACCAGCCGAAGACAGCAGCAGCACAGACGATGCCCCCTTCTCCCTCCCATCTGCACCCACAACCCTCAAACCCACAGACTCCCTCGACGGAACCCAAGCACTGGAAGACGCCTTTACAGCGCGCCTTGCCGCGCTCGCAGGCGGCGGCCCACAGACAGATTCTCTCGGCCTCCCCTCCGCGCCCTCCTTCGCGCCTTCTGCAAAACCGCCCAAAGTCCAGTCCAGCATGCAGCAGAAGCTCGACGAGGAGATAGACACCTGGTGTATCATCTGCCAGGACGATGCAACGCTGAAGTGTCTGGGCTGCGACGGAGATCTGTATTGCAGGAATTGCTGGATGGAGGGGCACAAGGGGGAAGGCGCGGGTCGAGAGGAGAGGGGACATCGAGCGGTGGAGTTTGTCAAGGGGGGTGACAAGAAGAAGAGGTTGGCTGCTGCGGGGTGAGCGGTGGTCGGAAGAAAATCTATTCACGCGGTGGACGTGAAAGCAACCTCGAACAGATGTCGGTGCGAGGCATGTGTAGCCCAGGGCATCTGATCTAGTCGTGTTGAAGGGAGAGCTTGACTGTCACCTCGTTCCGCAGTTGGTGTTGCTTGGACTGCACAGGAGGCGAGCAGCTACATTGTACGCCTAGCTAGACAGGCGATGGCCCTTTCGGTAAAGCGGTATTGCCGCCGGGCTCGGAGTAGCTTGATGGTTAACGATCGGGCAACGGCAAGAACCTCGCTCAAAAACAGGAGCACGACGCTTCAGATAGCACCTCCTTTCAGTAGGGACAAGGTACTCCAGACGGAGAGACAATACATTAGACTATAATTTTCTCAACTCAGCGACAGCTAGGCTATCTGCAATATATCAAATACAAGATTGGCGATGCAACTAGCCATCCTTTCTCAGCTCAACACTATCTCGCAGCGCAACATGATCACATCTACGAGTGGCTCGTAACGTTGATCCCCAGCGCCTGCAGCGCAGGCCCAGCGTTCAGATCCAGCTTGATCGTGTTCGCCTTGATTGCGTCCTCGAAGTACATGATGTGCTCGCCGTTCTTCACACTGCTGTTACCGACAATCTCCAGCGGCAGGACAGCGTCCTTGTATGTCTTCAGCACCATGCTGAGGATAGTGGCCTGCTCGACGCGCGCCTGCATGGGCACCTTGTTCTCGCCGGGCTTCAGCACGAGTTCGGGCAACAGCGCGTAGCCGATCGGTGTCCCTGCGACGCCCAGGTTCATGGTCACGTTGCCTAGGTCGAGGGTCATGACAGATGGGTTGGGGACGTGGACGGTGCCGATCATGTTGGAGCCGTCCGAGAGGATTTCTTTGGCGCCGGAGAGGATCTTGAGGTCGGTGATGTTCAAGCCGGAGAGGTGGTTGAGGCCTGGAGTGGGAGGTTAGATGAGTCGAGTCAGGGGGGTTTAAGAGACGGGGGACAAGATACCTTTCATGGTGATCTTCTTGTGGTAGTCGACCTCTGATGATGGGAGGCCAGAGACGTGGACTGTGGTCTTGCCGTGCAGGTCGATGGTGACCTCCTCGCTGGCCAAGACGGCCTTGGTGTATCTGAAGAAAGTGTGAGATACTGTTGAACATCATCGATGTGATGAATCGTGGCTTACGCTGTGAACTTCTCGAGGGACTCGAACGAGACCTGTTGATCGACGGTAACGAATGTCTCTTTCTGAGACTTTGCTTCCGGAATGTCCATGTAGACGAACGGTTCCTGGCCGTCAAGAGACAGACTGGCGCGGAAAGCGTCAAGCTTGGGGTGGTAGTGGCTATCGCTCCTGATGGTGTTGTCCATCTTCAGGCGCACAGTGTCTGGGGTTGGGTTTGTAACCTCCATGTTTGTCACTTCGATTGTTGACTTGTTGATCTCGCTCTGGATTCGCTTTGGTACACCCACGAAGATCAGAGGTAGAACGATAACCAATACGAGAACGATTAGTACCAGACAGTCTAGACGCCATTAGCATTGAGTTGTTTGACTTTGATAGGAGGTGATTGTGACTTACCACACCACCAGAACTTCCTGCAGTGGTTCTTGACACGTCCGGCAGCACCCGGCTTTGGCCCAGGTGGGTACAACTTGTTCATGACACCTCCTTTGCGTGGTGAGGTGTATACCTCCTCCTCCGCAACGGGTTGCTGAGTCTTGTCCATGATGGGTGGTTAAGGGGTATGCCGGTATAGAGATTGACTTAAGTTTGCGGGCTATGTTGCTCAAGTAGTCCTGGAGCAGGTTCCCGTGGCAATGTGCCTCAAGAAGTTGTCACACGTAGAATGGACAACTCAGAGCGAGATATAAACTACCCCAGAGCCGAAAGCAGGGTCGAGATGTGCGGGGAAGGGACCGTGGTAAGAATCAGAAGATGGGGATCGAAGCACATGAACACCTTTAGCGAAGATCCCCAGAGACCAAATTGTATACTCCGTACAGGCGCGCTGCCGATGGAACGGAGTCTGCGAAGGCACAAGCACTGACAGGTCTGCGCAACGAATAGAGCCATGCGGCCACTGCTTAATTTGGCAAGCTCCGAAATGATTGCCGCTAACCCATCGCAAATAGTATACGGCCGAGGCACGAGCGTTTTTCTGATTGAAAGGATCGACTGACACATGTCTCTTGTCGCTGCCGAAACTGTAGCGTTATTGTGCGACGCCGATACTACGATGTGCTTAGTGGTCCACCGTTCGGGAGCTAAGATTCCGAGCCATCTCTTGGCCTGTCCCTTTCCGCCATCGACCGGATCTGAATGTGTCGCATGTCCATACTCATTGGCAGTCAGACTGGTCAGGGACAGGGGCAGTTGTATAGAAGGCCCCAGATCAACCCCAGCGGTGGCGTTGGGATGTTCCCGTGTGGTCAGTGGTTACAGCCACCGACCAATCCAGAGCATTGCAGCCCGGGAACTGGTCCGCTTCGGGCAACACAACCTTTCTTTTGCATAACAGTTCGTAACGAGCACACGAGCTAGCACTTCAATAATGGCGATGCGGCGAGACTGGATGACCCGCGGCTCAGAGTTTTCACATGAAGGAGCGCCAGACATCGAAGTGGAAGGCCCTACCAATTCAACACAATCCTAGTCTAACCAGCAGGATACCACGTATAGAGTTTGAGTGACATCGAGCCAGCATTAGACTAACATGCGGGACGTTTGTCGCTTAGCAACAGCATACTTGTGCGTATGAAACGATGTGATTGGAGGCCAGACACACACAAAGAACGAAGTACGATGATTGTTACGCCAGTCGCGTGAGCAGGATTCCATAGGTAAGGACCAGGCAGATTGAATAGGCTGTTCGAGTTCTCAGAGCATCCCGCATCCTTAATCCCCAATCATTGGCTGTAGAATTAGTAAACGCGCGCCTTGTAAAGTCACTGCGGCACAGCGCCCCCATTATGCTAAGACTGTTTCCGCTCTTGTTCGAAGATCAAATTCAGTAGGATAGCAGGTAAAGTATGTCGTTGAAAAAGAGTCTCGGGAAGCAGCGATCACGCTCAGAAACGTGGGGAACCAAGCATCGCGCTACTGCTCGGAGTGGGCCACAGCAAGACTTGGAAGTCCGCGACTCGCGATTCGTACCTGCGTCACAACCACCACAAATTTCGCTGAGCCAAGATGTCGCAATCAGACGAGGAAGATGACTACATGAATATGGTGTTTGAGGATGCGCCAAAAGGTCCGAAACACGAAACTTCCCTGCAACGCGCCGCGCGCAAGCGCAAAGAGGTTTGTAAACAAAGTAGAAGGGCTAGGCGCAAAGACTGATGTGCTTCCAGGGTGAAGCACGAGCCCGACAAAAGACCAAGGCGGAGAAAGAAGCAGACGCCGAGGCGGCGCGCGAAGAAGCGCTCGCAACCGCTCTGCCAGAGACCAACAAGGGATTCAAGATGATGGCTAAATTCGGCTTCAAGCAGGGCGATACACTCGGCAAGTCCGCGGACGCGCGCAAAACCCCAATCGCAGTCGACATCAAAGCGGACAAGGGAGGCATCGGTCTCGAGTCAGAGAAGAAGCGCAAATTTCGTGAGCAATGGGAGGCAGCAGAGCGGTTGGCCAAGCGTACGAAGGAAGAAGAGGGCGACTATCTCGAGATAAGGAGACAGGAGCAGAAAGAGAAGAAGGCGGAGAGAGACCTTGATAATGCGCAACGCACCGCTGAACGATTGTCTGATAAGGAGGACGAAGAAAAAGGCATCTCTGAGCCCGGCGATAGGCCTCTCAAGGACGTCAACGTTCTCTGGCGCACTCGTGCTAGGAGGCGAGTTGAAAAACAGCAAGACAAGCAGCAACGGCGTGAGCTGGATAACAGTCTTGCTTCTCGCCTCCCCACGTTAGCGGATGAAGGTGACGCAGACAACGACACAAAGGTTGCATTCGGTGAGGACCTCACACCGTTCTACACCACGCTTGAAGGAGACCTAGAAGCGGATGATCCAGAACTAGCCGATTTTGAGGCATTGCCAGTAGCGGAGCGACTTGAGAAAGTCCTGCTTCATCTCCGTCATAACTTCCAGTATTGTCTGTATTGCGGGTACCAGTATCCAGACCCGGAGATGGAAGGTTGTCCGGGAGTGACGGAGGAAGACCACGAGTGAATCTTCATGACAAGCCCTGGCTTGTGAGTGCACTTAGTGTACACCAGAGGTAAATGTTGCAGCAGCACTTGGACCGAAGGCACGTCGAGCTATGAAGGTATGAGGAGCATTGCTGTCGTGATATGGCCAGACGAAGGATGGCTGAACAGTATAGCGGAAGACATACGCAGAACCCAGAGATACCCAATAGACATATTTCGAGACTTGACTTTAAGAATCCTCTCATGAACAAGAGACTGTTAATCTTGGAGTGGAATTGCTGAGTGGTTGTCTGTATGTTTCGGCAGGCAGGCACGTGTTTACGCGATTTAGCGCCATCGCGCCTGTCGTTTCATGAACCCTGCCAACCGTTCTCCAACAACACCTCAAGGTTCACAAACCACAGCGCGCGACAATGGAATTGGAACATCAGCGATGTTACATATATCAGCCGCTCGATAGTGAAGAGAGGGCGACGAAGCGTCAACGCACTGAGCAATCTACATTTCAACCACAGCTTGAAGAGCGATTGCAGATTTATCGGGAGCTATGGGCCGAGCAAGAGCAGCGCATTCAGGTACACGATATCTGCAGCTACTGTTCTGCCTTTGGCTGATGATATTAGACCACTCTTGAAGAAGCAGATAGCGCAACACAAGGAAGCATCGTGGAATTTGTAACAGCAGCCGGTTCATCGACTGATGAGCCAAAGTTTGCCATACCAACAGGTCTCGTCGTAGCTGGACCAAGTATTGCCTCACATGGACCCTATTTCGAGCGTTTGGGACGCAGAATAAGGTCCGACACGAACAGCGCTTACGTACTGCTGAATTCCGGCGAATGTCCCAACCTGAAAACGTTACTGAAGAACCTTATCAAGAAAGCAACGTCGCACCTTGAAGAGGACGACGAAGACGACGTGGAAAAGCCCGGAAGGCCATCTAGGTTCGGGCCAAAACTTTTAAATTACGACCTCGGACATGTTCAGGAATGGCGGAAGACGAATCAAGTATCAAATGTCGTTGTCACCATACAAGACAGCGAGGCATTTGACGCTGGGCTGCTCATTGATTTGGTCGATCTACTTCAGTAAGTCGGGACAAAAGCGCCATTACTGGTACTGACCGGCACAGCTCATGGCTCGATCGTATCCCATTTTTGTTACTTTTTGGTATTGCTACTTCAGCAGATAGCTTCGAAGATCGCTTGTCTGGGCAGTCTCTGCGATACCTCGAAGGCGAGAGGTTTGATGTAACGCAGTCCGACGACATTGTCGAAAAGCTTTTCGGCGCAACTGTGGCGAGCCTGGACAACAGATTGTTCGTTGGGCCACAACTATGTCGCCGCATACTGGACCGACAGAAAGACTATGTGCAGAACGTACAAGACTTCTGTGATGGCCTGAAATACGCTTATATGTCTCACTTTTACGCCAGTGTTCCGAGTATTCTTTTGAGCACCGAAATAGGGTTTGAAGGTCTGCAGATGGACGCGTTTGAGGCAGTACGAAACATGCCGTCTTTTCGTCGGCACATCGAAACTAGACTTGAACAAGGCCCTTTAGCTCGAAAGATTGTTCGTAATCTGCTTCAGTCGGATCAGGAACTCTACGAAGCTGTCAGGTACGGCATCACCACAGCCCAGGACGAGTTGTCTGCCATGAACCATGCAGCGCAGGTGCTATTCAATATCCGAGAAGCACTGCAGATGACACCAAAGGTCAGAGCATCAGGTATCTGGATACGTGCAGCATCCGCTGAGTTGCTCGACTCGCCACTCCTTCGCGAAACGATGCTGAGCTTGAAGAAAACATCTTCTGATAAATTTGCCAACCTTCTCTCTGTGCTAGCAGGTTTGTCGAGTCAAAGAACTATGCCCTACGAAGACGAGTCCGAGCAAGCCAAGGGTGCCCTGGACGTAAGTGCTATGCAAACAGACTTCGAGAGGATTCTTCAGCAGCAGGAGACGACAGGCCCGCTTCGTACAGAGCACGATGTCCGGAACGAGAGCGTCCGCGCCACGGTTGTCGCGCAGAAAGTACTGCTTCAGAAGCACAAGGCAGCGTTGTCGAAGCAAGACCGGGCCTACTCTGACCTGGTTACACGTCTGCACAGCCAACTGGCCTCGTTCTTTGAACTGACGCTCATTGAGCCGCAGACGTTACCTTACTCGGAAGTCTTCATGTATGACTGTCAATCACCACACCTGGAAGTCTTCCAGCCTAAACCACGGTTTTCGATCGAGCGCGCCATGGCGTCCCCCCATGATTACCTGGGTTGCAGCTGCTGTGGCAAAGTCAACGATAAGGAATCGGCTCTTGGTGCTACGCAGCCTGCGACTGCGATCGTGTACCAGATGTACCTTGAGTCAGGAGCTCTGATCAATGCGACTGATCTTTGGTCAGCTTTCAAAGCGATCGCGGGGGCAGAAGATGACGATGAAGAATCCAAGACAATGTAAGTGCTGAACGAAAGCAGCTGGAGATGAAGGACTAACATAACCAAGGGCACTGTTTCAGCGAGCTCTGTCCGAGCTCAAGTTCTTAGGTCTTCTTAGACCGACTAAGAAGAAGACAGACCATGTCGCCAAGGTCTTGTGGAAGGGTCTATAAAATCGCATATACGATCACCACTATTGTACACTAGCCAGGCCAATCGAAAAGTCGTTCTACGAGGGCTGGAAAGGTACAGTCTTGCCTTCACTTGTCTTCGCAGCTGCCTCGGCCTCCTTTGCGTTCTTTCCTGTCTCTTCTGCCACATCGTCTTTAGCTTCTTCCTCCAACTTGTCTTTTGTACTCTCGGCTGGTCTCGAAGGCTTGGAGGGCTTCCCGCCTGTCTTCGAAGGAGCAGTGTCGCATAGTGTCCCGCAGTTTCCACATGTCCTTGCTTTGGTGTCTGCTTTGAAAGCATTCACAGCCTCCTTGATCTGTGTCCCAAGATCCGTACAGTGGAATTCAGCCTCATGTACCTTCTCTCCGCAACTCTGACAGTACCACCTCAGGCGGTCCAGACTCCCCTCTGGTCTACGCTGCTCCAACACTATGCCGACTGTGTCCTTGAACCTCACAGGGTTGTGTGGTGTATTCGGCGGTAGCAGGAACATGTCGCCTTCGTGGATATGGATATCGCGGAACTTGGCATCGTCGACGACTTTAAGCAGCATGGAGCCTTTGTGTTGGTAGAACCATTCGGCGGTTTCGTTGACATGATAATCAGTGCGCTCGTTGGGTCCGCCAACAATCATGACGGTAACATCATCGTTGTATACGCAGTAATTGTTGATGGGCGGCTTGAGCATGTGCGAGTTCTCCGATATCCTGAGATCATAAGCACTATACGATATCCATACATGAGTGCTATTACCATTTTGGCACATTCAGTGGCGGCGCGAGAAGCCGTGTGGGTGCCGTGCGAGAAAAGTGACGTTGGTGCACGATAGCTCCGGAGGTCCGCAGCAGTGCGCTTGGGTTGGAGCTGCGGAGGCACCGCGTAACCGGACGAAGAGAGCGCATGGTCAGATTATGTGTGTTGTGTATGGCAACAAGTCAAAAGCTTCGGTTGCTACTCGCAGCTACGGCGTCGAGCGATGTGCGGTCATGGCGGATCGCAAATGTCATCGATAGCCACTGGACCTGGACCCTTGCGGCGGCGCGAAACGTGCTCATGCACGCGGGGTCATCCGCACAGGGATGGTGCGACGCGTGCGATACGATGTGCCCTCCTTTCGCAGCTGTCGAGACTCCTCCACACCACTCTTAGCAGAAGCAGCACGATAGTATCACGGAAACATGGACCATTCACACATGGATCACGGTCATATGGACCACGACATGCCTGGCATGCCCGGCATGGATCACGGCCACAAGTGCAACATGAACGTACGCTGCACTGCCTATCTCCAGATTGCATAGCTCCAGGCCGCCAGGCTGACACCAACATAGATGCTGTTCACCTGGGACACAACCGACCTCTGCATCGTCTTCCGCAGCTGGCACATCAGCAGCACGTTCTCGCTGATCGTCGCGCTTATCGGCATCGTTCTGCTCACCGCCGGCTACGAGGCCATCCGCGAGGCATCCAGGCGGTACGAGGCCCATGCCAACAAGGCTCTCGAGGGGCGACGTGGTGGTGATGACCTACGAGGTGAGTCTCAATACTTTCGTTGGGCTGGGCGCTGTACACAGCGCATGGGGATGCTAGAGAGGGGTTTCCTTGCTTCATCTACCATACGTTGGAACGACAGCTGAGTCCAGCGCGCGACAAGATGTGCTTCCGGCCGATGAATCGAGCTCATTGCTTCACTCAGGGAGAAATGCGGGGAGCAACGCTGAGCAGCAGGCGAAGCTGGTCAAGGCTGCGCTGTATGCCGTGCAGGTGTTTTATTCGTTCTTCATCATGTAAGTGGCTTCGATGCAATGCGGTGCGTATGTTGAAGCTGATCAACGTAGGTTGCTGTTCATGACGTACAATGGCTGGATCATGCTTGCCGTTGCTGTAGGAGCGTTCGTCGGTTATTTGCTCTTTGCCAACTCGAGCCCTACGAAGTCGGCTGCTTGTCACTAGTGAACATAGCACTCAACGTGCACTGCTACAACATTTCGCTAGGGGTTTGAGACGCAACCTCAAATACAGGTTCCACTCAATGCATGTCCGTAGTCTGTGCCTGTGCGGCGTCCTCCCCGACAGCCGCCCTTCCCTTCAGTATCCGATGTGTGGTGTGATGGACATGCGATCGCCGGTCTAGCGTAACCAGGTTTTCGAACATACAATCAATCTATAATCAACAATGTGCAAGAAGGTGTTCACTTGATGCGAGTCGCAAGTCCAAGGTAGTCGAGTCGCCGTATTCGAGGTCGCGTCAAGTGGACCCGAGCATAAACATTCGCTGCGAGCTGCCCCGATAGCCTCAAGTGCTTGCCAAGTGTCGGTGCAACAGCAGTCGAGATTGGTGAGTCGGCGAGAAATTTGTCTATCAAATCGTGCGTCAGTATCGCATAGTTTAGTGAATTTGCAAAAAAGGGCAGTGCTGCCCGCAACACACTGCCCGCGTGCCAGATTCGGTGGAGCAAACGCCGGCCGGGTATTGAACGACCAGCGTGACTTTTGTTTTACGAGCGAGGTTGCGACATGTAGCGAATGCACGAGAACGCAAAGAGCGAGCGGTGAGACGTGTTCGAGCGCAATTGTCGGGACTCGATGATGCTCTAATACATGGTTGCCAAATCAAGCCAGGCTCGTTCACATGAAAGAGCCGTTGGGAGGAACCACGCGTGACTTTGACCCCGGATTCTCGGCGCCCCGTCGAGATCAGATGCCAGCGTGCGTCTAAGGCGGTTTGGACCAACCACAGCGCCGTAATATGGTCGTCATGTGGAAGCCGACCAAGCATTGCATCTTCACATGCGATGACAGAGGGCAACGAATTTGAAACCCACGCTTGCATCACGGGGATCTGGAGAGAACAGTCGGCTTGCCGGGCCCAGCCTACAAACAGCGCGCATTTCACTGGCTGCGCGGACACGCTTGCAGCTGGGGAGGACCCGCTGCGCTGACGCTAGCGCCATTTCTCCACATAGCCTCGGCACCGAGAGGAGAGGGTGCAAGGAACTGGCACGCCCATACAAAGGCTACTACCTCCGCACTTTCCTACCCGCATTTGCGTCCGCTAGACTTTCTCTACCCTTCCCTTCTTTGCATTGTATCTGTCAAAATGACTGCGAAGGTTATTGTTGTTGGCGCTGGCTGTAAGCATCGCTCCAAGACACCGCCCTGTCATGCGCACTTCTAACGCTGCGTACAGTGTCCGGCTTGAGTGCCGCCCACACCATCTACCTGGCTGGTGGCAATGTCGTTCTTCTCGACAAGAACAGTGAGTTTGAGTTGTTACAGCGTCAAGGTACCTGGTACTAATTTGCTGTCAGACTTCATGGGAGGCAACTCCACAAAGGCCACATCCGGTATCAACGGTGCCCTTACAAGGACACAGGTTGACCACCAGATTGGTGACAGCGTCAAGCAGTTTTATGATGACACATTGAAGTCTGCACGAGACAAGGCGAGGCCAGACCTGATCAAGGTTCTGACCTACAAGTCTGCCGCAGCCGTTGAGTGGCTGATGGATGTCTTCAACCTCGACCTGACTCTCGTCTCTCGTCTTGGGTGAGTTATTCCCGAAGCTTGCTGGATCGCATTCACTAACCCTGAAATCAGTGGTCACTCATTCCCCCGTACACACCGTGGTCACGATGCCAAGTTCCCCGGTATGGCCATCACATATGCCCTGATGCAGCGCTTCGAGGAGTTGGCCGAGGCCGAGCCTGAGCGTGTGCAGCTCGTCAAGAAGGCCAAGGTCACCAAGGTCAACATGGACGGCAACCGCACTACTGGTGTTACCTACGAGTTCGGTGGCGAGGAGACAACACTCGAGGGCCCCGTCATTCTTGCAACCGGTGGTTACGCTGCCGATTTCACAGAGGACTCGCTGCTGAAGAAGTGGAGGCCCGACACATTTGATCTTTCGACCACCAACGGTGCTCACGCCACCGGTGATGGACACAAGATGTTGATGAAGGTCGGTGCTCAGGGCATCGACATGGACAAGGTCCAGGTCCACCCGACCGGTCTTGTCGACCCCAAGGATCCCACGGCTAAGACCAAGTTCCTGGCTGCTGAGGCTCTGCGTGGTGAGGGTGGTATCCTCCTCAACAACAAGGGTCAGCGCTTCTGCGACGACCTCGGCCACCGTGACTACGTCTCGGGCAAGATGTGGGAGGAGAAGGAGAAGGGCCAGTGGCCCATTCGTCTCGTCCTCAACTCCAAGGCCTCCAACGTGCTCGACTTCCACACAAGGCATTACTCTGGTCGTGGCCTGATGAAGAAGATCTCTGGCAAGGAGCTTGCCAAGGAGATTGGCATCAGCCCCGAGCAGCTCCAGGAGGAGTTTGTCAGCTACAATGCCATCGCCAAGGGCGAGAAGAAGGACACATGGGGCAAGAAGTACTTCCACAACTTGCCCTTTGACATCAACGACACATTCCACGTTGCGTTGATGGAGCCTGTTCTCCACTTCACCATGGGTGGTATCGAGATCAACGACCAGGCACAGTGCTTGAACGACCAGGGCAAGCCCTTTGATGGTCTGTTCGTCTGCGGGGAGCTTGCCGGTGGTGTCCACGGCGCCAACCGCCTGGGCGGTTCGTCGCTACTTGGGTGTGTTGTTTACGGTCGTGTCGCTGGTGACTCGGCGTCCAAGTACCTCTTCCAGCAAGCGCTCAACAACGCTGGCGGGTCAGCAGTGTCCCGTCTGGGCCAGATCTCTCTTCACATCGACCCCAGCACACCAGGAAAGATCTCGGTGGAGTGGGGCAGCGGCGCTCAGGGCGGTGCTCAAGCACAGATCCCCGGCGGCGACAAGGTAGCACAGCAGTCGCAGGTGTCGGCCGCGCCCGTGATGAAGAGCGACGCCGACTCCAAGGACCCCGGCAAGGTGACCAAGCCCAACCAGCCGGCCAAGTTCTCGATCCCCGACAAGGAGTTCACGCTTGAGGAGATCGCCAAGCACAACAAGAAGGACGATCTGTGGATCGCAGTCAAGGGCATCGTCATGGATGTCACCGACTGGACAGACGAGCACCCGGGCGGCCCCCAGGCGCTGTTCAGCCACATGGGCAAGGACGCGTCGGAGGAGTTTGAGATGCTCCACGACGACGAGGTCATCCCCAAGTACGCACCCGAGATCGTCATTGGCAAGGTCAAGGGCCAGAAGGTGACACTCGAGTACTAGAGAGATGTGGTTGTGTGTAATGTACTTCTAGCATGTTCCTGAATGATATCCTTTGCATGTTCCATACGTTGTACCAGGAAGATGTATTGCGTGTGATTACGACTATGGTTTCGACCATGATAGCGTGTGTAGGCCGAATGCGTGTGCATGTGGATGTGCATGTGAAGGCGGTGGCAGAAGTGGCTAAGCGTCGATGTCCAGGAATGAGACCCTGACGCTGACGTTGGGGAAGAAGCCTCGGAGCTTGCAACCGACGGGCCACGGAAGCTCAGACTTTGGCACACGAACACGCCGACACGACGAACATTGGGCGACCCTGGAGGCTGCGACAATGCTGTGCTTGGATCGCCGTCTTTCCCCACTCCGATAATGACCCAGTACGACGACTATGGTGTCCCCGTCGGCGCATACCAGGAGCCGGACAGCTTCACCGGCCAGATCTACCGCACGGCGCGCGCCTTCTACGTATACAGAGCGAAGCCGTTCGTCGAGCAGAGGGTGACACGGGGGCGCTGGAAGAGGCTGTTCAGTCTAGCCAATGTGCTGGTTGTGATCTGGTGGGCGGTGGTGTACTGGGGCGAAAGGGGCGCCTTCAACGGCGCAGTAGGGAGTTGCAGCTGGGACGCATGGGAGAACTGGGTACGGCGCCTCGTGGCATTGTCTCGTACACGACATTGACCGACTGACCATTCTTCGCAGGAGGAAGGAGCCAATCCTCACAGACTCGTCTTCGTCGCCGACCCGCAACTCGTCGACCCGCACACGTACCCTGGCCGCCCATGGCCTCTCAACCCGCTCACCATGAAGTACACCGACCAGTACATGCGCCGCGCCTACTCCCGCATACAGACCAAGTTGTATCCCGACACGGTCCTCTTCCTCGGCGACCTGTTTGATGGCGGGCGCGAGTGGTCGACACGCACAACCAAGTCGCCTGAGAAGCAGTACCAGCAGTATGGAGATAGTTACTGGGTGAACGAGTACCGCCGGTTTGGAAGCATCTTCTTCGAGCATTGGGGCGATGGGGGGATGAAGCCGCGTCCTGGGCAACCGGGGAGGAAGTTCATAAGCAGCTTGCCTGGTAACCACGATCTTGGCTTCGCCAAAGGAGTGCAGATTGGAGTACGAGACAGATTCCACGCCTATTTTGGCGACGGCAACCGGATCGACGTTTTGGGAAACCACACCTTTGTTTCTATAGACAGCGTCTCTCTCAGCGCATTGGGAGTGCCATCCTCACAGGAGCTGGAGCAGCTATGGCGGCCCACCGTTGACTTCCTCTCCGGCGCGAAGGAGCAGAAGAAGAAGCTTATCCAGCGCTCGCTGCGAGTCCAACAAGGCCTCAAACCCTACCCGGGCTTTGCACACCGCGAGATCCCCGCGCACGAACTCGCCAAAGCCACTCTCCCCCACGCCACCACCCAAGTCACCGACTTCCCCACCATCCTCCTCACCCATGTCCCTCTCTACCGCGCGCCCGGCACCCCCTGCGGCCCGCTGCGCGAACACTGGCCGCCCTCACCACCTCCCCCGGGCCAAACCACTCCCCTCGAGCACGACGAACGCAACGCCATCTCCGTCAGCGGCGGGTACCAGTACCAGAACGTCATGAACAAGGAAATCAGCGCCGACATCGCCAGCAAAATCGGCGACATCCGCTACGCCTTCTCCGGCGACGACCACGACTACTGCGCCCTCGTCCACCGCGGCTACCCCTCCGCGGGCGGCGGCATCCGCGAAACCACGGTCAAGAGCATCAGCTGGGCCATGGGCGTCCGGCACCCGGGTGTCGTCCTCGCCAGCCTGTGGAACCCCGTCGACGCGACCGGCAACCCGCTGTCCGGCGACATGAGCAAGACGGTCCAGACGCACCTGTGCCTGCTGCCAGACCAGCTCGGCATCTTCACCCGCTACGCGGCGCTCTTCGCGCTCACGCTGCTTCTCCTGGCCGGCCGCGCGGTGCTCGTCGCGTCGGGGCGGCTAGCTTCACCGTCTCGCATGACCGCAGGCCTTATTGCTACTACTAAAGACGCGGGCCCCATCCTCCCCCTCGCCGAGGACCACCACGCTGCGAAACACAACCCCCATCGCGCCACAGACTCCCTCTCCTCCTCCTCTGCCGCTGCCGCAACCGCAAACCCCTCCCCCCTCCTCTCCCGCTCCACCGCCACAGCCATACGCACTCGCACCGCTTCCCCGCAGCAACCCGCCTCCGCCGCCACCTACGGCTACGGTCTCCCCGCCCCGCTGCCCCATCACCAGACCACCTCCTACGCGCTCCCCACGGGACTGTACGAGTTGGACGACAAGAAAGACGGCCGAGGCGGCCGGGTGTACGGCAACGGCAATAGTGGTGGTGGTGGTGGTAGTACGACGGCGTTTCCTGCTGGCAAAGACAAAGGCCGAGAGACGCGGTACGCCGTGTTTAGAAGAGAGATGCGAGGCTCCCTGGGGAAGGTGATGGTGTGTGGGCTGGGGTGGTATGCGTGGCTTGTTTGGAGGGGGTAGGGTAGGGTGGAGTAGAATGGGATATATAAGCGTGAAAAGGGAAAAGGGAAGGGGAAGGGGGAAGGGAACAAGTGAGACGGGGGTTAGAAGGCAAACGAAAGGAAAGGAAAGGAAAGGAAAGGCACAAGGACAAAAACACATATACCTCCTTCCATTCTCGTAGAATGTAGAAGAGCAATCAGAAGCAGATGCTTGCAAGTCTCTCTCAAACAAACAACCAATCATTCACTCATTCAGTCAGTCAGTCAGTCAGTCAGTCAGTCAGTCAGTCAAGTGAACGAATCAGCATGTCTTTGATTCTTTCTCTCCCCATGCCTTTCATGCAATCTCCAAGGCAAGTCTGTGATGGTACACTCACTCACTCAGCAATCAAGCATTCGGATCTTTGCCCTCCATGTCCAGTTGGAAGGTACATTCTTCGTTTCATCATCCATCATCCATGAGCTGCAACCTACAACGCCATCTTCTCGATCCACTTCCTCGCCTCCTCGACACCCTCGTCCACCTTGTCCGCATTCGTGCCCTGGCCGATGGCAGTCGGGGCGCCGGGCTTGCCGCCCGCCTTGCCGCCGATGATGGGGGTGACGGCGGCGGCCCACTTGGGACCGTCTGCGCCCTTGGCTTTGAAAGGCTGCGAGAGGGAAATGTCAGTCTACGTACATGTGTACAGAGAGATGTTGCGAGGGGAGTGAGTGGGTTGGGTTGGGTTGGGTTGGGTTTACTGATTACTTACCTCGGCGACGTAGCAGCCGTGCACGACCTTGCCCTCCTCGGGGCTGGCAGCGAAGAGATACAGACTCTTGTCCTTGAGCGCGCTCTTGGGGCCGGAGATGGTCTTGATGACGTCGGAGATGGTCTTGTTGACGTTGGACGAGTAGTCGAGCTTCTGGACGAGGAAGGACTTGGAGGCGTCGGCGAAGTGGTCGGTGACGGAGTCGAGGACCTTCTTCTGCTCGGCCTTGGCGGCGGCTTTCTGCTCGTCGAGGATGCTCTTTGTGATCTTGGCCATGCGGTCGCGGAAGCGGTTCTTGGTCAGTGCGGAGATGGTGAGCGTGTTGAGGTCGACCTGGGTGCGCTTTGCGTCGGCTTCCTTCTGGGGGGAGAAGGCGAGGCGTTCGAGGGCGTCGAGGCGCGCGGAGAAGTCGTTGGCGATGCGCTGGACGTCGTACGCTTCTTGGCCGGTTACGGCGATGATACGGCGGATGCCCTTTGCGATGCCCGACTCCTCCAGGATGACGAGCTCCTTGATCTCGCCGGTCTTGAGGACGTGGGTGCCACCGCAGAACTCGATCGAGAGCTTGCCCCAAGCTTCGTTCTTGGGCTCGGCGATCAGATCGTCGACGGGCACGCCTACCGAGACGACGCGGACGGGGTCAGGGTATGTCTCGCCAAAGACGGCGCGGAGACCGTTGATCTCGCGGGCAACGCTGAGGGGTACCTCCTTGGCGTAGACCTGGGTGTCTTGCTTGATGTAGTCGGAGGAGATCTTCTCGACCTTCTCGATTTCGGCGTCGGACAGACCGGACTTGTGCGAGAAATCGAAACGGAGCTTCTCGGGAGCGACGAGCGAGCCCTTCTGGTCGACCTCGTTGCCGAGAACCTCACGCAGCGCGTAGTTGAGAACGTGGGTTCCAGTGTGGTTGTTGCGGATGGGGTTCCTTCGGAGCTCGTCGAACTCGGCGATGACCTGGCTGCCAACGCTGAGCTCGCCCTCTCCAAGGTAACCGGTGTGCAGGACGTAGCCAGCGTAGACCTGGACGTCGTCCACTGTGAAGTCTGCCTCGCCGTCGATGACCAGCTTTCCGTAGTCAGCCTCCTGGCCACCCTGCTCGGCGTAGAAGTTGGTCTTGTCGAGCAGGATGCCGAAGCGCTCGCCCTGGGGGACTTCCTTTGTGCTCTTCAGGAACTGCTTGTTGTGGTAGACAGCCTTGATGGTGGCAGTGATGTTCTCGCGGCCGTACTTGGGGCTGTCGTCGGTCTTGGGGACTTCGGGCATGTTCTCGAGGGCGCCGAGGTCGTGGACATCGAGCTTGACTACAACACCAGCGGCCTTCTTGTCGCCCTTGCTAGCCTCACGTGCCTTCTCTTGCGCCTCCTCGACCTCCTTGTCGTTGATGTTGAGTCCGCGCTCTTCGGCCATGAGCTTTGTGAGATCGACAGGGAAACCGTAGGTGTCGTACAACCGCCAGACGTCGTCTCCGGGCAGGTCGTTGGAGCCCTTGGCCTTTGCCTTTTGTGCGTACTTCTCGAAGATGACCTCGCCGCGATCCAGCGACTTGGCGAAAGCCTTCTCTTCCTCATCGAGGATCTCGATGATGTCGTTCTGCTTCTTCTTGATCTCGGGGAACATGTCGCCCATCTGCTCGACTAATGTAGGGACGATCTTGGAGAAGAAGTCGCCAATGTCCGTCTCGAAGTACTTGCGGGCATAGCGGGCGCCTCGTCGCAGGACTCGTCGCACAACGTAACCGCGGCCAACGTTGTTCGGTACGCCGCCGTCGGCAATGGCGAAGGACATCATGCGGACGTGGTCGGCGACGACTCGGTAGGCGGTGTCGATGCCATCCGGGTCCTCCTTGCCGAACTTGGCGTTGTAGGGTCGGGCGCCTGTGACTTCCTGTATCCTCTTGAACAGCGGGGTGAAGACGTCAGTGTCGTAGTTGGACATCTTCTTCTGCAGCAGGCAGACCAAGCGCTCAAAGCCCATACCGGTGTCGATGTGCTTGTTAGGCAGCGGGCGCAACGATCGGTCAGACTCGCGGTTGTACTGCATGAAGACGTTGTTCCAGATCTCAATGACCTCCGGGTCGTCTGCGTTGACCAGGTCAGCGGCGTTCCTGTACTCGCCGTTGACGGGCTCGCGCAGGTCGTAGTGGACCTCTGAGCAGGGACCGCATGGACCCTGGTCGCCCATCTCCCAGAAGTTGTCCTTCATGTTTCCGGGCAGGATGTGGTCCTCGGGCACGCCGACGCTCTTCCACAGCTCGAGGGCCTCGAGATCCGGCTCTAGCCCGCCGGCCTTGTCGCCCTCGAAGTATGTGACGTACAGCCTCTTGGGGTCAATGCCGTAGATGTTGGTCAGCAGCTCCCAGGTGAAACCAACGGCCTCCTTCTTGAAGTAGTCGCCAAAGGACCAGTTGCCCAGCATCTCGAAGAAGGTGTGGTGGTAGCTGTCCTTGCCGACATCGTCAAGGTCGTTGTGCTTGCCGCCGGCGCGGATGCACTTTTGCGAGTTGGCGGCGCGCTTGAGCTGGGCAAAGTCGGACGAGGGGTCGACGGTTCCCTGGAAGATGGTCTTGTACTGGTTCATGCCCGCATTGGTGAAGAGCAGGGTGGGGTCGGACAGCGGGACGACCGAGGACGAGGGCACTGCAGCGAGTCAATTGCATGTCTCTGGGGCGGCGCGTGTATGCCGGGAGCCTACCGAATGTGTGGCCGCGCTCCTGGAAGTAGTCGAGGAAAGTCTGGCGCACTTTGGCGGCTGCCCACTGCGGCTGCTCATCGTGGGCCATGGCGGCGGGCGGCGCGTGTGCGAAGCGGGGGTTCGAGGGAGCGGTAAGGCGCGCAGCGAACGTGTGGGCGAGGTGCTGCGGCGTGCGTCTGGCAGGAAAGCGGCGGGCGAGGAGGAGTGGTGGCCGTCCGTGACTCAGACTGAGATGGGCAGCTCTGGCAGTTGTGGGGAGCATCACCGAACCAGAACTGCAGCGGCGCCGCGGGGCAACCACAATCACAGTAGCCTGCAGCAGATGGACCGCGCTAGCTTTCTGGCTGCTTCCAGAAGACGCCCGGGACGACCAACGGCCGCAATATAAACACCAGACAGCCCCGTGCAGCAGCAGCACACTACTTCCTCTCGTCTACATGCACTAGCTGCGCGTCGCGACCCGGAAACGGCAATAAAACAGAATAGACTCGTTGTGGAACAGGAGACACAGGGCTTGTGATGGATGGCGGAAGTCATAGCGCACGGCGGCTTGGACCAACACCGCGATGCTGCAGCCATGAGCGCGGCAGCTCCAGCCCACGGCAAGAAGCGGGCGGCTGACAGCTCTCTGGACGGCGAGCAGCGTCTGAGCAAGCGCTTCGACCTGCTGAACCTCGACCACACCCACAACAACAACCACAACGGCACACGCCTGTACATTCCAGTGCCTGGCTCCCATGATGCCGCCGCCGCCGCCGCCGCAGCAGCAGCAGCAGCAGCAGCAGGAGGAGCAGTAACCACACCGCACCCTCTGGCCCCTCATGCGCCGTCGCGCCCCCGACGCCGCCCGCGCCCCACCGCCAGCAGCAGCAACGACGACACCATGCACGTCGAAGACACGCCGAACCGCGTCTACATCCACGACCTAGCCGCCGAGCTCAGCGACACCGACTCCGACTCGGAGAACCCCATCTTCCTATCCGACATTGAGAAGCACCTGTCCAAGATCCCGCGCCACGTGCTGCTGGGTCCGCCGCCCAAGCCCACCGAGCACAACCAGGTCGTCCTGTACAACGTCCCTGCAAGCTTGAGTGTGCCCGAGGCGCAGGATAACGTGAGGAAGGCTATCGTGGAGGCGAGGCAGAGGATTAGGGAGAGGCAGGTCAGTGGCGTTGCCGAGGTTGAGGGCGTGAGTGTGCCTGCGAGTGAAGGGTGTGTGGGCCGAGGCCAGAGCGAGCTGGTTGTTGGAGGTGCGGATGCTGATACTGATGCTGACGCTATGGACTTGGACTGAACAAGGGCGACCGACGCTTGACGCTGTATCCAGCAAACAAAGAATAATCATAAACAGACGAAGAACAAACAAACACTCTGTCCCGTCAAGGTCCACATACCCCACACACACACATACACTCACATAACCGTCCTCGCACTTCCAGCATCCGCACTCATCCAGTCATCAAGTCAATTAAAGAAGCTAATGGATAACCCCCCACAATCACAACCACAACCACAACAACAACCCATGTGAACCAGCCACGCACTCTCCCCTCTTACTTCCTAAACCTCTCCGTAAACCCCTTCAACACCGCCTTCGCCTTCTGCGGCGGCCTAGGCGGCAACTCCTGGCCCTGTCCTGCCTGTCCTCCCTGCTCGACGTCGCCACCCGCACCTGCGCCCACAACCCCGCTCTGCTGCTGCCCTCCTCCATACGCCGGCATCTCCATCTGCTGCCCGCCCTGCGCCGCGTTCTGGTTCGGACTCGCCTTGGACGCGCCCGGCGGCGCAAAGTACTGCGGCGGCGCATCGGTCCCGTTGTACAGCGGCGGCGGCTCGGGCCAGGACCCGTCTTGTCGCTGCTGGTACGCTGCTGGCGCGCCCGGGTATGGCTGTTGTTGCTGTGGGTGGTACGGGTTCTGCGGCGTGGCGTAGAAGGTGAAGTGGTTTTGGGGTGCTTGGCCGTAGCGTTTGCGCGTTTGCCAGCTTACTAGGAACTACATGAATCATGTTAGAAAGAGGAGAGGGATGGTGAGGGAGGGCGAGAGCGAGGGGGGAAAGGGCAGCGTACGCGGTGGTATGCGAGCAGCGGTTTACCCGCTTTCAGACGCCGTGTTGCGTGGATGTAGCCCCCGATGAACCACAGCATGAAGAGCCCGAACAGGGTTCCCAAGATCGCCCATTTGATTATCATGCCTTTCTGCGGAGGAAGAGAGGGTTAGTTCTGGCGCCGTGGGGAGTGGAGGAAGCTATGGGGGTGTACCTCTGTGTACCAGAACCCTTCGTTGCGGAAACATTCGATTGTCCCGTCGACGTACTCGACGCAATATCTCTTTGATAGAACCATGGCGGGTGGGATGTGACGTGCTGCGATGCGATGCGATGCGATGCGGTATACTGCAACAGGGTGCAATGCGACGTGCTTTAGTGTACAGCAGTCTTTCAACTGAACTGCGGAAAAGAGCGACCAAGTTCGACAATGTATTCAGTAAATAGGTAAGAGCAGGCTGAGTGAGTCGCACAGAACAGACAGGCGCGCAAGCCAGGGCGACCGAAGGGATATGGGATCTTCCACTCCCACCACCTTTCCTACTCCACACACAAGAAAGCGGGCGTGGCGGTGCTTAGCTGGCTGAACTGCGCTGGTTCGGCGCTCCTTCCGTCCGGACGGATCTGAGGTCTGTCGCAGCCGCGACGGGTTTCCCACACGCTTCGTCTCGGTGGTGTGTCGACGTGGGAGTTTCAAGTCTGCATGTTGTACAGGGGTAGCAATCGATACAAGAAGGTCACAGGAACGGGAAGTGTGCAGTGAGTGAGTGAGTGGATGAGTGAATTACGTTTTACATGGAAGACTCAGAGAGCGAGGCGAGTGTACAAGAGTTATTGACTTGGCTACGGGGAAATCGCTCACTGCGCGCGGACTGCGAGATACGGCTGCAACACACCTGAGGTTGGCCGACCAAGTGGTTGGCGCCCGTGGATCTGCAACGCTTACGCGTCGCTAGCGCAGCCACAAAGGGGTCCAGGTTGACATCAGCCCAACCTTGCCGTGTCATCATCCCTGAATCCGTGAGAGCCGTTAAGACAAACTGTGGCGCTGAACGAACAGGATTTGGCACGCGACATCTCACTCAACACTTGTTGGCCCTCAGCCAAGTGAGCACGGAATTGGCGAAATCGTGTCAATGTGTTTGTGAGCCTTTCAGATCGATACGACGGGTTGAACATGCTCTCGTATCCGGGCTTAACCCTCTCCTGATGCGCGCTTTCCGCCGTCTTCCAGGGCACGATCCTATTCAGTAATCGCCAAGCAAAACAGCCAGCACAAAACGAAGAAACGTGTGGTATCGTGCCACCGACTCCCTTGCAGTACCCAATAAAACTTCAATGCAATATACCCTAGCCCCCGTACTTCCACCTGCGCCACAAAAGGCTTCCTCCCGCTGAATGCTGGAAATGCTAAACGGGCAGGGACAGCTCCTGTCCAATGAGCCCAAGGTATCGTAAAAGTACAGAACACAAAAAAACGCAGAGTGAAAAATCTTAATGCAGCAAATTTCGAAGCGAAGGACTGGCGCTTGCTCCTGTGTTGGCACGTTCTGCAGGTGCAGAAGTTACCAAGGGAGCGTCTCGCATCAACGTGTCTCGTGGCGTTTCTGGTCGGCCTGGCGCTGGGCTGCCGTGGTGGAGAGTGTAGTGTGGTCCCGCTGGCGGAGGTGCCGCGAATGGGCTTTCCGTCGATCGAGAAGAGTGATACTCATGAGGGTGCGTTGGTGAATAGGGCATGTTATGCGGCGAGTGCAATCCATTCACCATCATCGCACCGTTGTTAAGATGCAATGGAGGAGGCGGCCCACTTGTTGGAGGGTATGGACGCATGGGCGCTGGTGGCATCGGCGGATGCACCGAAGATCCTGTGTGAGGAGGATAGCCGTTGGCTGGAGGATACGGTGCATGGAATGGCGGATGGTGCCCAACAGGGGCGTGCGGTGGATAGGCGATGCCATTCTGAAGGTGATGGGGCGGATGTGATGCTGGTGGCCCGGGAGGTCCGGTACTGTGCCAAGCAGGTAGCGGTGGTGGTTGGTTTGGCGGAAGTGTGGGAGGTCCGCCCGGGACGCTCCAAGGAGTGAGTGCTGCGGGCGGTGGTGGTGCAACGAAAGCTTGTACAGGCGAGCGCAGAGGCAATTGTTGAGGCTCTGGTAGAACAGATTTCGATCTCTCTCGATCCTCGTCCTCGCTGATACCCTGCTCCTTCTTCCAGTGGCACTTCTGGCACAAGTACGCAGTTGAGGCCGCAGTTGCAACACTCGTGTCCAGATGTAGACGACCAGGGCCTGGTGCAACTGATGGCATATCACCCATTGGATGGTCAGCACCATTAGGGATCGGCCCGTTCTCGGTGACGGTAGCTTGTCCGTTTAACTCTGCGCCGTTGGGTTTTACTGAGCCGTCCAATCCCGGTGTGCGTATTGGAGTATCTTCGGCCTTCCACCAACGCGGGCTGGCATCGATGTTGCACCGGGCACAGTTGCGCTCCGCTCTAGGCATCGAAGGCTCAGTAGGCTCCTCTTTGATTAGTAGTCCGGCATTCGAGGTGCGTCCTCTAGCAGAAGTAGGCGTCTGCGCTGTGACGGCAGAAGCGCGACGGTTGATCGTTGTCTGCACAGGTTGCGATGTAATCCTCGTCGATTGATCGACCAGATTAGCTTTGCGCGCCGTTCCGGTAAGCGTCAGGTCTGCCTGTTTGAAAACCCGGGCAAATAGCTGCAAGGCGTTGATGTCCTGGCCTTCAACTTCTTCGTTGATTGGGTGCACCGGTGTCTTTGGCGTGTGCTCTTTGCACCAAATCGCTGCTACCATCGTGCCTGTATCTCCGTTGAGCGTGACCGTAGGCACGGCGTCTCTCCTGGTAGCCTTGACTGGTGTTATGTCGAAACCAAAGGTATACCCCCGCTCGTGGGCACACCCGACGTGAAAGTTCGCATGACATTGCAAACACGACACGCAAGCACCATTGTTAGTCTTACATAGCTTGCAAACCTGATCGTATCGCAGAGTACTTGCACCGACTCCCTCGACCATATCAAGGCGATGGGCATTGCTGAACTTGACCTCTGCGTGCCATAATGCGCAATAGGCGTGCACCCAGTTGTTGTCTGCAGTACGCTTGAGGGGTTCGCGAGGGATGAGCGGTCGCCCCTTCTCCTGTTGGCGAGCGCGATATTCTTCCCTGGCGATCTCGATGAGCTCTCGTTCCATCCGCTCTTTCTCTCTGTCCCTGTCACTCTTCTTTTTATGTGTGACCTTGGGTTGCTCCCAAAGGTCCAGATCAGTGGATTTGTGAGGGCATAAGACACACTCATAGGTCTAGCGTAGTTAGATTGGGAAAGGGCAAAAGTTGGCATGAACAACTTACATAGGACACGCTCTCCTTCTTGTCGTTTCTGCATGTGTCACAATACCATTTGTTCGTCTGGCGTACGTCTTCGACTCCGTAACAGCCTCTGTGTACCGTCAAGCGGCAAGCGTTGCACTCCAGTCGCACGCCGTCTGCTGAGCGACAGACAGCACAAGGTAGTATTCGCAGTCGTGGTTGCGCAGGAACTGGAGGTGGAGTTGGCGCCTTTGGAGGCGGCGCGATCTTATCCTTGTCCTTCTTCTTTCCGGCAGGCTCGTTGTTGGGTGTTGAGAACCCACTGTCGCCAGCAGCGTTTGTCTTCTGTTTCTTCTTCGCAGGCTCACCCACAACCTGAGCCGCGGCTGCAGGGAGTTCCAGATAATCCGTTGCACTGGCGGCAGGAGTAGGGTCAGACTGTGCGGCATGGACTTCTCGAAGCAGCTCCTCGTCGATCCTTCTCTTCCAAGCCTTGCCACCGCCTTGTGCAACCTTCTTGGCGATCTCGTCAACATTCTCCCATTTCACAGCGTACTTACGCCACAAGTTTGCGCAGCGTAGACAGAGCGCTACGACAAAGCCCGACTTGTCCTTCGAGCGACCATCGGCTGGTATCATTTGACCGGGAGAAACGCCGGGGGCACGCCGCCACTGTCGAGAGTGGCGGACGTTGCAGAATTTGCATTGGAAGTTGCGCCGCCGTTGGACAGCTTTCTCATTGTCGAATGCCGAATCGTCTTGATTATCTGCAACATCGTCCACAAGTCGGCTCTGCGCATCGGGCTCGATCTTCTTGCTCTTGCCCTTCCGATTGCTGTAGGACCCCCAGATCTCCCGACCTTTGGGTGTCTTCTTCCACATGTAGTAATATCGCACCGCGTCTCCATAGAACATGTTCTTGCTGGTATGTAGACGAACGCTTCTAATCTCGGAGCCGTATTTCGCGACGCCTTCATTCCACTTCTTCTCTTCTTCTTTGGTAAGCTCCGGCTCCTTCAAATCTTTGCGCTTGTCAAGCTTCTTCACCTGCTTCAAAGCAGCATCAGCATCGTATTGATGCTTCGTGAAGAGGGCTAGCGCTTTAGTGAGGAAGTTGGTGTTGTACGATTCGACCCCAACATGTTTTGCCAGGGCTTTGGCGCGTTCCATGTAAGCTTCGACCTGCTCTTCAGTGACTGTTGGTGCATCGTCTTCCCCACGCGTCGAGTGGACGCCCAGGGGCGGCATCTTAAATGTCAGTTCGGCGGTACACTTCGAATCCTTGTTGGGTAGATCCTCTCCACGACGCACATAGCCGACAGGCTCGTCCATCACCCACTTAGGTCGTTTTGCCTTCTCCGCCTTGTCGGCTTCGATTGCAGCAACAGTTTCCTTTGTGAGTTTGCCTTCTTTCTTGTTGTTGGTCGACTTGACGTATCGCTTCTTGATCTCTGCCGATTTGACAAATTCCACAGGCTGTCCATGCCATACGTTGATGTTTGCTTGGTGTCGTGGGCCTAATCGGGAACTGGCGCGCGGATAGATAGCTCTATCATCATACTGCAGAGCGTCCTCCACTCGACAATGGATACCGAGGTATCGCATTGGCCACATCTTCGCCAAAGCAATCTCAGCTTGAGTACCAGGATGGAGATCGACTTGACTATCGGGATCGGGAGTTGCAGCACTGTCGCTGCCGACCTCTTCTTCTTCTTCATCAATGATTTCCTCCTCTTCGCCGTCTTCATTTGTCGCTCCAACAAGGGGCGTTCTGCGAGCTTCTAGCTTTTTTTCCTGTGCCCTGCTGCATGGTCCACAGGCCCAGGCAAATCCGCGCGATGGTTTCTTCAGTAATGGGGGTCGAACGCAGTTCATGTGATACGTGTTGTGACACACTGCGCATTCCACGGAGTCATTGCTAATCGTGTCAGTAGAAATCGAGAAGATCAAATAGATGACTTACGATGCACAGTAGCCAACACAGCGCTTACAGGACTTGACCGCGCTGGTCAATTCTTTTACTCTGCTTGTTTCGAGACAGATGTACTTCCAGCGCTCGTCCAGCGCTTTCTTTACCTTGACTGGAACGTTGATGACCTGGGAAGTGGGAATAACATCGTACCAGCGATGGATGAAGCGATCAAAGACCTGATTGAACCAGAAACAGTCTTTGCCTTTGCGATATTCATCGAGGTCACCAATTTCGCTTCTGTGCAATATCTTGCACTTTCCGCGTAAGGACGCTATTGGGCACACATCAGAGTGCATCGTAGCATACACTAAACGCGTATCGTTGTTGTAACGACCGACATCCCGTGGACGATAGAACCAATTAACCCTCATGGAGTCTATACGCTGCTTCGGGTCGTTCTCTTTGTGGATAAATTCCATGATGCGACACAGGTAGTATGGTTCCCCGGGCGGCTCACACACGAGGTACACTTGGTCTAGACGCCGCATTAGAAATCGCAGGCTAAGCCGCCGGGCGTGGCTGCGGCGCAACAGCGCAGCTGTCAGCCACGGCAATAAGAATATCAAAAAACTCACCATTAACGGACACAGTCTGACCATCGTCTGCTTGCAAGTGACCGTTCTTCAACATAGCACCGCTGAATTCGAATGTCATCATATTCGACTCTCGCGTGTAAGGGGCGGACGATGGGGCCTGGACCTGGGCACCGCGCTTCGCAGATTGGCTTGGCGCGGCTGCACTCGCTTGACTTCCATTCGCGGCTTCTTTGGCGGCATTCTTTCGTCGTTTTGTTGTGGGCTGCGTTGTGCTGGCCTGAGGTCCTGGTGTGATTGCCGATGAGCCGGAAATACTGAGGGCTGCTTGGGTGTCTTTAAGATTGGGTCCGGAGTTACCCCACGGCGCATTGCCCTGTCCAGCACCTGCACCCTTCTTCGCACTCACACCTGTAGTTTGGCCACTTTCTGCAGCCACAGAACTCCGCGAAGGTGGATCGGAGACATTCCCATTCGTTGATGCGGGGGCTGTCATCTCAAAATCCATCTCGGTGTCCTCTGCATAGTTGATGCGCGACCTGCCCGGTCGATTACGCGATCGCGTTCCATAGGGCGCGGCAGCAGCTTCCTCTGAGCCCTTCCTTGAAGGCTGCACAGAGTCAGATTCGATGTTTTTTGCTTCCTCATTTTGTTGATCCATATCCAGGATGGCAGACGCGTCAGTAGGCTCCTGTGCCGGGATGTTATTCTCAGAAGTAGACAGTGCAGGCGTCGAATTTCTTGAAGATGGAGCCTTGCTGCTTGACTTCGAAGGCACGGCGCTTTCTGTAGCGTTGGTGCCGTTCACTTCACCGTTTTGCGCGTCACCTTTGCTGGATACTGAATTTGCATTGGCTGGGCTCCCGGTGGTTGACACCTGGGCATCACCATCCTCTTTCTGCGCATCCATGCTGACGGCTCACTGCCGTCAAGAGCAGTCTGGCTTGAGAGGTCTGTCAGTTGAGCCTTGCAATAGGTTCAGGCGAGGGACGAGTAAAAAAGTTGCCCCGTTAAGAGCGAGCCTCGAGATCGCATGGAAGGACCAATGGCGTAGAACGCGGAACTTCGAAATTAGAAACCAAGATGGCAATGTTGAGAACAATTCTGCTGTGTGATAGATTCAGCGAATCGAGATGGTCTGGGCTTAGTCTCGGGAAAGGCGCGAAAGCGCGTCGAGAGTGATCCAAAGAATGGGGCGTGAGGAAGTGTCGAGGAAGAAGCATGGGAGAATGACTGCGGAACCATTCACGTACAGGGTTGTGCACGGCCCTCCAGTCCGCCGCGTTATATGCTCTGACGCATGCCCATCAGACTGCCGTTCCTATCGGCAGACACCGCATCTGTGCCTGCTTCGTCGCAGGCGTCCTGCCCAGATTTGCGTAATTCAACTTTCTGATGTTCTCCGTCTACGTTCGACCTCCATCTTGGTCACATCACGTATCAGTCGCATGCACCATCCGCCCAGAATTGAGAAGACTATTCAACACACGGCGGATTTACGCCGCGGTATTGGAAAGGTACTCCTTTTGTTGATGTGGCGAAAATTCTAAAGCTCTATCCACCATGTTTGGGATGAAAGGCGCGATGATGCAACAACTAAACATCACGCTTTGCAGGCAAATCGTCTGTCCTAACGATGTGAAGGGGTTTGGTCTAACATTGACCATTCAGCCTGTTCGGGTCACGGGTTGTGATCGGATTACCTAGGTACCTTGTGGTGTCGCTAGTCAGTCCACGAGCACCGTTGGCGACCGACCTCAGAACTCCAGAAGTGTCGATGTCTTAGTGCGGCCTAGGCGGCGGCAGGGGTGGTTGAGGCCCTGAAGGGATCACAAAGAACCCGTGGACAGGAACGCGCCCATCAACACTTCCGCCTGATTTCCGTCCCACGTGAAGATGGAATCCGATGGGCTGAATACTACCTCCAGCATGCACAGAAAGTCCCAAGCAAGCTTATCACCCAAGCAATCACCATTGCGACGACTACGCAGCACCTAAATCTTACCGTCCTTCCGGCGCATCCTTTTACGGACCGACCGCGATCAATGTGAATGCCATGGAACCATTAAAATGGACTTCCCTCTTCAGGCGGCCTTCGTGCGTGGCATCCGGTTCAAATGATGCATGCGACAAGCTCTGCGCCGTCACCCAGCGGGGGCAGATCCATTACCATGACTGAGGCCGGTGTCGAAACTTCGGCCGCGGGCTAACCACTTTTGCCTGCGCCATGCAACCATCAGCCACTATTCGCTAGACGCGAACTGATCTGATTGGCGATCGCACGCGGCCCTGGACCTCATCTCTTCGGCCACGTTCGCTGTTGGCGTCTATCAGCTCCTCCAGCAGTAAGCGGACGGGTCATTGATAGCAAAAAGCCTTGCAAGATTAGATCGCAGGATGAATACAGATAAACTTGGGATAATTCGCCGGAATTCTGATGAAAGCCTCGAGATGCCTCCAACACTAGTGCCCAGCTCGATCTCGGCAAACCGTTCAGGTTCGTCGCAAAGAAGTCCAGACAACCCGTCTTTCTAGCACCCTTGCGTCGTATTCAGAAGACGTCTCGGACCCTTTACTCCTACCATGTCTGGCTCTGCCCTGTCCACGCATCGAATTGACTGCGGCTGCATTCACCATCAACCCGTTCTGCTGACCAGCTTCTTGGTCGGTTAGCGACGTTGTGCGCGAGCCTTAGAGCACGTCGCATACACTAGTCACACAACACGATGTGATATCTGCCTGATCATCAGGCCATTTACTGTCTGCGTACCTTCTCGCAGCGGAGAGCCACACATTAGTAACAGCTAAATACTGCGCGACATCACAAAGTCGGTCTTCAGAAGTCTTTAAAAGATGTGGCGCAAGGCTTAGTCGTCTCTCCCAACCGAATACGCTTGTAGTGCAGAGACCGTCACTGCCAGCTTGATGTCAATCACACAGCCTGGGAGGTCAGGTTAGATGTCTATACCTAGCCAGCGCAAGTCGAAAAGACAATCCCAACGCCTAGCACCAGGGCTGTGTAAGAATTGACAAACCACCTGTCAAGTTGGAGAGCAATGTAGCGGCACACGCCGGTAGAGTTGCAGATGGAAGTAAAGATCAAGGCCAGCAAGGCCCCTAGGTAATGACGCGAGGTCTTATAGCAATTACACGGATATGGCATATATAGGCGAAAGCAGTTCCGCTCATTGACTTCGCTTCCTTGCGATTCAAGCTCTGTGATAACATACCTTTGAAGTTGCGCCCCTGATGGAGCTTGAAGAAATTTTGGCATCCCGGGCATATATCGCAGCATCTCTCCAGCATACGGGCCGCAACTTCAGATAGTGCTGCATTGCTTGGGACGAGTGAGCCGCCCTATCGGATCACAATGTTGCATCAAGCGGTACACAACATCGCAACTCTGAAGCTGACTCGGGTGCCTCAATCACCATCTTTGTGCAGCCATGTCAAACAGACCGCATAACAGAGCCCGTATTGCACCAGGGCCTTGACTGACGAGGCTCGGCTAACTTTCGCGGCATGACAGCACGGTCTTGTTGGCCTGCTTCATATTGTAAAGTGGAGAACATCACGGTCTTCCTCCTGTTCTTGTGCGTCATGGTGTCGGACCGCATGCCGGCTTGCGCCTGACCTGCAGCATCATCCGAAACCCACGCTATCTCATTAGCTGGTTGTTCGCGTCCAAACATCGGCTGTCGACAGCAGACAATCGAAACATGTCAGGGTCTACTTATGGTACATGTAGGTTTTTTGCAGATGGTTTGTAGTGGATATTATTGTAGTTCTTCAAGTCATTGCAAAGTTAACAAACCAAGACGCGTGTATCTGCTCTTAAATCCTTCCCTTGTTCTGCAGACATGAGCTTGGATGCAATCTTCGAGAAATCGTAGTCAAATTGCGATGCGATGGCCCCTACGCATTAGATCACAATCGCAGCAGATAGAAAGGGAGAGTCAAAGATAAAGTCGTACACGACATGCAGAAATTGTGCTATTAGCGCCCTATCGTCGCGGGCTGGCGACACGTTACATGCTGTCGCGGGTTTACCCCTCAGCTGTACCACCTTGTTCACACGTTGGTTGAACGTGCGAACTGTTTGTCCACCCCATACCCTGTACATTGAACCATTGCATCCCAGCTAGTGAAGCCATTGGTTGGCCGCGCAGTGTATGCAAACAATGTATTTACAAAGCGAAAGCAGCGAGGAGACCGGCAAGACCAGCACCGCCGATGCGAGCCTGGATGGAGCCAGCAGCGCCGGTGGCCGCAGAAGCAGCGCCGGTGCCAGTCTGGCTGGCGTCGGTGCCAGATGCGCCTTATGTAGAAGTCAGCCTCGATCGTTTAGTAGATGTACGTCGTACATACCGTTCGAGCCAGTGGGCCGGGAAGAGGCAGCGCCAGATGCGGTGCCTGTAGCAGCACCAGAAGACGCAACGGCGCCACCGGGGATCAGAGCACCAGTCTGAGAAGAGGGGAAGTTCTGAGCAATGCAGTCCTGGACGCAGTTGGAGAACTTCTCGCTGTCCTCCTTGGAACCATCACCCTGGTCGCACTTGGCAGCGCACTCGTTGGTCGCGAGGACCTGAGAAGTGTTAGGGCGCGCATTGCCCAAGCACGAGGCTTGGCAAGTACTGTAGCGGTGTTAGCATGCTAGGTGGAGGAGAGTGCAATCAGTTCTTACACATCGCCAGCAGAGCAAGAGTTGACGCAGCTGACGGACGGGGGCAGCGCAGGCGCAGAAGTAGTTGCGGGAGCGCTGGTGATGGCCGAGGATTGGGCGAGAGCGCCGACAGCGAAGGCGAGGAGAGCGGTGGTGTACTTCATTTTGGATACGGGGTCGCGTGATTCAATTGAACGTAAGAGACAAAGCGAAGGAGTTGAAATTAATAGGGGTATCGGTGAATTAGAGTACGAGTGAGTGTAATGCAAGTGAAAGTATCTGTGCAATAAACGAGTGTACAGAAGAGTGTTCGATCGACTACCCGAACTCTGGGGAAGGGCCAGCTTTTATTGACCTTTCCAAAGGGGCGTTGGACTTACGAGCGAACAAACATTACACCAAGCCGCTAAAGGTCTAATTTCATGCAGGTCGGGAGGAAACCGCAGGGTTCCTTCTCCGCCGATCGGCAAAAACGCGCTAGTTGAAACAACAACGCGTGAACTCTAGGCTGCATCATCGCTTTTGAAACAGCCTTTGACAACGCTGTGCGACGCCATGTCGGATAGCGACGACTATGGCGACGGCTACGATGACACTGAGTTCTTCAATGCAGCGACGCAGGCTGAGAAGGAAAACTCACCGGCATTCCAGCCGTCGCCACGACCGACCAAGCGCCGGAAGATTACTCAGGCACGTGAAGAAGCCAAGTCCATTCCATCCAGAGAAACACCAAATCGGCGACGGCAGCCTTTTGCGGCATCATCTGATGAAGAGAATTCGGATCTCGCAGCCGATGATGGTGCTGAGTCTCTGACCACGGGTGGCAAAGAGTGTACGCCTGAACCGTCACAAGAGAGGCGCCCGTCCACTCGCAAGAAGAGAACTGCATCAAGACAGCATGATGGTGCGGACGAGGACGACGATGCATCACCTGCAAGAGCAACGCTGGCTCAGAAGAGGCGGGAGCGTATACACATCCCCACGGCGGAAATAGACATGACCGACGTCTTCTTCACTCAACCGCCGCAAGAGCATTCGCCTCCATGGAAACCAAGAGGTGCGATATGGGCAAAGCCGACTAGTATTGGGGTACACAAACCCGCAGCGGAGCCCGCGAAATGGACCGGCCTACAGGCAATGAAAACCATGGCATTGCCTGGCAGAAAGTCATTATCGTCACGGCCGCAGGTACAAGCACCAGTCGCCGCGGAGGATATCGAGGCCGTTCTTGAGGATGAAGAGCCTCCACAGTCGTCCAGAGCAGCCGGTGCTACAGCGGCGTACGATTACGCACAGGATCTAGCCGATCTGCCTTCTGATGCATTTTCTTCTTCAACAGCTTCACCGCAGAAGCAGGGCTCTGATGACGACGTCCATCTGGTGTCAGCAACTCGGAAGAGAGTCTTAGCACCGCAGACTGGGTTGCGACAGACCACTTTGTTTGGGCGGCAAGGTGCCAATAGCCAGGTTCCACCATCACAGGCGAACAAGCGCTACAATTTTGTGGTCGACCAAAAACAAGAACCGCCCACCCACCATAGGCTCGATCAAGACGCTTTGAAGACATGGGTCTACCCAACCAATTTAGGAACAATTCGCGATTATCAGTTCAATATCGTACAAAGAGGCTTGTTTCACAATCTCCTTGTTGCTCTACCCACCGGTCTAGGGAAAACGTTCATTGCAGCTACCATCATGCTAAACTGGTATCGCTGGACACTTGATTCGCAAATCATTTTCGTTGCGCCCACAAAGCCACTGGTACAGCAGCAGGTTGGTGCTTGCTTCGGGATTGCGGGAATACCAAGGTCCGCTACGACAATGCTCACGGGAGGAGTCCAACCCGGATTGAGATCGGAAGAGTGGAAGAGCAAACGCGTGTTCTTCATGACACCACAAACACTCTTGAATGATCTCAAGAATGGCTATGCAGACCCAAAGAAGATAGTTCTCCTTGTCGTTGACGAGGCGCATCGCGCTACGGGATCTTACGCATATGTCGAGGTGGTTAGCTTTCTCCGACGCTTCAACCAGAGCTTCCGTGTTCTAGCCCTTACGGCTACCCCCGGTGCCGATGTTGAAGCTGTACAGAAAGTCATCGATGGACTTGATATTTCAAGGGTCGAGATTCGGACAGAGAACTCGATGGACATCTGCAGCTATGTGCACCAGCGTAGAGTTGAGAAACGAGTGTTCCAAAACAGTGATGAGATGGAAATGTGCATGGACTTGTACAGTTCTGCTCTGCAACCGCTTGTCAATCAAGTACAAGGAATGGGCGCGTATTGGAGTAACGATCCTCGAACGTTGACACCCTTCGGTTGCACTCAGGCAGCGCAGAAATGGGGTAATGAGGCAGGGCGGCATGCAAATCCGGGCGTGAAGAATATGGTGCGCACTATCTTGACTATGTTAGCTTCCATCTCTCACGGCATGGATTTGCTCAAGTTCCATGGCATGGCTCCCTTCTACGCAAAACTGAAGGATTTCAGAGACGACAGTCAAAAGACAAAGTCAAAATACAAGAAACAAATCCTCGACAGCGATGCCTTCAAGAAGCTCATGACACGACTCGACGCCTGGGTGAACGACGAAAACTTTGCTGGACACCCCAAACTTGAGTACGTGCAAGAATGCATTCTGGAACATTTCGTCAACGCTGGCGAAGGACCAAACGCTTCACAGACCAGGATCATGGTCTTCGCGCACTTCCGTGACAGTGCTGAGGAGATTGCTCGTGTCTTGAAGAAACACGAGCCTATGATACGGCCTCGTGTATTCGTAGGTCAAGCAACAGCAAAGAACTCCGAGGGAATGAATCAGAGAGAGCAGCTAGAAGTCGTTGAAGCCTTCAAGACTGGCAAGTATAACACGCTTATCGCCACCTCCATTGGCGAAGAAGGCCTTGACATTGGTGAAGTTGATCTTATCATCTGTTACGATTCCAAAGCTTCACCAATCCGCATGTTGCAGAGGATGGGACGAACTGGTCGCAAACGTGAAGGAAAGATCATCATGTTGCAAATGCAGGGCAAAGAGGAGAACGATGCCAACAAAGCCAAGGACAGCTACGAGAAGATGCAAGAGCTAATCGCTAATGGCTCGCATTTTACATTCCACGAGGAAATCTCCCGGAGGATCTTACCAGCTGATATTAAGCCACTCGTCGACCGACGGGTTGTCGACATTCCTCCGGAGAACTCACAGCAAGACTGGCTTCCAGAACCCAAGAAGAGAGGCCGAACGAAGAAGCCACCGAAGAAGTTCCATATGCCTGACGGGGTGCTGACTGGATTCGTAACCGCTGGACATATGGATGAAGAGATTGTGCCTAAGGCACGTGGCAAGAAAGCACCTGCTGTTATCTTTCCTAGCGAGGAATTGTTCGAGGTTCCGTCATTCGAGTCTGTCTTGTTAGATGACTCGGCAACCAAGGATTTGGAGAGACGCTTCCAGACTGTGTACGACGACGATGACGCCCCAATGGTCAGCGCTCTGGACCTCAGTCAGCACACTGATTGTCAGCGGACTCTGGTCAGACCACAGCTCCTGTCGAAACCAGGACGAAAAACACAAGATTTTGTGGTGACGATGCAGCGAATTCATGAAATGAACGCTGATCGAGTCAATACTTTCAAACAAAATCTTCACCATTCAGACTATGAATCAGATGGTATGGACAATAGCATTCTAGTCGCAGACTTGGGAATGCGACCAGTAATACGTGAGGACATGTGGGCAGACGATGACCCTGCATCCCAGGAGCTCCGTAAGCCGAAGCCCAAGCCCAAGCCTAAGCCTAAGCCTAAGCCCAAGGCCAGAACGGAGGCATCACCTCAGACAAAGGATGAACCAGAGCTCAAATCGAAGACAAATGCACCGCCAAAAACTCCAGCCGCCCGTGGTCGTCCGCGGAAGGAGCCCACTGCAGTTGCCCCTTTCGAATCACCGGCCCGTCCCAAGGCAAAGAAGCAGAGGCCAAGAACAGAGACGCCCAATAACAAGGCTGTAGGACTCGCTGACGAGGGCGAAGAATCGTCTCCACCTCCAACCGATCCTCGCTTTCGTGTAGCCTCGCAGGCTGACACTATAGGTTCTGAGGATTCATTTGACGAAGAAGAAGAGGATCCTTCTCTTTGGAAAATGGATTCGGAGCTAAACAGCTTCATAGTTGATGGCACCATAGTGGAGGAGGAGGTACCGGCGTCAAGTCTTCCCAATCTTGACTTCAATGGTCTCGGTAAAGCCACGCAGGCCATGATCAGATCCGCTGCAAAGCCCAAGAGGCCAGTCAGAGCAGAAAAGCTATTCACAAGCGACATCACTGATAACGACGTAGTGGTCAGCAGTGACAGTGACGACGTTGTAGCGGTCACAAAGCCAGGCAGAGGTGCAAACAGGAAGGCCGCGTATGTCATAGATTCTGCTTCAGAGATATCTTCGCCGGTGCCACAACGACAGAGAGCGCGCAGAGTGATTGATGACGACGAAGACGACGAAGACGACGAAGACGACGAATAGACTCATATGCATCTAGACCATGATACCTAAATAGCTCAACCAGCTTTCAGCGATATACTTTAATCCCGTGGCCGTTCAATCGAATTGCTTCCAGTACTCAGGTTCAAAGCCTGCCATATGCTCTGTGTACTGTCCTCCAGCTTTGACCCAGCCCTTGATGCCACCACCGAGAGTCAAAGATTGTATCTGATCATCGCCTTTCTCGGCGATATAGTCTGCAAACCAGCCCGAGCAACGGGGACCTCTGCCATTTGACGAACCTATCAAGCTTCAGCCACCGGAGTCAGCTGAGCAGAGCGCCCCGTGGTAACGTGATGGCATGCTCACCCCACATGTGCACTCACACGCCAGGAGGCCGCTGGTGCGCTGGCTGTGGATCAATCAGAGGTACTTACCACAATAGAATGCAACTTTCTTCACGCCTGCTCGCTTGCAGAGATCAAACAGAGCTCCTCTGTTCAGGTAGAAGCTATGCGCAGGCAAGTTGAGGCTACCCTCGATGGTGCCGCCCTCAAAGTCCGTTCGGCGCACGTCTACCAGGAGCAGGTTATCAGAAGTTAGATTAGAAAGAACCTCCTCTCGTGTGATAACGGACGCTGTGCTCCGAGGGGCAGGGAAGGCATCATGCCAATTAGGCTTGGAAGCTTCCGTCATGGCGCTGCTGTTTTCGAATAAAATCTCCAAGGTCAATGTCAAAGGATGTCCAGAACAAGCGACTTGCGTTGAACTTGTGTTACGTTGTCGGAAGGCCTGCTCCGCCTCTGGTCGATCGTTGAGGTTGCGGCTCCGGCTCAGCCCTACGACCTGTCAGGCCCCAGCTAGCTCCCCCTGATGCCGCCACTGCGACTGGCCACCGTTGCGAGTTCCGTAGATGGTCCGACGAACGTGTGATGGCATGGCAGGTCCTGCAGTGCTAAGAATGCCACTTGCTGTCTGTCCTTTCAGCTCCTTGCTGCCTGGCACATTGTTCGTGCGTCTCATATACATATAATCATAGCCACGTCGTGTCCTTCATTTACGCAGATCATCTGTTTCGATTTAGATTACCTCTTTGCGACCATTCCAGCCGGCAACCAAGGCCTCGGCGAGCGCTCCTGCCCTTCTCGTCGACAGCGGTTCAATGCACTCTGGCCTCTTGCCGTACCCCACCCAATATCCGGCTGCCAATCTTCCGGCAATTCTATAATTGTGAGTATGCCCGTCATCGTGGGTCGCAGAGCTGAAGCTGCTTTGGAGGCTCCGCATCGCAGACGTTTGCTGACCGGTGGACTGTAGAAGCTCGTATTGAGCCCTAGACAAGATGCGCACAGCGTCACAGGTCTTCTACCTGGCCGTGTTCTCGCTGCTGAGCAGCTCACACGCGGCCACGCCTACCAAGTCCAAGTCGCCGCCACCAAACGTCTGCAATGTAAGCAAAAGAGCGGCTGCGCCGGCTACACATACCTACCCAGACGGTACTAAGACTACTTTTCAGTTGGAACCTGGCGCAATCGTATCGGATGCCTGCGCAAGCTACAGCACCCTCGAGCAGCTGAACGACGCCGTACACCCTTATCTCCACTCGATTACCCAAGACACCGATTTCTTTTCGCACTACCGCCTGAGCTTGTACAGCAAGAAATGCCCATTCTGGGACGACGAGAATGGGATCTGTGGAAATGTGGCATGTGCAGTGAATACGTTGGATAATGAGGACGACATACCGCTCGTTTGGCGTGCGAAAGAATTGGGAAGACTCGAGGGGCCCACAGCGCATCATCCCGGAAAGAAGGAGCAGAAGGAAGACAGGAAGAGGCCATTACATGGCAGTCTGGGCGAGAACGTAGACGAGAGCTGTGTCGTCGAGTACGACGATGAGTGCGACGAGCGCGACTATTGTGTACCGGATGATGCCTTCGCCCCGGCGAAAGGTGACTACGTTTCGCTCGTGGACAACCCAGAGCGCTTCACCGGCTATGCTGGTGTTGGAGCCCAGCAGGTCTGGGAGGCCATTTACCGCGAGAACTGCTTCAGTAAACCGCCCAAGATTGCCCCCGGCCAGCCGAACGGTCAGTCTGCTCCGCTCGGAGCTTCGCCGTTTGGTGGTTTTGGGAACCAGCAACAGATGATGGCTGCGAATCAGCTGCGAAATGCTATCAAAGAGGGCGGTGTCCAACAGAAAGTCCAATCTGCTATCGCCCATGGAACAGCCGTAGCACGCCTCGATCCTGTCGAGTTTGACGACACCTGTCTGGAGAAGCGAGTCTTCCACCGCGTCATTTCTGGCATGCACGCGTCCATCTCTACGCATCTGTGCTGGGATTACCTGAATCAGACAACCGGGCAATGGGGACCGAATCTTGCCTGCTACGAACAACGACTCCACAACTACCCCGAGCGCATCTCCAACATCTACTTCAACTACGCGCTCGTCATGCGTGCGGTTGGAAAAATTAAGCAGCACATCTCAGACTACTCGTTCTGTTCTGAAGACCCAGAGCAGGACCTTCGCACAAAGAACTCAGTTCTACGTCTCGCATCCGCCCTCCCCTCAGGCCCCGAGATTTTTGATGAAACGGTCATGTTCCAAGACCCGGACACTGTTGCTCTGAAGGAAGACTTCCGGAACCGCTTCAGGAACGTCAGTAGGATCATGGACTGCGTTGGCTGCGATAAATGCCGTCTCTGGGGCAAGCTGCAGACGAACGGCTACGGAACTGCGCTCAAGGTGCTCTTCGAGTTCGACGAGAACGACTCGTCGAAGGACCCACCGCTCCGCCGCACTGAGCTGGTGGCCCTCATCAATACCATGGATCGTCTCTCCCATTCGCTATCGGCAATCAAGGAGTTCCGCCGCATGATTGACGAGCGTGAGGGCATCCCCAAAGCCGTCATGCCAGCATTGCAAGAGCCGTCGCAGGGCGTCCTTAAGACAAAACTTGCGCTAGAACAGAAGGAGCCGGAAACCGAGTACGCAGATGACGGTTACCCCAACTTCGACCGCGACTGGGACGCTAGTGAGATGACGGTTTGGGAGGCGATGAAGGCTGAATTTTACCTCGTCATGCGCGTCTTCAGGTACGTCCTCGTGTCTTGGTACCACATGCCAAAGAAATTGTAAGTCTCACCTCACACACAGCATCATTCCAGAATCCTGCTGACAAGACACAGTGGTAGAATTGCGATTCTCGAGGCCAAGCGTCTATACGACTGGTGGTCAGGCTTCGTGCCCAGCGAGCGGAGTTGGGAGATCCGGATCCCCAGGCGCGATGAAATATAAGGTAGTCAACCCTGGCGGATTTGCTGAACTTGATCTTTGTTGAGGTTTTCTGCATAGCATGGCGTTCACTTGAAAGCATTATCATAGCATAGACTGCGCTATCTATACATACACTCTTGTAGTCAATCCACTACAGCCACCATTCCTTCAAATACACAATTCTTTACCTACTCAACATATCTTCTACAACACGACCTTCCTAACCCTCTCAGCGATAGCGCATTCGCCCCAAACCCCTCGTATCCAACACGTCATCCGCCACCTCTTATTTACTCCGAGGCCTCGCGCTTTCGCGCTCTCACTTCGGCCGAACCACCTCGTCCAGCGCCGCAACGCCCGGTCGGTACCATGCTGCCGTTGTCGTTGCAGAACAAAGTTTTTTCCAACCCGGGACAACTCTATTTCTATTCCAGAAACTGCGATTGGGCGCATGAGCATTTAAGGCTTTGGTCAAGCTCATCCAAGAAAGCCGCCTGTTTCCCATGCTCGTTGCGTGGGTTACTGTTTTGGGTAGGTTGGCGGGTACCAAGCATTTGCCTCTGCGTTCGATGGTTGCAAGGGAGGTTGCTTCTTTGGGTAGGTTCGCGGAGTTGACCTAAGGTAGGTTGGGGAGTGTGAAGTACATGTAGTGAGTGTGTGTGTGTGGGCAGGGCAATGAGTGGTGTTGATGCGATAGAGTGAGTTTTAGTGAGAAGAAGCGCTGGGTCTGTTCGATATTACGGATTCGCTTCACGGAGAATCATTGAGGAGAGAGTGCGTGTGCATTGAGTAAATCACTTCTTGTACACCCAGTGCAAAGCAACAGTGCGTGCTTCAAGCACGAGCATCCGCCCTGCCCTGCGGACGTTCGGCACAGCTTGCCCCCGTCAGCCCTGCGCACCTCCCATCCCCCATCCCTCTTAAATCGCCGAGCAGCGCTGTTTTCATCGGCCGGCCGAGACTGTTTAAGGTTAAAGTTAAAGTTGTGGTTACAAGCTCCAAGCCTACAATCTACGTTTAGAAAGGAACTTGCCCTATCTGGCAGGTTGAGTGTGGAATACAATGGGGGAGTGTGGTGTCGCAGGGCTGTTTGCGGCTGCGAGGGACGACAGGGCGGGTGTCGTTGGTTGACTGTTCTTTGTCCTGAGCTGGTGGGTGGGTTGGGCTGGCTTGTGTTCCGGCTGGAGCGGGGAGCTCCGATGGATGGGGCATGTCTGCGTGCTGGACAAGTGTTTGGGGCCATTTCGTACCTTTTCATCTCTTATCAGGATTTTTTAAAATGCTTCTGTTCAACCTGAGGCTGGTGCTATCGGTTGTGGATCTGTTTAATCCCGTGTTGAGGTCTATGTTGAGTACTAGTTAGAAGCATGTGGTTTTGGCCCCCACGAGAGCCCCCGGTTCTGAAGCCTGCAAGTCGTCAGAGCGGGCAAACAGATGTACTCGAAGGACTCCAACACAGTTCCTGATATGCTCTATCTGCGTGTTTTTGATAGGCCTCGAGGATGAAGCTGTGTGACTACTGCATCGCCAACGTTCTGGAGAGCAAGGCGTCTTGGGATTATCACAGCCATTCGTACGACGCTCTCACCCCATCGACGAAGGATCAATGCCTTTTCTGTTCGACGTTACGGAAAGATATCAGAAGAGTGGCACCATGGCTGAAAGAGTGGGACTATGCGGGATCATGGCCAGTCTACCGCTGGAGTATCAGGAGTCTGGCTAAGATAAGGGAGAGCCCTGAGACGGTGGTTGTAACTTTTCGCTATGTGCCGCCAGCGAAGAGACCGGACGGGATGGCAAGTGTTGAAGAAGAGGATATCGAGCTGCCTACTAGGATCTTCCTCCTCTTCCCTGACTCAGGTAAGTTGGAAACTACGGCTTGTTGCATTTGGCCAATATTAAGCTGGTAGCAGAGCTCCAACCACTCCCAAGTTTAACGCAACTCGGCAACACCACAGACCCAAACAAGAACGGTGGGTACTTGATACGTAACTGGATGGAGACTTGCGACAGCACCCACACAGATTGCATGAGACGACTAAAGACTACACCAAAAGCATCGAGGTTTGTGCCCAGCCGTCTACTGGACATCAGCGGACCTCCAAAGTCACCGATTCGAGTCATCGAGACAGCAACGACTTCGATCCATGGCCCGTACTGCTCCTTGTCTCACTGCTGGGGTTTGCTCAAGTTCAAGGAGTGCGAGCTTCACGATAACAATCGAAAGCAGTTCATGACCGAAGGAGTGGCGTGGAACCTTTTGACGAAAAACTTTCAGCAAGCTATCGAGGTTGCTCGTTTCCTGGATGTTGGGTATATTTGGATTGACAGTCTATGTATCATCCAAGGCAGCGCGGAGGACTGGAAGCGCGAGGCGAGCCGCATGCATCTGGTGTACAGGAACAGCTACTGCAATATTGCGATTGTAGATGCAGCTGACAAGAATGGGGGAGCGTTTCGAGATCGCGTGCCTGAAAACATATTGCCTACGTTGTACTCTCCGAGGGCTGACCTTCCTATGTTCAGGGGGAAGAAAGCCTGGAGGGTTGTATTGAAAGATATGTGGGAGAGCGAATTGCTTCAGTCGTTTCTCTACGTACGAGCCTGGGTATTTCAAGGTATGTCAAGACCTCGTTTGATAACGGCTAGCTAACAACATTACAGAGCGTATGCTGGCACCGCGAATACTCCACTTTGCCAGGAATCAAGTCTTCTGGGATTGCCCCTCTCTTAGTGCTTGCGAAGCACTTTCAGCCGGTCTCCCACGACCTATGGACAGCTCTTCAGGTCCTGACAGACATTGGAGAGGCAGATTACAAATACAAGAGGTTGATGACCTAACAGGAGGAAATGACCAGCCACTATCATCATACTGGCAGACTGCAGTCCGAAAGTACACCAGCTGCAACATCACGAACCGCTCAGACAAGCTCATCGCACTCTGGGGAATCGCAAAGCTTGTCAAGGACGCTATGCTTTCCGAATACGCTGAGGGACTCTGGGAGGAGAACTTGGAAGACCAGCTTGCATGGCGGGTTGCAGAGTGCAGGCTCGAGAAGCGGCCAGATACCCCAGCGAATCGCAAGATCCCCTCTTGGTCATGGGCCTCCATGGACGGCGAAATCATTGTCGCGGACAGACTCTCAGATCAGAAACACTGGACGGTGCGGGATCATAACGGTCGCCCACTCTCGCTTGATTTGGTGGGCGTGAAACGATATGTACAGCCAACACCATCAACATTCAGTCAACATGTGCCGTTTCTGCAACAGCGGGTGAAGAGTGATGGTTTTGTACAGACCAAAACCACCAAGACAAACACTAGGGGCGACGGACTTGGTCGTCCAAGTACCATCCCATTTGGTGAAGATAGTCGTGACAAGGCTATCGACAACGACGCCGAGCCAGTCCTCCATACCAACTCGATTCCCATCCAAGGTCATATCAGCAATGGACTACTCAATTTTAACGAACTCAAAAAAGCCTGGATACTCCATCCTTGTAACAGGCCCGACCTCGACATGGAAGCCCATCCAGACACGCTTCCTGGCTCGAAGAATCTGCAGCACAGCACACAATTTGTGGTCTTGTCCGCCAAAAAAGTTGTTCGACCAAAGTCTGACGTGTACTGTGCCGGAACAGAAGACCTTGAGCAGCATACAGACATCGACGTCGAGGGACACGGAATAATCCTCGAGAATGCTACTTCACCCTGTAACGGCCACTACCGAAGGACTGGAGCGTTTCGATTTCACTTCGACAATGAGGATATGTTTCACTCGTTGCTGGTGACAGCTGTGTCGGACACGCTTACAGATAGGGAGTTTGATCCTCATCGCGGGAGAAAATTTTGGTTGGACTAATTTCCGTCGAGTAGATGCAAAGAGCAAATGTGACGAAGACACGCATTGATGCATTTCTACAGAGTCTTATTCCCAATTAAAAACATGATGGAAGAGCTAATTCGTACTCATCGTCAGGTCCATGCAACTGTGCCCTTGCGCACGATGAAGGGCTGAACAGGCGCTTCGTCAATAGGAGGCATTGCAGTCACGGTCCTGGCCAATTTATAAGGAGTGACTACTCCTGGTGTCTCCGAGATGTTCTGAGGCTCAAACCGAACAGGACTAAACGGACCGGTAGCTTCATCATCAGATGCGGCTCTTCTTCGACGGAGATGTGTGTCGATCTGGACTGAGGAGCGATGTAGGGCCTGATGGTATCTCTGCTGGACGTAGTACAGGAAATTCGTGTTATACACCTGTAGGCTTTGAGGGTCTCCTGCAGCTACCACGAGCCAACCCATTGCTGCTTCGACGATCTCTTCTCCGCTTCGAATGCCGGAGATGCCCAGAAAATCTAGGAGCGCTCGCAGGTCAGGTATCTGCAAGCCGGATACTGAACGCCCTGCGGATGCGATAGCTTTGAAAGCCATGTCACGTTGCCTTCTAGGAAGTGCTTCAATGCGTTGTAGTCCGTAGTCGAACAGAGCAGTCACTGTTGTCGGCAATTGGTCTCTCTTAGCATCAAGACCTTCGAGAGATTCCATCTCATGTATCAGGTCAAGTCTTGCTTTAGCGATTGCGATATTCTCATACGAAGCTTCGACAATGTCTTCGACGATCGTATGGATTGCGCGGGTGCTCTGGTTGAGTAACAAAGATTCACCCAGTCGCGACAACGGCGGTGGACGGATGAGACTGTGGAGACCAAGATCGCCATGCTCACGCTCAAGATCCCAAGAAACGAATTGTGCCATCCTCTCGTCAGAGAACGCAAGTCTAATGTTGACATGCTCGTACGGTTCGTGAAAGTTGCACTCGTCGTTGCTGACGACATCATTAGCATGATTGAGAGGTCTGCATGAGAACACCTACCTTATCTCACATCTCTTACCCTTCCCTATCTCGGTGCAAGCAAAACACATGATTTCATTGCAAGTTTTGCATTCCATGTAGATACTCAAAGGCATATCTTGACAGTAATCACACTCCGCTTCGTCATTCTCGAAAACCGCCAGGCGTGATGTAAGTAAGATCTTTACGCCTCGCTTTTGGAGCTCACCAAGTTCTGTCTCTAACAAGAATCGTATGCTGGCGCCGCATCTGTCTATCCCATCAAGAAGCAGGTAGACGTGAACATCATGACTACCCTCGGTAGCAATGTGAATAGCCTTGCGGAGAAGTTTCAGGCGGTTCCGCCTACCGTATCCTTCGGTTTTTGGCGAGTAACGCCAGTCCATATATTTCTCATGAGATTCCAGAGCATCATCAGATCGAACAAATCCAGATTCCTCGAGGCTTTTGTAGAATGTTTCCAGGAAGTCTTCAAGAAGATCCGTCTGATGATCTGAGACATCTTCGTTGATCTGAAGTGTGATGATTGGATGACCTTCAGCTTTGAAGTAGTACTTAAGGTGTTGAGAAATTACCGCAGTCAATGTTGTCTGTCATAACGTCAGACGGGACAATAACCCCTGCGCGTGGTCGCAAGCTTACCTTGCCAGATCCTGGCCCACCAATGCAATGTAACTGCCAGACACTATTGCCTTCTCGCCACCTCTTGAATGCTTCATGATCCAATATCGAGGCAAATATGCCTTCAAAGATGTCCGACGACACATCTACACTGCAGGATTGTAGAGCACTAATCTCCATTTCCGATAGTGGGAAAGTAATGGATTTGGCTTCATTTACTGCCTGCGCTGATAACGTCAGTGTTCAGTTGAGCTTCACAGTGAAGAAGCGCAAAGCCTGCATCCGGTGAAAAGAATTATTAACGCCGGTCAGCACTTGAGCCTGTAATGGAGGGGTTGACGCCCACAACATCCCTGGGCACTGCAGATGGGGGCGTATACATTCGGGTGGGTGCCTGAAAAGGCTGGTTTGGCCCCCAAAACCAAATGCACCATCATAGATTTGGCAACGAGGCTCCGCTAGCATCAGCCGCACACAAATATAGATGGACGTATAAGGAGAGCATCTACAAGATGGCTCTCCCTTTAAGCAACCTTCCAATCGCTTCGCGTTGCAATGTTATCGCGCACTCTGCTTGTGGTCGGCTTCGCAGCCGCCGGCTTCGCCCGCTCGGTACCACACAGGATAGCGCGGCAGGAGCCGTCCTCAACCGTCAGCGCTCCAGACACACGCTCAACAATCTGCGGAGATATTATTGATGCCGTAAATGAAGGTATGTGATGGTTGTGTTCGAGGCAGGATGTATATAGACACTTGGGAATGCCCTCTTTAGCGCCCCTCCGTCGTCACTACCTAGTGGTGGCTTCCTCAACACCGAGTCAGCTGTTACTTCCCTGCAACCCTTCTGACCCTCAGTAGGTTACCAAATATTCGCTGCCAGCGATGCGTATGAGTGCCTCACAAGCGTTCCTTTCAATGCGGCGGTCGCATCGCGATTTGTCAGGTACTGGAACGAGACGCTCCAGTTTCAGAGCACTTTGGTATATTTGAAGAACCCTCCAGAAGGTTATCAACAGCCTGCCATAGATGTTGTAGCTGAGTTTGGAAAGTTGGAGCAAAGAATTCTGGATGGAGCGTACAAGAACCAGTATGACTTCGAAGCCGACTTGCAACTTCTGATTTACGCTGTGAAGGATGGCCATGTCGCACTGACCGCTGGCGTCTTATCAGCCTTCTCCTTTGCAAGCCCGTTCGAGATCATTTCAGTCTCAGCCGATGGGAAGCAAGTACCGAAGATCTACATTACCTTGGACTACCTCCAGAGTACTTTCCAAGACTACACGCCTTCCGCGATCGCCACAATTAACGGGACGGAAGTCAATGAGTTCCTGACAACGTTCGCTGCCTTGAACTCCTGGGGCTACGTGGAGTCACATGCAGAGTGGAACGAACTGATGTCGCATCCTACACTTGACATCCAAGGAGGACTAACAACATTCTCCGGCGGAGGTACCTTCTACCCCGGAGATACCCTGACCATCACCTTCGAGAACGGAACCGATCCCCTCGAGCTAAGCTGGCTGGCTGTCTACAACGAGCCTGCGAATGCTACAGGGCCTCTCACAACTGGTGGAGACTTCTATAACTACTTTGTGCTTGGATTCTTGCCCGACTCGTTCAACGACACACAGGGAGCACTGGACTCTACCGGCGACGACGAACTCACCGCCACAGTGCCCACCGCACCTGGAAACTGGTATAATGCAAGTGGAGGGGCTTTCCCGGCGGACCCTGATATTGTGCAAGCAGAGCTTGGACTCTACTTCGAAGGCCTTGTAAGCGGTTACTTCTATAAAGAGAGCTCGACAGGCGTGCTTAGCATCCCAAGCTTCGATGCAGTCCCTCAGTCGATTGGGAATTTCTCTGATGCCCTCGCGGACTTCGTCCGTAATGCTTCCGCCGCAGGAATGGACAAAGTTGTAATCGATCTTCAACATAACCTTGGTGGCTCAACATCACTTGCTTACTTGGCCTTCAAAGTATTCTTCCCAGATCTGATGCCATTTGGCGGAAGTAGGAGACGCAGCTTCGAGATGGCGAACACCTTGGGCTCAGCAAGAACTGAGTGGTGGAACGCGCTTGATGAAGATGATGTCGCTGACAAAAACACCAAGTTTGACTATGCAGCGAATGAGTGGGTGATCACAGATCGCCTGAACGCTGCTACTGGAAAGAATTTCACCAGCTGGAATGAATATCAAGGACCTCAGTTTGCCAACGGAGACAGCTTCTCTCTGGTTGAACAGTATGACCTAACAAATCCGACATTCGAAACTGCTGCTTTCGATCAATGGTCTCTTACAATGTACAAGCCAAACAAGACAGAGTGGCCATTCTTGGAGCGCACGTGGGAACCAGAAAAAATCGTGCTACTATCCGATGGCCTCTGCGGTTCTACATGTGCTCTGTTCATGGAGATGATGACCCATGCTGGCGTCAAGACGGTTGTCGCTGGAGGGCGCCCAGTCTCTGGTCCGATGCAAGCCGCGAGCGGCAACCGAGGCGCGACCGCCTATTCTACCTTTGCTTTGGATGACGAGATGGACTTTGCTCGAAGTATAGACGATCGGGTCACGGTGAATGTAAACGCAACGATTCCAGAGGTTCGCGATGAAGCAATCTAGTGCGTCCCTTTCCTCGCATATCATGAGACACTCAAAGATGACTAACATATTCTCAGTACGAAGTACGGTGGTTTCAACCTTCGAGATCAAATTCGGGAAGGTGAAACCACTCCACTACAATTCAAATATCAAGCTGCCGATTGCCGTATCTACTACACATTCGCAAACATCTACAACATGACCCGCCTGTGGCACGATGTAGCAACAGCTGCCTTCGAAGATCAGTCTCTCTGCGTTGAAGGCTCACAGGGATTCTCGTCAACCAATACGACCAGTACAAAGGCGCCTCCAAAACCCGCTGCACAAGAACCCATCCTCAGTCTCAACAGCACGAGTGTTCGCCAAGCTGGATGGGATGAAGACGATTTCGACGGCTTGAAGAACGGCCGTGGCCGCGCACGTGGTGGCAGCGAGATCCGCCGGTGCCCAGCTAACAATGTCTGTGGCATTGGATTCGCATGCAAGCAGGTATCCGTTACCTGTGCTGGTGGAGGAACTTCAACCGTATTCGCGTGTCTCCCGGCCTGTCAGAACGGCGAGCAGTGCATAGGGACATGTGCACTAAGCTCCGCATCCGAAAGCAAGCGACAGGTGTTCAGAGCGACGGCGGGTGGCGCCCCTCAATATCAAACTAAACTGTCTACTGGATTCTGCTACCCCAAGCAAGGAACCAAAGCCCTGGGTTGTGCATATGATCCTGTCTCTGCTAGGTTATAGAGAGTAAGACGTACATTAATACATGGTATCAGATCTCAAAAAGCAATCATGGTGGCGTTATTGTGAATATGTTATTCCATTTCAACAAATTACTAACGTACAAATCAGAGCAGAGCCTTTTATCACACAAACCTCATGCCAGAGCATTCCCTAACTCCTCTTGAACCGCCTTGCAAATGAGCCGAGAACGCTGTATAAACAGGACCACAGAATCTCTCCGGAGACGATCCAACTCGTTTGCCTCGTAGCTCTATCTTACTCCAAACCCGGTGGGTATATGGTTTCTTTTTCATTCCCATATTACAGTGCCGTGAAGCATATTAATGGGTATGTGTCATTTACAATGGGCGGCCACCAACGAACTCGCTCCATGTGCGGACCTCGCTGGGGATACCCTCCTTCTTGGGCAGCTTCTCGCTCATGCACTGAGCAAAGAGAACAGCAGTCTATCACATGTTAGTGTCTATGTCAGAAGGAGTGATTAGGGGGTTGTTGTGGCTTACCTTGGGCTCCATGAACAGGGGGACGCCAAAGTCAACTGCGTTCCTGCGCATGACGTAGTCCTCATCCAACAAGCCGTTGGCCCGGAACTTGGCGAGGTTGAAGCATCCACGGATGTCGTTCTTCTCGAAGACTTCACGGAGAGCACGCTTGTCCTCCTTGGGGAAAGCAATGACATCGACCTTGACACCCTCGACGCTCTTCTCAAGCAGAGCCTTGACATCCTCGTTGGCAGCAAGGAACTTGTAGCCAAGAGACTGGATATACTTGGCAATCTGAATGAGAGAGTTGGAGTGGAGAGACCCAGCGGTGACATCACCACCGAAGAGTAGGCTCTCTCCGGGCTGGGGCAGACGGAAGTTCATCTGGGACTGAGCGGATGCCCAGTAAGCCTCAACGAGGTCCTTACCGAAGCAAGCCATCTCACCAGTCGAGGACATCTCAACACCAAGGTAAGGGTCAGCACCAGCCAACCTGGTCCAGGAGAACTGGGGAACCTTGGTGGCAACGTAGTCACGATCGACCTTCATGAGATCAGTGGGCTCTGGAACCTCGCGACCAACAAGAGCCTTGGTGGCAACGTCAATGAAGTTGGTACCAAGGACCTTGCTGACGAAGGGGAAAGAGCGGGATGCACGAAGGTTGCACTCGATGACCTTGAGCTTGGGCTCGGCACCCTCGACCTCCTCCTTGATAATCTGCATGTTGAAGGGACCGGTGATGTTCCAGGCCTTGGCGACCTTGTCAGCGATCTCCTTGACACGCTCCTGGATCCTGGCGTCGAGGTTGACAGGAGGCAGAACAAGAGTGGCATCACCAGAGTGAACACCGGCGTTCTCGATGTGCTCACTGACGGCGTGGACGAGGACATTGCCGTTAGAGGCGACAGCGTCGCAGTCAATCTCCTGAGCACCGTCGATGAACTTTGTGATAACGACAGGGTGGTCGGGCGAGACAGAAGAAGCGGCGAGCAACTTCTCCTGGAGCTCATCCTCACTGCGGATGACAGTCATGGCAGCTCCGGAGAGGACGTAAGACGGGCGGACAAGGACGGGGTACTCAACGGTATCGGCGAACTTCTTTGCCTCCTCGTAGGAGGTCAGCTCCTTCCAGGCGGGCTGGTCGACACCAATGGAGTCAAGAATGGAGGAGAACTTGTGACGGTCCTCTGCCTTGTCAATGTCGTGGGGATCCGTTCCGAGAACCTTGGCCTTGCCAGACTCCTGGAGCTTCAAGGCAATGTTCTGAGGAAGCTGACCGCCGACAGAGACGACAACACCCTGAGCGGTCTCCATCTCGTAGATATCCATGACACGCTCGTAGCTGAGCTCCTCGAAGTACAGCCTGTCAGCAACGTCGAAATCGGTCCTGCGGAAAATTAGTTTTTATATCGGAACAGCGCGAAAGGGATTACTTGCGAGTAAGTTTCTGGGTTATACTGAAGCGATAGTTAGCATATATACTGGCAGTAAGGATGAAATGAAGTTGCTGGCCAGGGTTGGGGGGTCTTGGAGGTCCTCAGGGTGTCGAAACCCAGCACGTCTTGGCGGCAGCAATCTCAGCTAGATAATCATGACAGCGACGTCGAGAGAGCATGCGGCGAAGTTGTTCGCAGCCTGGAGGTCTCCTGGGTACTGCTACTGACTTCGCAACGCGCCTGAGAAACCTTGCATGTCGCAAGACACACGTCTCAGAATTTCTCAGGAGGCAGTCATGGCGATGGACAAGCCTCATCTCTCGACTGTCAAACTCGTGGAGTCTGTAGCAGCTGTGATATTATGCCGCGCAGAGCTTCCCAGGATCCTGACTGGATCGCATATCACACATAGTTGGGATGATATGGTGACAATCGTGAAGACCTCCAGAAGCTAACGGAAATGGCGTGCTGATGTTTCCGGGCAATGATTGGGGCCTCCAGTGGCCGGGAAGAAAGAGACAAAGAAATTCACAAGTACTTACGTTGATCATGACAGTCTTCTTACCAAGCTTGTTCAGCGACATAGTGGCATTGACAGCGCACCAATCGAACTCGACAGAGCTACCAATACGGTAGACACCGCTACCAAGGACGAGAACACCGTGGTCATCGAATGTGACATCGTGGGAGGAGGCGTTGTAGGTAGTGTACAGGTAGTTCGTATCCGCAGGGAACTCGGCGGCAAGGGTGTCAATCTTCTTGACCCAGGGCCTGATGCCGAAGCTCTTCCTGCGAGCGCGGACCTCGTCTTCAGTGCTGTTGACAGCCTTGGCAATCTGCTTGTCAGAGAAACCAAGCTTCTTCGACTTGAGGATGATCTCCTTCTTGAGGCCAAAGAGGCTGCCAATCTCCTCAAGCTCCTTTGTGCAGTCGACAATGTTCTGGAGCTTGTGAAGGAACCACTTGTCGATCTTGGTCAGATCGTGCAGCCTGTCAACGGTGTATCCCTCGTGGTACATGGCCTGACCAACGGCGAGCCATCGGCGGTCGGTGGGGTTTGCGAGCTCGTAGTCAAGGTCCTCGCCGTACTTCTCGGCCTGAAAACCGAGGAACTTAGGGTCGACCTGTCGGCAGGCCTTCTGGAAGGACTCCTCGAATGTACGACCGATGGCCATGACCTCACCGACAGACTTCATGGAACTGCCGATATCACGCTTGACGTTCTGGAACTTGCTCAAATCCCATCGGGGCATCTTTGTGACGACGTAGTCGAGGGAAGGCTCGAAGTTGGCGGTAGTGGTCTTGGTGACGGCGTTTGGCAGCTCAGGCAGAGTGTGTCCGAGACCGATCTTCGCAGCAGTGTAGGCCAAGGGGTAACCGGTAGCCTTAGAAGCCAAAGCAGAAGAACGAGAGAGACGAGCGTTGACTTCGATGACCCTGTAGTCAAGACCGTCGGGCTGGAGGCAGTACTGGACGTTGCACTCGCCAACAACACCCAAGTGGCGCACAATCTTGATAGAAGCAGAGCGGAGCATGTGGTACTCTTCGTCGCTGAATGTCTGACTGGGCGAAACGACGATACTGTCACCAGTGTGCACACCAAGAGGGTCGAAGTTCTCCATGTTGCAAACAGTGATACAGTTATCAGCCGCATCACGAACGACTTCGTACTCGGCCTCCTTCCAGCCCTTGAGCGACTTCTCAACCAAGATCTGGGGGGAGAGGGTGAGCGATCGGGCAGACAAGTTCCTGAGCTCCTCAGGGTTGTTGGCAAAACCAGATCCAAGACCACCGAGCGCGTAAGCAGCACGGACAATGATGGGGTATCCGACCTTCTCGGCGGCCACGAGAGCCTCATCGACGGTGTTGACAGCAATCGACTTGGCGATAGGGATATCAATCTCGTCCAAAGCCCTGGCGAACAGATCACGATCCTCGGAAGTCTCAAGTGTCTTAACACTGGTTCCGAGAACCTTGACACCGTACTTCTCAAAAAGACCCTTCCTGTTCATCTGAACACCCAAGTTCAACGCAGTCTGGCCACCGAAGGACAAGAAGATGCCATCAGGCTTCTCCTTCTGGATAACATATTCGACATATTCGGGGGTTACAGGCAGGTAGTAGATCTCATCGGCGAGCACGTGCGATGTTTGGATAGTCGCAATGTTGGGGTTGATGAGAACGGACTTGACGCCAGCCTCCTTGAGAGCCTTGAGGGCCTGAGAACCTGCATTGCAGATGAGTATGCGGATCTCTCATATGCGTCAAGATGTGCTCTTTCTTACCAGAGTAATCGAACTCTCCAGCCTGACCAATGCTGAGACCTCCACTACCAATGACCAGGACCTTCTTCACGTCGACCAGGTCCCGAGCGCCAGCAATGGCGCCGCTGTTCAGGTAGGCCTGCGCATTAGGTGCTTCCTGAGTTTGGTTGAATGTAGCCGAGATCTTTGTGAAAGCGCGCAGCTGGCGGTATGTCGCAGTTGACTCACCCTTTGCGCGGAGGGAGGTCAATGGACGGGCTGCGCGGCTCGTGAAGTTTCGCGCTGAGACAGAAGGCGCAATGCTACGGAATTGGCCTGTCGTGGTAGGTACGCGACGTGCCAGACGTCCGCAGAGAGCCATATTGCAGGCGGTCAAGCAGCTGCTGAGCACCGAGCTCTGAGTACACCCAGTGACGCAAGTAAGAGGCGACGAACGCGCGGAAGTCAGTCGCTCGAGGGCTAATGAAGGAAACCGAGGGGGTGCTAGAGCTCGAGCTCAACAGAGCAGAGGGAATGTGACTCTATAAGAATTATTGGATCGTGGGGAAGATGTGAAGCTTGCCAAACTTTCTATCGGCGATTTTAGCTCCATCCGATTGCGATAAGACCCGTGGTTCAGTGCGCAGGGCCCGCTTGACTCAACGCAAGCAAGGGTTTATACTCCAAAATCATGCCATGTACCCAATTGATTTATCAGAATAGTTCCATTGTTACTAGTTTACCTATACATATTCAATGTCTCTTGTTGCTTCTCTCTTGACCAGCTAGCTCTGCGCTTCGCACTTCACACAAAGCCCTTGGGTATGGCCGAGATCGGCGCCGCACACTAACACTGGCATGCGCACTGGCGGGAAGAAATTTTGAAGCAACTTGACGGGCTGCCGTCACCCGCATGGCTCACGGGCCTTATCCACACACAAGGAGTCATTGCGACTCTAACCGGCCAGATCGCTGCGTCAGAGGAGACAGGATTTCCTTCTTTGTTCGTCCTGTGCGCGCGCTAGTAGCGTGGATCATTGATTTACATGGCCGCGATAGTATTGCTCGAGAGCAAATTCCTCAGATCGAGGAGTCAGAAGCCCCAGCAACTCTCTTGGCTTTACGTGACAGTTGCGAGTGCCCAACGTGGTTCGCGGGTAGTCTCAAGATGTGCATGGATGCCCAGCCCGCGTTGTGATTGACGGCTTCATGTTGTGAACGTAAACACGGGGAACGTAAGCAACAATTCATCGGCTCGTCTTTGACCTCTCTGAGACAAGTCACGATCCTCATGTCTTTTTCTGCTTCTCTGCTGCTGTATGCCTTGTCTTGTACTCTCTTGGACTCTCTGGTGTTGATGCCTTTGCGCCAGCCAGTCGTTGTATGAAACCTGGTTTTGACCACATCCCAACCTTGCGCCCCTTGGCCTGCTCCTCAGCGGCTCGATATTGCTCTTCAGATGTTCCAAACTCCGCTCCTGACTTGGCTTCGTAGACGGTTGCCAGGCCCGCCTTCAACATCTCCAAGCCTACATCTTTCTTGAAGAACCACTTGCGTACGTAAACCTGCGCTACAACTCGATCGTATTGATCACGTCTGTATAACTTCGTGCGAACCCGACGATTGAGGACGAGATTGGTCAGCATCTCGAGGGCTTCTTTCGAATATGGTTGAGCCTCTCGGCCCCAATGCGCAAGCTCTGGCGCATCCACTCCAGCGATACGAATGTGGAGCTGAAGAATTGTCAGTCTCGTGAGTCAATCGATAATGATCAGAATTTTGAAACGGGTACTCACAGTCTGTTTCATGAGTTGATCTCGTTTTGTTGGCACGGTCTTCCACGGCAACCAACCCCAGCCGGCCAGACGCCCACCAGGCGTGTGATACAATCTGAAATTGTCCGCATCTCCAACGCTCGTAACCTGACCGAACAGGCTTCTGCGACGAAAATAGTCGGGTTTGATGTGGTTCACAGTGGGTATTCTCCGTAAGTACGACTTGTAGAGGCGAACACCAGCAACGGTAGTTACTGTGAGCGCGACCGCCGGGATCAGGGTTTTTGGCTCAAGGAGCGATGTCGCCCACTCATTTGCGTCGTGCGATTCAGTCCATGCTGCCAGACCTGTCTTTTTCCGCTCGTCCTCACCGCCTGACCAAGGCCATCGCATCGTTCGTTTTGCGAGTGGTGTTGTTGCTGGTAAACATCGTTGTCTGGGGATCCGCAACTACGTCAATCGAAGCAGGATGTCGACCGTGCGCTTCCCGTCTCCACGTGATAGGTCTAACGTCTCACATCTGTATGCAGTGCACCAATAAATCTGGTACAGACACGATACTACTGAGTTGCAAATTAAATCCTTAGAGCGAATCTTGGCGCTGCATGTCGTATCACTGAATATGATTGAGACTAGTAGTCCGCTGTGCCCTACAAGCACATTGCGGTATGTACTTCCAGTACCTCGACTTACGTGTCCTGGGAACCCGCGAACCAACGCGCTGGTGGCTATACGAGGACGCGAGATATCTGGAAAGCAAGAGAAATGTGCTCCAAAGGTCTGCTGAGCTTATTTCGTATGCAAATCATCGCTTTTCGCCCAAGCTGTGAATGTAGGATGGGCCCAAATTCTGCCTCGCTGTCAAGATTTCGAGACCTGTGGCCGTGAGATAACATGTTCCGCATGCTACTGTGAAGCCGTGAGCATCTGCAGCAGGATAACGCTTTGCTAACTAATCCATCAGTCCCTTTGTATGCATGCGAGGATCCTGAGAACTTCTTGTCGCTGCAGCCAGCCCTTGTTTGTGACCACTATGCTCGTTGCAAGAGTGAATTCCAAAAAGATATGAAACACTGCAATCCGAGGTTGTCTGCACCCGCGGTGGCCCAATATATCGATTATAAAGCCGAAACCCATATTCAAACGTGAAAGATCGTATAGGCTCGTTATCGTTCGAGTCACGCTCTGTGCACTCTGCCAATTTGGTCAGTTCATGAGAGTTCAAGGAAAAGCCATGCTTATAGACTCACGTAGATACCTCTAATTGATTCTTTCCTTCCAGCGGCTAGCATCGTGATGATGCTGTCTTTTGGATGTTGTGACCCATCATTTATGAGAAAGATGGTCTGCAACGTCAGACACGTGCGTGTATGTGGTTAAGGTGTCGTCGAACGTCTCGAAAGCGGTGCATTACGATGAGCGCTGTCTCTATTGAAGTTAAGAGACTTCAGTAAGTCATGACACTTCCCGAAGTTCAAATCTCGTTTTTGTAGAATCATGTACATGTTTAAAACTCGCCGCTCGTTGCATTGCATTGCGCATTCATATATTACTGCGGTGCTGTGTGCGCCTCGCTTGATCGATGCGATCTACCATCCGGCATTCGTAGATCGTTGATGCGAAGATGCCCAGATGCCGCGCGGGTACAGATCTGCTTTAGGCGATGTCTTGTTCTTGGGCACGGAAGACAGGTGCGAAAAGCCTAGGGAAGACCTGAAATTAGGTGAGGCAGCCAACAAATCTGCGCATGTCTCAAAATGTAGGTCTCAGCCAAAGCGAGGCGTGATTCGGGCTGCAGACGACGATGAGGGGTGGACGTTGGACTGGCGCAGGGATACTAAACGCGGCTGCCGAAGAAGGAATGGCCACCACATGTGGCTTAGTCTCCCGTGCTCAACCTCTTCATTCGCGCGCACGACACATGAGATCTAACATCGTTACAACATTCGATCCTTCTATGCCTGCAAAGCCGGAAATCATTCACTACGTACTCTTATTCCCCTCTTCGTCGTGTCGCATGGAGCAGTGCGACCTGTAGCCCTTGTGCGGCGTGTCCAGACGAATTCATCCCTCACGGGTGGAGATCATCATCATGTTTTCCGCCTTCGCATCCACCACCGAAACAAACAACATCGATGACGACTCCGACATGTTCGACCAGACTCACAATGATTTTCTGTCGTTACCAATACCTCATGAAAGCATACACCTGAAGAGTGGCATTGCTCCTATGCCTGTACTTGGTAATATCGACTATGGTAGAGAGTCGGCCACATCATCCATGCACTACGGCGATAACAACGATACGTCGGATATCAGTCATCAAAGTGCCAGAGAAGAAGGAGAGGAATTCACGCCTGGTGCTTTCGTGAACACGTATGGCATCAACCTTACTCCTTCGCCACTCCGATGCCCGAATACACCACGTTCTACGGTGGAGAATGTAGCACACAATATTAATGGAGCCAACGCGCTCAAGAACGGCAACTCAGTCTTCAAAGCTGTAGGCGAAAATGTTATTCATCATCAAGAAGGCCTAACACAGTACAATCACACTTCTCGGAAGCACAACTTTGTCACAAGAACGCCACAAAGCTTGAGTCGCGATTCTCAGCTATCGTCAACTCCTGAAGTACCACAATCCCATGAAAAACCGACAAAGCAGCGGTTGGTCAGCACGCCGAAGGGCAAGCCAGCAGAATGGAGATCGAACTCCAGCATACCTACAGACATCTCGTGGCCCGAGTTTGGAAGACAATGCATTTTGGCTGCAGAGAGCAGTAGGCTCAACCCGTTCGCTTTGCACCCAGCCGAATACCGACTTCTACGGAACCATATCAATCATGCGCAGGTCACCATCTATCTTAACATTCGAAACGCGATCTTGAGATTATGGCACCGCAATCCTTTGGTGTATGTCTCGTTCGAGGAAGCTGCGGGCTGTACTCGGGATAAGCGCTTCTTTGGACTTGCAAGAGTCGCATACCTGTGGCTGCTCAGGAATGGATACATCAACTTTGGCTGCGTCGAGGTACCAGATGCTGCACCTGCCGTATCCAGGAAGAAGGCAAAGGATGCTCCGCAGAGCACGATTGTTGTCGTCGGTGCTGGCATGTCGGGTCTGGGTTGTGCTCGGCAGCTGCAAGCTTTGTTTGCACAGTTGGCCGATCAACCGTCAAACGGCGTTGAACGTCCACCAAAGATTGTTGTTCTTGAAGCTCGTCCACGTGTAGGAGGCAGAGTCTACTCACATCCTTTCTCTGACCAGACCGATTCTACACTCCCTCCAGGGCACCGTTGTACAGCTGAGATGGGTGCTCAGATTGTGACGGGGTTTGAGCATGGCAATCCCCTGAACTCCATTATCCGAGGACAGCTTGGCATACCGTATCACGGCCTACGGGACAACACGATCCTTTATGACTACGATGGAACGGTTGTAGACAGAGGCCAGGATATGCTGGTAGAGCGGCTTTACAACGATGTGTTGGAGCGGGCAAGTACCTATCGAAACAAGTCTCCAGCACAGCGAATCGTAGAGGGCGATCGAAACCTCATTATGTTCGGGCGCGATGCCAATGATAACGGTGGTCCAAACATTGCCGAATTGGAAGACTCAGATACCCCACTTCCCGTGCATGCGAAGAGCACGGCATCGACGACCGAGGAGAAGCCTACGACCGGTGTAGAAAAGTTAGCTGGAAGAGCATACCAACTGAGTGCTGGTTTCAACCCAAATATCACAGCAGCCCAGGCAATGCAAGATCTTGGATGGAAGCTCAGAGCAGGAGCGACCTTATCACAGACAGTAGACCTGGATGCTGCAGCCAAGACGTCAGAGTTCCCAACACTAGGTCACACTATGGACGAAGGCATCAAGCAGTATCAAGCTATCGTCGACATGAAGCCTAAGGATATGAGACTTCTAAGTTGGCATCATGCCAATCTTGAATACGCGAATGCGGTCAGCGTTAATAAACTGAGTCTAAGTGGTTGGGATCAAGACATGGGCAACGAGTTCGAAGGCGAGCATTCGGAAATTATCGGAGGCTACCAGCAGGTGCCTCGAGGACTCTGGCAGTGTCCAAGTCAGCTGGATGTCCGTTTCAATATGCCTATCAAGTCGGTCCATTATGACACAGAGACACCGCAAAATGGCAAAGCAGTTACCATCATTTGTGCTAACGGACAATCCTTCAACGCTGACCGCGTCGTTATGACAACTCCTCTTGGTGTGTTGAAGTCGGGATCGATAACGTTCCAACCGCCTCTTCCTGATTGGAAGCAGGGCGTGATTGAGCGCATGGGATTCGGGTTGCTCAACAAGGTAAGTACTTCCGTATCATCGCTAAATCGTGGCTAACTAAATCTTCGTCAAGGTGATTCTAGTCTATGAGGAAGCCTTTTGGGAACCCGAACGTGATATGTTCGGGTTGCTCAATGAAGCTGAGCATGAGGCCAGTCTCCGGCCAGAAGACTACAGCGCACGGCGAGGGCGGTTCTATCTATTCTGGAACTGTATCAAGACCAGTGGAAAGCCTACCCTTGTTGCACTGATGGCTGGCGATGCAGCTCACTATGCCGAAAATACCTCAAACGACCAGCTTGTCAAGGAGGTCACACAACGACTCGACTCGATGTTTGCACCGATTCCTGTGCCACTTCCCACTGAGACGATCGTCACCCGGTGGAGCAAAGATCCGTATGCTCGTGGCAGCTATTCTTATGTTGGTGCAAAGACATTGACGGGTGATTATGACGTTATGGCGCGACCCCATGGTCCGTTGCACTTTGCCGGAGAAGCGACCTGCGGGACACATCCAGCAACGGTTCATGGTGCTTATCTGTCTGGTCTTCGCGCTGCAGCTGAGGTGTACGAGACAATGACTGGGCCCATCGAATTTCCCATTCCGCTTGTCGAGAAGAAAGTCAAACTTGAGCACCCTGCAACACCATCTATAATGGATTTCAAACCCGGATTTGCGCCTGCTGTCTTGCCAACTCCGCCCGCAAAGACAGCGCGAGCTCAGCGAGATGAAGACTACGAGGCTGCAATCATAGGTGCTATACTAGAGGAGATTGGGGAACGCCCGATAAAACCAGGCCGATCTGGCGTCAATCCATTCCTGCTTTTCACCAAGGACTACTGGTACGCGGTCAAGAAAGAGTGCGACGAAGCTCGCGTCGCTGCCACCGGTGATTCAGAAGCGAAAGCCTCTAAGCAAGACGTACGCCTTGCTGTCGGCCTGAAATGGCGGATGGCAGACGAGAACACGAAGAAGCCTTATCAAGACCAAGCCGACAATGCGAGAGAGAGTGCGGTCTCAAATGCAGCAGACTTCAAGGAGCGCGTTGCTCATTGGGATAACGAGGCAACGCGCATTCGACGAGAATACATACAGAAGAATCCTCCACCTGGGGGCAACGAGGATCTGATATTGAACAGTCGCACGGCGATTGAGCTGGGAGCTGGCAAGCGGATGCGACGACTTTGAGATATGCTCCCTATTTCTTACTCCCTGTTGTATCAACATGTACATGTATTGGCATTTGACTGCACGGCACTAGCATTTAAAGGGCGTTTTACGGAAGCTTCAGACAGGCTTGTCTGGGGTTCTGGGCATCGAAGGCAGACGGCTAAATAGGCGCATGGCTTGAGGCAGGATTAGTGCATTTGCGCCATTTCGTGTTTGCATGTTCTGTGGCGTCCAACGGGTCAGAAGGTGGAGGAACAATGTTCGATGATGCCAAAACAATGCCTCTTAGGTCGGCACCACTTGCAAGCAATACAATCGCTAATGTATTCGTGACCATCCGAGTATGGAGAATTCATGTGATGTAGCTTCTAGAAGGATCAGCGCGTGTTCGCAGCATTAGCCGCCGAACGGCTAACTGATATGGTTTGGAATCAACGGACGTGCCATGGAATGGGGACCTAAGCTAGTACGAGGCGGCCAAGGAGCCCGCCAACCGCCAGGTTGCAGTGCTTGAACACAGGTAGGCCACAGGCCATGTGGCCTGCGGACACGGCTCGCGTTTGCTGCCAGCCCTGCTGCAGCCATTGTAACACAGTGACACGGGCGATCGCTGCACATTCGCTGGAAGGTCTCTGACGGCTGCAGGGTTGGTGCATGGGCAGGGTGGGGTTGAGGTGTGGGGAGACCGGGCGCTCGGGGTTCGCGTGAACTAAGGAAGCAAGCCGGCTCTAGCTGCGAGGCTCGGGTTGATTCAAGACGCCCGGCCGTCTGTTCGACTTGTGTGTGCTGGACTGCTGCGAAGCGTGCCGTGCGTGTGCTGCATCCTCTCCACTACTGCTCCTTCGCTGTGCCTTTCCCCATGCTACCCTCCGCACGTTCACGTCATACCCCAGCATTCTGCTCCCGCGCCATAACGACATAAGCCAGCCCGTGCCGCATGCCCTGCGCCTGAACCACTGCCACCTCGTCTCCAAACCCGCTACCCTGCGCGCCCGTCGCTGCGCTGCGAGCTGCGACCATGAGCTCGTTTTTCGGCCGCCTGAAGTCGGGCGCTGTGAGTACCCCCGTGCCTGCACTCTGCGCAATGGCACGTACTGACAGTCCTGCAGGCCCCAGCCAGTCCCGCGGCTGGCCACCCAGTTGCGAAGAAGGACCCCAACGCGCCCGAGCCGACGCCGTTGGAGAAGCTGCTGGCCAACGCCGGCCCTTTGCGCGGTGATGGCAGCGATAAGTTCTTTGGCTTCGAGAATGTGAGTGCGCCCGGCTTGTGGGCCCTTCCTGGGATGACGTCTGCTAACTTGGTCGCGCCTGCAGTTTGGAAGTACCTGGTACGCGCCCTTCGTCAATCACTGATGCCTGCCCACCCACTGACAAGTCTTCCAGCTACTGCAACTCGGTCGTGCAGTGTCTCTACTACTCGGTGCCCTTTCGAGAACAGGTCATCAACTTCCCCGCCCGCTCCGCCCCCGAAACCCTCGAACGCCCCCAATCCCTCCCACGCATCAACACAAACCTCCAGAATGGCCCACAGTTAGCCCTCTCACCGCCAGGGCGGAACTCGCTATCTAGCCCGACTGCGAAGGCTCCTGGAAAGCCAGCAACGACACCCGGCGCCCCTGGGCAACCCCCCAAACCTGAAGACAATAAAGACTCGCCAGAATACAAGAAGAAACAGGCCTTGGCTGCAGGACCAGTTTTGACCATGGACTATGAGAACTCCAAGGCATATGGCATGTCTGAGTCGCTATTCACATCGCTAAAGGACATCTTCGAGGCCGTCATAGCGAACAGGTCACGCATGGGCGTAGTCAGCCCACACAAATTCCTCGAGATTCTGCGCCGAGACAACGAGATGTTCCGCACACCTATGCATCAAGATGCACATGAGTTCCTGAACCTGCTCTTGAACGAAGTTGTGGAAAACGTGGAACAGTTCTCAAAGTCGCGGATAACCGAAGTCGGTGAGACTGAACAGAACGGTGTAATTGCACCAGCAATCAACGCCAACTCTAATACCGGCTGGGTACACGAGCTTTTCGAGGGCACGCTAACATCTGAGACACGATGTCTAACGTGCGAGAACACCTCACAGCGAGATGAGGCATTCCTGGATCTGTCTGTTGATCTCGAGCAACATTCATCGGTCACCAGCTGTTTACGCAAGTTTTCTGAGGAAGAAATGTTGTGTGAGCGTAACAAGTTCCATTGCGATAACTGCGGAGGCTTGCAAGAAGCGGAAAAAAGAATGAAGATCAAACGGTTACCGAAGATCTTAGCGCTGCACCTAAAGCGTTTCAAGTATACGGAAGATCTGCAAAGGCTACAGAAGCTCTTCCATCGTGTCGTATACCCGTACTATCTCCGTCTGTTCAACACCACAGACGACGCAGAAGACCCAGACAGGCTATACGAGCTCTACGCCATTGTTGTCCATATTGGCGGTGGGCCTTATCACGGCCATTATGTATCCATTATCAAGACTCAAGATCGTGGATGGCTCCTGTTCGACGACGAGATGGTCGAGCCTGTTGACAAAGCTTACGTGCGCAACTTCTTCGGAGGGGAGAACGTTCTTGCCTGCGCGTATGTTCTCTTCTACCAAGAGACGACTGAAGAAGCTATGATGAAAGAGCAAGAGGCTGATGCCCGAGAAGCTGCTGCGAAGCAAGCATCAGAGCTCAACCCTGAAGCGGTTGCTGTCAGTGCCACATCGCCAAAGACGAACGGTTTCCCAAACGGCACTGGCCATGCAAATCACACCACAGCGCAAACTCCAACAATAGAGGAGGAAGATCAGTTCGCAAGCCTCAATCACGCCGCCACGGCACCAGCACTCAACCCCAACGAACATACCCACCCCGTCGAGCATGTCAGCACCAATATCCCCGTCATCGGTTCCAAAAAGCCCAACACAGGCCTTGGTCTGTTCGGCAAGAAGAACAAGGCCGAAGAGAAGGAACGCAAAGCCGCCGAGAAAGAACTCGAAGCACAAGCAAAGCAAAAACGCAAGGAAATGGAACAGCAGAGACGCAACAACTATAAGCGGCAGGAAGAAGAACTCCAGGCCGCCCTCGCAGCTTCCAAAGAGACGGCTGCCGAGGAGACTAAGAAGCGCGTCGTCGAGGACCCGTCAAAAGACGCCAACGGCGCCGCCGGTCTGGGTAAGCCATCCGGTCTTAGCAGATTCAGACACAGCAGCATGAGCCTCAAGGGCAAGCCCAAGTTCTGGGGCGGTAAGGACAAAGGCGATGGGAACGGGGAAGAGGCAGCCGGAAACGGAGACGAGCCTAAGACTCATGGTTTGGGCAGGAAGAAGAGCGTGTTCAAGTTCTAAAGCAGATGTGCATCACATAAGCATTTATTATTACATGGAGGGCAGAGCTTAGGAAGAAAGGGGAGCAGAGGGAGAGAGGAGACAACGGTGCCGACGCCCTTAGATATCCCATCAGAGTCGTTTTGTGCATATCATCATATCTAACGCGCTGCATGGCATTGCATTGCATTGCATTGTATTGTTGCACTGTGTTGCCATGTTAGCCTGGCATTTTGAATGTGTTGCGTTTATCTAAGCTCCTTGTCGAAGCTTCCGAACATATCTGTATGTGTGTACATGGTGGAATTAGCTGCCGAATACTATAGGTGTGAGGCAGTAAGAATAGGTGCAGGATATACGCATGGAGTATGACAGTCCGAATAGTGAATTTCTCTTAGTACTCTGTATCGCGGGCTGAATCCAACGATCCAGACATCGCTCGCATCAGCCCACTGTCTCTCCTTTGTGGGCATGCTTAAGACTCATGGTTCTGAAAACATGATGCAACTTGTTGTGAGACAACGCCGATTTTTTGATCTCGTTACCTTCGTTATCGTGTTTGTATTTATATGGAGCAATGTTGTCTTGTACTCTATTTCCTTGTACCCTTGTAATATGTGCTGCGTCTCTGCAGAGTGCACGTTTGGTACAACCTTTACAGATAAGTGCTGTTGGTGGAAAGTCACTGTGAGATTGGGATGAGTGAAAGGCTATATTCTTCTTTCCAATGGCCACATTGACGCCTCTTGTGTTTCAAGGTTGTGAAAGGGCTCTTTTCTTTCGTGGTATGAAAGTCGCATGTAGAATTTAGTTGAGGTTGTGATAGTGCCCGTATTCCCACCGAAAAAAGAAAACCAAAATTCCTTATGGTTGTGGGTCCCCTTAAGTGCTCTATCCAGAAGATCTCATTACCCTACGCATACGCATGCTAATTCTCTGCAGAAATTGGGATAGTACCGTCGTCACGATGCTAATTGGAATGGCTGGACTGAGGGTCGAGGGCTTGGGTGCTACAATAATACGGATGGTGGATGCTGACGATGTCGCTGATAAAGTGTCTCATGCGGCGTGTCAGTATAATTAACGAAGCTTTCACACCGCATGATTATGCTGCGTAGCGGTTGATCGATTGTTGAAGATGTACTTGGGTATATATTCACATTGTCCATATCTGCCATCATAATTTTGCGGAACGAGGCGGAGCGAGCCAGTCTGCCCACTAAAACTCTATGAGAGTTGGCGAGTTGGCTTTTGAGCCACTATGGTCTCCAAACCGGGTTCATCATGTGGGTACAGCTTGTCACCCGGCTAGTTATACCCTCTTTGTGACCCTATTGCCAGTGTCTCGAGCAGCAGACCAATCAATGCAACATGATGTTATATCTGACCATGCCCACGTCCTTATCATTGTTGTGCTGATGCTTTTCCTCTGAACGCCAAATTCGAATGCCTGGATCGATGCGCGCGCTGCTCAACCGAGAACTAGGAGGTATACTATCATGAGTGTATTGATGAACATGAGCGGTACTGTACCATCGTCAGCATAGTGTCCTGACTTGTGCCATACTAGGGAGCAGTATGAGCAGACGTACTTCTCATTAGTGTCCGTACTGAAGACACCAGGTTGATCAACCGCGCTTTTACGCTGGCATCATCTCGTTGCCCAAAGCCTGGTTCTGCCGCGCCAGCTGTCCATCCAACTGCAGTACTGTGTCAGTACTCTTTATCCTAAAATGTCTGGTAAAGGGCATGTTCGAGTTGTGCAATCGCCAACTGGCTTCGTGGAGGGAAGGCAGAGTTTCTAATGGCAGGGCAAAGGCTGCGACGTACTGCGCGCAAGGAAGCGATCTTCGGAGAGAATAGCTATCGCATTGATGAGGAGAACAGCGACTAGAAGATACGTCAGTTTCCTTTCGAGCTGATCCGGTACAGCTTCATCATACCATAAAAGAGGCCACCAAGGCCGAATGTGAGCATTTTGAGCTGATAGAAGAGACCTGCACCAAAGGGCAAAGATTAGAGAGAGAATTTGAAGGGTTACAGGGTCAAGTCGGCGCCAATGGTGTTGCCTACAATACCGAGCAGTTGTTGGCGAGCTGTCCACTGTTGGTGCCAAGACTCAGGGTCGTCATGATCACGTGCCTAACTCCAACGGCCCCGGGGCGTTCCCGAACCATGTGTAAAGGCAGACATGCTGCAGGGCCGCCCGATCACCCACTTTTGTTCTAGGGCATGGTGAAACCTTTGATGCATTTGGGTCAGGTCTCGTCTTGCTCCTGCAGCCTTGCAGTCCTACTTGGCTATAGCAAGGCTGTCCCGCAGGTCGCAGGATGCCGCCGCATCGTCTAGAATACAGAACAAGCAGGGGTGTGGGCATCATGGCTAATGACTCAGCTCGCACAGTAGAAATCGCTAGAAAACCCTGAGAAGTGCAGAAGAAACGCGATGAAATTTCCCATCAGGCGCGGTTTGATTGATGCCTATTGAGTGTGCCTTCTGTGCTCTGTTGGAGCATGAAATCCACAGATTGTGAAAAGCATCAAGGTGATCGGCGCCGATCGGTGGACCTTGTCCATAACCAATGGAGCATCCCCAGTTTGGCCCATTACAAGTGCTTCTGTACTCGAATGGTGAGCGACGGATGTCTTTCCTGAAACCCCACTATTGACCTTTTCTGACATGTCTTTGCCAGCGCGACCACGTCATTTCCGTTCAACAGGCCCGAATGCGCACCGTTCTAGAACCTCTGGAGAAGAGCCCTTTGCGCTACAACAGCACCCGAGCTTTTGACATCCGCGGTCTATCTTTACTGTCAGTCTTTCCTGTCAGCTTCACCTCACTCAGTACCGCGCAGCAACATCAGAAGACTTTAGAAACAGCTTACACGCATCCCTCCCGACCCTTTGCGTGGCCCAGAACAGCTGCCGAGCCTCTGATCTTCTACAAGCATCCAGATCTAGAACAATCTCAAGTCTCCGCGGCATCGCACATCTCGACCGTGTTGCAGCCGCATTTTCGCCTTCCAGGACTTCTCTACCCCTTCGGCACATATCAGCGACTACTTCTGCATACGATACCCTCCATGTCCGCGTTGCGTCGCTTGCCCAAGTGTGCTCGGTTGGTCTAGCGGGGCCCTGGTCTGCTCAGCTGTGCCGACGTTAGATTGGGCACTAGGGCTCCAAATCTTTGCGCACTCTTGTCCAAGAGTCTAATTCGTGTTTCTTGAGAGTCACAGCTTAACCTGAGATCCTTGGTCACCATGTCTGGGGAGTTAGAGGATGTCGATGGCGGGTATTTTCCGAGCACCGAGCGACCAAAGTCTCCCAGCTCAATACACAGCAGCGATTCAATGTCGATCCACTCGTGCCAGCCGACCATTACGATGGCGTCTTTGACCGCCTTACAATATCTACCGGTCCCACTCCTTGTTCTCTCTTCCAACAAGACCGTCGTAATTGCGAACGAGGCTATGGGTCGCCTGCTGGGAATTGACTTCGAAAGTACCGCATATCATGATTTTTCGATATCCGAAGTTCTACAGGACAAGACTATGGGTGAACTAGGAATTGACATTCTACAGAATGGTTCTCCATTACTAGTGGCTTGGGAGGTGCGTGAGGTGGCCTGAGGATGTATTTGGTAAATTATTGACATGAGTGAAGGACTTCTTAGACTGTGTCGTCGAAGACGCTCAAACGAATAGCACAGATGAAGACGACGATCCGACTGAGAGTGGTAACACGACCCCTACTGCGCCTACTCCGAACGACCAGACTGCCTCTCCGCCAAATCCGCCATTACCTCCTTTAAGTACCACAAATTTAGCGCGCACCACTGTACATGATGTCTCAATCGATGTGGTCATTTCGCCGCTGTCGCGCGGTCCTCGCGGCGTGGTGACTAAGAAAGACAAGAAGCATTCGCAGAACCGAGCTTTCCAAGCTTCCTGTATCATCTCAATCTGGAGAATAGAGGACACCCAGTACTTCACATTGACCTTCACAAGTGCCACAACGACAACCGCCGCGAGCGCAGCACGTCCCTCCAGTCGAGTAGTCAACCGCACCCATACCGGGCCTCATCTTAACAAGTCGCGAAGCTCGGGGTCAAGCTCGTCCTCTGGTCGGCGTTCAGGAAGCAGTTCTAATAATGTTTCCAAAGTCGTCACACCAACCATGCAACAACCCCTCTTCCCTCCGCGTGGCCCGCCTATGCTAGGTGGGCTGGACACTTCCACAACTTCGATCTTTCAAAAGGCTACGCAGCTTAAAGATGCCCTTCTTAACTCAATCAACATGCCTGCGTATGCCATGTGGAAAGATGAGAGCTTCGGTATACCAAACAACGCTCTCTTACGATTGCTTCCCAAGGATGCGACCTATGCTCCGGGTGACCAGAGGGCGTTCCTTGCTCAATTCAAAGTTTGGACAGAGGACTTCCAACGACTCCTTGATATCGAAGAGTTTCCGATTGTGCAAGTGTGCAGGACACAGCAGCGTATAGAGAAGTTGCGACTTGGGATGCGACAACCGGGTACTGGCAGAGCTATCGTTTTCGAGGTTACCGGGGAAACTGTCACGCATCCGGATACCGGTGACTTTTTGGGTGCCATAGTGATCTTCAAGGATGTTACGGAGTACACGAAAGCGATCGCCGAGAAGGTGGAGGAGAACGAGAAGCAGTTCGAGTACATCGCCAACTTCATGCCCGTCATGGTTTGGACAACGACTCCCGATGGTCTGCACGATTGGTTTTCGCAACGATGGTACGACTACACTGGCCTTACCGAATCACAGAGTCTAGGAGAGGGCTGGAAGCTGCCTTTCCACCCAGAAGATATGATAACCACCAAGGACACCTGGTTCAATTGTCTTGCCACTGGCGACGAATACAACACAGAATACCGATGCCAGAGGTATGATGGAGAATGGCGCTGGATGCTTGGTCGGGCTATACCTTTCCTTGACGATTCTGGGAAGATTATTAAGTGGTTTGGTACTTGCACCGACATCCACGACCTGGTCATGGCCCGTCAGGAAGCCAAAGAAACGCGCGAGCAGCTCCAGAAAGTCATTGAACACGCGAAGATCATGCTATGGGCTGTGGACCGTCAGAACAAGGTCGTTCTTATGGAAGGCAACATAGGGCCAAACACAGACCGGAAAGACGTTTTTGGCAAAGACATGTTTGATCAATTCGATATGAGCGGTCAGGATCGAGAACGCTGGAGACAGCCGATACAAGAAATACTCAACGGGAAAGCACAAGACGAGATGGTTGAACGATACATGTCTTCAGGCCGTTACTTCCGAACGCGCCTCGTTCCACGATGGAGCTCAATCAGGACAGGTGGTATCGAAGGCGATGCGTTCGTCGACGGAGTCATTGGAGTTTCTATGGACATAACGGAGCTGCGGGAAAGAGAAGATCAACTGAAAGAGCAGGAGAAGGAGAACTCGCGATTGCTCGCCAATGCGGCAGCTGCTAGCGAAGCAAGCAGGATGAAGAGTCAGTTCTTGGCCAACATGTCGCACGAGATTCGAACACCTATTGCTGGAGTTATCGGTATGAGCGAACTTCTCTTCGATATGGACCTAGACGCTGAGCAGAAAGACTGTGCTGAAAACATCCATCGATCGGCAAACAGTCTTCTGACTGTTATCAACGATATTCTGGATTTCTCCAAGGTCGAGAGTGGTCGACTTGATGTTGAGGAAGTACAATTCAGTCTCAGCGTCGTTCTTCGCGATGTCAACAAGATGATGTCGTTTGCCGCACAACGGAAGGGTCTAGCGTATCACAGCTTCATTGAACCGGAGGTCGAACAAGATCTGAGAGTTATTGGCGATCCTGGAAGACTTCGTCAGATTTTGACGAATGTTCTAACGAATAGTATCAAGTTCACAAGCGACGGGTCAGTGAAGCTGAACGTGGCGATCACCCAGAGATCGAAAGACTCGGTCACAGTGAACTTCATGGTTCAGGACACTGGTATCGGTATCGAAGAGGAGGTTCGAAAGCACTTGTTCCAGCCATTCAGTCAGGCAGATTCCTCCACAGCTCGTCGATTCGGTGGCACAGGTCTCGGTTTGACAATCAGCAAAAACCTCGTGGAGCTTATGAAGGGTCAAATCTGGCTGGACTCAAAGTTAGGGCAGGGCACCACTGCCACGTTTTGGATTCCGTTTGCGAAAGCTTCGTACTCGGACGACGGCTCACCGTTGGTCGATCTTGCGTCGATCCCTGATCGTCTTCAGAGTGATGTGTCGGTATCTGTTGGCAGCTCTGAAGATCACACACCGCCATTGACACCCAGGGAGTCGGTAAATGGGCATACTAGGATGCAGTCGTTCCCGCTCGGTGCCAAACTACCGGATCATCTCACAAGTATACCAGAATCTGAGAGGAAGAACACGCACGTTCTGGTTGTAGAAGACAAGTAAGTCCGCCTCTTGCGTTCGGCTCGTTTGTGGGCTTCGCACTAATAGTGACGGTCAGTCATATCAATCAGCAGATTGCTTTGAAGACGATCAGAAAGCTGAACTTCTCGGTGAACGCTGTATGGAACGGTCAGGAAGTGTTAGATTATTTGGCGCAGGATTTCACCCCTTCCCATCCACGTCCTGATATTATTTTGATGGATGTCCAGGTACGTGCAGGATACAGCTCTTGCAATCCACCAATTGACCGTGAATACGCAGATGCCAATCCGCGATGGTTACTCGGCCACTCATGCCATCCGAACGGAAGCGCCCTGGAGAGACCGACCAGAGGTTCGAGGGGTACCTATCGTCGCAATGACGGCCAGCGCAATTCAAGGAGACAAAGAGAAGTGCACGCTGGCAGGAATGGATGTAAGCCTTCGTGGGATATCCTTCTATTTCGAAGAATTGAGACTGATGCTATACAGGACTATCTGGCTAAGCCAGTCAAAGGTAAACTTCTCGAAAAGGTAAGGCAATTTCAACCCCACGGATAGGTGTTGGCTGACTTGAGTCAGATGCTTGTCAAATGGGCAATTGAGGGACGGCGAAAGACGGCAAACGCAGGGCCATCCGTAAACGCACCTGATCGACATGGCAGTTTACCCACGCCCTCTGCCTCAGCAGCAGATAGCGTTAGCGCGAAAGATCGTTCGCAAATCACAGGCCAACAGAGCCGACCTGAAACAACGGCTTCAGCTTTGACCGCTCGACTAGACCGGTTGCATTACCAAAACGATACAGCGTTCGCAAGAACGTCGGAAAATGAAGCGGACAGAGCTTTGAGGCGGATTCAAGCTGAGGAAAGAGATACGAAGCTGCGCGACGACAAATTGCTCTCGCTCACGGGACCAGAGCTCCACCGCCATGGCACAGCTCAGGGGCGCGAGAATGAGTCTACCATGCCTCTTACGGAGGAAAACATGGAGAGATTCACGCATGCCCAGGATAGTGACGAGGCCCCATCACGATTGACAGAGTCGCCAGAAGCCAGGTCAGATATTGCCAATCAGCCGCATAGCCGGACGCAGAGCAGGGCAGAGCATCTTGCACCTCGACCATCGCTAGCAGCGTCTCGTCTGCGCGAAAGCCAGCAGACCGTCACAGCCCAAAGTCTACCATCGAAATGATTCCATCGCAGTCCAATTCAAGCTGACGACGCTGTCGTCATGTCACTTGATGATGACCATCTTCGACATCATTCGAAGGTTAGCCGACTGGGCTTGCGAATTGCAAAGAGCTCCAAGCTACAGACTGCCCTCAGAGTCATGTTGAGGCATCGTTAGATTACAGCACGACAAACGTACATCCTCTTTGGCTGGATGCATGTATTGTACCGATGCCCGCTGCGCTCCGACGCCGGCGTAAGCACAAGATCAATGACAACCACCGCATTTCGCAGCGCCGCGCTGCGCTAACAATACCATGCTCCAAGAGCCTACGATGGATCGTGGGAATTATTTCAGCACGAGTTTGTGCTTCACGGCTCGTAGGGACCGGGGAGGGTGTCACGAGGTCAATTGGTAGATTAGATATCGGCGACCAAAGCAATATATTATTGGCACGGGGAATTATCGCGGCTTAGCGCACGCAAACATACAGGCATTGCAGAGTATTTACACTGTGTCCACATGCAGAAGGCTGAACAAAAGCGTTCTCGTCCCTGTGCGCGATGGAAGATGCGCACCGGATCTCTCCATACGAGCCTTGGCTTGGTGGTGAGGAACCGCTCCAGGATCATCTCGCAACATCAGATTAGGCTCAGAAAAAGTCCCCACACTCAGCTTTCCACTTCGCGCACCATCAACGGGTAGCTTGCATCCTTCGTGCCTAGATTGCGAGAACAAGGCGCGAGAATTGATTGGACCGCATAGCCGGCTGACTGCATCCTACAGACAGCTGCGGGTGTTGAAATAGGGGAAGTGATAACGATCGCCCATGTCGCCATGTGCGCTTCACTGTTTCGAGACCACGTACCTTGCGAATGAGGACATGGAAAGTGCAAATGGGGACACGAGCCAAAGCGTTGGGTGTTCGCAGTGGTGATCTTCTTCACAATCGTAAAGGGAGATAGACAGGATCGTCGCACGACACGTGGGCGACAATCTGTAGTCTCACGCTTCCTAGTAAAACATCAATACTTGGACCCGTAACCCCAGGATTATTACAAAATGCTGCCAACTTTGTTCCAACGACAAACTTTGTGCATAACCAAAAGCGTGTGAAGCCACTCAACGTGTCTGACAAGTCTGACAACGGCGCCTCATTTCAGAGCGTTACATCGGGCTGTGTACGTACCGGTATCTGGAAGCCATGGCCGGCATGCGACCGAGGTTCCCGGTGCCTCCTAGGCTTGAACGCACTACCTATCAGTGGCCAAGCAGCCAGCCGAAAAAGCAGTCTACGACGTTTACAGTACCCCTCTAAGGTTTTACTTCTCATCCGCTAGCATAGCAATATACCACTGTGCTGGTAACAAGCTACTGTCACCTGCTGCCTCGCCGATGTGACGGATGGTAGTGAATAGGAGAAGGTCACATGGGATTGCAGAAGTTGTTCACATGCTTGTCGGCTTGACTCGGCCTGGTTTCCACAGTCGCTATTCTTGCGTGATTCTCACCGGGCTTGCCAGACGTTGGTTCAAGGTTGGCGGCGTGGAGGCATGGCGTTGAGGGGAAAGAGTCTCCCCGACGATAGCGCGCCTCTGCTGCAGGCCGGTATGCGGCCGGATAGAGGGGCAAAACGTTAGGACACAGTCAGTAAGTCAAGGCTTGGGGAAGGCGGTGCGAAAAAAGGTACGGGCTTAGTTGCGGAATATTTTGCAGTCTGCGCCGTATCAGGAAAGTCTCGTATGCGCAGGCAGTCATCTACCAGTGTCAACAAAAACCAATGCTTGATGTCACGGACACATTGGGGTGGGCCCACGAGCTTCGACTTTCGTGTGATCTTGGAACTACAAGAGCCGCGCGTCTGGTTCGTGCTATGTGAGATGAGATCTGGCACGATTCCATGTGAGGAATGAGTGTAAGACGATCACACAGATGATGGCATCTCGTTGCACGAGTGACATTTTGCGTTCTCCAGTATTTTGGCGACGGTGTCCTTGAGTCCCTCCACAATCTTCCAGGATTGCGGAAATAAAAGGCACCAAGAGCTTAACGAGACACTATAGACTTGGCACGTCCTTGGAACCCGCTGCAGACTTGATCAGAGTTTGAGCACTGTGGATACTGGGGCAGGTGGGCTAACTGGTGTTGATCTGGCATCTTGCTCAGGGTCCACTGAGAAGTTCGCCGAGCTCTTGACATGGGAACTGCCGTTAACTCGAGGCGAATGTGGAGTTGGTCAACTGTAGTATTGTTCTGACCGCTGGGTCGATGAGCTTTCTTGCTATTGCTCTGATGCATTTCCTCATCAATTAGTTTCACCGGTAAGCAATATAAGTGCTTTTGGGAATTGATGCCCATATGTCGTTAGCAGTGCGACTACATTGACGCTGCTGCACCGCTCCCGGGAAACATATGTCTCTAGGAGACGCCAGCTCCATACGAGACCAATGTCGATGCTAGCGCGGTGCGCAACACAGGTCCAAGCTGCAACAAGGATGGAATGTGAAATAGCCCGGTGGACCGGTGGGGCCACGACGGATGGCGCTCGCCAACCACAAAGTGCCCTGCATGATGAGACGCCTAGCGAGCAGTGGAGGGATGAGGACTGTCAACACGGCTGACAGAAGTTGATCGTGAGTGGTTGGGTTTTACCACTGCGACACAGACCGGAGCGGAAACTGCAGAGCGGAGTGCAGAGCGGTGAGGAGACTAAGTTGGTGACAATTTGCCACCTGCCATCTCGTGCAGCATGAGTTGGCCTGTATAGAACACTGCATGTTCGTCGCATGCAGCGCGTGGACAACCCTTGACGTCCGCAAGATGGTGTGGAGTCGTATCAGCTTGCTGTACAACAAATGACCTCTCCACATCCTTTGACCGCTATTGACTGATGACCTAGGTGGCCCATGCGTCAGATGCCGTATGACGACACTGCACACTGCACAACTTGCTATCTAACCTAGACAAGTCAGCATAGCACCCGACAACCTTGCACGTCTTGGCCACCAGCATCATTCATTAATCGTAGGCTAATAGCCCATGTTCATTGACCTGTCATAGCAGCGGACACGGGCTTCACCACAAGTGAGCCAGCAAACGTTTGAACGGTCGCGGAGGCTGCAGCCAGTGGCATTGGCGGAAATAGTCAACATGACTCAGCGCAAAGACTGTCCTCCAGCGGCTGACGAATTGTCGTGCTTGACTGGAGTCAAGCTCACGCTGGGCAAAGGACTGAGTGCCCTTATGGGGAGGCGGTCGCGCTGGTGCAGAGAGCGGAATGGACGCTGTTCGAAGCAGGTACAGCGGCCCTAGCTGGTCACTTGCATCTGGCAGCCTCGAGTGGACGGCTTGAGGAGTCCCGGGACGATTGTTGGCTGCCCCCGGCTTCAAGGCCCACTCTTTCAGCCAAGCGACATGTCTTAGAGCAAAAAGAATATGGACGGCGATCAAACGCTTGACCAGTGCTTAAGCAGCCAGCACAGGCACTGCCTCAGGGGAGGCTAATTTCGTCGTTGGCGCGGTGAGAAGCCCGCACTCAACGGACAGTGGGGAGGGTGAAGCAGGCAGCGGAGCCCGCACTAAGGAGGCTGAAGGGAGTTTTGAAAGGTTACATCTACCTACGCAGCGACGTGGAGAAAGGTACGCGGTTAGCGGTCCGACTCCCCTGTCAGTTGCCAGCGCGTGAATGACCTGCCCCCTTTTCTTGCACCGCGTCGCTGCTGGTGTTGCGCAAACTCTGTTACCACAGCAGCAGCGGCGCCAGCAGCAGCAGCAGGGCTGAACAGCAGCGTCAAAAAGCAACATGCAAGCGGTTTACACCTCAACAAGGGAATAATCAATTCCACCGCCACCCGTTGCATGGCAGCGCAGCGGGATCCTGCCAGCAGGCCTAGCGCTCAGTGCTCAGCACCGAAACGGCAGTATGGGATTCGAGAGAAGACTTAGGCTGCTTTAGGAATGCCACACCACCCTGGCTTTTCTCTTTTGCCGCCACCCAAAGGCATCCCGTCTCAGGCGCCGCTGATTCGCGCGGGCTCAAGCTATGACGCCTTAATGCTGGCCGCTCGGCGCACCATCGGACCCTCTTACGGCTTTCTGCGTTGCCGGCCATAGGCAAGAGGTCTAGCAGAATTAGCGGCCCTTGAACAGCGGGAGGCTTTGCGCTGCAAGTCGGCCAAACACAATCAGAGGCGCGGGAGTAGGACGACCGGGGTGCAATTCACTGTCTGACCCCACCCACCCTAGAGCAGCCTCGAGCTAGCGTCGCTGTGGGACCCTGCGGGTTGAGCCAACCTGTTGCGCCTTTGCTTGGCCCCAAAGCCTATGATGAATGTACATGGATTGCGAAAGACAGAATTTAACTCCCCATTGATGCCCGCTGATCAGCACTCTTCATACCTCAAAGCTTCCCTTGGTTTTGCATCGTCTCTGACTACAGCACGCACTACAGTCAATCAATTCCTCATACGTCCTTACGCACAGCACATCCTTTCTTCTTTGTCGCTGGTTCTGCTGCCGTCAACCTGAACGCGTTAGCGGCCGACCACACCTTCACCACCGCGACACGCAAGCTTACACTCTCGCGGTCCGCCCCTGTGCCCGCTGGCCACTTGCCTTCTCCACACTGGGCACTTGAAACGCTCGAGCACCACTCAGTTGTGTCCGCCAGGGCCCAACCTCTAATCTCGCAAGACTTCCGCTACGGCTCCTGCCTTAGGACAGGTCAACTGATCGGCATACCGAGGGGTTTATCATTACTCGTCTCGGCGAACCATACCACGGGTGTCCCCAGTGTCAGACGTGAATTCAAAAGGCTCGCAGATCCCATCACTACACACCACTGATCGACTCCATCCCCACGTTTATCGACCAACGAACCACCTGTTTCAGCCCTGGATTAACAAGAGTTGTGTACGCACCGTGTAGCACTCTTCTTTGTTCACCTCTTACCCTTTCCACTCCTATCAACTACCACATCACCTTCCGCTTATTCCCGCAATGGCTATGGCCGTCGACAATCGTCAACAAACCCAGCTTGCTGGCATGGGGTATGATACCTTGCGTTACCCAACAGGCCCGCACTTCACCAACCCGTGGGTGTCGGCGCCTGGTGCCACACAGCAGTTGTACTCGACTTCCCTCACACCAAACGCCTCGGCAGGCCTTGAGCAGTCTCAGCCTCGTCCTACCAGCATTGCGATTCCGTACCACGGTATCCCCGTAACGGCCGCTCCTCTCGGACAAGGTATTGCCCTCTCGGAAGGTCCTTTCGCGACAGAAAACTTACTAGATGTGTCGCAAGATCTCATGTCGAGGAGCTACACAGGTGGTTATGCCACATCTGCTTCTCCAAACAACCAAACGTACGCGCCCACTTCGGCTCCTTATTCTCAGGTGGAATATGCCACACAAGATCGGGTCCCTTTCACATATCAGGATGCTGCGCGTCGCTCTTCACACCCGTCAGTCCCCTCACTAGCGCTCTATGAATACTCCATGGACACTCAGCGACAACGCCAAAGTTCACTGGTTGACTTTAGCAGAATGAACGCGCCACAGCAAGCTCCCCGCAACAGCTTCAGCGATGCGCTCGACGCCAGCCGCGGTATGGTTTCCTTGAGCCAGTCTGATATTACACCGAGGAATATCTACGGCACTCAGGCATCCGGCCGCAGCTCGACCGACTCCTACGGTTTCCCCTCGACACACTCAGCACACTCGTCCATCTCCTCAGCCAGCTATGGTGCCAATGGGTATTACGGCGGCGAGGGCTCCGTCACCGACTACAGCTCTGCCTCCGAGTCTGTCGATCTCACCAACTCGAGGACTCTGCCCCGCCCCAGCGCTCTCTTGGGTGCTTCCATGCCGCCGGCGCCGCAGTCGATGATGGGTCAGTTCAGCTCGAAGGTCTCGTCGAGCTCGCAGAAGAAGCACAAGTGCAAGATCTGCGATAAGCGCTTTACCCGCCCCAGCTCGCTTCAGACACACATGTACAGCCACACCGGCGAGAAGCGTATGTATTTGCCAAGTCACTGAATTCTGCTTTTTTTTTCCCTAACACTCACAATAGCATTCGCCTGTGAAGTTGAGGGCTGCGGTCGCCACTTCTCCGTTGTCTCTAACCTGAGGAGGCATCGCAAAGTACACAAGAACGACGGCGGCGTGGATCACCCCTCGCCCGACGACGCATAGAGTGCCGATCTCCTCCCGATCGACAATCTTACTTGGACTTCACCTTCTGCGCTTTCCATGTATCTCTTTTGATACCTTTGTTTGAGATATCCACTGTCGCCTTTTTCGCAGCACAGCGAGTTTCCGGGTTGGGATTAGACGAAATCTCTCGCTACACCACGGTGTCGATCTACCTATTATTACCTTCCGCGCGACCACACCTCGACGTTTCACGAGGGGTCCGCTCATGGCGTTTTTTCCTGCGTTTTCCTATCCCGGCGTTTGCATCGCAAGTTCACGAGTACCCCCTTTCTTGTCCTGGGGCGAGAGTTGTCAGACCTCCCCCACCTGTATCAGTACGAAAGAGTTTTCGATGATGGTCTTTGAACCCGTTCACATCACATTATTTCCGACCTTTCTGTGGTCCATGGGCAGATACCCTGGTCTTCATAGATTACGACCATCGCTACAACATTTTAATATCTTAGACACACCCTCTTTAGCATACACCGGCAGCAACCCTAATAGGACTAGGGTCTCGGGTCGCGTGTTTTGCACGACGTTGTATAGTACCTTCCTGTCCCCTACGATGGGGCGGCGATGACGCTGCATTCTTCCTCCATCTCACGAGGAATGTAACAATCGAATCAACTTTCTCGACAGTTTCCCGCGTTTCTGCTTTGCTCCCCGACAAAGTGACGACAGTGCAACGACATGACTCAGATTTAGCTTCGCTTTGCTGACTGGCGCAACCGGCCTCACTCCTCGCGCACTCCACCCATGTCACAACTGACGGCTGCATGCAGCAATTAGCGCCTCGGCGTACATCATTTCGCAGGACCCTGAATTTGGGCGACTGGGGCCGTGCGGCGGTGAAGCTCTGAATGACGACTCATTATGACCCGGTTGATAACATTGTGCCGCTGGGGACACGGAAGAGACTTCTCTGCCTTCCGTCATCGTTTAGCGGATGCACTCTTCCCTCTCCACCAGGGTAGGTTCGCAACTTCCGCATCGTCACAGGTAAGAGCGCTGACGGTGGGGGCGTGTCGTCGCTGTTGCCCAAAAACCACATCGGTCCGAGATCTGTGCCTGAGAACTGCTTCCCAGAGGAGCAGGAGATCTTCAAGGGACGCGTAGACGCGCATAACACGAAACACAAGGCTGATGAGTCGCTGGGCTATGTGCCCAGCATGCTCCGTCTATGCTTCGCTTCGCCAGGCGGATAATATGTGCTTCAACCACTCAACGTTGGAGTTGTAAGTATACACTGCACATCAACACCCTTTTCATGCTCGCTACAACGCCCCTCGGTGACCGCGACACCACTGCTTGTGAAGCCACGCGGTGTGTCCCACCGTTTGGCCGCCTTACAAAGGAGCCGATCACGGCTTCAACCAGCTACTCGGGGCGTGTACGGTGTTGGATGTCTCTGCGACTTGAGCTATGGTTGGTCGTCGGCAAAGCCACCGTCAACAAACACTAGGATGCTAGGATGTTGGTAAATTGCTTTGCGCCGATAAAAAGCTCTTTACACACAGACACATCTATTCAGAGCACAAAGGCCGGAGGCGCGCTACGTCTCAGGTTGCGGGTCTTCTGCCCAAAGGTGCCCTTTGCGTTTTCTCGAATTCCCACCAGATACACTAACGGACCTTGCATCGGTTTTTTTGTGAGATGTGTTTGCGCCAGGTTGCAGCGGTCGGCTGCTGAGCGGCCCATTATGATAACAACCTTGGAAGCATCCTTCATGGTCATTCACGTGGACTGTGGTTATCGCGTCTATAGCGGGGACGAGCTAAATTAGATCCAGCATACTGGTGCTATGTTCGTAACAAGCCTGAATCATTCTTTCTCTTCTGAAGTATTCATTCTCTCATCAATCGACGATATTCCGGAGTACAGCGCTATCAGACGCGCGTGAATATCGCCGATCTCTCATGCACTGCTAAGGCACAAACCCGTAGGGGCGCTACGTCCGATGGTCCCCAGCCAGTCACGGGTGAGGTAAGGCGGGTGCCAAGTGGATTGCAGTGCTCCTCTCCGCCAGTGGGAGCAGGCAAAGTGTGAGAAGTAATCTCCACAACGACGCAGAAGCGAGCGCATGATTTTCCAACGGCGGAAGTCACAGGAGCAGTGACCCACCTCGAATCGAACAAGCTGCGACGCCGTCCCGCACCCCGCGATGCAAGTGCATCTCAGGACCACCACCCGTTGAGCATGCGCGCAATCTCCTCTACTCAACTTCTTGAACCTTCCTATTCTGTGCATAAGTCCTTCGAGCTCTCCACTCTGGTATCCATAGGACGCGCAATGCCGCAGCCTTGCAAATGCCGCATCGTATTGTTTGATTGCCATGTCGCATGCCGTTCGTACGCCGTAGGTGTGGTATCATGCGAGTCCATGCGGCATCTTTCATTCCCTTCCGTATGAGATCTTATTCCTCTTTGCTGCCGGTCCGTCGGTGTCATCGTCCTCGCCAGCCTTCTTCTTCTTGCTGCTCCCTCCTCTTGCACCGTTGGCCGTCGGCTGGCTTGATTCGCGGGTAGGAAACGATGAGATGGGTGTAGCGGCGTGTGAAGGAGTGGTTCCTGCAGAAGCTGGGGTCGATGCTTCCTGTGTACGCACAGTCAGCATAAGTCCCGCGATGCAGACTGCATGTCAGCCTGCCGTGCCGGTCAACGTACCCGCAGGAAGCTGGAAGAGCTGCGACTGAAGATGCGATCTGTGTCGCTGACCTGCGCCTTGCGCCGCGTTGCCGTACCCGCTCCACTAGTCGTTGTGGCGGTCGCGGCACCCTTGATGTAGTTGTCGAAGCCCTTGATGATGTTTCCAGCGCTGGTCTCTTCCAGGTATTGTGTCTCGACTCGCAGGATATTATCTTCGAGTTGTTGCTACGCACAGAGTAAGCGCGACGCGTCACAACGCGCCTTGATCTGTACGCACCAGGTTGTTGTCCAATATGCGCTTCTTCTGCAGTGATTCGCGCAAGTCGCGTCGTAGTCGCTCATAGTATGGCATGCCGCGTGAGGCAGCATCTGAAGCCGCATTGGCGTTTGCTGGGGGTGCGTTCTCGGCCATTGTCCTCGTTGTTGTGTTGCAATCCTCAAGGTACAGAGACGGTGTGTAGAGGCGCTGATTTAGTCGTGGAGGTCGTTGGTGTCGTTGTTCCTTTATTGCGGTCGTTGTTCTCTAACGTTCTCGAATGTCAACCAACCCCAGCATTGTTGCGCTAGCGTCCGCCAAGGCCGAGACCTTCTCAGAGCACAACTTCCTGCCTGGAAAGCCTTCTCTCACCCAACAGCCATCTGGCACTCTCACCGACTCGCGACCTACCGTCGCCTGCTGCAAGTCAGTCCATCTGCAACAACTTTCGCCCGCACCGGACCGCCGAACACGCACCAAACTCAAGTCCAACACGCGGATACCATTGTCTGCTGTTGCGCAGCCTGACCACCTGATCGTGCCTCCCACCTCTCACCTCTCACGCGACTCACGGATACAACCATGGCTATGGACGCGAAGGAAATCGAATTGCGGGGAAAGGCAATTGGCAAGGCCATCCAAGAGAACGAACCCAGCGCCTCCGTTCTCAAGCTGCTGAACGACTTGAAATCCGGCGTCCACGCGACCGAGGATATTCTGAGGTCCACCAAAATCGGCGTCACCATCAACCGCCTGCGCACACACAAGGACCCTGCTGTCTCGAAGCTTGCAGCAGAATTGGTCTCGAAGTGGAGGGATGAGGTCAAGAAGCAGCCCAAGAAGGGCACGCCAGCAAGGGTCGCATCAGCAACAAACGGCAGCGCTTCGCCTGCACCAGCATCGTCTGCCGCAGCCTCACCAGCTCCCAGCCAGAGCAAACAAAAACACAATGTTGACCCGGCGAAGCGTAACCACAAGACCGACAAGATCAAATACGAAGTCACCGGCGAAGAGACGCGAGACATGTCCGTTCGCCTAATGTACGACGGCCTCGCCCACATGAGCACCGAACGCAAGTGCACCCCCACCGCAATATTTGGCTCACCTCTTCTAACCTACGTACAGTTCCCGAGACCATCCTGCCCATCGCAAAAGCAATCGAATCCGCCGCCTACGCCAACTTCAGCACCGCCAACGACGCCTACAAGCAAAAAATGCGCTCCCTCTTCCAGAACCTCAAAGCGAAATCCAACCCCACTCTGCGCAAATCCGTACTGGCAGGCGACATTGCGCCTAAGAAATTCGTCGTCATGACGCACGAAGAAATGAAGTCGGACGAGCGCCGTCAAGAAGAAGCCCGCATCGAGGCGGAAAACTTGAACCAGGCAATGGTCGCCCAGGTCGAGAAGAGTATCTCCAAAGAGTTCCAGTGCGGAAAGTGCAAGCAGAAAATGGTCTCGTACTCGCAGGCTCAGACAAGGAGTGCTGATGAGCCGATGACGACATTCTGCGAGTGCATGAACTGCGGTAATAGGTGGAAATTCTCTTAGTTGGGGATTATATCGTCGGGAAAGGAAGATGTGGTCCTGGTGGTGGTGCGACAGGAAGGGGGGGTTTTGGGTCTTTATGAATATGAAAAGTTTGCAGCAGGGCGTTTTCACGGGCATGGAGAGGCGCTTTTTACACAGACCACATATATTATCTTTCTAGAAGCATGGAGGGGTGCGCAGATCATGCTTCAGTGTAGCGAGGAAGACAATGTTGGTCAACCTTGACTCACTTTTGGAGGAAGCCACACCATGCAGTGTGGTTAGGAATGGATATTCTTATCACTCCCACAGCCAGCAGCGGGGTCTATGCATGCCTGAGTATCATACAATGTTCCCCACCACATTCTCGACCTCCTCGTCTCTCAGCTCCTCTTCCTCCTTCCTCACCCTAAAACCAACCAACGGAACCCGACTCCTCAGCGCCAGACTGCTGCACACCACGCTAATACTGCTGAGTGCCATAGCCAGCGACGCCCACACCGGATCTAACCTGACATGCTGACCGGCAGTCTGCATACCATGCTCATCGGTACCACCTCCAGTCGTTATGGGATACAAGACGCCAGCAGCAATCGGCATGGCAAGTAAGTTGTAGACTGTAGCCCAGCCGAAGTTGAAGTACACTCTGCGAAACACCACGCGGGACAAGTCAAGCAGGGTGAGGATGGTGGTGAGTTGGCTGTTGATCAGGATGAACGACGACGACGAGAGTGCAATATCAGAGCCACTGCCAATAGCGATGCTGAGGTCTGCAGTGCTAAGGGCAGGCGCATCGTTGATGCCGTCTCCCACCATGGCGATTGTGGCCCGCTTGACGCTTCTCTTCCTTTGAAGAACTGCTGGTAGTCGGAACAAAGTGGTTTTGCGGCGTTTGACGAGGGTGTTCTGGAGGAATTCTATCTTTTTGGCTTTCTCATCAGGAAGAACGCCTGCGATGATGTTGGTGGGAGCGATACCGACTTGAGCGCCAACGGCATTTGCAGTCGTAGGGTTATCCCCTGACAACATCCACACGTCGATTCCTCTACTCATAAGAGCAGATATCACACTTGCTGCCTCAGGTCGAAGCGGATCAGAGATGGCGAACAGGCAGCTCACTTGCCATGAGTTCTGCGTTGAAGCCGAACGAAGAGCAGTCAGGGCGACAGACTCCCCGCGTGCTTTCCAAATTTCCAAGATGGACGTTGTCGCCAATGGTATGGCCACATGGTAATCAGCCATGAGACTTTCGTTCCCAACAATAGCAGTTACTACGTCGCCATTGACATCAAAGGTTCCTTTTAGGCCTTTACCAGGAATCTCGTCCACAGATCCGATAGTTAGTGGAGTGGAGCTTTCCTTGTTACAAAAAGCAACCAACGCCTGAGCGATAGGATGTCCGCTATTCTGTTCCAGAGCTTTGACGATCCTCAGGGTGAGTATTCTGCTCTGCTCATTAACAACAAACTCATGAGCCGTGACCGCAGGGTTGCCACCTTGGGTCAAGGTGCCAGTCTTGTCAAAGACTATGCAATCGAGTGAACTGGCTTCCTGGAAAGCCTCACCACCACCTCTCACAAGAACACCGTGTTTGGCTGCCAACCCACCGCCTACGAACAGAGCAGTGGGAGCCGCAAGCCCGATCCCGCAGGGACAAGCAATGACAAAGACAGCGATGGCGAATCTTAGAGACCAGAGTGCCCAACCACCAGCGTCTTCATCCCTCCAGTCTGTCGGTACTGTACCAGCTGTACCGAGCACCACCCAAACAATCCATGTGGCTGTGGCGACCAGGGTTACAATTGGTACAAAGTGAGCAGTAATGGTGTCGGCCACCCTTTCTACTGGGGCTCGACAAGTCTGCCCTTCTCGAACAGCGTTGATTATGTAGTCCAACATCGACGTACCCGAGGTGGCGGTGACTTCCATCCTGATGGGCGCTCCTTTGTTCATCGTACCCGAGTATACGCAGTCACCAACACTCTTCTTCACCGTTCGAGACTCGCCTGTAAGACTCGATTCGTCAAAGCTTGATGATCCATCTAAGATGACTCCATCAAACGGTGGCGAAGTCCCTTGATGAACGCGAACAACATCTCCGATCTCGAGTAGATCTGTAGATATTCTTACGTCACCGGCAGTCGAGTCGATCAGGACAGCCTCATCTGGTCGTAGTGCGCCTAGAGAGGCAACGGCTTCGCCTGTCTTGGCCTTGCTGAGAGCTTCCAAAAAGCGACCGATGAGCAAGAACATCGTCAGAAACACCACGGCATCGAAATAGGAATTCTCCATCGATCCGGAAGTCTTCTTTGTTGCTGCCAGAGCCAACTCTGCTATCGAAGCGAAGAAAGCTATAGTCGTGCCTAGTGACATGAGCATGTTCATGCTACCGAAGCGCGTGACGCGGTGCCACATAGGTACACGACTGCCGGACCGCCACATAGCTCTGACCTCTCTAAGAGCCCGAACATGGAATGATCTGGCTGAGTAGACATATACTGGGATCGAGAGGATAAGTAAAGCCCAGCTCAGTCGAGTAGCGTTGCCGACTAGAGACTGAGCCATGTACTTTCGGACTGAATTATGAGCTGGGACCAGGCTCATGTAGACAATACCCAGTATGAAAGTCGGAATTGCTACAATAACGCAACTAATCAGATGGCGCAGGATACGTCTCCTTTCGGCCAATTGCATGGATTTTGCCTTCTGCTCGATTGTTGGTGGATGATGGATCGATGGATTGAACTCTGAATGAGTGTTTTCGATCGCCTCAAATATGTGTCTGACGGTGAAGCTCGGGGGTTGCGGCAGGTACTCGATTGTCAAGATCGGATGCTTTAGCGACGGTGGCAGCCCTCTGAGCTGTACGCGTCCCAAGAAGCTGTCTTTGATGCTTCTCAAGACGTTCTCGGGGCAATGATCGCAGAACATGCCGTCAACGCGGACTGAGATGGTACGAGCAGGTGAGACTTCGGCTGCCCTGCCCACCGCAGCGATACTCTCCAGGGTCGCGGTGTAACCAGCATCTTCAATAGTGTCTCGAATTTCTGCTAAGTGCTCCCTTCCAGTGAAGACAAACGTAGCGCTGTTACCAATCAGGTTAATGTCCACTTGCTCGACCCACGTACTTGGCTGGAACTGTTTGATGATATGGCTGACACAGGAGCCACAAGTCATTCCCCCAATCGCAAATTCAGCTCGCCAAGTGTCCGGATTGTTCTTGATTGAATTCTGTGATGTTGGTACCGCCGACGGAACTTCTTCGAGTGACTCCACGTTCGCGTCAAATCCACACTCTTTCACTGCATTCGTGATCTCCTCGATCTTGTCCCCTTCACTAAACGTTACAACAGCACTGCTCGTCAAAAGGTTGACGTTGGCCGTCTTTAAGTATGAGAGCCGTTTGAGGGTATGTGTGATACTGCTGACACAAGAACTGCAGGTCATGCCCGAGATAGTCAAGGTTGCCTTATATCTGGTTTGGGGGTTCGATGTCTCTGTGCAAGTCTCTTCGGTCTCAATAATTGAAGGTTGCTCACCAGAAACAAGCGGTGTCTTTAAATCTGCGGCGAACCGTCCATCTAGATTGAGTAATACGCCACCCTGTTCGATCTTGCATTGCTCACACTGGTCCAAATGTAGCGTCTTTTTGCGGGTGGCATCTACATTACGATCGCTTGATGATGTAGTCCATCCAGATACTGCGTGCTCGAGTCTGGAAGACCAACTCTGTTTGTAGGCGTCGATCTCCACATCAGGCGATTCGTAAACGGCTTTGTCGTTCTGGAAGATGCTGTGTACTTCGAATCCGTTGGCATCGAGTGAACCGGCTATCTCGTCGACTGATAGAACAGTACTGTGGCGAATAACGACTGAGTGTGCGATGATCGATACGGTGACTTCTTCGGGTGTAGGTTGGATAGCGCCCAGGCAGCCTTGGATGACTTGCACGCATGATGGGCAATGTAGGTTAGTAATGAAGCAGGTTGTCGTAATGGTCGTTGATGGCGAATTGACTAATACAGAAGTTGGATGTGTCGGTGACATCGTATCTGGGAGATCGAGCTGCGGCTCGTTATCCAGTTTTGTTGTTTATTGACTTGGGGTTGTGACTGCTATGAGTGACGGGGAAGTTGCTGTCGATGACATATTTGCAAGTGACCAAGAACAGCATTAAAAAGACGAAGCAGTAACAAAATGTCTGAGAAGTGCTAGCAAAACTTACTTATGACTTTACAATATGATTTCCACTCGCACATATCGCGCAACAGGAAATTTGTGGGTCCTCGCACAATGCGCGCAAGCGGCTGACCAATGAGGTTGCCTGACCACTCAGTTAAAGTAAATGAACATAAGTGCCGTGGTGTCCGAGCGAAGCAAATCGATCTTATGATAGAGTCACGATGTGCTCAGAGTGTCAGTGTGTGATTTGGAAGCAACATGTAAGATCCACCACATCGCCAGCCTACGGCGCCTTCTGTAGCACTGTCACACTGGCAACGATGTGGCACGTTTTACCCTTGACACTGTATCTTGAGCATCTGCCTTGCTGATCAAGCATGCTCGCATGTACACTGCACCACTGGAAGCAGCCTTTGCGTAGACACATCGGGCTAATTTCGCTGCAACATTTGTGACTGACTTGAATTAGTGTTGCATTAGGAGTTCAGTCTGACTGTCGCTTACCAAGGGCCACACCTAGCAGCGTATCGGGCGACTTGCTTTAGTGCTTCGTCTCCCATGGCATCGTCTTCAATACGGTAATTCAAGAAGGTGTGCTTCCTTCTTCGTCTTCGTTTCTTGATCGATGATTCGATAGGTGACTGAACGGACGATTTGGACATCACAGGTACAGGTTCGATGCAGACACTCGCCAGTTTAGTGCAAAGTGTCAGCTACGACACTCCATGAGATGTTTCTGGTTCAGATGATGAGACTGTCCATTTAGCTCTGCTTGCGTCAACATAACGTGCTTAGGACTTACTTTGCAACTGCTCCATGCCTTTTGAAATATCAGTTCCTTGCTTCGTCCCGGCAATTTTACGCGGATTCTTAGATTCTTGCTGCCACGTCTGTAGCAAATGCATCATCTCCACGAATGTATGGTGTTCTGGTACTTCAGTAGAGAATATCGTATCAATTGCCTCAATCATATCGTCCGATATGGTGCCCCATTCTACGTTCAGTCAGCTTGTCTATGATGTGGCTGTCTGGAAACGATCGGGGTCCGAGAGCCAATAGACTTGCGAGGAGAACATAGCGAAATTTGGTGTCGATGCAGCATCTTCCGGCAATGGCGATGGCAAGGTCCAGCTCTTGTTCACTTGTGACCTTTTTGGCGTAACCGAAACCGTTCTTGTCAAATTTTCGCCGGAGCTGTTTGACTCTTATGCATAATTGACGTTTTCCTGATTCCACATTGAGATCTGGATAGAATTCATAGAGCCCCTGATGCTCCACATCCCGTAACGTTGTAGTCGTCATCGCACCATTAGGTATTTCTATGCGGCCTTGCGACAAACACTCGCCGTAGTAGTATTGATGCAGCATCTTACCCTGGTTTGGAATGTTATAAGCTTCGAGTAGAGCGACTGCATGTATGAAGGTGCCATGAGGAAGCCTGGAGGTATCTAAGATCGATATTCTGACATCTTCTCGGCCAAGGTCGGTTATATGGCGGCGGATGGCATGCTGTAGAGCGAACAACAGAGAACTTGTCCACGACACTAGATTGCCCGTTTCCGATCGCTCCCATCTGAGATATTTCTCTATCATCTTTGTAGAGAAATCATGTTCCTGTTGTAAGATATCCAGATACTTGGAAGCGGATTTCTCCGACTCGACGCAGGTCAAGTTAATGCTTCCTCTTGATTGCAGTGAATGTGTTCGGAATAAGAAGCGTGGGGTATGGTCCAGCTCTACGAGCAAACGTGGAAACTCATGACCAGGCTTATAAAGAGTTGGTCGCACTTCTCCAGAGTAGGTAGACATGATGAGTATGCTGTAGTGAGTTCACATCAGCAAAGTCGTGTTCTTAAATACCTGTGAGTCTCAGCCTTGTCCAACTGTGCCGTACAGCGAGACTTCGCTGGCGCCTGCAGGTAGGCTGTGCGACTCTTAGTGCAAGAAATGAGACAATCAAGTAAATAAATATATCATTTTGCTGTCCATGCAGCAACCATGCAATGACATAATACATCCTCGGGTGCCGAAGCAAATCGTCTGGGTATACACATGTTGCGAACATCCCTACATCCACCATCCGTCCACCTTTTGACCTTGGCGCATGGCCGTCATCGTAATAAGATTTACGACGCAGCCTTCACTTCTGGTGCCCCGTTCGCGCTTTCTTTTGCAACCTGCCCGGCCTCGACCTTGACTGGTGGTGCATCCTCTTCGCTCAAAACCTCTGGTCTCCACCTTACCAGCAACTTCTTTGTGCTCGGCCTTGCGCGGTCGTTGGTTTGGTATATCTCTGTAAGAACGTTCACCACTATGTCCCTGACTGGTGGTCTGAACATGTGTAGGTAGTGTAGCGCACTACATGCCAGATCGATGCGCTCCGGATCCTCGGCCATCTTCTTGAGTCGTATCAGAATTTCGTAGTTGAGTGCGGGTACCTCAGACAAAAACCGTAAAATGATCTTGTCGGTATGCTCCACATACGGCAGGATACCATCCATAAGGCGAAGCGCGCAGCGTTGGTAGTTGCCGTTTGGTGCATTCAGAACGGATGTGAAGTTGTCGCCGTTCGCTGACCCATTGGTAGCGACTTCTTTCGATTGAGCTAGTACCGTGTCATTGTACCACTCTTCGTTCAGCCAAAGGGTAGCGACGTCGATGCGTCTCTTCCAGTCAGAGATGATGTAGTTGTACATGCCATCTCGAACCGAGTCACTGATACTGAGGCTTCCCTTCGAATTGTTTACGGCATGCTCATCTTTGATGCCTTCTTGTGGGTCCTCGAGACCAGCACTGGCTCGTGTGGCCAACCGCGAGAGTATCGTCACCCACGCATCGCGACCGTAATCGCTTGCTGCTAATCGGTTGAAACCACCTTTGGCAATCTTACTCTTCTGAGAATCATCCACGCTGCTGAGCATACCAAAAGCTCGATATACAGTCATATCGCCGTACTTCTGAACTTCTCGCTCCGTCAAAGGAGGCGCCTCAGGGAGTTTGTATGGCGCTAGTGCTGCAGACGGGCCTGGTTGGAACTTAAGATCCGTCGGAGGAAGACCATCAAGCTTGTTGTTGATCTGTTCCGCGTCTTCCGGCCCAAAGTCAGGCTCATACTCTTCTTCGTCTTCTGCTGAAGGTGCCGCTGGCTGCGCAGCGCGAGTAGCTTGACTTAGACTCAAGTATCGCGATCTGACCATCTACACACGGATCAGCAAGTGTTCTGATTCCTTCTGCGTGGATGCTAATAGTTTGCAAGAATAGATCTTGTAGATAGACAGCGCGAACATAACGAATCCAGTAGGGATGCCTTCGACTGCAACGGTGGTAGATAGAGAGGATGATAAGTGAATACGTACGTTCAAGGCGTGGCCCAGCTTGACCTGGTCCACTGACTGCAGCACAGGCACTAATATTCTGACTAACTGATCGGGGTCCCTGAAGGCTTGTACGTCGAAATTGACTGTACTGCCTTCAGGATTCAACGTGAACAGCTGACGCCAGCTGACCGGACCAGCTGGCAGTGGTGGAGCAGTAGGTATAGGGTTTTGTGTTACAGGAGAGGGAGCACTGGCAGCAACACGCTGCCTCTTGGCTTGGTCAAGCCCATCAGTTGGTTCACTGGGGGCCGGTCGCTTGCGGTTGACATCATCAACCATCTCGACACGCATACGGTGCATGCGTTCGAGAAACTGCTGTATCCTACCGTTGATGGGGTTCTGGGGATCCCTGAGTATTGTTAGTATTGGCCGTTTGTACATGTCCATTTGCGGAGTGAGGTACCTCTTCATGATATTCATCAGCAATGATTTCGTCGTTCGCTCGATAGACTTCATGATAACTTTGTTTCTGGGCGTCAGTGGCGAGCCTGCAAGTTTCAACGGATTAAAGTTGAAGATGCTCGTGAGAATCTTGTTTGCTGCGATTGGTCGCCGTTGCATCAACACGCCCAACGTGTTGAGCGTTGCTGTGACGAGCAAGCCATCACTGTTCCATGTCAGAGCTGTTTTGATGTGCTGACTTTGGCTAACTGACCTGTGATCCCCATGTATGATGTCCAGCAGTCGGTCAAGCAGTCCATGTCCTTCTGCCTCGAGGCTCACGTACGGTATGAGAGGGTGATCGCGGGGTAGGAGGGCCAAAGAGATATCACTGTGATCAGGTCGCTATGAAGTGTAAGCAGGCATCATTTCTTCGGAGATAGAGGTGTCTCACCCTTGGATCGACCACGCCCGGTGTCTGCACTAAGACGACCTGCTGAAGGAACTTGACACAGCATACGCGCACGCTTGGCGGCGCCGCGTCCATGCGTCGCAAGATGTTCGCTTTGATGGCTGACATGAGCTGCCAATTTTGGGCATCGTTGGCGTTGTGGACACTGGTGCACGCAAGTATAAGATAGGGTTCGATAGAAGTACAGTAGGGCGTGTACAGGCATTTGAGAGTAAGTGTACAACGCACATTGCACTCATAATGAAGGACAAGGCTATCTGGTATTCAGGGGATCCGACTCACGTGTGTCTGTATACAAGCGGGTACACACTGGCAGCCGCTTGTATGGAGCTCTTGACGACGCTGGTGTCGCTAACGTTCTCCAGGTAGTCCTTAAGTGTGGCCAAAATCGACGGCGCACTTGTTTCCTTCACGTCCGAGGGCCATGCTGGTGATGCGAAAGCCTCGGCCAGGAAATCAGCGCCCCAGCGTTGCACCTCGAGGCTTTGGTCTGCACTGAAGCTTATGATGGGCAGCACACCCGGAATGATGGTAGGGTAGTATCTACCGTCGCCTAAGGCAAGCGTGCGGGCTGACTGCAGCTGTTGGATTGGACTCATGGTGGTGGTAAAGCAGTGCACGAGAAGCAGGCTTTGAGTCCTATATTGAGATCGTGCACAATGGTGACGCTTGTTCACGCGCGCGACGCACTCAAACTATTGCGCGACAAGAACCAAAGCCCTTTGCACTCAACCCTCATACCCTGTAAAGCCAGCGTTCAAGAGGCGGAAGGAGCGTGGTGAAGCGACTGGACGCGTGTGTCGATGTTGTGGTCTACTTGAGCTTGGTTCGAGAGGTGTGGCAGACAGCTGCGGATCGTCCCTGCAGGGTGAACGACAATGCCAAGCAAATATGCGGAAGGAGCCTCTCACCACCGCGGCGAATCATCAACTTTCCCCGCAAAACCGAAGAGGTTCACCACGCCACCATGGGATAGTAAGTAGGGCGGTCTTGGAGCGCAATAGCTTGCTGATCTTAGCAGTAAACCTTTCCAGTCGACTTACTATGATGCTCGCATGCGCGCCTCGCCAGCGTTGCTGCGTGCTCGCGCGCCGTATCTGCTGAAGAATACCATCACTGGCTTTGCAATCTGCTCGCTCGTTATTGGGATCTGTACGTCTGTCGTAGACATTCTTTGAGTCATGTACTCACACTTGACAGACACATACACCATCAATGCCATCTCCCAGGACGAGTTCGACGACGTTGTCGTCCCAGACGAGCCCATCGTACGATCGCAGCAGCCCGCCGGAACATCAGCCGCTGTTCAGCAAGCTATCGCTGCACGGAAGTGAGCGCAAAAGATGGGAGGGTTGTGACAGAATTGTATATTGGTGTATTAAGATATCTACGCATTGGGCTGGCGCCACGGTCATTTTTCAAGCAATATATCCTTTCGCTATGAGCGATCACTGGAATTGAGGTGCTCAAGGTGACATTTCCATCACTCAGAGTACCGGAAAGCCCGTAGTATCGGACGACAGAAATTTCTGGCTGTCAAATATGGATGCTTTGCAGAGCGCCACAGCAGCAAGCCTCGTAGCATGTGAATCAATGTCGCAGCCGTACTTGTGTGAGTTCTGTGTGGCAATAGGCACGACGTATTGAATCTAGATACTGATCTGGATGGACCATTTGCTTGACTCGAATTTCGTCTACTCTGTAGTAGATCATCACTTGTGTACCAACGTGTGTAAGCGCTATCTCAGGACAATTTCGATTACACCTTTGAGACCTCGATCGAACAATTTGGGTCCACGGCTGGTCGTTGTGCCATATCGTTTGGTTTGACGCTTTGCACAAATCTATGCGCGCAACGCGAGAATCAAACAAACGTTTCTTATCACATGCATGACCAACATTCTTCATGCACGTGCAAGCCACTTAGCAATCCCTGCATCGCTCACCCGTTCGCCAACCGTAAGGTCTGTCACACACGGGAGTAACTTATGCTGATTCGTTGACGTGCACCCAATTCCGCGGGTTGTTTAGCGATTCAAAGATCACTGATGTCATTGTATATTTCGCGACAGCCACGACCAAGATAGGTGTGCTGATCTCCAAGGCAATCAGCCACGCGCGGCATCTGCGCGATTCAGATATCCATCAAGATGTCTGAGTCTTTCCTTTGTTTACACCTGCGACCTGATGCATATACTTGATTGATGTCAGCTCGCAGCGCGCCCACCTTTTGCACGAACGTTATTTCCCGCGACGGATCCACCTTCAAATGCTCCACCGACCGTCGTCGCACTAAATCTGACATTACAATACGACATGATGGCCGTAACAGCTCTTAGGCACAAAGCTTACGAAACAACGGACAAAACGAAATCTAAAGCACAAGCAGCGGTCGAGTTCGCAAAGCAAGCTCAACGTCTTGGACAGTATGCTCCAGAACAAGAGAACGAGGCAACTGGCTCAACCCAGGCAGTCGAGGCACGATTCGTTACCGCACAGGATCCTGTGATTGAAACGGCGACTGGCGGACGGTTACCAGCAGTACCTATCGAAGAGGCTACGAAACTCAACAAGCTCAAAGATGTCCTTGAGGATCGCGATCCATCTGAGAGTGAACCCGTGACGGGACAGCTACGCGAGTCGAGAGACGGGATCGTACATGGCGTTCGACCGCAGAAGGACGCCGAGAACGCCGAGAAGAAAGGCACAGATGCTCCGCTGGGCGAGAGCAAAGCACCGTCGTCGACAAATCCAATGTTTCCTCCAGTGCCTGTGTATGGGCCGCCAAGCACATTGAGGAAACTTCACTGCGTTCAGCTGCGAGTATGGTCTGCGATCCTGTCTTTCTGTTTTCTTCTCGTCATAATACTTGGTGCGGCTTTCACTTCTATACCTATCGTTACAACTTATATCTGGATCCTTATGAAAGGTCAAAACCCTGACAAACGTCGACCATTCTTTGAGGAAGAAGAAAGACGGAAGAAAGCACGGAAAGCGGCCGAAACAGCATGGAAGAAACGACACACTTCGAGATCAGACAAGCTTACAGACGACAATGAAGAGGGTAAAGAGAGGGATGAGTACGTGCCTCTGGAGGGCGGCCCGGATGAGCTCAAATGCGACATCCGCTACTACGCACGTCGCGTAGGACTCGATTGCGAGATCTTCGAGGTGCAGACCGAGGACGGCTTCATCATCGATCTTTGGCATTTGTACAACCCACGAGATTACAAACGTACTGAGGAATCCGAGAGGAGACCGCACGCACCTGACGTTTTCAAAAGGACGACTTCATGCAATGGTGTACCTGGCTCGCAATACCCTTTAGGTCAGAAGAAGTACCCTGTACTCATGATTCACGGACTTCTGCAGTCAGCTGGTGCATACTGTACGAACGACGATGACAGTCTTGCCTTCTATCTGGCGAAAAGCGGATACGACGTGTGGCTGGGTAACAACCGCTGTGGCTTCAACCCTCGTCACAAGATGCTTCAATACAGTGACCCAAGGATGTGGGCTTGGAACATTCGGCAAATGGGCGTTATGGACTTACCAGCACTGATCTCGCGTGTCCTTTCCGAAACCGGGTTCGAAAAGCTTGGTCTTGTGGCCCACAGCCAGGGTACTACCCAAACGCTTGTTGCCTTAGCCAAAGAACAGCGCCCAGAGATTGGTGACAAGATTTCCGTCTTCTGCGCACTCGCACCCGCGGCATATGCTGGCCCACTGATCCAGAAGGCCTACTTCAAATTCATGCAGGTCATCTCTCCGGGTATGTTTCGGGTAGTCTTTGGAATTCATGCGTTTATTCCCCTCATGATGACGATGCATTCTCTGCTCCCGGGAAAGTTGTACGGTGCCATGGGCTACCGCGTATTTTCATTCCTTTTCAACTGGACTGATGAACGTTGGGACCAGGGGCTCCGAGACCGCCTTTTTCAATTCTCACCCGTTTACGTCAGCGCAGAAAGTATGAGGTGGTGGCTTGGACGTGAATGTTTTGCGAAGCACAAGTGCATCTTGTCTACACGAGAGGAAAAGACTATCGAAGAGAAGGAAGACGAAGAAGAGGATATATCCAGATCACGCTCGGCAAGCGAATCTGATAGTGAGGGGTCGAACGATGAGCAACCTGGCAACCGTGAGCTGAATGAGAAGCTCCACAGCTCGCGGAGGCGAGACAGCAGCCGCGCACGATTTGCCTGGTACGGTCCACAAACACCTCCTTTCGCTCTGTGGGTCTGTGGCGCAGATGATCTGGTTGACGGGCGCCGCTTACTCCGACGTTTTGAGCGTAATCGCGAGCCGTACGTTGATGTCGTTCACTCTAAGGTCATTGAGGGATATGAGCACCTGGATGTTATCTGGGCCATGGATGCAATCGAAAAAGTAGGGAAAGAGGTCAGAGAAGTCCTTTGGAAGACTGCACCAGAAGAAGCTAGAACAGTCTGTCGCACACCAAGAGGCTGTGGAGATATCGGAGACTTTTACCATCGCAGCACCAAGTTGAGAGAAGACGCAACAAGGGGAGTTGATGTCACAGCTGGGGAATGGAGCAAGAGAGGGGCTGAGCAGGTGAAGGGTTCAGAGCAGATCGGAGGAGGTGACGGCCAGGGCTATGAAGCCTTGGAGGCCGAGAAGAAACTGACAGTCAACGTGAAGTAGACGTCAGCGCTGCTGCCGGGCGAGTTCATGCATTTCTATTCAGCGTTTCCTAAGCATACACCATATACCCTTTTGTTTCCCTTTTAGGCAATATAGATACATAGAGTCCGGGCAATTACATGGTATAATCCTAAAACACCCCACATCTTCAGCGACATCAGAAAAGCCTAGGATTTCATGATTGACCCAAACATCAACAGCGTTCTCGCAGCAATCCATGGTGGATCTACAAAGTGGGTCTGATAATGTTGGGCGGTAAGGAGCGGCAAAATTGTTGAACTTCGCGAAATTTCCCAAGCGCTGGATGCACGGCCGCACCTCTCGCAGCCACCGCGCGCATACCTCACAAACCCGGAGGATTGGTCAGCTGCAATTATCAAGACAGCTTGCGGTCACCTCCGCGATCATACTTACATAGTTTGAAGGTGTGCGATCCTCAGACAGCCACATTACTAGAGAAAAAGCGGGGAAACCTGCGGAGCTGCCAAAATGCCGAAGAAAGCTATGTATGTTATATGGAGGCATACTGCAAGCTACAACAATGCTCACAAGTCTATAGTGACTCCCGTATTCCGGCTTTGATCCGAAACGGCGCTCAGGTTTGTGCACACTGGGCTCCTGTCGAGATTGACGCAAGCTTACAATCTGCAGGAAAAGAAGCGAAGCTTCTTCGTCGTCGTCGGTGATCGCCAGAAGGATGTCATCGTCAACCTGTACCACATCCTGCTGAACGTCGACGTCAAGCTGAACAAGTCGGTGCTTTGGGCCTACAAGAACAAATTGCTCGGATTCTCGAGTCACCGCAAGAAGCGCGAGAAGAAGATCAAGAGCGAGATCAAGCGAGGAATCCGTGACATCGATACCGAGGACCCATTCGAACTGTTCGTCTCGACACAGAACATCCGATATGTCTACTACAAGGAGACTGAGAAGATTCTGGGTAACACATACGGCATGTGTATCCTGCAGGACTTTGAGGCTCTCACACCGAACCTGCTTGCGCGTACAATCGAGACGGTCGAGGGAGGTGGATTGGTCATTCTGCTCTTGAAGGGCATGAACAGCTTGAAGCAGCTCTACACCATGTCTATGGATATCCACTCGCGGTACCGAACCGAAGCCCACAGCGATGTTGTCGCCCGATTCAACGAACGATTCCTTCTTTCCCTCGGGAAATGCGACAGCTGCTTGGTGGTAGACGATGAGCTGAATGTGCTGCCCATCTCTGGTGGAAAGCACGTGAAGCAGTTGGCCCCGCCCGACCCAGAGCTCGAGGGCAAGACGCCCAAAGCGAAGGAGCTGGAAGAGATCAAGGAATCGCTGGCAGACACACCGCCCGTCGGTGACCTCGTGAAGTTGGCGAAGACGGTGGACCAGGCAAAGGCCCTCCTCACATTTGTGGATGCAATTGCAGAGAAGACACTGCAGAGCACCGTAACGCTGACCGCGGCGCGTGGTCGTGGAAAGTCTGCTGCGCTGGGTGTGGCTATTGCAGCGGCCATTGCACATGGCTACAGCAACATCTTCATCACTTCGCCGAGTCCCGAGAACTTGAAGACACTGTTCGAGTTCGTATTCAAGGGTTTCGATGCCCTCGGCTACATGGAACACCAGGATTACAATATCTTGCAGTCGACACATGCTGAGTTCAACAAAGCCATCGTTCGTGTCAACGTGCACCGACAGCACAGGCAGACAATTCAGTACATCCAGCCACAGGATGCGAACCAGCTTGGCCAGGCTGAATTGTTGGTCATCGACGAGGCTGCTGCCATTCCTCTGCCGTTGGTGCGCAAGCTGATGGGTCCTTACCTGGTGTTTATGGCTTCGACGATCAACGGATACGAGGGTACTGGACGTTCACTATCATTGAAGCTCATCAACCAGCTCCGCGAGCAATCGAGAGGACGGAAGACTACCGGTTCATCGACCGTGGTCGATCGCGCAACAGGAAAGGAGAGCAAGGACGGGACAGAGCCCTCCATGGCCGGCCGCTCCCTGCGCGAGATCACACTTTCAGAGCCCATCCGTTACGCTCAGGGCGACTCCGTCGAACGGTGGATGAACGACCTTCTCTGCCTGGACGCTACTCTGCCTCGTTCGAAGTTGGGAACCCAGGGCTGCCCTCACCCTAACGAATGCCAGCTTCTCAGCGTCAATCGCGACACGCTCTTCTCCTACAACCCTGCTGCTGAAAAGTTCTTGCAGAAGATGATGGCGCTGTATGTTGCCAGTCACTACAAGAACACACCCAATGATCTTCAGCTCATGTCCGATGCGCCTGCCCACCAGCTGTTCGTTCTTACCGCACCGGCTGAGGACAACAAGCTGCCCGAGCCACTCTGTGTTATTCAGGTTGCTCTCGAGGGTCAAATCAGCAGGGAAAGCGTTCTCAGCAGCTTGAGCCGTGGTCAGAGAGCAGGTGGTGATCTTATCCCATGGATTGTATCGCAGCAATTCCAGGATGAGAACTTCGCCTCGCTGTCTGGCGCTCGTGTTGTCCGCATTGCTACGAACCCTGACTACGTCAACATGGGTTATGGCTCCCGCGCTCTGTCTCTCCTTGTGGACTTCTACGATGGCAAGCTCGCCTCCCTTTCGGAGTCTGCGCCCGCAGAAATCGAGACCATGAAGCGTGTCACAGAAGAGGAGCTCGAGTCTACAACTCTTCAGACAGATACTATCAAGGTTCGCGAGGCATCCGAGATGCCGCCCCTGTTCGCACGTTTGTCTGAAATCGCAGCACCCAAGCTCGACTACGTTGGCGTGAGCTACGGATTGACAAGTCAACTGCATAAATTCTGGAAGCGCCAGTCGTTCGTCCCTGTCTACCTGCGCCAGACACCCAATGATCTGACCGGAGAGCACACATGCATCATGCTGCGCTCGTTGGAGACGACATCCTCGGACGGCTCATGGGTTGCAGCTTTTGCGAAGGATTTCCAGAAACGCTTCCTCTCCCTGATGTCCTACCAGTTCCGCACGTTCCCATCTGTCACATCCCTCAGCATCGAAGAATCCGCATCTCAAGGCGCAGACCTCGACACAGATCTGCAGGCCAAACCCATCACCAAGGCGGAGCTGGATGCCCTGTTCAGCCCCTTCGACCTGAAGAGGCTGGACTCGTACGCAAACAACATGCTCGACTACCACGTCATCCTCGACATGCTTCCCTCGATCGCCACACTCTACTTCACCGGCCGTCTCAAGTCGCAGATCAAGATGAGCGGCGTGCAAGTCGCTCTGCTCCTTGCTGTTGGTCTGCAGCGCAAGGAGTTTAGCGAGGTCGAGAAAGAGCTCAACCTCTCGTCGTCTCAGCTCATGGCCATGTTCGTCAAGGTCGTGCGTAAGGTCGCAACGGCATTCCGCGGGATCCTCGAAGGTGCTGTCAGGGAAGAGATGCCCGAGGCCATGGAGGTTGAGGAGGAGGGAGTCAACGGCGATGCGGTCACAGACTCGCGCTTCAAGCCTCTCGAGAAGGACCTGCAGCAGGAGTTGCTCGAGGGCGGTGAGGAGTTCCTGGCTGATCAGGAGGAGCGCGAGCGTGCGAAGGCGCTGATTGACGCTCTGCCGCTGCACAAGTGAGTTCGAGCATCCTACATCATTCTCAACATAATTACTAACATGGCTATTAGGTACGAGATTGGTGCAGGAGCAGACGACTGGGCCGAGGCGGAGCGTTCAGTCGCCAAAGCATCCAAGGGCGGCCGCGCTGACAACCTGACGGTGGCCGTCAAGACAGGCGAGAAGAAGAGGAAGGCTGGCGATGCTGTCGCGGAGGCGTACAAGGAGGCAGAGAAGGGCAAGGAGAAGAGCGAAAAGAAGCATAAGAAGGCGAAGCAGAGCAGGAAGTAAAGTTTTGCATTGGTGGGAAGTGGATGTAGAAAGATGCAGTGCATAGGGAGGTGTTGACGGCGTTTGATATCCTCGCAAAAGGGGCTGCTATATTGAAGTTATGTACATTGCAATGCATGAGTTTAGCTCAAACTTGTTTCACATGATTCTCCTAATGGTAAGGTTGCTGTTGTCGTTCTAGACGTTAAGGTGATGGCTAAGTGCATGTCCACCCGAGTACCACACCTGTGGAGTCACCGGAGCCGCAATCGGACATGTCGAGAAGCGGGCACTCAGCAGCAGCCGACCAACCAGCGCGGCTGCAGTGTGAGCACCCTATGTGAAGAGAGACAGGAGGATAGAGCATGAGCTGGGCAGACGTTTAGACATCCATACCCTCGGTCAAGCGTTCCCAGCAAGCATTCCCACGCGTGTAGCACACGCAGCGCGGGGCCACGCTTGCACCCGCCGTGCGGCTACCAACCTAGCGATCGGCGACCGACGACCGACGAACCCTGGGGTTCAGCTGCCGAGGTACACTTGTTCGCTTGGCGGCTCGCGGAGGTGCATGCGACTACTCCTCCGCAGGCCGCAGAGCCTCCCACCAGAACATCCTACGAGGTTGCGCAGTCCCCAATTGACCAGATTAGAAAGAGATGGAGGCGCAAGCAGCGCAGAATGGTGTCCATCCGGTCAATCCCCGCAAGCGCAGGAGGAGAAGAAGGCTCGATCGGCCCGCTATCTCGGCGCGGTTGTTGCTGGATGAGAGGCTGAAGGGGGAGGTGGGCGTGTTGAGTGAGGATTTGTTTGAGGAATTGTTCGGGAAAGGCACCGGTTAGTCTATTCTCACTCTCTTTTCTTGTCCTTGTTGTGAAGGGTGAGCATGCAGGGAAAGCTGACATAGCTGGAATAGGAGCTCATGAGTCTACCACCACCCGTCACGTCGCCATCACGCCGTGGGTGCCCAGCTCGGTGGCTGCGTCGCAGAGCGTCCCATGGACTATTCTGCCCGTCAAGGCCGCTGACAAGGCAGACGCTTCGGCTGTGCGCCCGCACTCGTCGCTACAGATTCCCGCGTCTGCTCTCGCGCTGCAGTCGTTCTCGCATGTTCTCCAAAGTCTGGCCCCGAATAAGACGCAGCGCCGCGACACGCCTATCGAGGTCCGCATACACGGTGTAGTGCCTCTGGGGTTGGATACTGTTTATGTCAATCTCGACACGGAGGCGCTGCGGAAGCTAGATGAGGTGCACGCCAAGTTTGGTGGAGGCTTTGTGACTCCTTCGAATGGCGCTGCGAGGGGACCCAAGAACCGCTATCTCGATGTCAATGGCAAGGGGAAGACGGCGCATAGGGTGGATCATGCTGCGCAGGAGCAGGCGTGGAGGAAAGCTGTGCGAGAAGCGCTGCAGTTGCCCACTGTACTGCATACTGGCGATCTGCTTCCTCTGCCGCTCCCCGCTCACCCCATCACTCATGTCCCGCCGCCGCCTGCAAAAATTACTGCTTGTGAGCCCGTCTCGCAGGGCCTCCTGCTACCTAGCACCCGCATCGTCGTCCTGCAATCGCACCGCAGCTCCAAGACACCTGTTCCTCTCCCCGTCAGACAACCACCCGTTTCGAATACCTTCGACGACAGCGAGGCTGAGGACACGTCCAACGATGCCTTCTACACGGCCGACGAGCGCGGCGACTCGAGGGACACCAGTCCTCCGGACGACGAGTCCACAGATAACCTGGACTCAGACTTCTCAGGCTCAGACGCGGGGGATCTGTCAGACGAGTCTGACGACATCATATCCCTGAGTGCGCCCATGCTGCCTCCGCAGTCTTCAGGTGTCCTCTCTGCCTTCACATCCGCTACGCCACGGCCTGGGAACTTCCGCACCAATGGGATCGCAACTCCCGGGTCTGTCTTTTCCAGCTTCACCGCTACGAGTACTGTGCGAGGTGCGCCTTCTTCCAAGAGCAAGGTCTTCAAGGCTCACGGCTTACTTCAGAGCATTTCTGATGAGCTGGTGCACCCCAAGCCTGGTAGCGAGGATGACGAGGAGGCTCGTGTCTTTGTCGACACCAATACTTTGGTCAAGATTGGCTGCTTTTCTGGAGACTGGGTCAAGCTGGAAGCGTCAGAAGAGCCATCAGGGCATCCGCTCTGGGGTCTTGGCTCATTTGGAGGAGCTCAGGAAGAGGAGAACGCGGATTGGCGGCCCGTCAAAGTATATGGGCTCCCTGACAACATGTCGAAGAAGGTCGCGAGGTATCCGGTGAACAAGAATGACAGCGGCGACCGCAGGATGAGCATCTCTAGCTTCTCAGGCCCCGCGGGCTCCTCACTCGCCGCGTACCTCTCTCCCATCCTGCTCGCAAATCTCGGAAGCCCGTCGCATCTACGCATCACCCCCTTGGTCGCACCACATGTGCCTGGCCTGCCGCGAACAGCGCTGCAGAAGCCTCGCTTGACCGGCTCGTCTCTGCCTCCATCAGCGAAGGAAGTCACCCTTCTCAAGGTGTCGACGCCGCTCTCATCTGATCGCTTGCTTCAGCCAAGTCTGTTCGCTGCGCTGAAAGAGCACTTCGAGCAGAAGCGACGTGTTGTCAAGAGCGGTGATCTGATTGGTGTATCTATCGATGAGTCTCTGGGAAGAGCTGTCTTTCAGACATCCACAGAGGATGATGTCGGAAGTGATGAGCTGCTCTCGAACTCGAAGAAGAGCGCCGACCAAGAGCACACCGGCGACAGCTCCAACCCCAAGGTGGTGGCGTGGTTCAAGATCGGTAACGTCTCGTCCAAGGCATCGCAGCCCCGCGAAGGCGAAGAACCAGACATCTGGGGCGGCGCAGCTACTGTCGATGCCGCAAGCACCAAGATGGAAATGAACGGAAATGAGCAGGGCAAGACTCCTGCACCTATTGATAATGCCTGGCAATACTACCTCGGCGCGAAGCGGACGCCGGTCACTGCGTCGCAGAAGATGATGGCCATGGATGAGCTCCCAAAGCCATACATCTCACCGATTCGCAGACGCTTGCGAGAGCTTATGTCTGTGGCTACGAGCCCGCGAGCTATCCACCTGGGACTCCCCCCTGTGGCTATTCTTCTCACGTCAACGCAGCGTGGGATTGGCAAGGCTGCTATATCCAACAAAGCCTGCGAGGATCTAGGGTTGCATACCTTCACCATCGACGCTTTCGATATTGTCACTGAAGGTGGTGCTGGCGGCGGCGATGTCAAGACCGAAGGTTTCTTGAAGGCTAGGGCGGAACGAGGTCTGACTTCTGGAGCGCAGTTCACTGCCCTGTTGATCAAGCATGTGGATGCGCTCACAGCCGATCGAATGAACACAGCACTCAAGGAGATTCTGGCTGATTCACGAGTGATGATTGCCACAACCACTGAAATCGATAAGGTGCCTGAGGGTATCCGCGGGCTGTTCACACATGAGTTGGAGATGACAGCGCCAGATGAGGGCGAACGAGAAGGCATTCTGCGCAGCATCATCGACGATGCCGGTATCCGGTTGTCTCCCGACGTCGAACTTGGCAACATTGCCGTCAAGACGGCCGCTCTGGTAGCGGGCGACCTCGTCGATGTCGTCGACAGAGCCCTGGTTGCAAAGCGCACACGCGTGGAGGAGCTTGCAGCAACAGCAAGCAAATCAACATCCACAGGCGAAGCCGTAACGACGCGAGACATCGAGCTCGCCGGTGGGCCCTTTAGCAACAGCCTCACAAAAGCCGATCTCGACGGCGCCGTAGATGCTGCGAGAAAGAACTTCGCCGATGCCATCGGCGCCCCGAAGATCCCAAAGGTCGGCTGGTCAGACGTAGGCGGTATGTCGCACATCAAGGACGCGGTCATGGAGACTATCCAGCTCCCGCTCTCCCGCCCAGAGCTCTTTGCAAAGGGCATGAAGAAGCGCAGTGGCATCCTCTTCTACGGCCCGCCGGGAACAGGAAAGACCCTCCTCGCCAAAGCCATCGCCACCGAGTTCTCCCTCAACTTCTTCTCCGTCAAGGGCCCCGAGCTGCTCAACATGTACATCGGTGAGTCCGAAGCCAACGTCCGTCGTGTCTTCCAGCGCGCCCGCGACGCCCGGCCCTGCGTCGTCTTCTTCGATGAACTGGACTCCGTGGCACCGAAGCGCGGCAACCAGGGCGACAGCGGCGGCGTCATGGACCGCATTGTGTCGCAGCTGCTTGCTGAGTTGGACGGCATGAGCGATGGCGGCGAGGGCGTTTTCGTCATCGGCGCAACCAACCGACCAGATCTACTCGACCAAGCACTGCTTCGTCCAGGCCGCTTCGACAAGATGCTGTACCTCGGTGTCTCAGATACCCACGACAAACAGGCTACCATTCTTGAAGCCCTGAGCAGGAAGTATGCAATCCCCCCCCCCCCCAACCAACCAACCAACCAAATCCACTATAATACTAACCCTGACCGCCAGATTCACAAAACACCCCTCCCTCTCCCTCTCCCGCGTCGCCTCCACCCTCCCCTTTACCTACACCGGCGCCGACATGTACGCTCTCTGCTCCGACGCGATGCTCAAAGCCATCACGCGGCAAGCACGCCTCGTCGACGCCAAAGTCAAGGCCTACAACGACACGCAGAACCCCAACAAGGCAAATCCGATCTCCATCGCGTATTTCTTCGACCACCTGGCGACCGAGGAGGACACAGCGGTCATGGTCACCGAGCAGGACTACATCGACGCGCATCGCGAGCTCGTGCCTAGCGTGAGTGCCGACGAGCTGAGGCACTACGATCGCGTTAGGAGGACCTTCGAGGGCGCGGGCAAGCCGGATCAAGCTCAGGCGTCGGCGCAGCCGGAGCAAACTATGAGGATCGAGGCGCCGCCGCCGCCGCCGCAGCAGCAGCAGCAGCAGACGAATGGCGTTGATGCGAAGGGGAAGGGGAAGGGTAAAGCGGCTGCGCCTCAGGACAGGGCTGGAGGCGGAGAGCCCATGGTTATCAGGACTGAAGACATCAACGGCAATGCGGCTTCTGCTGATAGCAGTGCTGCGGGGGGAAGTGGAAGTGGAAGTGGAATTGGAGGGTCTGGCGCAAAGGGGAAGGGGAAGGCGGTTGCATCTGGGTCCGGGCATGCGAGTAAGAGTAGTGTTGACATTGCGGCGGGCGGGTTTGGAGATGCGGGGGATGACGAGGAGTTGTATGAGTGAAGGAAGGACTTAGTTCTGCACAAAGCGACATGACGTGAACAAGTACCGCAATGCCTTCGATATGGGTATAATAAGCTAGCTGTCCGCGTCCCAGTTTCACATCACCAACCTGGAAAAATCACACTCGTGACGATTTCTTACACAATTCCCCGCGACCGGCCTCCACACCATCACACATCACACCTGGTCCCCATCTTCCGGCAACTCCGTCAACACCCCCTCCACAATCCCAATCAACTCGTCCACATCCGGCCTATCTGCCGGCTCCAGCGCCAAACACCTCCTCACCACATCCTTCACACTGTCGCTGGTCGCCTCTCCCTCGGCAGGCCCCTTCGCCTTCCCCCTCTGCGGCCCCTCGTCGGGGAACCTCCAATCGCCGCCCAGTACGCAGATGCTCAAACTGCCGCCCGTCTCGTCGCTGCGGAACTCGAAGGGTGATTTGCCGACGAGACATGCGTACAAGGTGCAGCCCAGCGACCAGATGTCGACTTTGGTGTCGATTACGGAGCCGGTTTTTACGTCGAAGAGCTCCGGGGCGCGGTACGGCATTGTGCTGTGTTCGGCGGCGGTGTCTTGGATTTGCAGGGCGAGAGAGCGCGAGGTTACGGGTGTGGGAGACGGGGCTAGCGAGCCGAGGTCCATGAGGATGGGGTTTACGCCGTCGTCGTCGATCATGATGTTGCCTGTTTGAGTAGTCAGATTTTGTATCATGAGGGCGCTGGTGGGGGAGATTATGGGCGGGTGGTTGGATACATACCGGGCTTGATGTCTCGGTGAGCGTATGCGCGCTCTCCACCAGGCGCAATGCCTTCCTGTGCCATGGTGACGTTTGATTCCTCCAGTAGTCCCTCAGCCTGCTCGTCGTCCTCGTCGTCACCCTCGTGGTGTCGCCGGCTCGGCCGCATCTCCATGGTCTGCGCAGCCTCTGCATCTGCGCGCGCCGCGTCCCGGCGCACCTTCTTCGCTTTGCTGTCACTCTTTGCGCCGCCCGGCCCTCCCTTGACTTTGTACTGGTGCATTGCTTTGAGCGCTTTGCATACGCCTAGGAACAGCACCATCAGGCGCTTCTCAGGAAACTTGGTGTGGTTGACGAGGTTTGCATTGATCATGTCTTGCAGGTTGCCGCGGCGGTAGTAAGGAAGGAGGATGTAGACGGTCTTGGCCGAGGGGTCCGACTTGTCTGTTTCAACGGAGTAGTCGATGGAGTGGATGATGTTGGGGTGCGGCGAGAAGAGGGTGTATGCCTCCACTTCCTTGAGTGCCAGGCTCACGCTCTCCTGGCCAAAGGGACAGCGGATCTTCTTGAGCGCAAGAAGTTGCTGGTTGGTGTTGTCTTGCACGAGATATACATATGAGAAGCCACCCTGCGTACGGTCAGTCGAGGCCATTCATTGCTTAGGTATGCTAAACACCCACCTCACCCAGCAACCGCAGGATCTTGAAACTACGGCTGTTGATCTTAAGTTGCGGCGAGCTCGGAAAGCACACCATGCAATTTGTGAACGAGTAGACCACGTCCATGAAATATGTGGCTAGTGACCCCATCGTGCTGGCTGTGAGATGTGTCGGTGGAGCTGTTGGAAGCTAAGGGAGCTCAGCGTCGAGCTGGGAGCGTGCAGGCAACGTAGCCTGTGCAAGGGACGGGGATCGTGCGGGGAAGGGGAGGATGCACAGGGTGGTGACACGGGCGATTGGTGGTTGAACGATTGAGTGTGTTTATTTGTGAGATGTCTTGTATGATTACTGACTTGGACGCGGTGGTGTTCGAGAGCTGACGTGTGGCTCTACCGTGACGCGCTAAGTCGTGGCTGAGCCAGGGGTCCACCAGGAAGAAGCCGGAGACCCGCACGTGAGATATAGCCTGTCTCTTTCCGGAAGACACACACAAGGAGACAGACCTGACAGCATACAGTGGCTGCTACTGAGCGCTTTTGTGTGATAATGTATATGTCCAAGTTTGTAGTATCTCATCTTTCAAGTTGTATGTCTCTAGCTTTTACACTTAGACAACGTCTGAAAAGCTACTCTATTGATCAGTCTCCCTAGATGGCTACGAATTCTTTTTATCCCTGGTACTTAGTCACTTTCGTATAATTGTATTCTCTAAGAAGCCAGTCAGCTTCTCCAAACCCTTACGGTGCAAAAGAGCTTGTGGCTAAAGACCGGAATAGCACGCATCCTCCTAGCTCCGTCAATATTCTGTCTGAGTGTCTCGCTGAAAAGACTCACACGGTACTAGCGATGCTGCTTCACTTCAGCAGCTCCAGAGATAGGCTATTTCTGACTTCCGTTTCCACTTGGAGGGAGGCGTTTGGCAGAGCTTCACCGGAGTACTCGGGAACATGAAGTAACAAACAATGAATGGGCGTCCGTTTGCACCTGTCAAATAGAACGTAGGGTACAGAGAAGCTCAGTCACACGCTTTGCTGCCTTACCAAAAAGGACCACCATGTCTGGGCATGAGTGAGTGAATATGGGCCCAGAGAATCTTCCAGCGTCCTAAATTCCGCACATACTACCTCCAAACACCGACTGGGATGCAGTCACTATCCACAACGGCATAATAGTCGCTGACTTCCATGTCGACCTTGCTGCTCCGATATATCAGCCTGAGTTGGCGATTTGGATCCCGCTGCCTTTTGGCCTGGTTTTGATCAAAGTGGAGGACAGGCACAAACTTAGGGAGGGACAGGAGGGAGAGGAGAGACAACAATGTGAGAACGAAGCGACTCTTCGTGCGATACAGCCTCGACTGAGGGAGACTCCTTTGGTTCGGAGGAAAAGATGACAGGGGTGGGGGAGAAAAGGTATGGGATGAAGGTCACCTTTCAAAGCAAGGCGAGGAGGTCTTTAGCAGACTGAGAAATGGGAGTCTCCTCTACTTCAAAGCAGCGGCTCAGTTACTCAGGCAGCCATGGCTGATTCAGGATATCTGATATTTGAGCTTTAAGAACAGGATCGTGTTTATGATCATTTCGTATCTTCTCGACTCGGCCTAAACGATGCCCAAGAGGCCCGTCCTCAGTTACTACCCGAGCACCCCCGTCGAACCATGTCCACGTCAACGCCAAGTATGTTTGCGCTGCCATCATCCCAGCTCAAGAGACCCTCGTGGTTTTGTAGCACAGTTTTTCCTTGAAGCTAGATCGAAGTTGTGGACTGCGTTACCCACCCGTGCTTTGACAACGTCGAAGGATGCTTGTGGTGAGGGGACGTTACCGTTTACATCCATGCCTTGAACCAAAGATATCCATTCAGGACCAGGCTCTGTAAGGTTCCATGCTATGCTTACGTGAAACCTTTCTGAGCGATCCTCGCTAGCTTGGTCGCCCGGTGAATGTACAGCAGACGAGTTCACTTCCATCGGCCCATCACCTTTACCGCCAGAATACAGCGCTGGATGCCCAGACTTCTGCGCAGCGTCGTTGCATGCGCGAAGAAGTCGGTTCAACTCGTCGTGCGCCGGCTTCTTGATGCCAAGTACCAAGAACCATCGGTTTCGCTGATAATTGGGCACCCATTTCAGACTACAGAATTCGAAGTCGAAGGCTTGGACTGCGGCTCTCCGCAGGGAACTGCTCAGTGTTCCAAGAAACGCTTCACGGTCGTCAGTCTTGATCTGCAGCGTCCGCGATAGCGAGACATGTAGTGGTAAGGGTGCGCCAAGCTCGGACTGCAGGGATGGTATGATGTCAGGAACGGGAAGTGGCTTTGCGCGCTTGTTGTTCTCTGCCTTGATGGTGTCTTTGATGTTTTGTATCAGGTGGTGTAGATTGTTAGACTCGGTCTGTGAAGGAATCCCTCGAATACGTTAGTCCAACCGAAATTATGCTTCGAGGCCCTTCCCAGATTCTGCCTTACACTCTAAATAGATGTGGCTCGGCCAATTACCGTCCACATGAGGGACCGCCCGCTTACGACCGCCGTGCAGGCTGGGGTCGTCGCTTGTGCTGACGCGCGCATTTGTGGAGTAGAGGTCGTGGAATGCTGCCGGTAGCGGCGGGAGGTCGTCACTACTAGGCTGGCTGCGCTTGCGCTTCAACAGAATCTTAGGCTTCTGCACTGGGTTTGCATGTTGTTGATTGCCAGAGTCAGACTCGGAGTCAGAATATTGGACCAGAGACATGGGCGGATTGGGTATGTGTTGGGCCCTGCTGATCACTGACAGGTGCCCACGGAGGTGTCGTCAGGGTGCGGCTCAGAGGCTCGAACGTCCAAGCGCGCCCCACTCACCCATGCACATCCGGCAGTGACGTAGCGCTTCTGGGAAAGTGCGCTGCAGAGCGACGATGAAAGCGATGATGTTACGCGTCGTTCTCTTGTCGTTTGTGCCTGCCAAGCTCAGGCTTTATCTTAACCGCTGCCCTCCTCGCCAGCGACTGCTTTTCTCTTCAATTCACAGCCTTGCGAAATTGAGCACTTGACCTTGAAGTTGTTCCTGTGACCTGTCTCAGCAGTATTTAAACCTCACCAGTAGAATCTCGCGCACAGCGATCGCACAATTACCATGCAGGCGGTAAGTCTCTCCCTTACATACCCATTCCCGTCGCATGGCATATTACGAGTGCCATCGTCATAGCAGGACTTGAACAATATCTCGCTTCAAACACTTCAAGTGGACAGCATGTGAAGAAATAATACTGATCGTACGATCAGGCACATCACGCGCTGATCGATCCTTTGATCGAGCCAGACCCAAGCGACGACACAGGTCTCAATGCACACTTTCGCTCAACCTTTGCACCTAGACAAAATGGACCCGTCACTCCTCCCGGCTCTGCCGGACTGCCCAAGGACGGCTCATCCGTGAAAGTTCAGGAACACCACACTGGCAACTCAGTCGGCAGCAATCCATTTCTTCAGGCCCAGCACACCGGCAGCTCCGTTGGAACCAACCCTTTCCTACCTTCTCAGCACACTGGTAGCTCAGTGCAGACCAACCCTTACCGCCGATCGAGGGCGTCATCTGAAGCGAAAGCTCCTTCTGCCACAGTCTCCCAGATTGGCCAGACTACTCCCCGATCGAGCAGGTATGAGTACCCGTCCCCTCCACAGTCTGCGAGCCCCAGCAAGCAGCACTTCTCGGACCATCGCGCAGCTGCATTCGGATCCATGAACGAGAGCCGCCCCCGTCGCTCGAGTCAGCCAACGTCATCAAGGCCACAGTCGCAGCACGTATCCGGGCGAAGCCGTGGAGCGTCCCTGAGTCACGGAGAGGGCTCTCCGTTAGACACAATCCGCAAAGAGACCAAGACGGCGCACCGTGCTCACCATCTTAGGAAGAAGAACTTTCAGGGCGCCGACATCATCGACCGACTTGATAAGTCCGGAGTAGCGCGCTACCACCACGAGGGACCGTATGACGCAGCCAGCTTTGCCCGTAACAGGGACAAGAAGTACAGCCCTGTCGCAGCGGTACAAGACTCAAACGAGGAAGCGTTAAGGGCCACACCGCGAGAGAACATCCAGGATGCGGTCGAGAGGCATCGTCCGCTGGAAGGCGTCGCTACTGTCCCACCAGGTATGGCGGATAAGTTCGGCCGTGTATACAACTACGAAGAGGGCACCGATATGCAGCGTGACCCTCTCAACAAAGGCGACTACAAGCGCGTTCCAGGTGTCGTAAGTCGAGGTTTCAACGCATGTTACCACAGCAGAACTGACACTATCTAGGTCTACCACCCAGATGACCTCAAGGGCAAGGGCGAGCCATCCTACACCATCGAGAAGCAGCTGAAAGACCACAAGAGGCTCGGCGACAGCGGAACCGAAATGACATCACGCCGTCACAGCAAGAGTGTGGGCCACGCCGACGCCCCCGGCACCATGCCTGCGGAGAACCCCTTCGAGCCAGAAGCGTCTGCATCAGGCATTGGACGCAGCAAGTCTGGCGTCGGCAGTGCGCTGAAGAAGCGCTTTGGCAGCATCCGCCGCAAGAAGCAGGACGTCGACGCGTAGGAAGCGTTGATGAAGAAGGCGTGTGAGTCTGAATATTAGTTCCTGAGCTCTGTACGATAGGCCGGTGACCCGGCGTTGGTGTGGGGATTTCTTTTTCCTTGGTTGGCAAACTGTGTAATGTGTAGAGACAGGCATATCCTCATCTGCGACCTACGGGCGTTGAAGCATATTGTAGCTGTCTAACGAATCATGACTTTTTCCGTATCCACAAATCGACTCCAATTTCCATTCATGAAGTTGAACGACTATGCGCCCTACACAGCAGACGTCCCTCGCCCTCGAGGACAGTTTCACAGCTTGCAAGACTTAGTCACACACAAACCCTTTTTCCCAACAGGTTTTCCAACTCGAAACCCCCCAGTGATGCATACCCAGGTAGATCGACACCCGCACTTCCAGCACCCCGGCACACGCACCCCACTCCACTCCACTAGGAGTAGACTAGGTAGGTAGGCAAGATAGATAGATAGCCGCTCCGTCGCTGTCGTCGTCATCAGCCACGCGCAAGGAAGAAAGGAAATTGAGTCCCTGGGGCTAACTAACCAACCAACCACGCGGGGGTCTTAGAATGCATGGAAACAGCGAGCTATAGCCAGTCAACTTCAGTGAAAGCAAACAAGGAGGTCTGTGTATCTGTCTTCAGCGTGGTTAGGCTGAGATTAGGGAAGAAGCGGGACCGGAAGAACAGGCGTATGCGTGACTGAATGTCGCGTATTAACTACTCCATCTACATGCTATGTCTGTATGTAGCGCTTTCCTCCTTTCTCACCTTCTTCTCCTCGTCTTCGCTGTTATAGATAGCTGGATATGGATATGGTGTGGTGTGGTGTGTAATAGATACCCCAGAATGAGATGATATGTGCATTCTTCTCCTTCCTTCTTCCTTCCTTCTTCCCCTGTCTCTCATCCTTCAGTAATGCAAAAATATCCCCTTCTCTGTCCATCTCTCTTCAAAGCAAAACGCCGCGGGCTGAGTTGTGTGAATCCGTCAATCAAACGCCAATACTCCTTCGTGTAGTCCCAACGCCCCAAAACTCGGTCCAAAGCTGTTACAACTCCACTCCCCAGAACGACATGCACAAACGCACCGAACGCACAAAATGCAAAACAGCCCAAGTTCGAACACAACACTTTCGAATAGACAACTGCAACATCCCATCCGATCCCTCGCTCGTCTCCTCGTATCATTATCATTCATCCGTCGCACCTCACATAAACGACATCTTCACCTCCTTCTCCTTGCCAAACTCCTCCTCATCCTCGAATTCGTCCGCCCACGCGTTGTATCCCGGGTTCGCGGCCGGCATGGTACTCGCGCTGCGAAGGGGCGGGCGGCCAGGGGCGTCGTTGGCCTGGGCGTCCCAGCTGACGGCTGAAGCGGGGGGCGGGGGCGAGTCCGCCCACGGCGCCGAGGACTTGAGCGGGCGCTCGGGAGAGTCCCAGGCGGTGAGGTTGGGTTTGCGAGAGGCAGCGTCGGGGGAGTCCCATGGAGCGGGGTGTGGCGTGGACTGTGTAGGGTGTGTGGAGGAGGATGAGGACTTGGGCGGGTCTTTGAACGACGTGTCGAACGTCATAGACATGTCAGCCGCGCCGTCGTCGTACTCGTCGTACTCATCGTAGTCCTTGGTGCCGGTTGTGCCGTTGGACAGCTGCGAGCCGGGCGGGAGGCGCACGCCGGGCGTCAGGGCGCCGGTGCTGTGGGCCTTTGGCGGGAGCGACGAAACGCCCAGACTGTCGTTGAAGCTCTGCGTCTGGCGTAGCGCGGAGTGCGGGCCGTTGGACGTGGAGATGGAGCTGGGGAGCTCGATTTTCATCGGCGGGAGTGTGGATTTGATCTCTTTGATCTCGAAGGCGTCTTCTTCGTAGCCGTTGTACGGTTTGTCTGCGCTTTCGGCGGCAAGCGCGGCAACTTCCTTGCGGATCGCGTCGATGTCGAACATGACCGGGTTTTCGGCGATGGTGGCCGTGTCGGCAGTCTTGTCGATGGGGGCTTGGGCTTGGGAGTTCTTGTCGTAGACTTCCCAGTCCTTTTTGTCGCCTTTCTTCTTACGCCACCATGAGAGCTTGCTACCGCGCTTTTCCTTCTCGGTGTTTTTCTTCTCCAATTCGCGGCGCGCGGCTTCGATCTCGTCGATTAGCTCGCGCTGCCGCTGCTCGTGGTTCTCCGGGTCTGGGTCTTCGATTTCTACAAACTCGTCCGACTCGACTAGCCAGCCGGCTTCGCGGAGCAGCTTAGGCATCGCTGTGCGGTAGGCCATGTGACCTGGCACCATCTCGGTGACGTTCATGTTCTCGATGGTGGGGACGGGGATGGGTGCAAGACCTGCAACGCGGGCTACGCCGCCGCCGGTGGCACGGAAAAGGTAGCCTGGTCAATGTGTTAGTGAGGTCGACGAAAGCACAGTCGAGGGGCATACCTAAGATCCAGTCGTTGGTAGCATACCCATTGACGAATCGACCCGGAACCACAGTCCGTATCTTGATATACTCTTCCGTGTTTGCAACAATAGGTGTGCCGAACATGTACACATTCTGCACCAGACCGAAGGCCCCACGGTTCTGGAGCTCCCTCAAAGCAGCGTAGATGACGCGCGCACCAAGCGAGAAACCGACGAGGGTGATGGGCCGTGTCCCGAGGTTACGGTCGATGATCGAGTCTGCCAGAATGAGGCCAGCCATGTCAGCTCGCGCTTGCGAGACAGACCAGGGGTTATCGATGAGATAGGATAGTTTTGTCAGAACGAGAGGGAGAGTCATGGCGGACATGAGGGCAGTCAGAAGGGTGCTACCCAAGACTTGTTGGAGACCTTGAGTGAGTGCCTGCTTGTCGTTAGCGATCTGACTTTCAATGTTCCAGCTCTATATTCTCACCTCAGTAGCAAGGATGTTGATGGTGTCACCCATGCTCCTCAACATATCTGGCTCCCACAACACCGAGTAGATATCACCCATGATGGGATCCACAGTACTATACGGCAGACGGACGTCGTCAGCCTTACCGCTCATCCACCCAGCCAGGGTGATGATGAGGTTAGTCCGCTTGTTGTTGTGCAGAGGACGGTATTCGAACGTCTTGACAGCACCCGTTCGCCTGTTCATCGCACGGACACCGACCGTGCCACCTGTAGTCACAGCAATACTAGTGATGACAGCTGTACCACCCGCACCAGCAAGAAACCCACCAGTCCCAGCTACACCAATGGTGGTGAAGCCTGCAGCCAGACCGGCACCAATGACAGGAGCGAGCAGCCCAGCAGACAGACCGATGACTAGTCCTCCGCCCACGGTGGCAAGACCCATGAAGGCCAGGCGTTTGCGCAAGGCCCGCTTGCGCCGTGTTTCCATGTGCTCGTCTTCGTTCCAATTTTCCTTATTGGCTTCCTCTTGAATCTCCAGCGCGTCTGTGACTCGTTTCTCAAAGCGGCTGATCTCGAGCCAGTCCACGGCGAGGTACTTGCCAACCACTTCGAATAGCTCTCGGGATCGCGAGTCGTAGACTGAGTCTGCAACGAGAAGGAGGAATAGATCGCACAGGACTGTCCAGCGCAGGTCGATGTCGAGGTTCTTGCTCTCGAGGAGTTCTGATGGTGACTTGGGCTCGGGGTATTCGTAATCGTCGTCTTCGTGCGCTTCGTAAGGTGGAGGTGGAGGGGTAGCGAGGGAATCGGGTAGGCTCGTCATGGATGCTGACTTGAGCTTCTCAGCCCGAGAGCCCGGGCGCGGGGACGAAACAGACGGACGTGCAGAGTCCGCCTCTGTCTTCTCTTCCTTCAGTTCGCTCGCCAGTTCAGCTGCCGGGTTCTTCACCCGCGCATTCTGCATCAGAGCCGGCGTCAGATCGGCGGGAATCACACCGTGGTCTGTGAGCTGCTCAATCATGACCTGCTCCGAGGTGTTGATATCCATATGTCCATACAGCCTGACCATCATCTTCTGCGACCACATCTTGGTTGTCTCGGTCTGCATGTCGAGGGCCTTTTTGATTGGGCGGCTTTTCTTCTCGATGATGTTGTCGAACTTGCGCTCCATCTCGATCATGGCCAGACGCACCAGTCCGACGTATGCAACGCGCTGACCCTCTGTGAGGAGGTTCTTAGTGGCCTGCATCTGCATGAGGGGGTCGCGCACGGCCTCGTCTTCGTCATGCAGGGCGGTGGTCTTCTCTTTGAAGAGGTATGCGGTGTTGTCGTCCATGCTTGTCTGGGAGTCTGCGTCGTCGTCGACAATGACCCTCGTGTAGCCCTTTGCGGCACCGCCAACATTGGCGTAGCCGTGCATGTCTTCGAGTTCTTCGGGGTTCTCCTTTGCGATGAGGCGGTTATCGTCGTCGTACATGTCGTATTGCGCGTAGGCAGGCATTGTCTGCCATCCACCGTCGTCGTCGGGCTCTTCGTCCTTTGCGCTCGGTTGCGCGACAATGTTCTGGTGGGAGTATTCGTTCAAGGCGGTCTGCTTCGGAGGGTGCGCAGTAGACTGGTCGAGGCTTTTGCGCGTGTCTGGAACACTTGCGAGGGGCATAGATGGCCGAGTAGGGCCCTTGTCACCTGAAGGCTGGCTCTCCAGCTTCTCTGGATTCTCCGGATTGGAGGCACCTGCTGAGACGTCTGGCTTTGCATCTCCCTCGGCAGCGTTAACCGGCGCATTCTTCGTCGTCTCCTGCGGGGTCGAATTGCTGTTCTCTTGTACGACCTCGACCTCGACCTCGACCTCGACCTCGACCTCGACCTCGTCTACCTTGACCTGCCCATTCACAGTGCTCGCCGCAGCCTGCGCATTGCCGCTACCACTCCCACCCCCACTCGCTTCCGCGGCATCCCTCTCCTTGATGTGCGCGACTATGCTCTCCACCGCCCTCTCTGCCGCCTCAGGCTCCTCCTTTGTCGTCGCCGCACCAGCGACCTGACTCGCAGCCATGTCACCCCCGGCTACCGCATCCTTGAACTCTTCCTCGCCCTCATCAGAACTGTCCTCCACCGGCGTCCTGGGCCTGCGTTTCCTGACCGGCAGGCCAAAGTCGTCATACTCGACGTCCTGCTTGGCTCCTGCAGGAGCAATATGCGCATCCGTGGAGCCGGGATTGATGGGATGCGAGGGGTTGTCGCTGGCCATGATCGATGGGATGCTACGGGCGGTACATTTGAACACACGCACGCATACACACACACACGAGCTACTCGTCGAGGAAATAGGGAGATCCTTGGGGACTTCGGGGGTTATGCGCGGATTATAAGAGCATTGCTGCGTGGGGATTTCCGGATATGTAGATTCGCAATGCGGAGTTTGGTGCATGCCCGGGGGTGCAAGTGTCAATGCCGACGTCTTCGGTGGTGTCGGCCCTACTTCGGCGCTGTGGCCCTAAACTTTTTGGTCGCATGCATGCGTGCCTCTCGCTCTCTGCGAACAACCAACATACACACACACACGCCCACACAGCACAGACGACCGGCTCGCCAACATGAAGCTCAAGCGCGCAAAGGTATGCGATGAGAAAGAAAATCCCTCCGTCTTGTGTTTGTTTTGAATATGTGTTAACGAAGCCCCTCCAGGCCTACAAGAAACTCCTCCACCAATACGAGCTCAACTTCGGCTTCCGCGAACCCTACCAAGTCCTGCTGGACTCTGCCATCCTGCAAGATGCGTACAAATTCAAAATCGACCTCGTCGGCCGCCTGGAAAAGGTGCTCGGCGCCAAAGTAAAACCCATGATCACCCAGTGCGACATGCGCCACCTCTACGACGCGAAACCCAAGAACGAAACGCTCATTTTGCAAGCGAAAGAGTACGAACGCCGCCGCTGTGGACACCACGAGCTGGAGGAGCCGCTGAGCACGCTGGAGTGTCTGACCAGCGTCGTGGACCCGAAAGGCAGCGGGAGCAATAAGCATCGCTATGTGGTTGCGAGTAACGAGAAGGAAGTCAGGTCGAAGATGCGCAGGATTCCCGGTGTGCCGCTGATCTACATCAGCAAGAGTGTGGTGCTTATGGAGCCTATGACGAGCGCGACTGAGGAGCACAGGGAGAGGGAAGAGAAGAGCAAGTTCAAGTTGGGCTTGAAGGGGCAGAGGAAGCCGGATGCGGGCGCGAAGCGGAAGAGGGACGATGAGGAGGAAGACAAGGAAGACAAGTTCATTTCTACAGAGGCCCAGGTCCCCAAGAAGAGGAGGCAGAAGGGCCCCAAGCAGCCAAATCCTCTCAGCATGAAGAAGAAGAAGACCGACACCGCCAAGCAGCAGCCGGGCGCGGAAAAGAAGTCGAAGCCGGCCGAGCAGAACGAGTCGCAACCCCCTGCGACCGACGCACAAGACGGCGATGCTGCTGCGCCAAAGAAGCGCAGGCGCAAGCATAAATCCAAGACCGACGGTGCAGCCGAGGGAGGTGGTGTTGCGCTAGACACCGGCGACGCGCCTTCGCCATGATGGTAGATGCTGCAAAAGCCTCTCACATATCGACGCCACAAGCGTAGCCATGTAATGATACCCGACATTGTATATCCATCGCTCTAGCACGAAGGTTCGTGCATCATGTGAACGAGACACCGACAGACACCACCAGACGTAGTTGCGTATCCGCTGCTGCCGTACGAGAACAGGGCACAGTACCACAAGTCTCAAACCTTCTTGCCTTGCGCAAGCATATCTGACACCTTCGGAGGGAGCACAAGCGCGCTGCGGTCATTACGCTTGACAAACTCGACAATGACCTCTGCCGTCTTCTCGGGCTGGTCCTCCTGGAGGAAGTGACCTGCAGCAGGGAAGACCGAGAGCTGGAACTTGCCTGCAGAAAACAAAGTTAGAACATAGACTCCCCATAGCTAGCCTCGACGACCAATGAACATACCTTGCATTTGTCCGATCATCAGCTCCTTGTCCAGACGGTCTGTCCCTGCGAGTAGCAGTAGCTTCGCCCCTTTGCCGCTGAGGAATTTCGAGCTCATCCCGTTGAACCAGTTTTCCCAGTACGACTCGGTCTTGGAGAGATCGGTCCTCCATACCCAGCGCCCGCCGGTGGAAGTCTGTATGAAAAGACTGGGTACGCTAGCCCTTGCTGAGTCCATGTTACGAAGTGTTCGCGAGCGGATATGCCAATCAATAGCAGCGTCGAGGTTATCAAACAACTTCGGTCGAGTCCTCAAATACGCCTGCATATGCTTGAGAGCTTCCATCGCACTCCCCTCGACCACATCGAGGACTGCAAATCCCATGACCTTATTGCCCAGCACGCCCATGTTTGCGACATGCGTCACCACTGCACCGCCGAGACTGTGTCCGATGAGGGCGAGCGTGGGCAGCTCTGCCCAGCCCATCTTCTGCTGGGTGAGGGAAATCATATCAACCATGTCTTGGCCCAGCAGATCGATGCTCAGGTTGTTATCTACCGCACCGCTCTCGTCCCAGACGACGCTGCCGTGTTCCCTGGCCTCCAGCGCCAATATACCTATCCCAGGCATCGCTTTTCTTATCTCTTTCGCTGCAAGCGCGAAGCTCATCGCCGAACTCCCCGCACCATGATGCAGCACCAGCAGCGGCGACTGCAGCGACGCCGGCGGCGTCATGTACACATGGAACTTGGAGCGCGGCTGTTCGCGCTCCAGGTAAAACTCCTGCGCGTAGTAGTCCGACCAATGGATCGCAGGGGCAGGGCGCAGCGCATTCGAAGGGATCACGGTCCCTGTGCTCGACATGGAACTTGCGGAGCTGGAATCATCTTCTTCCTCGATCAGCGGTTCGGGGGGTGGCAGTGAGGAGAGCTTCGTCTTTGCGAAGGTTTTGGCGAGGTCGGACATGGTTGGCACGCGGGACTCAATCTACAACCTTCGATACGATGGCATGCAAAGTGCCAGCTCTCGAATACGAGGCTGCCAGTTCCATCTGACATGGGCCGGAGGGGAACTCGAATGTGGGGCAGATGCCTTATCGATTGCAGGGAAGAGCTTCCCGCGCGTCTTCTGCAGAGGTCATGACGACTCTATGGTCTCTCCGCGGCAGCTACCTGCACTGTGTTGTACGCAGGTCGAGGCAACAGCAGACAAACAAGGCGCAAACTTGGTCAGGATCCTTGGCATTCGTGTATTTGGAAGTCGGTGCTGGGTGCTTCCGCGAGGCTGGGTTGGATTAGGTCGCTCTGGGCTGCGAATCCAGTGATTCGCGACCGGGATGTCGTCCGTCGGCTCCACGCTAGACATCCATGAATGATGTCAATCGCGCGCGTTGGCGCGGCGGCAGCTTGAATGAAACCAGCTTGTCGCCTGCAACACCAGCCTCTCCTCTCTACACAAATCCTAGAGCGTTGACGCTCAACCCTTTCTCTCCCGTCCTATCTCCCAGGACCCTTAATACCCTAATTGACCCACAGCTCCACCAGGAACTACAAATCTCACCATGTGGAAAGGCAACAAGGATGCGCAGAATGGCGACCAGCTGGAGCCTGAAGTGCCCCGAGACGATGGTGCTTCAGGGAGAGCTTCGAGGAGAAGCTACGAGCCTTCAAGACGTACAGTCGAGTCTCATGAGGAGCCCACTGAGCGCACAAGACTGCTTGACCGCCCCAGGCCGCCCAACGCTGATGGCTATCTCGACCCTGATGACCCAGCTGTCGGTACCCTTCAGGTTGATCTACTTCCAATGCTGACATGTGACAGGTATCTCCTTACAACCTATGGACGGTGCGTGCTATGCGCTACCTGACCATCCTCTTCCTTATCGTCACCTTCCTGTGGTGGATCCTTCTGCTGGTCTCCATCTTCGTATCGCCCCCAGGCATGCATAGCCGTGGTTCTGGCTTCTTCGACTTTGCCTACACATGTCTTACTCTCGGCAACCTCCTTGTGGTGACCATCTTCTTCGTCACTCCGGCCAAGGGCCTGCGCATCACCACTGCCATCATTGCCTTGCTTTTGGCTGTCGACATGATCATCATCCTCTCGGTCCCACGCCTCAGACTCGAGGAGGGGTGGATTGGAATCGCAAGCGTAGTCTGGGCTCTGATCATGTCCATCTGGTGCATTGCAACCGACCGTGTCGTCGCTTACGGCAAGCGCGAGGAGGAGGAGCGTCTCACCGGCCGTCCAGAGTCGCGCCGTACGCTGAAGGAGTGGCTTGCAGTTCTCGCTGCGACTGCTCTTACCGTCATCTTCATCCTCATTGTGTTGTTGATGACCGCCACCCTCACACTTCGCTCGATCGATGCTGGTCTCAAGATGTACGGCGAGCGTGTCTTGGTCGACGGTGACAAGTATGCTGTTCATCTGGCCTGCGTGGGAAACGAGACCAACACCTCTGGCAAGAAGGTCACTACCGTTCTCTTGGAGGCGGGCGAGAACCCCCTGGAGTACGACTTGGAGCACTGGGCATACGCAGCCTACAAGAACGAGACCATCGACCGCTACTGCTACTGGGTAAGCACAAACATCACCAGTTCGTGAGGAACTACTTGCTAACTTCACAGGACCGCCCCGGCTATGCTTGGTCTGACAACGCTCCCTCTCCACACTCCGCCGGCATGTCCGCCGATGCTCTCTCTGAAGCCCTCGCCAAGTCCGGTGAGGAGGGACCTTGGATTCTCGTCTCTGCTGGAACAGGCAGCATCGTATCCCGCATCTTCAGCTCTCGCCACCTGAAGCAAGTCACCGGCATCCTCATGATCGACCCGATGCACGAGGACCTTCTCCACCGCCTCTCAACCCCCAGCCGTGGCTTCCTCCTCTGGGCATGGGGCATCATCTCACCCCTCGGCACCGTGCGTCTCGCGGGCGCCCTCTTCAAGGGCCGCACAAGCGCCGACCGCGTCTACGGCAGGAACGCCTACCAGTCCGGCAAGTTCATCAAGGCGCAGCTGCAGGAGAACCTCGTTGCGGACTCGCTCACCAAGAACGAAGTCGTCTCTGCGAGAAACATCCAGAGCGCCGACACCCCGCTTGCCATTGTCAGCAGCGGCATCGAGTGCCGCCGCGACTCGGAGTGGGAGCGCAAGCAGAAGGATCTCACCTCCATCACCGACAACCTCGTCAGCTGGGAGGTGGTCAAGAAGACGCCCCACGAGGTCTGGCGCACGCTCGAGGGCCGCGAGCAAATGGAGAAGAGCCTGGCCAAGCTTGTCAAGGCTGCGTCGAAGTTGTAGGCTGTCTATCGGTACGTGAATGGTACGAGGGAGGAGGAGCACGATGTTTCGTTTCTGACGTGAGACGAGAGTCTGCGTTCTCATGGTTTCCTTCGCATACCCTGTCGCGAGTATGTTCCTGTTTCACGCACGTATGGTGTCTGGATGTGGCGGATTGTTATATACCTGGTTGCTACGAATACATACGTAATGTCATATTGTGTTTGAAAACCCCAAATACCAGCTGTGTCGCCATTCGTAAGAAGACATGTCTGTCTGCACTGAGCGTCAGTCAAATCCAAGTCCGAGTCCACTGCACCAAATCCGTGCGTCCTCTCCAGAATCCTACTCATGTCCACGAGTGAGAAAAGCTCGAGGGTCTTGTGGCTTGACTTTACTTGACTTGGAGATTGCCCGCCTATGGAGTCGGCACAGATCCTGGATCACTGCCGACAGCAGCTCTCTGATGGACTCATGGATAGAGTGGTCGGTGGGAGGCGGTGGTAAGTAAGTAAGTAAGCAAGCAAACAAGCAAGTTAACAATTTATTACCCCTCAGACGTGTCTTGTTTGCCAGTCACTGCTGCAGGAAACCTGCCCACCCGTCCACGTAACATCGGAGTTGTCAGATTGGTGTTTTTTCGCTCACTTCTAACCTTCCTGTACTGTACATGTATATCCAGACAAAGCTCGCGTCTTTCTGTCGAGCCGCTCCGCTCGTGTGCGATGCAATGCATGCGATGTAATGCAATGACACAGCCACACACACACCACGAGACGTCCCCTCGTTCCACGTCGTATGGTACAACCCTCGTGCGCCGCACTCCTTCCGTCCTTCATGTCCCACCCACATCTCCTTCTCCTTCTCCTTCTCCTCCTCCTCCTCCTCCTCCTTCCCCTCTCAAAAACAACCACACTAACCCATCGCCTTCAAGAAATTGGCCTCCTTGATCCCCGCGCGCCGCTTATCCCGCATGCTCTTGTTGAGCTCGCCTCTCGCGCCTGCGGCCTGCACCGCGCCCTCCAAGCTGCCGTCGCCGGCGGGGAGGTCGATGGTCTGCTCGTAGAGCGGGATCTTGGGCGCCAGAAGCTCTGGGTTCATGGCCTGTTCCTTGCGCAGCCGTTTCGCGGCGAGACGGCGCTGTTTCTTGGATTTCGCTGGGGGGAGGAAGAGGAACGTTAGCTTGAGTAGATCATAACTATGGGGAGAGGGAGATGGGAAAGAACAGGGAGGGGGGCTTTGCGGTGGGCATGCGGATAGATGTCCCGCGCGAGGAGAAAGGAAGGTAAGAGAGCAGATAGGCAGAGTATTTGCATGGCATAGACTTACAGAACAAATCTCCCACAGCACCCGCGTCACCCGTGGTCTCCTGCCTCTGCAGAATCGTCCACAGCCACGCTGGATACTCGTCATCTGCCAGGGCCACGGGGTCCTGCTTGTTCTTCTCGAAGTTCAGCCCCTTCAGCGGCGTGCCGGCGGGCACGCTGCTCTTGACCAGCGGCGCGACTTTCTTCTCTGCGACCTTGGCGGCGTGCTGCTCGATTGCGGCGCCGGGCGCGGGGGTCAAGGGCGCGCTGAACGGCTGTGCGGCGGAGGTGGACGTCGCGGCGGGCGGTGTGTGCGACGAGGTGGGACTGCCCTGGCGTGGTGTGGGAGTCGAGGCGGCGGTGATGGGTGTTGCGGCGAGGGGGCGCGTGGTGGAGAATTGGCGCCGGGGAACGCTGAAGAGCGTGCGGGAAGCCCGCTGGCAGGAGCGGCAGATCATGGTGGGTGGTTGTGGGTGCGAAGACGGTCCGGGCTGGCGGAGGTGCTGATGATGGGAACTTTTGGTGATGCTACGATGTGCCAAGACTTAAAGTTCGCTGGTGTCGCTAATAGGGCTGGGAAGTGGATGGACATGGTGGATACCGATGGTGTATCACATGACGTGTTCTTCGAGGCTCGCAACGGGGAGCACAATCAAGACCAGTGGCTGTCAGTCTTGCTCTCTCCTCTGCTCAACAGCTTCTCGCATCCTCACTTTCTGTTGACCTCACACAGCAGTCTCACCCCACTCAGCAATACAGTGTACCACACCATCCATCCACGGACATTCTGCCTCACACTGCACAAGAAGAACACACAAGCATGCATCTCATAGTCTCACATTGATTCGCCTCGCCACCGCACAATGTATCTACACAACACGCACACACTTCCATCGTGTGCGCCTCGTCTGTCCAACCATCCACCCAACCGCTTATATCGTAAGACATCGTAAGTACAAAAAGAGAGGAAACGCGTGGGGATGACTCCTCCACGCACCTGCCCATGAGCAGGCCAAGTTAAGATTGGTGTTGAATAGTGATTACGAAAGAGTGTGAGAAGTAGAGAGAAAAGGCTGTTGCTTGTTTTGGAAAACGCCCGACAAGCCAAGTATACACAGGGGAAATATGTAGTAGGAGAGCCGGAAAAACACATCGCGGGAAGCCGTCTAGAGGTATCAAATGGGGAGACCGGGAACACACAGCAAGGAAACAAGGAGAAAGGCGGGGATCTTCTCTTTCTTGATTAGATCCACGCCATCCGCGGTGCAACCATACTGCTGAACAACGGCTGGATCTCGGCCATGTAATCCGCAGCACAGAAAGTGGCAAGGTTGCGCGACCGCATCGTCTCGATGTCGGCCTGTTCCTCTGCCGAGCGTGCGACGCCGCTGAACTCCTCGGCGACTTCGTTGAGCTGCTCCAGTTCGGCACCGAAGGGGTGCGCGGGGGCTTCCTCGCTGACGGGCGCGATGTTGAACATGTCCACGGACTTGCGCTGCTCGCGGATGGAGCCCAGCGAGCCGCGTGAGCTGATGCTGTTGCCGCGCGAGGGCAGGTTCTGCATGCTTCTCTTCTGGGCAAGCTGCACATGAGCGCGCTTGCTGTGGGATAGAGCACGCGTGGGGATCGCGGGAACGGGCTCGGTGGGTTCTGTCGGGTTCTCTCTGACCTGGCTGAGGGAGTTGGTCGAGGCTGACTTGCGAATCGTCTTGCCGTTACCGCTTGGTGCAGGGAAGTAACCAGACAGATGGTTGGGAGCGGGCGACGTGGGCGACGAATCCACAGATGAGGCGTCTGTCAGAGTGTCTCGCGAGCCCTGGGAAGAAGCGCGCGAGCGGCCAGAGATGCTGTGGTCGGAGTCGTCGGCAGAAGAGTGGGTGGATCGTGCGGTCGCAGCTGCGCGCATAGCGGCAAGGTCCATATTGGCCAGGTCTGGAGCATCGTAGACCAGTGTGTTTGTCGACGAGAGCAGGGCCACGGGGAGTGAGATCTGGTTACGGTCGAAGTGCATGTTGAGGTTCTTGACGCTCTTGCTGCGAGTGGGCATGGCCTCTTCCTGCGCACCGGTGCGCTTCATACGCTTGGTCATAGCCCTTGCGAGAGACATGATGTACGATTAATTCCGAATAGATTTGACGGGCGTCGGTGTGTTGTAGATCAGTGCAGAGCTTCGGTTTGTTAGGGCCGGCAATACTCTTCGTTGTTGCGGTTGGTTGCTAGTCAACAGGTGCAGGAATGCGGGGGAGTAAGTCGCGGATAAATTGCTTCGAAAAGTCCACGAGGGCAATTCGACACTTCGTAGGAATCAACTGAGTAAGCTAGAAGCGCTCGTTGCACAACTAATAAAAAGCTCCTGGAAGGGGTCGCTGTCCGGTTGCGCAGTGTCAAGTACGCGTGAGCCTCCGGGTTGCAGATGTCTTGATTGGGTATTGGGCTTGTGATACAAAGGGTCGCAGGATGCAGCCTTGTGATTCGAAGATCCGATACGTTGCAGGTGAGATGGTCAAGTCTGATCGATTCAGTCTTCTTTGTTTTGAATTGTTATTGAGTGTTGATACTGGCTAGCAGCGCGTGACGGTCAACGGTAATGAATGGGTGGGTCGAAATAAAGCAATCTGTCAAAGAGTGTGATGGGAGTCCAGCTGAGAGCCTGTGCCGTAAGGAGTGTCGACACCGGGTCGTGACAAGGAGTGAGTGGATGTTGCAATGAAGCCAACAAGCAAGCAAGGCCAGAGAAGGGAGGGAAGCCTGAAGAAAAGGGCAGTGCGACTAGGGCCTCCGCGTAGAAAAGCTGAGCAGCGCCGGCGACAAGCCGCGTTGACCTGTCTGCAAAAGATTGGGTCAAGATTCGACGGGGGTGGGCCAGGAACAAGCTGCGGCCAACGAACCGCATTGCGCATCGGGCGTAGGGCACCAAATCAGTGGCGTCGACGATGCTCAAGAGGGCATAGCCCCTGATGTGTTTTGCTTGACTTTCGAGCAACAACGAATAGGAAGCGAGTGCGTGGAACCGAGAGAGCGAATACTAGCGCCAACGTGTTCCAGATATGTTGGGGTTGGCCTGTCCTGTGCGTTGGTTGGGCCACTTGGAGCCGATTGTTTCAACATTTCGAATCAATCGCAGCCAGGCATCAAACCCGCTCCCTGATGAAGGGGCGCTGGTGCGAGGCAGCATTGACGTAGCCTATTGATAGATGACGGGCGAGCAGAGGAAATGGCATATGAGAGTTGCACAGTATCGGCCACGGCTTCCACACCAGGTATTGTGGGATACTTCAGCACAATGGGGCGAGCGCTCCGTCTCTGGCCCGTCGCCAACCAACGAACCGTGGGCTTGCGAGCGAGGCGGCACGCCTCTGGGACCTTGTCTCTGTCTGGATAGCGTCAAAAACGTCAAAGCTGCTCGGTGACGTCCGGCGGTACCTTGCAGACGCGCGCATGAACACGATCCGACGTGTCTGCTTCTGAGTTGCTTGCGTCGTGCATCCGGTGACTTCACCCTGCCTTGCCTCTGGCCACGGCTTGCGCAGCGGCTGTTAGTTTCGAAACCACAACACCCACAAAGAAAGCGAGGCGAGCAGGCGTCCAACTCGTTCCTGCCCTCCCGCGGACCGCGTTGTCTCGCATGAGCCAGAACGACCTGAAGCATTGCGACCCACATAGCTCCCGGCCTGACCCGCCAGGATCTGCCGCTGTTCTGCTTGCGGCACGAGACTGACGGATCGCTTTGCATCGTATTGCGGGCGCTTGACAGTGCCTGCCATGCGCAATAGCAAGTTTGTTGCACTGACAACGTTCTTTCAGTACTGCAGTCATGATGGAGAGCCGCAGAAGGGCCCTTCAAGGTTCGGTGCAGATCAACGCGGTAAGTGAAATGAGCAGGATCAAAACAAGCAAGGACATGAGTCGGCGAAATGGAGTATTCTTGAAACGCGTGCGGCTCAAGGCATGCACTCATGACGGTGGGAAGATGTGGATTATGAGGCAGAAATAGCAAGTACGTGACAGATGCTGTGACTTTGACGTCAGGCAGGAAGCCATGTGGCTGCTGTGGGTCGTGAAGGAAGAGAGTTGAGAGCATCTACTTCACAATGCGATGGTGTTAGCCCCGGCAAATCCGGCAATAGGGGATTTTTTAAGGCAGCTTGTTAAAGGCGATAAACTCTATTGATCATTGAGCTCGTGGGTATCTACTCCTCCATCGACTCCCAGCCCTTCTCCTGCTCGCCCTCGTCCTCGTCATTGCTCTCACCCTCGTCCGTATCCGAGTCTGTGTCAGATTCCTCCAAGCCAACAAGCCTCTCCTTCGCACCAGGCTTCATCTGTGGCACCTTGCTAGCGAACGCCGCGCGTACCGCAGCGTTGGTGCTGGTGTCCCAGATCTGGACTGATCCTTTGCTGCCTGCGACAGCCAGACGGAATCCAACTTCCTTGTCTGGGGCAAAGGACGTCGAGAACACTCTGCCGACGCCGAGGTCTCGCGACACCACCATACTTGGTCCATTCTCCTGCACGTTCCAGAGTTTGACCTGCTTATCTGTGGAACCTGTGACCAAGAAGCCGGGGATGATGGGGTTGATGTCGAATGAGGAGATGGACTCGTCGTGAGCTTGGAGGACCCAGGCCGCCTTCGATTGTGACGGGTCTGCGGGCGCCATACGTGTATCGTGGTAGTGGATCATACCATTCTCGGTGGAGATCTAGTGTGGTCAGCTCATGTTACGTTTAGAATAGAATACAGACGTACGTAGAAGTAGTTAGGGTCATGAGGGTTCCACCTGACGGTCTCAACATCACTCTCGACACCCCAACGGGGCGCCTTTGCGTCGGGTGCGCGCATGTCTGCGGCAACTACTGTGCGATCGTAACTGCCACTGAGTAGGATTGTGGACTCTACAGGGTGCCACGCGACGGAGCAGACCTTGTCAGTGTGGTATGTGTACGACTTTGCGCATTTTGTTGTGTTCAGATCCCACAGCTTGACAGTCTTGTCGGCCGACGAAGAGGCAAGCAGATTCCTGTGCTGACGGTTGGCAGCTAGAGATAGAACCGAGTCGACATGGAACTCGTCGTTGGCCTTCTTCGACTTCTTCTTCTTCTTCTTGGGCTTCTCAGGGTCCTCTGAGCCCTGGCCGAGCACGGCGTCAGGATACATGCTGTCGACCACGTCCAGGTTCCAAAGCTCAATATCAGGGTCCATAGTACCAATGGCGACAGTGTTGCCCTTGCCGTTGCTCGACGATGCAGACTTGCCAACTGGCAGATCCAGCCACTCGACAGCAAGCGGGATAGCTGGCAACATGATGTCGTGGTGTACGTAGAGGTTGTCATCACTGTCCTCATAGACGTAAACCTCCAAGTGTGCAACCTCGTCCTCTATGCGACCAGCCAGAACCAGGTTGTCTGTGGCAAGGATCTGGAGCTCTTCCCTCTCCTCGTCGTCCTCCTCCTCGGCGCCCTGCATGGTGATGTACGGGTCGTCTTCGTCGTTCTCGTGGAAGACAAGATTATTGGCGTTGCCAAACATGGCCATGGTGTCGCCAGCAGCATCGTCAACCTCGTCGTCGTAGTGCTCGAGGTCATATTCTGCAAGATCGTCATCATCGTCGCTGGACTATGTTAGTGAATCTATATGTAGAATGGTAAGACCTAGACCTACTCGTGGTTCTTGGATTTCCCAGTGCTCTTGTCCTTCTTCTCAGCTTGCGCCTCCTCGAGGTCTTCCTTTGCGTCGTCGAGTTGCAGCTTGGCCAGCTGGGAAATGCGCTCGAACTCGTCTTCGTCGAATTGGTACTTTTCCGGGAAGGGCGCCGCGAAGCCGCGCGGCACCCACGTTGTCGCCGTGATCATAGACATGTTGCAATATGTTCGAGGCGCAGTGCTCCAACTTTTGCGCGGGGAACTTTTTCCTTCGACATTTAATTCTTAGCGCGATTTGCTTATCGATATGGGATTTCACCCGTCGCGGACCCCCGAGCGCGTCACAGCTGCCATCCATCCCTCACGACTCCACCAAACATGGACCGTGGTCACAGCCCGAAGCGGCGCAAGCTGGATGATGAGGAGTACTCGATTGCGCCGCAGCCCAAATTTCGGAAACCAAATCGCCCCCGTGACCGCGACCGCAATGGAGCGCAGAACGGCGACACCGCAGATGCTCCCCAGAAGCCCTTCGATGGGCCTGAGCCACTTGTGGAAGACTTCGACTCCATGGCACTGGATCGTGACTGGTACGGTGGAGAGGAGAATGGGCACACCTTTGGAGACGACTCTCATAATCCATTCGGCGGCACGGAGAGCTCATGGCTAGATGCGCAGCGAGAGGCTGCTCTTACCGAGAGAAAGCTGAATAATCGCGCCAGCATGCGCGCACAACAGAAGCAAAAGGATGTCGACGCTTGGGAGACGAATCGAATGCTACAGTCTGGTGTTGCTCAAAGACGACATTTTGACGATGATTTCAACGACGATGACGAAGCTACTCGTGTCCATATCCTGGTGCACGATCTCAAGCCCCCGTTTCTGGACGGCAAGAAGGTCTTCACCAAGCAAATCGACCCAGTGCCGGCTGTGCGCGATCCACAGAGCGATATGGCTGTGTTCAGTCGCCGAGGCAGTCGCGTTGTCAAGGACAAGCGGCAAGCGAAAGAACGCGAGAAGCAGACGAAGGAAGCCACAAGTGCGAAGGGTACAACGCTTGGCAACATCATGGGCGTTAAGGAGGAAGACACAGACAGTGCTGCGCCTGGCCCAGAAAATGGGGAAAAGCAAGGCGGCAGCAAATTTGCAACCCACCTTAGCAAGCAAGAAGGCGCCAGCGCTTTCAGTAAGAGCAAAACCTTGAGAGAGCAACGGCAATACCTTCCAGCCTTCGCCGTACGAGAAGATCTTCTCCGTGTCATCCGGGACAACCAGGTCACCATCGTCGTTGGTCAGACTGGTTCAGGAAAGACCACACAATTGACACAATTCCTCTTCGAGGATGGCTACGGAAAGACGGGCTTGATTGGCTGTACACAACCTCGTCGTGTCGCGGCGATGAGTGTTGCCAAGCGTGTCAGCGAGGAAATGGAAGTCAAGCTCGGTGGTCTTGTTGGGTATGCCATTCGCTTTGAGGACTGTACTAGCAAGGAGACTAAGATCAAGTACATGACGGACGGCGTTCTACTTCGAGAATCCTTGGTCGAGCCTGATCTGGACAAATACTCTTGCATCATCATGGACGAGGCCCATGAGCGCGCGCTGAACACCGATGTACTGATGGGTCTCATCAAGAAAGTTCTGGCTCGTCGAAGGGACCTCAAGTTGATTGTCACGTCCGCCACCATGAACTCGGACCGTTTCTCGCGCTTCTACGGTGGAGCACCAGAGTTTATCATCCCAGGTCGTACCTTTCCTGTCGACATCCAATTCTCACGTTCACCTTGCGAAGACTACGTCGACAGTGCCGTGAAGCAGGTACTTGCCATTCACGTCTCGCAGGGCCCCGGTGATATATTGGTCTTCATGACTGGTCAGGAAGATATTGAGATCACTTGCGAGCTCGTTGCTGAGCGCCTGAAGCTTCTGAACGACCCTCCAAAGATCAGCATCCTACCCATTTACAGTCAGATGCCAGCAGATTTGCAGGCCAAGATCTTCGAACGCGCCGCGCCGGGTGTGCGAAAGGTCATTGTCGCAACCAATATCGCAGAAACCAGTCTGACTGTTGACGGTATTATGTACGTCGTCGACGCAGGCTTCTCTAAACTCAAAGTTTACAATCCTAAGATGGGTATGGACACCCTTCAGATCACACCCATCTCGCAGGCGAACGCCTCACAGCGCGCTGGTCGCGCTGGGCGCACGGGACCCGGTAAATGCTTTCACTTATACACCGAGCGGGCTTTCAGGGACGAATTCTACATCCAGACTATTCCTGAGATACAGAGGACAAACCTCGCGAATACGGTCCTTCTTCTCAAATCTCTCGGCGTGAAGGATCTGCTCGACTTTGACTTCATGGACGCGCCACCACAAGACACTATCACGACCTCACTCTTCGACCTGTGGGCTCTTGGCGCGCTCGACAACATTGGCGATCTCACCCCTCTTGGCCGCACCATGACGGCGTTTCCCATGGATCCCTCACTTGCAAAGCTGATCATCACAAGCGTCGAGTACGAGTGCAGCGAGGAGATGCTTACCATTGTCGCCATGCTTTCTGTACCTTCTGTATTCTATCGACCCAAAGAGCGCCAGGAAGAGTCAGATGCTGCGCGTGAGAAATTCTTCGTCCCCGAAAGCGATCACTTGACCCTACTGCATGTCTACACGCAGTGGAGAGTCAACGGCTACTCAGATGGCTGGTGCACGCGACATTTCCTACATCCTAAAGCGCTGCGTCGAGGCAAAGAGATTCGTGATCAAATAAAGGACATCATGGAGAAGCAAAAGATGCCTCTGATCAGCTGTGGCACGGATTGGGATATTATTCGCAAGTGTATCTGCTCCGGCTACTACCACCAAGCTGCCAAAGTCAAAGGTCTCGGCGAGTACATCAACCTCCGCACCAGCGTCACAATTCAGCTGCACCCTACTAGTGCACTTTACGGACTTGGATATCTACCGGACTACGTTGTCTACCACGAACTTATTCTCACTAGCAAAGAGTACATGTCTTGCGTCACATCCGTCGATCCACACTGGCTTGCAGACCTGGGCGCGGTCTTCTACTCTATCAAAGAGAAAGGCTACTCAGCACGAGATAAGCGAGTCACTGAACGAGAGTTCAACCGGAAAGCAGAATTGGAGGCCAAGATGGCGGAAGACAAGGCGCGAGAGGAACAAAGGCTTGCTGAAGAAGAGAGTGGGCCGCTCGTTAAGAAGGCGGTGCTTAATAGGAAGAAGGAGGAGGGCGATTGGGTTGTCAAGAGGCCAGTCATTGGCATGAAGAGTAAGTTCAAGCGGAGGTGACACTATGAAAGGGAAAGTCGTACCTATCGCAGTAGACCCTGAACCCTCGAATGGTCTCCGCCCGAGCGGACGGCCCGCGGTAGAGATCCGGGGTAAATTCACGGATCCTCAATAATCACGAGACGAAGCGAAATGCTCTGTTCACGAATATGAGTTCCTCGACTCTATAAGTCACATCTTATCATGACGGGAAAAGCAAACATGCAGACCGCTGGCACTTCCCAATTTCTCCATTGCCGATGCTTACAGGCTTTCACCCCCGCATACACGGTACAGGTGGCTGGCTTGGCACGGCTTATTGCGCGCCCCAACGTACCTGCATATGTCAACCAATCCTTCCGCCAATGAACTTGCATCGCCAAATACCAAATCTTAGACGTGGTGACATGATCTCGTCCGTTTTACCCGATCAGGTCTTGCACCAGGAGAGCCCTTCCAAAGGGCTTTCCTCAGCAGCAGTATCGCCCACTGCTGGCTGCATGTTTGTGGGTCTCGAATCTTTTTTCTTTGTTAAGATGTGATGCGGTGGGTCTCATTATCATTGTCCTACAGCTTTCGTATACACGCTAGGACCAAATGCGAAGATAGCGCACTAGGTGCCAACTCAAAAGAAACGCTCGTGTACTTCGTATGTGGCGCCACACTGCCGCCCATGCACTCGGCCCAATTCACTACGGCCTGGAACGAACATGGGGTCATGGCAGGCCAGACAGGCGAGCTGGAATCGCTGGCATGGCACTTGTTTTGACGCGTGCTACGCAAACGTTCTGTCGGGAACTCATCCCCATGCTTTTGCTAACTGTGCCACTCATCCTCGCCCACTGGTTCCAGCACACGTTACACAAGCCTCTGCCACGCACATCCCACGAGGGGTTTCGGAAATTTACTTTTTCTCCTTTTCTCTCGATACTATTGCTTTAGGGTAAAGATCTTCGAAGGTGGAAGATACTTACAGCGCTGTTACGTCGAGGCCGATGGTTGCTAGATACGCACCATCATGAAGCAATCCGTGCTGGATGCGATATTGAACGCGCCTGCCCTAAACCCACCTCCAGGTGTCACGCCGAACTTCGAGAATCCATCCAACTTGAGCCAGCCAGGTCTCGCGGTTTTGCAACTCGTTGTCGCTACACTGGTGGTGGCTTTGCGGCTTTACACAAAGCTATGTATCCTAGGGAAGATGCTTGCAGAGGACTGTGAGTCGAATGCCTGCGATGAGATGTGAGACACCAAACACGCGGACTGACACAACCCAGACTGGCTGATAGCAGCATGGCTTTGCTTTATGGGCTTCCAAGTCGTCGCCTTCATGCTTGAGGAATTGCCAATGGGCGTCCATCAGTGGGACCTCACCATTCGAAAAGCGATCGAAAATGCGAAGGTATGTATTTTGACGTCTCTTGTATTCGCTCTTTGCTCGCTCTGAGAAGCTTGGTTCGTTGACATAATTGCCTACAGCTTTTCGATATAGCAGTCACGATCTACGCCGTTACCCTCATCCCACTCAAGGTCACACTTATCTTGCAAATCCGACGTATTTTCACGCCGCATGACCGGTCACTCAGAACACGCCCCGCGGTACTTTGGGTCATCGACAGTTTCCTGGCCATGAATGTCATGTTCTACATCGCGCTCTTCCTCCTTCAATTCCTGGCCTGCCGGCCCCTGGCACATTCTTGGAACCCTCTTATCCCGGGAACATGTGCAACAGACAAGATGGCCGTACATATTGTCTCGGCTGCCATCAATCTCGCCAGTGATCTAATCATGGTCATTCTACCTCAGCCAGTAATATGGAAACTCAACTTAACACAGAAGCGAAGATGGGGCCTGAGTGCTGTGTTCTTATTGGGCGGCCTGTAAGTCATCGCAGCAACGAGCGGGTTTCTACATACTGACTTGACTCAGCGCATGTGCTGCCTCGGCAGTCCGTCTTTACTATGCCACCATCTTGTACCGCTCAAAAGATCAAACCTATCAAGGGGCACTCATGGGCAAATGGGCTGAGCCTGAAATGGTGTTCGGCTTTCTGGCAGCCTCTCTACCTGTGCTACCAGCGTTCATCAAACATGTCCGAGGCACGGCACTTGGGCTCAAGATGCGCGGGCTGTGGACTTCAAGCCCTCTAACGGATGCGAGATCCAGGACAGAGCCTTGCAATGGGAGCAATGGACCAGACATCGTGACGATTGGGAGTTGTGGGAGAGGTGGAGAGAAGGGGAACAGAATCATGAAGGTCATAGAAACGGATATCGAGTTTGAAGAGTTGACGCGGCAGTCGAGAGACGAGACAGGGCTCACGGTGGAGGAAAGCAGAGCATCGAGCAGTAAGATAGATGAGAAGGCGCTTGTAGTGGGGAGAAGCAGAGCGTCAAGCCCAGGGAGGGATGAAGAGTGGGGTATTGGGGCAATGGAACTGCGGCAGAAGGGCAGCGTCGGGCCCTTGAGGCAGTGATCGCTGTAGCAAGTATTATCCTTATTTGATGTTCTATCTACCTCTCGTGGCTGATTGAAGAAAATGAGCTCATTCTACAAACCTCTTCATGAATGCCAAACTCTCGACAATGCCATGACCATAACCACGGTCACACAACCTCAACCCGCTTCGGCTGTAGCCCTGGTAAGTCGCCACAATTTAGGCACCAAATTGCATGCAGCTCACACCTCTTTCTGCACGTGGCATAGCGCACGCTCTTGGTGCCGGTAATAAAGGTGATGTACAGTTCGTAGTTGCTATGCTTAGACCTCTTACTCCATCCCCTCGGCACCAAAATGCGCCCTCAACATCCCGGCAAATTCCTCTGCCCCACCAGCCTTAAAATGATTATCCTTCCCGCCGGCCGTTTTCTTCGCAAACTTGGCCGCTCTTGCCACCATCTCCTCCTCATATGCCCTGACCGCCACATCCAAACCCTTCTCCCCTTTCCAGGCATTCACGATCTCTCTTCCCAGAACCAACGCATCCATCATGCCAACATTGACACCCACGCCCGCAAACGGCGTCATCAGATGCGCAGCATCACCGACTAATGTGGCACCCTCGTGATGCTCCCAGCTGAAACCGACGGGTAATTCGTACAGCGGGCGCGCCGTAAGATCATCGCTGGTCTCTAGAAACATGCGTTGCAGATCTGGATGGACATGACGGAAGTAACCTTCCATGAGTGCTGTGCGCGCCGCCGGTCCACGAGCCCAGTCGATCCCGCACGAGCCAAGGAACTCTTCTGGCGCGCGCAGACAGGCATACACTAGAAGAGCCCCGGCGTCGCTGCGCTGTGCGGTCAGAGCCGTGTCGGCGCCCAGGGCGAATAGTGTACCCTGTCCGACGAAGGCTTCCAACCACGGGTTGCTGTGGATGTTGGACAGACTCGCGGTGGCTATGGAGATGCCTGAGTAGTGCGGTTTGGTGGGGGAGAGGAGGGCCCTGATGGTGGACCATGCGCCGTCGGCGCCGATGACAAGGTCGAAGGGCCCGGTTGTGGTAGCGTCGGTGAAGTGGAGAGTGTGTTTTGTGGGGTCTGCAGGGGATGGGATGATTGATGCAATCTTCTTGTTGAAGGTGATGTAATGGGGATTGAGGTTGGTGTGAAGGAGATTGACCAGCGCACGGCGGTCGACTTCGGGACGACCATTGAACTTGTCGGCTTCATTAACTTCGCGCTTATCGATTGTGTTGCCGTCCCAGAGAACGTCACCGGCAAGATTGAGGATTTTGAGCACATCGGATTCAGGGCGTGCAGACTGCTTAAAGGCTTCCCAAAGCCCGGCTTCTTTCAGAGCGAGCTGGCCACCCTCGGGATGGAGATCGAGGGAGCCACCTTGGCTTCTTATCTCTGGTGCTGCTTCATATATGGTGAAAGTGACGTTGTAATTTTGCAGGATGTTGGCTAGAGTCAAGGAGACGGGTCCTGCGCCGCAGATAGCAATTGTGGGGTGTGATGGAGTTCGCATTTTGGTCTACTCAAACCTCGCAGGATTGTCTGTGTTCGTTCGAGAAGAAGGACTTCCGTTGTTTTGCGGTAGATGTTGGAAGTGTAAGCAGGCTGTTCTTGGTGGCACAGGCTCGACCGATAACTCCTCTGCCTGGCAATGGCCCATCGTACATTTATGGATACATTTCGATGGCCGCCTGATCCGAATGTGAGCATCTCGGGCGCGAGTAATGCGGCTTTCGTTGCTTCGGCTCCAAGCTGTAGGGACAAACGGTCGCAGGTGGCTGCTGTTCGGGTCCTACGTTGTCTCTCGGGCCCGAGAACACGACACCGGGCAGTCTGTTAGCGAACAGCTGGAGCCACTACAACGCCAGCTATAGATCGGTCTGGCGAGACATACGTCTTGTGCTACCAGCCTTAAAAGTGTATCTGCATGTTATTTCAAGCTTTGTTGTAGGCTTTTTCAAGCTCTGCATAGTAACCACTTCTCTTCCTCGCCGCGTTTCGCTCCCATCTCAGCTTCTCCTCCTGTCTTCTCCGCTCTTTAGCGCGCTTCTGTACATCGCTCTGCATCTCAATCCACTCCTGTTTCGTGTTCTGCTTTTGCTTCTTTTGTTGATTGTCGAGGAGTTGCTTGAAGAGTTTCGGTACGCCAAGGAAATAGAAGAGAACGAAGTTGCCAACGAGGATGGTCGCGATGAGCAAAAGAACGAGTGCGGTCCTCATCTTCAGTTAGCGACAGATGCATAAAGCGACCGAGATGATGAGAAGTTGTCGTCTATTGATGTGACAGGATTTGACAATATTGCGCGCGATTTGGCGAAGATTTCGTTGTTGCGACGTACAAGCCTGGTACCACGTGACGTCACAGATCCCCAAAGTTGCTCAATTCTCCTTTGAAAAGTATGTCTTTTCGTGAGTATTAGAACCTGAAATATTTTCTCGTGTTTGATGCAACTAGAAATTTTTTCAATCGTATAGTTCAGTATGCGGTATGTGCCGGTTCCGCGAAGAAATACCTTTAGACGCAGCTGCTGCACCAGGTCTGAGCAGGTAGTCGCCTGGCAAAATGTAATGTCAGACTTGTCTCTTGCTACAGTGAGGTCGCTATAGTAACTAGTATTCACTAGTCGCTCCTATCTGTGTGCCTGACGTAACTGGACATGTTCAGAATATCTAAATAGTTGCTTGGAGGTGGTAGGTTGCAGTAGAAATCCATGGCAAAATGGTGATAAGATGATTGGCGAGTACAGTTCCATACAAAGGTCACGACCAAACGACGAGTATTGAAGTTAGAGATCTCATTACTTCGACTAATCATACAACAGCTGTTTGCGAAAGAGTAACGCTCACTGACAAAGGAAAACCTTGCTGAAGAGCTGGCGGTGAACTGGGACTAAGCCCAGCCCTTTTCAACGAGAACGCTGCAAATCATTACATCCGAACCGTCGACCTCCAGTCTGAGCACCTTGAATGCTGACCTTCAAACCCCCCGATCTTCCAGCCAGATCACAAAGCCCCCATCCTGTCGTGTCGATGGTATGTGGTATCATTTTTGGGCGACAGAAATTCCTCAACTTCGTACCGCTTCGCTCAGATCTATCAGGCGAAACATTTATTTGTTACCGCCAAGCAGACCGCCAACAAGAGGGATGTTGCTTGCGGCGTTTCCGCCCTTCTTCTTCTTCTTGTCATCACCACCGAAGAGACCACCGAGGCCAAGACCGCTGAGCAGCTTGTTGATTCCAAGACCACCCAGAAGGCCATTGACGAGGCCACCAAGACCAAGACCGTTAAGGAGCTTGCCGACAAGGTTGAGAACACCAGTCAACAGCAGACCAACAGCGGCGATGATCTGGAACAGAGGCTCGGTGAGCAGACCCCAGAGGGGGTTGAGCTTCTTCTTGGCATGGGGCATGTCGGAGATCTTCTTCTTCGCGTTGTCGATGGTAGTGACAACAGAAGAAGTAAGCTCCTTCAAGCAATCGGCAAGCTTGTACTCCTCAGGTGTGGCCTCACCAGTCTGCTGGCGGCCCTTAGCTTGAGCGGCGATGCGGCCATCGGGGTCGAGACCACGCAGGGAGCCGTTGCACTCGTTGAGGATGCGACCACCCTCCTCGATGAGAGGCTTGACGTTGTTGACCAACTCGTCCTCGTCGAGCTCGTCGCGAGGTGTGCGATCGGCCTTCTCGATGTGCTAGTAGATGATTAGTATATGACTTTGGAAGAACCGATGGACTGGGACTTACCTCAGTGATCTGCTTCATGACAGGCTGGACACGCTCCAGAGTCTGCTGGCAGATAGCAGCCATCTTGTTTGCAAGCTCAGAGTCTTCACGGCGCTGCCTCTCCTCATCACTCTCATCCTCAGGGATGTCTTCCTCCTGGATATTACCCAAGAGAGTGACCTCACCGACCTTGTTGCCGTCGTTGTCAACAACATAGCCGTTGTCGTCAATCTCAAGACCAGCACAGTGACCAAGGTCACCAGCAGTGAGACGACCAATGATGTCACCGTTCTCGTCGCGGACCTCACCCTCCTTGTTGACGTGCATGCCAGACATGGGGTTAATCTTGCGCTCCTTCTCCTCAGGCTCCCAGCGCTCGGCCTTACCAATGACGTTGCCGTTCTTGTCGTTGATGTCGCCATCCTCATCGACGTGGTGACCAACAAGCTTCTTGATGTCACCCTCGATGACACGACCAATGATGGAACCATCGGCAGTCTGGATGGTGCCATCCTTGGCAACACTGTTGTTGTCGAAACCAGCGAAGGGACCCTCAGGTCCAGACGAGGCGCCGTGCACAAGCTCGGCCTTGCCGACAATGTTACCAGCGTTGTCCCAGATTTGGCCCTTACCGTCAACCTTCTTGCCGACAAGGGTGGCTGGGTCGCCTTCGGAGACGCGACCCAGGATGGTGCCGGAAGTGTCGACGACATTTCCAGCCTTGTTGACTGTGCAGCCAGCAAGAGCGGAAAGGTCGACTTCCTCCTGCTCCTCCTCCTCGAAGGGCTCAGCATGGCCCTTGACGTTGCCATACTTGTCAATGATGTCGCCATCCTCATCGACGGAGTGGCCAACGAGCTTCTTAGCATCACCCTCGGTGATCTGACCAACGCGGTTGCCGTCGTTGTCTTCGACAAATCCGTCCTTGACGACACGGAGGCCTTCGAAGCCAGCGAAAGGTCCCTCTTGACGAGTGACACGCTCGTTATCTGGAATCAACTCGCAGCGTCCAACAACCTTGCCAGTGTCTCCGTGGATGAGACCCTCAGCATCAGACTTGCGGCCAGCAAGTTCCTTGAGGTTACCCTCAACGAGCTTACCGACAGGAATGCCCTCACCGTTGACAAGGTAGCCCTGTTTGTTCAGGGTGAGTCCATCAAGGGCAGAGAGGTCGGCCTCTTCGGGCTCCTCCTCATCCTCGAGTGGCTCAGCGTGGCCCTTGACGTTGCCGAACTTGTCGAGAATATCTCCGTCCTCATCGACGGACAAGCCGACAAGGCGCTTGGCATTGCCTTCAACGACGGTGCCGACAACGTTGTCATCAGCATCGGCAACCTTGCCGTCAGCGATGACGCGGAGACCTTCGAGACCGCCGAAGATACCTTCAGGCTTAGACTCGCGCTCGTTCTCGGGGATCAGCTCACAGCGACCAATAACCTTACCGGTGTCGTTGTGGATGAGACCCTCACCATCAGACTTGCGGCCTGAGAGCTCCTTGACGTTGCCCTCAACTAATCGTCCAACGGGAATACCGTCCTGGCCAACGAGCTTACCCTGCTTGTTGAGTGTAAGACCGTCAAGGATAGAGAGGTCATCGGGAGTCTCCTCCTCAGGCTCCTCCTCCTCGATGGGTTCGGCGTGTCCCTTGACGTTACCGAACTTGTCAAGGATATCACCATCCTCGTCAACTCGGAGACCGATGAGACGCTTAGCGTTGCCCTCGACAACCTCACCAACGATGTTCTCATCCTCATCAGCGACCTTGCCATCAGCGACAACACGGAGGCCCTCGAGGCCACCGAAGATGCCCTCAGGCTTGCTCTCGCGCTCGTTCTGGGGAATGAGTTCGACGCGGCCAATGACGTTGCCGGAGTCATCCCAGATCTGACCGTTGTCGTCGATCTGGCGTCCGTTGAGCTCCTTGGGGTTGCCTTCGACAAGACGAGCGATGGGCACGCCCTCGTCGCCAATGACGTTACCCTGCTTGTTCACAGTCTTGCCCTTGAGGGATGAGAGATCCTCTGGCTCCTCCTCAGGAACCTCGTCTTCCTCGTAGCGCTCAGCGTGGCCGACGACCGAGCCCTTCTTGTCGAGGATGTCACCGTCTTCGTCGACTGCGCGGCCAATGAGCTTCTTGGCGTCACCCTCGACGACCTGTCCGACACGGTTGCCGTTCTCGTCCTCGACGTAGCCGTCCTTGACGACGGTCAGTCCGTCGAGACCAGCGAAAGGTGCTTCATCCTCGGCGTCCTCCTGGGGAACAGTCTGGGCACGACCAATGACCTTGCCCTTGTTGTCCCAGAACTGGCCTTCAGCATCGCAGGTGATGCCAGACTTGGACAGCTTCTTTGCATCGCCCTCGGTGAGCTCACCGATGATGTTGCCGTTGTTGTCGATGATCTTGCCGGACTTGTTGACAGTGAGTCCGTCAAGGGCAGACAGAGGTGGGAGGTTGCTCTCAGCAGACTCTTCGGCATCCTCAGCAGCCTCTTGAGCGTCCTCGGCGGCATCCTCGGCGTCCTCAGCAGCATCCTCAGCCTCGTCGACCTGCTGCTCGACCATCTTGGGGAGAGTCTTGACCTTGCCGATGACGTTTCCGTCCTTGTCAAGCACCTCGCCCTTCTCGTTGATCTTCTTGCCGGCGCACTCGCTGACCTCGCCCTCGGCAAGTTCGCCAATTGGCTCACCGTCCTCATCAAGGACCTGGCCCTTCTTGTTGACCTTCAAGCCCTCAAGAACGTCAAGGTCAGGAGTGACTTCAACTTCCTTGACCTCGGGCTCAACCTCGCCAAGACGCTCCTTGAGCTCCCTCTGAGCTTCGAAAGCAGCCTCGCCAGCAACGACTTGGACCTTGCCGATAGGCTTTCCATCCTTGTCAAGGACTTCGCCCTGTTCGTTGATCTTCTTACCGGCGCAGTCCTTAACTTCGCCTTCGGTGAGCTCACCAATCTCCTCACCCTCAGAATCAAGGACCTTGCCCTTCTTGTTGACCTTCAGGCCGTCGAGGATGCGGATGTCCAGAGCGCCCTTAGCGGAATCCTTGAGTTTCTCGGCGGCGCCCTCAGCAAGCTCGACGCTTCCAAGAACGTTGCCCTCCGAGTCGACGACCTCACCCTTCTCGTTGACAGTGAGACCCTTCAGGTCCTTGACATCGCCATCGAAGTCCTCTCCAACCTGGCCAACGACTTCGCCGTCGTCGTTGAGAACCTCACCTTCGGAGTTGACCTCAAGACCCTCGAGGGCCTCGACGCCAGGAAGCTCATCCTCGACGTCAGCAGCCTGGTCCTCAACGTTGCTCTTGGCACCGTCGACGGCATCCTGAGCGCCGTCCTTTGCGTCTTCAGCGGCGCCCTTGACACCATCGACAGCACCCTCCTCCTCGTCGTCGTCGTCAACAAGGTCAGCGGCATCAGGGTGGATCTCGGCGCGAGCGAGCACGTTGCCGTCCTCATCAAGGATCTCTCCGTCCTCGTTGAACTCCTTGCCTTGGATGTCGGACGGATCGCCCTCAACCAAGTGGCCAACGAAATCACCTTCCTCGTTCAAGATTTGACCAGTCCTGTCAGCGGTCATACCCTTGAGGATGCTGAGAGAAGGCATCTTAGAGTCAGAGCCAGTGCCCTTGAACTCGTCGGGGATCTGATCCTCGGAGAGAAGCTCGCAGCGACCAACGAGGTCACCATCGTCATCGAGGATCTCACCATTGTCACCAATGGGGTAACCAGCGAGGTCCTCGGCATCGCCTTCAACCAAACGGCCGACAGGCTTGCCATCCTTGTTGATGATACCCTCCTCGTCGACTTCGAGACCCTTGAGGAGGCTCAGATCGAGACCGCCGGTCTGCTCTTCAACGGAATCCTTGACGTCGTCGGCTGTGTCGTCAACGCTGTCCTTAGCATCCTCAGCGGTATCCTTTGCGTCGTCAGCCGCGTCATCGGCGGTGGCCTTCGCATCGTCGACCTTGCCCTTGGCATCGCCGGCGGCGTCGTCAGCCTTGCTCTGCACATCATCGGCAGCGTCTTCAGCTGTGTCCTTGCCCTGCTGAGCTGTGTCCTTCGCGGCCTCGGTCGCATCGTCAGCAGCGTCAAGAGCAGACTTGTCCTTAGATTGCTCTGAAGCATCCTCTACAGCACCCTTGGGGTCCGTGGAGGCCTTGCTCGCGAGGTTGGAGGCACGACCAGCGAGGCCACGAGCGCCGCTCAATGCGCCTTCGCCAGCCTTGCTGGCAGTGTCCGTGGCGTCATCCTCGGTGTTGTCGACTGTGTCCTCAGCATCGTCGCCAGCCTTCTGTGTGGCGTCGTCTTCGGTTTCTTCAGTCTCCTCATCATCGTCATCATCTAGAGGCTTTGGCTCAGCCTCGGAGAGCTCGTCGCCCTTTTGGGATACCTTGCCAGTTGTGTCTTCAGCAGCATCTTGGGCATCATCTGCGGTATCCTTCACCTGCTTCTTTGCGTCATCAGCAGTGTCTTCCGCCTTCTTCTGAGTATCCTTTGCGGTGTCTTCGGCGGTATCCTTGGCATCTTCGGCAGTATCCTTTACTTGCTCCTGAGCATCTTCGGCGGTGTCTTGAGCCTGGTTTTTGGTGTCCTCGACAGCGGACTGAGCCTTCTCAGAGACATCAGATGCCTGTGATTGCGGCTTGTTCAGCTTGGGAGCTGACTGCTGGGGCTTCCTGCCGAGCTTGGTAGGAGTGCGGGGGGTGTCACTCTTTCCTGCAGCGGGAGAAGGCATGTTGGTGTCGTTAATGAGAAATTCGTTAAAATTAGATTTCGTGGGGGTTCGTTGACTCGTAGCAGAGATGTTACTGCTGATAGATCGTGAGCGGATGGAGCGGGGGGAATTCCTATTAGGCGTCGGGGGGAACGAATAATAGGTGTAAGAGTTTGAGGAATTTTCTGTCATGTATCAATTGACGAATGGGTCGTCTTTGTATCTGGAAGAAAAGAGCAAGGATATCAAGGCAGGCTTGCATTTATGAGGTCAAATTGGGACAGATGAGCGATTCCTCAGTATGACGTCGATCTACAGCACTCCAAAAGGCATGTAACAGGGGGAGCTCGCGCCACAGGAAGGAGAGTTGGGCCAGCAGAACCTGTTTTGCTGCTCACGACTGGAGCGTGTACGACAGACCGCAACGAACCAGACGTTAGTTGCGTCACTTGCTCCAGCCTTGAGCGGGGCGACGCTCCAGTCTCACGGAGCAATGATGAGAGAGCTCCACAGTGAGGTGACAAGCGCGGGTATGAACTGCAACAGGGGTCGGGGAACTGTGGCTGGAAGTGGGATGCAGACCCATCGTCGATGGCTGCAGTAAGCGGCTACCAAGTCAAGGATACACCGGCGGCAAGTGAGCTTAGAACGTGTTTGAGGTGGAGAGACGACAGATATCTTTCGATAACCTCCTAGACCCGGAATGCTTCAGTAGAATCTTCGACAGCATCATGACTTACTGTCAATACCATCAACAGCAGCTCACCACATTCAGATCAAGCAGCTTCTCCTCACACCACACCTCTACCGCCGTTCAGCCACACTCTGACACAAAACCTGTTGTTCTCCCGCTGTACAGTGGGCGATCCAGACCCGATCGACCACATCGTAAGCCCTCTCCACCAAACTCCAAAGATCGGAAACGAGTATCCCTGACGCTGCCGCATTCCGCTCCTATGAGAAGCCTGCAACGCGCGGAGGCTGTCAAGAGAGAGCAGGTCTTGCCGTGCCATTGACCAAGCAGGTTGTGGCATCCGCTGAGTGATGTAGTTACAATGACGTAGCGTGCCGGGACCCACCCCTGCGCGAACGCTCGCTTACGACGCGCCATCTGCACCTCCCATGTTCCTCGGACGCGACGCACCTGGATTGAGTTCGGGATGCGGGATGGAAATTGGACGGGAAGCCCTGCTTGCTGCTGGTGATCAGGAACATGTTGAGGCGAAATAGACCCCAGAAACCTCAACTTTTGGTATCAAAGACCAACCGACGTTCCAACGCGAATAACCGTCGAACGTTAGCTCAGCCCGTGGAACCGTTCAGGGCACGCGAGACGCGACGTTTGGCCCGAAGCCGTTGAGATCGCGATGCTGGGTCCGCTAACTGCAGCGCCGACAGTTTCGTCACACTGAGCTTCTGCTGGGAAACAGCCGGCCTTTGCGGTGTGCAACGGACACGCACGGAGCATCCACGCAGATACGAGCAATGAGCTGTCTGAGCACAGCAGCAATGGTCGTACAGCAGTATTGCCTCGTCGATGTATCGCGGCTGCCCATCGTAAGGCGGCGTGGCATCGGTACCTGCAGCAAACGCTTGCTGCACACCTACCTTGATCTGAGTCTTACAAAATGCGTTGTTGACATTGTTGACAGGCGGTAAACGTGTCTCACAGCATTACAAGGATCCATTTACACCCAAGCATGATGCACAGCAGCATTTGGTATGCAACTCAATTGTCCAATCACAGGGTACGGGCGACGATCCCCAGCCAGCGGAACCACCAAGCCATCGACCCGCGTGCAGACATTGACAGCGTCTAGCGTTCCATTGAAGAGATGAGTGTACCAAAGAATTACGCGTCAAGAAACCTGCTCCGAAAAGACACGTCGAGACATCTTGCATAGCGTACCACTGTGCCAACATTGAAAATAACATGGCAAATCGTGAGATTCGCACGAAGAAATGTATCTTTTTGCACTTGCAGATCGAAGGGTCCAAGACCCACCATGATGTCAAGTCATGCCCCAGCTAACCGCATCACGGCATCACGGGCGGCCGCGTGGGGTCGGGTAGACCTGACCTCTGATGCAGTGCCCATCTCCAACGGTAGGTACTTCCTACTTCTTCTAGGATCAGCATCCTTGATGTTTGTAACGTGTGCGGCGAAAGCCGAAAGCCTTCTGAAACTCTGCTCTACTTACACGTCGATCGAGATGGGAAAGTGAACTGCAAGGGTTTACGAAATGATGCATCGTAGCGCCGAGATGCGTGCTCGCGGCGTGTGCTCACAAGCATGCGGAATGTTGCATGGTAGGATACATGCGATCGCAATCAACATGGCAGAGAGTATGGGCAAGGCCTGATAGAACCTTCAGACGACCTACCGTCCTGCGGTCTACTGCTTCTACAGCCGCCAACATGCAATGACTACACCATTGCTTACTGACCGATGAGCAACAACACGCGAGACTCGGCAGAGCTTATGCAGGAACACCCCAGGTGGCTTTCTCGAGAGGCCTGTCCCGCCAACGCTGCGGCGCCTCCACCGTGCGATGATGCGCGTCCCCAGTCCAGGCTGTTCAGGATCGAGATGGACGAAATGGTCTCGACATGGTTCAGAAACACTCCCGCAGTACCATGCTACAATCCTGCTCACCATCCCGATGGTACACTATGAAAGGTGTTACGAAGTCGCAACGATAATATGTGTAGGCCAAGACGTCTAGAACATGAGCTCTAGGGTAGTAACATCACTCGAAGAGAGCTGGAACAGCGCTTAACGATGCATCATGGTGGCTTCACAGAACCAGAAAAGGTATCATTAGATTAGGTATGATATAATCAAGCAGTAACACCACTCGCCGCCTTAGGCTGCGACGCACTCTTGGACAGGGAATCTCTCCTACCATCCGGTGCAATACCGCTCTCGACGTCCTGACCGGACCGACTCAGCACCTTCTTTCTCCGCGATTGCTTCGCCTGTTCCTTCTCGCGGGTATGGGTATCATCCTTCTCTCCACTTCCACTGATCTTCTTCCATATTCTGCGCTTCCAACTTCTTTGTTTCCGCTCAGTTTCCTCCTTCTCTGCTTGTTCGGCAAGTAACTGTCTTTCTCGCTGCGCGCTCTGGCTGTTGTCTTTCTGCTCTTCGACTTTCTGTTCGTAAATCTCTGGGTGCACGACCTTCGTTTCGACATCTTTGACAGCACCAACGCCTTTCTTGACCTTCCGTCGCGTCTTGACGTACGCCTCCAGTCCCACCAAAACAGCATATGACCTCGAGATGCTGACTCGGCTCATATCGACGCCATTGTCTTGCATGTTGTGCACAAATGCACGGAAGTTCTTGGTGGGCGGACGGTAATGTCCTGATAGCGGAGATAGCCGCCGCAGCTGACCATCTTTGATACGAACAAGACCCGCTGCTGAGATTCGCGCGCCGTGAAGAAAGGACGAATGCTGGAACGAGCCAGATTGTTTGATACCGATGTACAATCGGAACGACGTGTCGGCAACCTCACTGTTGTCAGCACGAGTAATCAGTGGCTAATGAGATGTTACTCACAAAGATCCACGAATTTGGTTTGACCGAACTGCGCAGCAGATGGTTCAAGATCGTCGCCGCAGACACATGTTTGATCTTGCTGAGCCCCTTCGCCTTGTCCAAATCCTCATTCACATAGTGCTCGCCCTCAACATCACTGTGTTCCTCAGAGTCACTCGAGCTGCTCGACGTTATGGACGAGCTTCTTGAGTGTCTGAAGTTCTTACTCTGCCCATCGTGCAGCAACTTGCCATGCGGTCCATATGCAGGTGTGTCGTCGTCTACAGGCACGATACCGTTGACGCTATCTTTATACTGGGTTGTCGTGTTGATTCGTTCGCCATTCTTTGCCCAGCACAGTCGACCTTCCTTATCGAACTTGACCAGATAGTTCAACCGCTCTTCGCGCGACAGATATCGAACTTGCTCCTTCTCAAGTCTTTCTCTCGAGACAGTCGGATGCTCGAAATTTCGTCCGTCGCCTTTGTCGAGCCAGTAGAAGAAGTTCTCGTGCGTCTCTACCTTCTTCCATTCCTCGTGGTACGCGCGCAGATTGGAGCCGTATCGATGCTTCTGGTCCACCATCTCTAGGAAATACTGCAGGTCCATCATCTTTGCTGTCTTGTCGCGCTCAGACTTTTGCTCGCCATTCCTTTTGCGTTCCTCATCACGCTCCTCAGGTGAACGTGAGTCATCACTGTCTGAGTAGGATACATCAGGCGCATCGTCTGCGCCTGCTCGGCGTGCGATCTCACCCACACGCTTCCACTTGTTCCGTGCTGCTTCTGAGTTTGCGCGCGCATGGTCCTCGGGTGTCGCCAACTGTTGCCGGTCTGGTTCTGCATCTGCGCGGGACTGCAAGCGTGTTGTCTTGCGCCATTTCGCTGGGTGACGGTTAGGAAGCGCTGAGAGCGTAGAGGAGGTAGGCTAACCGTCTCGTACAGCCTATGCAATTGTCAACTATATGATCTCGGCGCAAATAAGTGTGGGAAGTGTACTTCTGCCCAGCGTGCACTAGCATCCAGCCCTATGCCCTTCAACTGTCGGCGTTCTCTGTACCCGCGATAGTTGCGCTGGATTAGCTGTGCCGCTTGTTGCTCCGCATATTCGGTGTCCTGGTCAGACCTTTTTGAGACAGCAGTCGCTGCACAAGCAGCCCCGGTCTCTGCCATCTTCCAGAAAGCTATACTGATGTAGAAGAGACATTTGATGTTTACGCGTGGGGAGTGGTGACAGGCGGATCGGTCGGCGGGGCTGGAGCTAGAGACCCTGGGCTGGAATCCTGGTTCAACGGCTACCCGGCATGAAACGTCATCTTCTCGGACACAAATGGAAAATTGCGGCTTTCAAGGAAGGAGAGACGCGTGTTCAGGCCTCTAAGCTGACATAGAAATCCATAATCGGCAACAGTGATCAGTGGCTTTTCGTAAAGGCGGTCGCTTGGGATCGCTGCGCTTTGCAGATCGTCGACGGACATGTGATAGGAGCGGAGACTTCTCTGGACAGGTACCACAGTGGTGCAAGTGCAACTGTAGATGTAGTCGAGCAAAAACCATCGTTGCTATCAGTCCTTCATCCAAGGACGCACAAAGTGCTCGGACGTATTCTGACACTTGTAAGGTCGAATCGGATGATGTTGCCATGTATCGTTTCACCAATCTCCCAGCCTAAACTGTCTTTCTGCTTACCACCAATAATCCAGCACGTAGAAGAACGTGCTCTAGCCAGACGCTAAAGCCACGCCGAAACTTTAGGAGGTGAGTTACGATGCTCGAGCCGTTGACACTGGGCGTCCTCTTCCGACAGATTGTCAGTCTAGGCATTTTCAATTTGATATGGCGAAAGATATTCTGCTGATGGATATCAGCCAGTCGAGACATCGCCAGAGAAGTTCCTTTGAATTTGCACAAGCCTGACAAGTCGGCTTGTGACGATGCTAGATCATCACCTGGAGCACAGATTTCTGACTTTGATATGGCAAGGCCGAAGGGTTTGGGATTGCTAAGAGCTGTTACTCTCGACGAGCTTCACTTCTTCCTCTTTACCCTACACGTAACCAGGATCGGTTCTGAGGTTGCATCATTGAGCTAAACAAGTACGTTGTTCTTGCTTGACACCGACGGTGAAGGATTCCACTTCACATTTGCTACCTGGCCTTCACGCTCTCGCGTTGTCGACGTTTTTCCAATATTGAAGCATTGCTGACGATGCTAAAGGTGATGTTCGCATGAGGGTAGACAGTGCGGAGAAAAGCTTCCAATTGAAACTTGTACTTAACGCCATTCTTGTAGTACCCCACCTTCATTGGGTGCATGTACTGTACACCGTAATCATCTCTCTATATTCCAACAATCTCGATGTTCTTGGCCGAGAACTGCGGGTGACTGATTGACTTGAGGAAATCGAGAAACTCGTCCACATCAGCGCGTATAGCAAACTCCCATTCGTCTAGCATGGAGATGGACTTGTACGTGACAATCCTGAATGTTGTTCTCGTGTAGAGCAGTTCGACAGTGTCTGCGCGGAGCTTGCGGCATGTGCTTGGTAGCGCGCAAGGACGAGGAGTCGTCGCGTCGACGAGGTACGCTCTGCCGTTGGTATTTGTGATCTCGAGGACTTGGTGGCTGTATAAGTAGTCATATATGATGTCCAGGAGTTCTTGAGGAAGCTGCAGTAGGCCCTGCTTGGAGTTCTGTATCTCTCTGGGGATGTCTCAGTATGAGTCGATAACCTATGATAGAAAGCTTACAGTCGGTCAGCCTTGGCCTTACTGTTGGCAGAGTCCAGGCTGATACGTAGATCCATGGTGGCGATGGCGTCGTCTATAAGAGACAGCGGTGACCTCTTGACCGGAGAGACATCTTCATCCACCAGTACTTTGCGTTTCTTAGGCATCTCGACCAAGTCGACCCATTGCTGGGTGTACTTGTTGCTGGAAAGGTTTTAAAAAAAACCTACGAGCTGAAGGTGGCTGACTAAACTGTGTTTAACAAGCGATCGTTTCGTTCATCATTCATAGTGAAGGTGATGCCTCCAAAAGATTTAATCTACGTAATGAGAATATCAGAAACGGTCAAAAAAAACTTTTGCAATGACAGCGAGATTACCTTCATTCGAGACAGCTATGACATGTTGCATCCTATCGGATGGCTCGTCAGAGCTGGCAAGGCGCAGTATGGTCTCGGTGAAAGGAAACCCAGCAGAGGCAACTGCCTTGCAATCACTCTCTAGTCAGGGTGCGGAAATGTCTGGGTCACTCTGCCCTCACTCTCGCTTTCACCAAATAATATTCGCCAAGCCACTACCAACACACACTCTGTTTATCTGTTTGCATTTTACTCTGCGGAGCACTCTACAAGCACCTCTCTGTACCGCGATCAGCAACGACGACGACCCAACAGAGTCTTGGACCGCCGTAAAGCGATCAAGGATGGGCTATAGGAAGGCACAACAGGACGCAAAGCGGCAATTGGGCAGACACCAAGCGACCGAGGCCGCGAAGAGGCGAACAGAGCGGTACAGTTTCAACTCGTCCATGGCAATAGCGCATCCGCTGACTATCGGTCAGTACCAAACATAATGCAGAGACCGTAACATTCCTTCGTCTCCCTGGCGAGATACGCAATATGATATACTCATATATCTACACGGGCGAAATAGAGCCAGTGCAAGTGCACAGGGTTGTCAAAGTTGATTATCCCGGCGCAAGCCTGCTCCAAGTCTGTCGACAGATCCGACAGGAAGCCTGGGCGTTCCACACAAACGCAGAGCTTCGTCTCCACGTCGAATCAACCGAGCACTCTTCTGTGATTCAATACATCAGATATCCAGATGCTATCAGAACAGTACTGTTTTGGTCAAGCGGTTTCTGGGGAATCGCATGGGGACTTGGTTGGCTCAGCATGCCTGCAGCCATGCGTTTCTTGCGCCAGCTGCCACGACTTCAAGTTGTTGAGATTACGAACTACTGCAAACGACCTGTTGTACCGGACGATGTGAAGGATGCTCTAAGAAACCTCTGGAAAGAGAAATTGAGTCATCTCATTCACACCCAAAGACCAGACGTTCGGGTCGAGTTTCCAGAATAAGCTTTGCCATCAAGGGGAGGCCCAGGAATAAGAGTGTGCTGATGACATTGAACACATTAAGCGGTGAACAATCTTTTCGCCTGGCTATCATTCAAGGCTTTGGAGCTTGCCATAAGCTGGCGGGGAAAGCAAATAAGTAAGTTTAGGGAGATCTAATCTCTACCCCAACAGCCCTTGCCATCATCCAAGAGATCGGGAGGTAGCTTCGGAAGGTTCACTTAAATGTTACAGTGGAGCTGTAGTCATTCTGTCAAGTCAGATAGCCAATGCAACTGTATTACAGATGTCCACCCAGGCACTAACGAGTAAAAACCACATCGCAATCACACATTATCTACCTCCCTCCATGTCCTCCCCATCAGCACATTACTCTCTCCACTCCCCTCATCCACCAACTTTGCCGCCGTCTCTTTGCCTGCGACCGGCAACTTGATCTCAAACCTTTTACCCTCAGGCGCCTCCTTCCCGTCAATCGGATATTTGAATGGCACATACTCAGGAAGTAAGTCTAGCTGCTTGAGCGCCGTCGCCTGATCCCAACTAATATGCTCATGGCATAGTCTGTCACCACGCATAGCCACTATCGAGGTGAAAGGGATCTCGAGCTTCTTGCCTGTGGGCGGGATGCCGGGGAGTAGCCAGGGTACTTCCTTGTCGTGGGTTAGTGAGAAAACGAATTCGTCGATCACGCGATCTGTGCCGACGGTGCGCGAGACGAGTGAGAGTGCAGTGTCATCAGGGTTGCTAAAGATGAAATGGTGCGTGTAGAAGGCTGTAAGGCGGTCCTTGCCGATGCCACCTCTGTCTTGCGTAAGCTTGCTGCTTGCATTGACTCCACATGGTATTAAGCGTTTGCTCCAAAGCCCTACTCATAGTGAAATCGAAGAATACTCACGTCATGGTTGGAATGTGGTTCACGTAGGGCTGTGCGACCATGGTCGCCATTGTCTTCTCCACCGCACGCTCCCCGAACTCGTACAGACAGTGCTCATCCCACACAGCCTCGAGGTCAAAGTACGGTCCATTCAAGAACGGCTTGAGGAAGGCCACACTTCTCGTATGAGCGATACCCGCATTGCGCTTTGAGTAGCTAGGGTCTGCAGGAAGCACCCAGTTCGAGTCTCTTGTTGCATCCTCATAGCGGAAGGTTTTGACGATACCCGCTGGACGCGTCGAGGTGGGTGATGACGATGATGGCTCCGGATCCGGGGTCAATGGAAGTGATTCGCGTCTTGCCACTTTGGGACCAGAGACATGGACGAGCTGGGGTGGGAGAGCTGTTTCGGCCTCGTGAAGTGTTGATAGTTGACGGCCGCCGTATGACACTACAGCGAGGATCTCTGGATGCTGGATCACGCCTTCCTCGACGTAGAAGGGGACTCGGTTTATGTATGCTGGAATTAGAGTCAGTCATAGTATCTCCCATAAACGTTGAATGCAGTTGCTAAGCATCCTGTGCTCAGACGTCTTTACTTCAAGAAACTCTGTATCTACACAAAGAAAAGTCAACAACTTACAGACAACGCCAACGCCCTTGCCAAAATCACAGGTCTCACACTCTTTGAGCACATCCAACGCCTTCTGCAGTGGGAGCTCTCCGCCGTCTTCCGTCTTTCCAGGCACAAGTAGTTGCACAACAGCAAATCCCTCTTCTGCCCATTTTTGCAGAGGTGGTGGGTCCAGATGTTTCTCACTCGACTCGAGTAGGGCGTAGTGGTCGAGCACCAATATCAGACCCGGACCTTTCCCATGGCGAGATAGCGGGGGCTGGAGCGTGATGTGCGATGATATCTGCTGAGGTGAGGGGTACGAAGTGGGGCCTACTGGAGGGGTTGGAGGGGTTGCTTCACCCATTCTGCTGTTTCACGAGGGATGATAGTGTGGAGAGAATCTTCCACTTGTAATCGAACACAGAGGATGTTGGAGATGAAATCACCAAGATGCTGCGGGAGGGACGTCGGGTAGTCTAGTGGGTACAAAAGTGTGGGGTAGACTAGTTCGGTCTGCAACGGCGTCAACGTTCCTCAGCGTCGAGGGCATTGGTTGCTCATGCGCTCTATCTTCAGCACACTATCCCATATCCAGGACGGATATGCATGAGCTTGTAACATAGTCGCATCGTGCTTCTCACATGCGTTGTGCTCAGCAGGTGCTCGTACCACCGCGAGTATGCACATCACGATGAATTCGGATGCTTGTGCAACCTCTGTGACTAGACTCGTACCTGTCTGGGACGTCCATGTCTATCATACGAGCGCTGCATACGCATCAATATATTGTACATGGTCGTGGGTATCTAAGGTTTGGATGAAGGACGTATACAAGGGTTCGGGAACGGTAGTCGCTACATGTCGTACAGAGTCTGTTATACAATGCATGTCAGAGGGTGCGTACAGGATCTTGTGTTGTATCCGCAGCGTTATTTTTCGTGACCACGGGGTCATTTGGTGGGATGAGACTTCAGCTTTTTAATAGTCTCAGCAGCAACAGCAATGGCATCCTCAGGAAGGCCTGTCGGTAGTCAGTAAACAGGATCCCTTCCTTGCTACAATTCGGTATTACCTGCGACTCGCGCAACTTTCAGGGCGTGGCTCTCGCGGTTGACACCTCTCTTCAATCGATGTATGTACGAGAATTTTCCGTCTGCCTCCTCACGGACGTCGTTACAATAGCAAGCAAGCTTATCGAAGTCCTTTGTCATATCGGTAAGAGCGTGGAAGTGTGTCGCAAACAGCGTTCGACACTGGTTGACGTGGTACAGGTAATGCAAGCAAGCGTAGCCTACTGCAATGCCGTCTTCAGGAGTCGTACCACGCCCGACCTCGTCCATGATGACGAACGAGCGCGGCGTAGCCTCTTTGAGGATTTGTGCAGTCTCGAGCATCTCCACCATGAATGTAGATTGATCAAGGAAGAGGTTGTCTGCGGATCCAACTCGACTGAACACTTTGTCCACAAGCCCGATCTCCGCGTACTCGGCGGGCACGAATGACCCGGTTTGGGCAAGAACAGATATAAGAGCATTTTGACGTAGATAAGTGCTTTTGCCCGCCATGTTGGGGCCGGTTATGAGCCATATGCGCTCTTGATCGTTGAGCACACAGTCGTTAGGGGTGAACTTACGACCTTGGTCACCGCTGCTGTTTTCGACGACTGGGTGGCGCCCGCCGACGATGTTGTGTGACGTCGCCGAAGTGATGATCGGTCGAACAAAATTCTTCTCTACAGCAAGAAGGGCAAAGGCGCAGGCAACGTCAAGCTCGTCCAAAACGGCCGCATTGCGTCGGAGCCTCAGTAGGTTGCGGACAACACCTTCACGAAGCTTAGCCAAGACTGTTTGCTCCTCGTTGCGGATGCGAAAGCGGGTCTCATCCATCTGCGCACCGAGTTGTGTCCATTCCGGAACCTGGAAAGAACGCGTGGATTTGCTGCTGCTCAGACTTTTAGGATAATCAGCTGTAACACGCGACACATCTTTCCCTTTGACATGGGCAATGTGCGCGAGATTTGGTGTCCATTTTAGTGTCAAGCTAGAGGCATTCATCTGCTGCCTTAATCTCAATTCGAGTTCGGTTTTGTCATGAACCGATGAGTCCAAGGATTCGTGCAGACGGCGTAAGGCAGGGCTGGCTGTGCGATTCATAATCCAAATGTCTTCTCTTCCATCTGTTGCACTTTTGTAGCTAGCCGTGATCGCGTGGGGTTTTGGTTGAATGCGTTTCGGCATATTTTTGAGGTCTTCCTCACCTGCCTCGCGACCTAAGACATCTTGCGCCAATTCGGACATTTCCTCTGCCTGCTCATCTTGTGCTCGATGATATTCAGACAGGGCATCCTCGTCGATAGCATCCTGGATGCGCTTCGACAGCTCACGTACACCTTCAAGGTCGAATCTTCGCTCCAATACGGACATACATTGCCTACGTCGTGATTCTGATCCTTCGGCCTTTGTGCTCGGAGGAACCGTGTTTCTAAATGTCGCGTGTTCGCGAACAATACTGAATAGGTCAGATGTAGTAACGATAGTTTTCGATAGCTCCATGAGATCATCAGCATCGCCACGGCCATATGTGAACTTAGTGACCAGGCGCAGGGAATCGAAAGTCTGTCCGAGCAGCGAGATGACGTCTTGCCGGAGTTGGGGATACTCTATCATCTCTTCAACCAGATCTAGACGATCGTTGATCGTAGACAGTGACATGGAAGGTGTGGCTAAGACCTGTTAGTATGCCCGGGTGAAGAGGTGGCATTCACCTACACAAGCGTTGCGAGAGCAAGCGCGTGCCGCTCTTGGTGACCGTGTTCTTGAGTGAGTGCAACAAGCTGCCTTCGTAAGAGCCATCACGGATAGTGCTCCTTATCTCCAGTGCTCTCAAGCTGTTCTTATCAATACTCATATGATTTTCGGCCTGATGCCTGACCGGAGATTGCAAACTCGTCCGCGAACCAAGTAGTTGATGCTTAACATAGTGCAGAAGTGATCCACCGGCAGCCACTTCGCCAGGAGTGAAGTCGGTGGGGTCGAACTCATCAACCACGTCCTCCAACATAGGTGTCCATTCTTTGATGGTCAGAGGTTCATTCGCCGGTTCTTGGAAAGTTATAATGTGTCCGTCTTCTTGCAGTATGGAGACGATACGTGAGTGCTCAGCCTTTTCGAAAATGCTGTCGAGCACAATTTCCCTGGGCTTAATCCGAGCGACGGCGGTGGGTAACGATGCAATGTCAGTGCTTTGTGTAAGGAAGTCACCGCTTGAAAGGTCAATCCAAGCAAGGCCGACTTCTGTGCGAGGTAAGTTGAGCACTGAAGCTACGTTGGGACTTCCTGGGCTCTTCGTCACGGCCTTGTCTTTCTCAATTATTTCAGGATTGACGTGAACGCTGAGGAGGTAGTTGTTCTCCCATGGGTCCATGAAATGTTCATCGATGAGGGTACCAGGAGTAATAATGCGAGATACCCGCCGAGTATACTGTGGCTCGCCTTTTGCTCTACTGGGCGCTTCGTTGACGAATTCATCGCAAATCGCGACATGTTTGTTCAAGTCTTGGACTAGGATCTTGAGATAGCGATCGAGCTGATATGCAGGAAACCCAGCCTAGTGCGGTAAGCGACTGATTTAAAGGAGTCTTGCAATTGCCTACCATCGACACAGCAGGTTTCTTGCTGCCCTTTGATGGCTTGCGCTTGGTCTTCTTCAGGTTCAATAAGGGAGCATACTCGTCAGCATGTTCGAAGTAGAACTGGAATGGTCGTCAATAAAGATTATAAGCTCAGGAGTCGAAACATACTTCATAGAAGCCGCCAACTCTAGTCACCACAACACAATGGTTGAACTTAAGCATAGTATTGCGAACCTGCTGCAGCAGTGGTGGATATTCCGGCTCAGGATCATGCTGAGGCAGCAACGGATCAGAGTCAATTGGACCTTGTGGCACATCTTCAAGTTGGAGCGAGGCTTTTCGCTTGGCGCCTCTGTGCTGCAGCACTCGATCCCATGTTGAACCAGCGGATGATATTGCACGTGGTTTCGCGTATGGTCGCGTCAAGCTTGAGAAGGATCTTGATGGAGCTTCGATATAGAGTCGCGTGATCAAAGAACAATACTGCAATCGTGTCGGCTGTCTGCAACACGTCCGATGATGAGCATGCCTGAGGAGCATGTTCTTCGGTCAACTGTATTACCCTGGTACTGGAGAAGGAAGGCGCGTCTGAGAGGTCGCGTCTGCATGCGGTCTAGCGGGCTTGCGCGGGGCTCATCGGAGGTTGCTCCTCCATCATCATAGAATTCCGAGGCTGCTCGTCTCTACACTCGACACCGCATAGCAGCAATGGCACCAAACTTCGACGACACACCTATGAAAAATGACCTCATTCTTCGCACTGCAAGAGGTGGGCTGCAGTGACATTGCAAAAACTGTGGAGAAAACTGTGCTGATTCAATTGTAGGCGAGGATGTTGAGCGTGCGCCCATGTGGGTGATGCGTCAAGGTATGGAGCTATTCATTCGCACCTCGGCGCATTTTCGAAGCTAACAACGACAAAGCTGGACGTTACCTTCCCGAGTACCACCAGGAGAAGGGCAAGAATGACTTCTTTGAATGCTGTCGCAGCCCTGAGATCGCCTCCAACCTTACCCTCCAGCCAATCGACCGTTATGCCGGCCTTGTCGATGCCGCCATCATCTTCTCCGATATCCTTGTGATCCCGCAGGCCATGGGTATGGAGGTCATCATGGTGGACAAGAAGGGCCCGCACTTCCCAGAGCCTCTCCAGACACCGGACGACGAGCAATACAAGGAGGTCATGGAGCGCGACGTTGATGTGAAGGAGTCGTTGGATTATGTTTACAAGGCCATCACCTTGACGAGGAAGAAGCTCGCTGGCCGAGTCCCTCTGATTGGTTTCTGTGGTGCGCCTTGGACACTGCTGAGCTACATGGTTGAGGGTGGTGGCAGCAAGATGTTCATTCAGGTCAAGACATGGATATACAAATACCCCGAGGCTACCAAAGCCCTGTTGCAGAAGATTGCTGAGCTGTGTGTGGAGTATCTCGCTCTGCAGGTAGAGGCTGGTGCTCAGGTATGTTCCCTCGAGGTACTTGCAAACGGACAGTGCTGACAGGTTCAGATGATTCAAGTCTTCGACTCATGGGCGGGCGAGCTTTCTCCTCAAGCCTTCAAGGAGTTCTCGTTGCCGTACCTCAACCACATCGCGGACAACCTCCCCGCCCGTATAAAATCCAAGGGTCTGGAGCCGGTCCCAATGACTGTCTTCGCTAAGGGTGCCTGGTACGCGTTGCCTGCGCTTTGCGAGTCAAACTACAACACAATTGGTCTGGACTGGCTCCATGACCCTGCGGAGGCTTATCAGCTTGCTCAGTCGAAGGGCAAGATTTTGCAAGGTAACGCAGACCCGGGCATTTTGTACGGCAGCCACGAGTCGATCACCAAGGTCGTCGAGACCATGGTTGCTGGGTTTGGCGGAGGAAAGAAGGGTTGGATCGCCAACCTTGGTCACGGTAAGCTCCCAGATGTAGTATGTGGGCACGACAGCACGCTAACAAAACCAGGTATAACACCATTTGTCAAACCAGATGATCTTAAGTTTTACTTCGAGGAGATCCATAGGCTGACAACATAATCTCAAATACCATGTGTCTGCAGCTGGAGAGCTCGCATGTCCTACTGATCCTCCCCAATGTCTTCGTACCATTCTTTGGGCTTCTCCTTGATGAACTTCTGCATCAGTGTCTCGCACTCCTGATCTTGCAGAACGACGACCTCGATACCCTTACTCTTCAGATACTCCTCGCCTCCCACGAAGGTCTTGTTCTCACCAATGACGACTCGCTTGACCTTGTACATCACACATGCACCTGTACACATGTCACAGGGAGAGAGGCTTGTGTACATGGTCGCACCTTGGTAAGCCGAGGCTGGAAGGCGCCCTGCGTTTTCCAGGGCGGAGATTTCTGCCTGGTAAGGTCAGCGCCATGTCGGTCTATGGGCTGATTGATTGGGTCACCAACGTGCAAAGTAGCACTGCCCTTTTGAATGCGCATGTTGTGGCCCTGACCCAGTATCTTACCCTCAGCTGATACAAGGGCTGCGCCGATGGGAACTCCGCCTTCGCTGCCGCCTTGTCGGGCCTCGTGAAGGGCAGCTTGGAAACCCGCGTCCTCTGCAGACATAATGGAAGTTATGGGATATTAAGGACAAGTCACAGTGACATCGTATCTAGCAATAAGGGTCCAATGCCGCCAGTCGGCAATCACCGGTGCTTCCTCGCAACAATAGATAAGCTTCTGGTGATCTTGACCCTTACCGATTGGCGGGGGTGCACGGACACGTCTTCAATGGACTTGCACTTTGTTACCATCGAGCTTTGAAGAGCTTTTCCAGGATTTTTGTCTGAGATGATACGAGAAGAGGCATCTGCGATGGCGCCTGAAGTGATTACGCAGGTCTTGGAACCAGTTTCAGACTGCTTTGGGCTGTTGGGAAATCGTGGAAGGGCATAGAATCACTTAGAATCTTCTGCAGCTCGGCGCAGTCGACATCCCGGTTCACTACTTTTAAGTCACCTAGCTTTCGCCTCTTGCAGTGCCCTCACAAAACAATATTTCTGGCTATTGACAGTAACGCTCTTGTAAGTGCTATACTCATCTGATCCTACAGCAAGCAGCCCGTTTCCGGCGAGTCTCGGTCCGCGCCTTCTGTTAGAGTCTTCGGCGGCGAAATAGAAACGGGCGCCTTCCGCAAGGCTGAGGCGCTTGTTAAAGCAAACCCTAGTCCGCAACTCGGCCGCTGACATTTAATTCTCAGAATAAAGCGTTGCGTTTCCCCTTTGCTCATACCAAACCTCGAGCGACCCCGCGCACACTTTTGTGACCCCGCATAAACAGTATCTTTCGCGAACAAACGTCGCGCAGCCGCAAACATGGTGAAGGACACCAAGTTTTACGACATTTTAGGGGTAAGTGCAGCCTAGTACGAGGAATAACCCAAAGCAAGACTAATGAGGCGCAGGTGGCCCCAGACGCTACAGAGGCACAGTTGAAGTCTGCATACAAGAAGGGAGCCCTGAAATGGCACCCCGATAAGAACGCACACAACCCCGACGCCGCCGACAAGTTCAAGGACCTTTCACACGCATACGAAGTCCTCCAGGACTCGCAAAAACGACAACTCTACGACCAATATGGCGAGGAGGGTCTCGAGCAGGGCGGCATGGGCGGCGGAGGCATGGCTGCGGAGGATCTCTTCGCCCAGTTCTTCGGTGGCGGTGGTGGAGGCCCCTTCGGAGGCATGTTCGGTGGTGGCATGCGCGAGCAGGGCCCCAAGAAGGCACGCACCATCTCGCACACCCACAAGGTCTCGCTCGAGGATATCTACCGCGGCAAGATCTCCAAACTCGCTCTCCAGAAGTCGGTCATCTGCCCCAAGTGTCACGGTGTCGGCGGCAAGGAGGGTGCTGTCAAGAAGTGTGCTGGCTGCGATGGCCGCGGTATGAAGCACATGATGAGGCAGATGGGTCCTATGATCCAGCGTTTCCAGACAGTCTGCCCTGACTGCCAGGGAGAGGGCGAGATCATCCGTGACAAGGACAGGTGCAAGCAGTGCAACGGCAAGAAGACCATTATTGAGCGCAAGGTGCTCCACGTCCACGTCGACCGTGGTGTCCAGAGCGGCCACAAGATCGAGTTCCGCGGTGAAGGCGACCAGCTCCCAGGTGTTGAACCTGGCGATGTCATCTTTGAGATCGAGCAGAAGCCCCACGCCCGCTTCCAGCGCAAGGGCGACGACCTCTTCTTTCACTGCGAGATCGACCTCCTAACTGCCCTCGCCGGTGGTCAGATCCACATTGAGCACCTTGACGAGCGGTGGTTGACCGTTGACATCATTCCTGGCGAGTGCATCTGCCCTGGCGAGGTCAAGGTCATCCGCGGCCAAGGTATGCCGTCGTACAGGCACCACGATCACGGCAACCTGTACATCCAGTTTGATGTCAAGTTCCCTGAGCGTCTTGGCGGAGAGGACGGCGCACCGATGACACCTGAGCACATCCGCGCCCTTGAGTCTGTTCTGCCACCGCGCAAGGTTCCTGATGCCACACCTCCAGCAAACGCCATGACAGAAGACTTCACCCTCGACTCCGTCGACCCAACACGCGAGCAAGCACGTGCACGCGGCATGGCCAGCCCTGACGAGGACGATGATGACATGCACCCCGGTGCCGAGCGTGTCCAGTGCGCATCGCAGTAAAAAGGTTGACAGTTGACGGAAAGACGGTAATAGCGAATGATTTACGAGGAATGAAGCACGATACCAAGCATGAAAAAAGCAGCGGGGATGGCGTCGTGGCTTCTGGAGATGATGATGTTTTTGCATGTTAAGCTGTTTGGGCATGCTGGCTACGCATATCACGGCTAAGCATGTCTAGGCAGGACGCGCTTGAATGCGAATGCATGAGCAGCGTGGACGACTACCTTTTTGTGTTCTTTCCAATAGACCAGGCAGCGGTGGCTTTCCCCTTGTTTACAGCATGGCTATGACTGAGCAAAGGCGTTCTTAGACGGTCGTCCTTTGCGCAGAGCATGTTTGCGATCCGGTATAGATCGTGCAAGTAGTTGAAATTGCATTTGGTAACTTGATTATCATCCTTTTATTCTTGGTCATGCATTCATTTGAGACATTAGGAATTCCAACAGGGCCGTATTGGATACATGGCCAACATGAGGTAGGAGCGACTGCCTCCTGCAGAGGTGAGCAACAAATCTTCATCTCGCAATCGATTCCGCAAGATCTGACTGACTACAGTCGAGACACTACGTTGAATCCTCGAGACAGCGAAGGGCAGTTGTAGAGGGCAGACTTACATGGATAGGGTTTATGGTCCAATTTGTAGGGCTCCGTGGCGTTCACCCCACCATCTCTGCATATCAAGTGGGGTCCGTTCTGCTCATGAGTATCTTACGTGCCTCTCTCAGAGCCAAAAGACTAGACGAGAGATTCGATATGGTCAACATTCTTGCATCAGGATCTGGGCTGAACGGCAGTCAGTAAGAGGACCAACGCAATGCTGACCAGCTTGCGGAAATCAATCACGCAATGACAGGTCATGGGCTGGGTTGCATTGCCTTTGAGATAGCGAGAAACCGGATAGGTTCGAAACTCTTTGCCCAAATCAAAAACATTAGCTTGATGCCAGACAACTGGTGGTCTCTCTCACCACGACCGAACCGGCTGCCTGGCCCGGGGGCACATATGATCATGATGGGAAGCAGTTATATCATAGTGGCTACAGGTAGAGAAATGCGTGACTTTCGACTAGACACACTCAATGCTATCTGTACAGCTCGGTATTGCTACAGGATGCAGCAGGGTAGATTACATATACCAACACCCCTGTGACCGACGTTCACCTCCGAACAAACCGTAAACTGCTGTTGGTGCATGTACACGTCCTCTTTCACCTTATCGGCATCACCCATTAACGAGGGCACTGTGAGCTTTCTTACCTCACCACTTGGCTTGCAAATCGTCATTGATGCCAACACAAGTATCTAAAGGTCAACCGCATTGCAAGAGACGCAGAGTAAGATTAAAAGCAAATGCAATTGTTGGTATCTATAAAGCTCGCCTTAGAGCTACGCTTCCCACGATGGGGATTGGGATATAAAGGAGTTTGTCGTCTAAAACCATACTAACGCCGTGTCATGTTCATGTGCTCATTAGACCGCCCTTTTTTGCCTGGTGTCGTCCTTCCTTCTCTTTTTCATCTCACATGCCCTCTCCGTCTGCTGACTTAAGCAGATCCGTTCTTGATCTTAGGGCCAACAACGGCCTTCTCAAGCGCCTGCATGACATCGGCAACAAGGTCAACCTCGTCCTCGACACCGCAGCTGATGCGCACAAGGTCGTCGAAGACACCGGCCGCCTCACGCTGCTCCTTGGGGATGCCGCCGTGGGTCATGGCGCTGGGGACTTCGACAAGCGACTCGACGCCACCCAGCGACTCGGCAAGGGTGAAGATCTTGGTCGCCTGGCAGAAGCGCTCGGCTGCCTCGTGGCCGCCCTGGATGCGGAACGAGAGCATACCACCGCCCATGCCGTCGCGGTGCTGCTTCAGCGCGATGGCGCGCTGAGCGTGCGAGTCCAGGCCGGGGTAGTTGACGCTGATGACGTGGGACGAGGCCTCGAGCGCAGTGGCAACGCCGGTTGCGTTCTTGGTGGCCTCGCGGGCGCGCAGGTGCAAGGTCTTGAGACCACGGTGGGCGAGCCAGCAGTCGAAGGCGCTGGGGACGGCGCCAATGGCGTTCTGCAGGAAAGACAGACGTTCGTACAGCTCGGGGGAGTTGAAGGCGGCCGCGCCCATGACCACGTCCGAGTGGCCGTTGATGTACTTTGTGACGCTGTGGACGACGATGTCGGCACCGTGGTCGAGCGGGTTCTGGACGTACGGCGACATGAAGGTGTTGTCAACGACGACCATGATGCCGTGCTGGTGGGCAATGGAGGCGACCTTGCGGATGTCGACGAGGGTCAGGGTCGGGTTCGAGGGCGACTCGATCCAGATGAGCTTGGTGTTGGGGCGGATCAGCTCAACGATGTCGATCTCGATGGAGGGCGAGAAGGTGACTTTGACATCGTGTGTCAGCGCGACCTTGGTGAAGTAGCGGTGGGTGCCGCCGTAGACGTCGGAGACGGAGACGACGTGCGAGCCGGCAGCAAGCGACTGCAGGATGTTGGCAGTAGTGGCCGAGCCGGAGCTGAAGGCGAGCGCATAGCGGGCGTGCTCGAGAGCTGCGACTGCGCGTTCGAAGTTGTCACTAGAGGGGCGAGCGTTAGCCTCATGCTTGCAACTTTTTGGTGGAGCTACACCGCCAGGGAAGCGTACCGATTGGGGTTGGACGAGCGCGAGTACTCGTACTCGCCGACGGGCTTTCCGACCGCCGTCTGCGCGTAGGTGGTAGAGAGAGAAATCTTGTTGCTGTCAGCTTCTTCCTCCGCGTAGTCTGACCAGATTTGGAACTCACAGCCTCAATCACAGCGCCTGTGACAGGATCGTGCGGGCTTCCGGCGTGCACAGCAAGGGTGCCGAACCTGTGCACTGGGCTGGGAGCGCGCGGCGGGGTATCGATGGGGTGTTCGGGGAGCGTCATGGTTGTAGATTTCCAACTCTTGAGTTTCGCAAAAAAACGGGCAGGTGAGAGACTCCTTAGAAGAGGGGGCGACTCCTTTAAGATATGCTTGAGGCCCTCGATTTCAATGTGTCAAGTAAAAGCAACTTTTCTCAAGCTCTTCTTAGCGTGTCGTGAGTAGGCGGGGACGTGTGGTCTTCGGTCTTCCGCTTTAAAACTTTCGCCTTTGCTGTGCCTTTGTTTGCCGATGGCACAAGATGGTGTGATGGACCCTGGGAACCTGAATTATCAACAAGGCTACGTTGCTGCATTCGCCTGCTTTTATATAATGGCAATGGGTGGGACCCTGGCGTGCTACAGCTGCATTTCTCAGCAGTCGATTAATCATAGTCTGAATCGCGCCAAGACGTCACAAATTCACAGACGGACGCCTCGGCCGTACACAGCGCGTCCGTCTCGCGACTCCGGGGTTAGCTTGTAAGGCGTCATTATATTCCCCGATCGCTTTACATCGGCCCTGACGTGCTTACATACCAGTCAACATACGAACTTGGAAGGCGCGGCCCTGGCGGACAAGTATGGAAGGTACGAGGTATGTGAAGGATTACACTATCGCTCAGCGCACCTAATACATAATAGTGTGTGTGCATGAGTCTTGCAGCAAATGCACGACAGTGACATTCGATCTGGGAGTCGAGATGCATTATTTGACCAACCAATAGCCAATGGGTATCAGGTCTTCGTAACATCCTCGCTTCTGCTCTTGACCTTCGTCCACCCACTTGTGCCCTTCTTTCGTTCTGACGGCCCTCCTTCGGCCGTGTCGTTCCTCTGCGACCCATTGGCTGTTGTGGAAGTGAGGAAGCTATGTCCGTCTCCCATACCCGCGTTGAGTCGCTTGTCACCCACCATAACTGGGTCTGCTGCAATGATGTTCTCCATGTCCTCCCATTCCTTCTGATTGAGCACATCCCATTCCTGTGCCTGCTGCTCCGCCAACAAATAGGCTTTGAGCTCATCGAGTATCTTGGTGGGTGTCAGTACCCACCCACTGAGATACTGTGCATTGTCTGCAACACTGAGGGACGAGTGCGACGTAGCATGTGACAATTGCCCAAGACCCACGGGCGTTCTTCGCAGCGGCGACGCCGATGACTTCGGAGAATTCATGTCTTTGTCAAGTGGATTCTCTGGGCGTCGAGGAACATACGTCTCCTGTAGGATCAAGAGTCGATACAAGTTGCGTCCCATAGGTCCAACGTCATCCCAGTCTTTGAAATCCTCTCTCATGCCTTGCGTTCGGCAGAGCCAGGCCACATTGTAAGCTAGTAGAGTCACACCTTCAATGAAAGAGGAGTACGCGGGAGGATCCTCAGCAGACAAGTGGGCCAATGGCCGGTCGATGAACAAGGTGCGAGGTTTCGGAAGAGATATGCGAGGATCAAAGGTGCGAGACGCCTCTGGGCTGTTGCCTGAGGAGCCGGACAAGGTGGCACCTGGAAATGGCACTTTCTTACCTTGGTAAGACGATGTGACACTGAATATAGTAGGCTGCGGATAGTCGTTGTGTGGCAATGCGATCTCAGCGGGGAGTCGTATGCCCAAATAGGCGGCGACACGCACAAGCAGCTGGGCGACAGCAGCGAGAGAGGCCGAAAGATAATCCGGCGGAGCATCGTTCATATCTCGAAGGTCCCAGATGCGCAGTTTCGTGCCGGGTCCGATATTGAATACTTCTTTGACGTTTCCTTCCTTGGTCCTACGCTTGCTCATTTTCAGCCCTGCAAGCTTTGCCGACGTTGTGCACAGCTGCCGCCGTTGCTCGATCGTCTCGTGGTGCACTTTATCAGACTTGTAGTCCATCCTCTTGATCATCTGTTGCACCTTATCCAGCTCGTTCGCCCGACGAGAGTCAATGCCATATGTCGCAGAGGACAAGTCTGACTTGCGTTGCGCGTTGGCCGCTCGTTTCGCTTCGATGGCTTTCCTCATAATATCCATCCGGATTCGTAGGCGGGATGCCTCTTCAGCGATGAGTGTCATCCTCTCTTCGGTCTCGAAGGTCGCCGTCCTGGTGCGCTGGAGCTCCAGGTTGTCGGTACATAGCTGGCGATCGACCAGGAAACCACCCTTAGAGTCTGATAAAGAGACGCTCGCTCTGTCTTCTGAGCCTTGTATGACAGCTTTGACATGTCTTTCGACTCCATCCTTGTCGATAAGCATCCTCGCAAGCTCGATGCGGGGCTGTTCAAGGTATGAACGAGCGCAGGTAATGCAGTGAAGCGGGTGACCGGGATTACCGGCCCTCCCGCAGATGTCGCACTCCATGTTGGTGGTGTTAAGTGATCTCGCCTCCCTGAGGTCCGTGGAGTGGTGGTCGAGAAGGGTACCGTGGGACCATGATGATTGGAGGTGTGCCCTGGGAAAACGTGCGAGATCAGAGACCCATAGAAGGGACAACCAACATCTCCTGTAGGGGTCAGAGTGAGATAAGTCACAGCAGTGTGTGAAGGGAAGAAAGGCTGGAACAGAAGCAGATCTGGCGGTCAGAAGATCGTAGTGTAACGAAGGCACCAGTCGCGAGGCGCGCGCCTGGCGCGAGTCAGACGCACCTTCCCACGTCATTCTACGCTGGCCGAATGCGGATGGCGCAGTCCGTGGTGGACGACACCTGCAACAGCCTCCATTCCAGCACACTGCGGCGATACCTGCTAGCCAGACGATTCAGATGCGCGCTGCAGTCCAGTGCTCTTATTCTGCAAAGTCCTCGCGGCTTTTGATCTTTCACTCACCCACAGCACTGACCACATCAAACAGCTTCGCGAATGAGCAACGCGTCCGAATCTTCTCTCCCCCACGGAACTACAGACATATTTCCCTCGACGCCTCCAGAAGTAGAGTTGACCCAATACTCGTTGCCGCCAATGGAAAACAGTGACTCGAAGTCAGATCATGCGGCTCCGCAGGCACCCCAACAGATATCCAAGATCGCCAGTCACGAACGCGTGACCTCTGATCCAATGGAGCGACCATCTTCGGGACAATACGAACATGAACGGCCAAACCAGCATTCAGATGCCGAAACATACAACGATTCTGACAGCGAAGACACTGACCCAGCTCATGAAATTGAGAGTTTCGATTGGGAAGACCTGCATCAGCGATACCACGATGCCATCAAACAATCCAGTGCCCAGGAGAACGATCTAATGGAAGAGTGGTCAAGTCTGATGAATGTGCCGTTCTTCCTACCTGAGTGGCACGACACACAACTGACCATACCCCAGTACTTTCGCATATGGGCAGAGTCCGGACACGAGCACGAGACAGATCGCACGTTCAGAAGGCATGTAGCCTAGTATTCCGATTGGATCGTCCTTCAGTACTGATTTCGTGCAGACTTCAGACGAGAACAATGTATGTGCAGCACGAGGAAGAAGACCTGGAGAGAACCAGGACCCATTGTAAGTCCTGCTACTTGCTGGTATAAATTACCCACTGACTACCGTAGATATCAATGTAGTGAAAGCATTCGAGAGTGCGCTCAACCTGCTTAAGCGAAATTCCATGTTCCGTGGTTGATGCTCGGCAGGAGCCTCATATCTCACTTACCACCCACCACAAAAAGCAGCCGCGCATCGAGTCAAGGCCCAGCCTTCTTGCACACCGTGGAGGCCAAAAGCCTGCACTTTCATGTGACCACATTCTATTCTGAGTCGATCACGTCAGGGTCTGGTCTCTACGCAACACACATATATTGCAGCATCGGTAATATCATAATCTAAACCACTAGGTTACAGTGCATAATACATAAAAGTCATACCTATTTCATTCATTGCGCACATGCTCCGTATCTAACCAAGTCTATGCCGTATGGCGAGCTAACAAGCAAAAGGCTCCAGCCAACCTGCGCTATCCCATGCATGCAATATCTACCCCGAAGATCGCCCGTCTATATTAGAAAGAAATGCGTCTTGTGATCCCTCAATACAAGAGTGTTGTAGTCTGATGTCTTAGTCTACAATAGAGGGTTGGAGCGGTACTCGGGCACGACGCCGTTGGTCTGGCTCTTCTCGGCCTGGTTCTCGGTCTCGAGCTCGTTGTCAACGCTGTCATCCTTCTCGGCAAGGTACTTCTCTGCCTCGAGCGCGGCGACACAGCCAGAGCCTGTTGATCTTGTTAGCCTGTGTCCAACGTTGACCCCAATGAGGTAAGATGTGTAAACTTACCGGCGCTGGTGATAGCTTGGCGGTACTTCTTGTCCTGGACGTCACCGGCGGCGAAAACGCCCTCAACGCTTGTGTGGCCCTCGCCAGGCTTGGTGATCAGGTAACCGTCCTCATCCATGTCGAGCTGACCCTTGAACAGCTGGGTGGCGGGGTCGTGTCCGACGGCGTAGAAGAGACCCTTTGCCTCGATGGTCTGCTCCTCCTTGGTGACGTTGTTGCGCACGACAAGATGCGACATGAGGCCGCCTTTCTTGTCCTCGCCCTTGATCTCGGTTGCGCCCGAGTTGAACAGGACTTCGATCTTGGGGTGTGTAGTGAGCCTCCTGGCGTTGGTGCGCGACGCCCTCAGCTTGTCACGGCGGACCAGGACAGTGACCTTCTTCGCCTTCTTGGTCAGGTACAGCGCCTCCTCGACAGCAGAGTCACCGCCGCCAATGACGACCAGGGGTTGGTCGCGGAACATGGGCAGACTGCCGTCGCAGACAGCGCATGCAGAAACACCGTAACCCCAGTATTTCTCCTCGCCCGGCAGGTCGAGACGGCGTGCCTTGGCACCAGTCGCAATGATGATAGAGTCGGCGGTGTGCTCCTCCTCCTCAATCTCCTCGTCGTCACCCATGGGGTGCAACCAGTACTTGAAGGGGCGGGATTTGAGGTCGACCTTTGCGACGGTCTGGGAGACGATCTCAGTGCCGCAGGCTTCGGACTGTGCACGCATTTGGTCCTGTAATAGTCAGTAGCCGCGCCAAAACAATACAGAGGGGATTCGCATACCATAAGTGTGGAGCCCTGGATCTTCATGAATCCGGGGAAGTTCTCGACTTCGTCGGTGGTGGTCAATTGGCCTCCAGCGGCGATACCGAGGGCGAGGAAACCCTCGTACATGACGGGGTTGAGGTCAGCGCGAGCGGCATAGATGGCGGCAGTGTGACCTGCTGGCCCAGAGCTACGGATGTCAGCCTTCAATGCCCACAGATTGACCAGTGTGTGGCTCCAACATACCCAATGATGACAAGCTTTGAGTGCATTTTGCGCGAATCTAATTTGGAAAGCCCGGTGACAGGAGAGGTGCGCGTGTTGTGCGAAGCAGCAGCGGCTACAGGCAACGAAAATAAAGATAGAGATCGAGGTGTCGCTCGGCGGAAGATTGAGGCAAACAGTTTGGCGGCGTGCGCGGCTGTCGCGTGTCGAATGTGGCGGGTGGGTCGCGGGGTGGGATCTGGAACGTGTGCGCTCAAAGGCTCACGCGGTGCGTCTGGTCCGAGGTTTGGGTTGTGGTGTATGTAGTCTGCACGTTCCTGGCGACACTACAACTTCGAGGGTTCTGTGTAACGGGGTCGGGTATGACGATGGGCCGAAAGGTAGAGGGGCTGTTTGCGAGGGAGTTCAGTGACTGCGCACCCACAACGTCAGCAGCGTGTCTTAGGAAAGTAGCTACAATGGGGATTTTAAGAGCACACTCACCTCAACTGTACTTTTATAAAGCAAGATTGGCGGCGTTGCAGCGTGCTTTTGAGAGAAGGCCCTGGAAAAAAATACTGGTCACTATACGCCATCGGCGCTGGTCCGGGCTGGCTTATGATAATCCCGGCTGAGAAATCGCAGAGTACTAGACTCCCATCATACCCACTCCAGCTCACAGGCCTTTGCTGCGGCACTGACACACCTGCTGCGAGGCCTCCCTATCCGCCGACTCGTTAGCCTCGGCCGCTGTTACCTGTCCTTGCCATTGCGCTTCGGCAGTCCTGGCCATGCCTGCGTTCCATCTGATTGCTGTTGCGCATATACTGACAGGACTGTAGACTCGGCACCTCTCGCCGACGGTAGGGTTTGCTAATGTTTGTGACAACAATGTAAACACATGGCGAATTGCGCGACACCCCTGTTTCTGTCTCCAGCCTGACTTCATCATGATTCAATCTATGTGATGTGCCTGCCATGCCGGGTGGTCCTCGGATCTGATTACGGATGCTGCACATGCCAGACCTCACACGTCACGCGTCACGCACGTACACCGTACAGGGAGATAGCAGGAGGGGTAGCTTTGCCATTTGTAGATATTGCACTGGTCAAACCGTTATTCCTCGGCGCCTGGACGCTTTCTGAGGTTCTCGACAGAGTACAGCATGTCTCGCAGTGCTTTGTCATCTGCCGATCCTAGACCCTGTTCGCCGGTCGCCGACCCATCGCCGCTACTCGGGCCAGCCTCAACGTCAAAGACTTGGTTGTGGAATGACTTCAACATCTCTGCTGTGTGCGAGTCCCCGTGCCATTTGCCATTTTCTTGAGAAGAGAAGCACTGCAGACGATGTGTGTCCTATGCAATCGTCAGTTGAATTGATCACATTGCATCTGTGAACTTCTCACCTTGGCTTCGCGCAACTCCTTGGTAGAGCCCGGTTTGTGCACGTGATCAATTGAGACTACTGCGGCAGATGATGTTGGAGAGATGGGCAGGAAGGCAATAGCCAGAGCGTTTCCGCTGAGCGCTATAGCACTGCTGAACTCCGTTGTTGCAGTGCTGGTGTTAGTTACGGCATCGACCTTGAACGAGAACAAAGCGGGGACACCTTCGCATGCCACAAGGATCTCGTCCTGATGCGGTACGCTCCAGATACCCGACACTGCAACCTTCGAAACCTCTTCGATGCCAAGTTCCGGGCGAGACTTGAGGTGAGTGGCGACAGCATCTAGGATAGGTAGCTTCTTTAACAGTTTGAAGTTCTGCCAATCCCACACGTATAGGTCCGCATCTCCACCGCCAGAGACAAGTCGTCCCGAGCTTGTGATGCACAGCTTGTTGATGAAAGCTTCATGGCCAAAGCAGAAGCCTTCGATGATATGGGCTTGTGGCACACCCCGAGACACGCGGATGTGCTCGTCCCGGTCTGCTGTGATGATGTATCTACGGGCATCGATTTCTGCGTTAACAATGTCTGTGAGCATAGAGACGTGGCCCAGGAGGAGTTGGTGCTCAAATTTCATCTCATCTTTTGGAGGTGCGGGTCCTTTCTTCTTCTGCTTGAGCTGGTCTTCCAAGGTTTTACGATTCCGGCCAGAGTGGACAGTTAGCACACTCGCCGAGGGTACCCATTCCGCTTCTTCGACCGGCTCAACTGGTGCTTCAGGTGCTTGATAGTCGGGCGAGGGCAGCAAGGGCAAAGAGTAAACGTCTCCAAATTTGTCTGCACACAGAATGGTCGAGCCGTCTGACGTGAGAGTGATCGAGCAAGGCCGTCTCGTCATATGCCTATTGGTGTAAGCTCATACATTCTGGGCAACATCATTCAATCCTACCTCTCACTGAGTTGTCTCAATTCGTTCGCGAAGTCCGTCTCAAAAACGCGGATGCACTTGTCCTCACCCGTTACACCCACCACATAACGGCCGTCGCTTGAAACGATCAAATTGTTGAAGTTTGCCTTTTTTTGTTTTGGTGATTCTGATAGTTTCACCTTCTTCTCTGGGGGCCCTTCTGCCTCATCATCTTTAGATTCAGATGCCTGCCCGAATTAGCTGACGCCCTGCCTTGATCGAACAGCGCTCAGAACTCACTGCTACTGGATCATCTGGCTTCGTCCAAGTAGAAGTACCTCCGCTGCTGGACTGCGCTACGAGCGTAGAGCCGCATGCGCCAAAAAGCGTCCAGCCACCCGCCCCAGTCTCTGTCGCCTCGCGAGAAGCAAGGCACTGATATGGAAACTGCATCTTTTCAATAGGTGTTCGTCAATGATATGCTGCCGCAGGACACTGCTTTTTCCATATCGCGCCTCGCCTCGAGCGGTTAGTGTGATGTCGCGCGCACGAGCCACACCACAGTCAATTTCTCGCAGCTGGAGCTCGGAGCCGACGAAACCACAAACACCATTTCGCAAAACCAAAGACCTTAAACATCCCTTTGCGTCACACCGAACACAATGGGGGGCAAGAAAGAAACCAAGGCCGCTTACTTCGAGAAGCTTGAGACTCTCCTCAAGGAGTACCGCTCCATCTTCATCGTCACCGTCGACAATGTCTCGTCTCAGCAGATGCACGAGATCCGTCAGTCCCTCCGCGGTGAGGGTGTTGTCCTCATGGGCAAGAACACCATGGTCCGCCGTGCTCTGAAGGGTCTCATCAACGACTCCCCCGAGTACGAGCGTCTCCTTCCCCACGTCAAGGGTACGTTTGTTTTTGCGCCGCGCTGCTCTTGCGCATTTCACTGATCTCTGACAGGCAACGTTGGTTTCGTCTTCACCAACGGGGAGCTCAAGGACATCCGTGACAAGATCCTCGCCAACCGTGTCGCTGCCCCCGCTCGTGCCGGTGCCGTCGCTCCTGACGATGTCTACGTCCCCGCTGGTAACACTGGTATGGAGCCTGGTAAGACCTCTTTCTTCCAGGCTCTCGGTGTTCCCACCAAGATTGCCCGTGGTACCATCGAAATCACCTCCGACCTCAAGCTCGTTGAGGCTGGTGGCAAGGTCGGTGCCTCCGAGGCTACCCTGCTCAACATGTTGAACATCTCCCCCTTCACCTACGGTATGGGTATCTACCAGATCTACGACCAGGGCAACACTTTCGCTGCCGACGTCTTGGACATCGAGGAGTCTCAGCTCCTGAAGGCTTTCTCTAGCGCCATCGCTACCATTGCCTCCATCTCGCTGGCCGTCAACTTCCCCACCCTCCCCTCTGTCATGCACTCCGTCGTCAACTCCTACAAGAAGGTCCTCTCTGTCGCCATTGAGACCGCCTACGAGTGGGAGGAGATTGCCGAGCTCAAGGACCGCATTGCCAACCCCGACAAGTACGCCTCTGCTGGCCCTGCTGCCAGCGCCCCCGCTACCGGTGGTGCTGCTGAGGCCGCTCCCGAGGCCGCTAAGGAGGATGAGAAGGACGAGTCCGAGGATGACGACATGGGCTTCGGTCTCTTCGACTAAGTATGTGCGTGAGCTGTCACTTTGTCAGAGATCCGCTCGCATGGTCACGGCCTGCTGAGCTATATCTTGATGATCTAAAGCCAACGACAATACGATGAGATGAACTTCTTGAACAAATCAACCATGTGTGATGCTTGTTAGAGCAACAGCATTTACTCAACAATTGGTAAGTCAAACTCTTTTCTCTCTATATCCTGTGATGATGATAAATTTTTAACCCTGATCTCTATGAGGATCCAAATGCAACACAACAACTCTAATTTTTTCCTGATCACTATATACTCAGCTTGCTCTACATACACATTGCAACGAGCTCGAGGCTGACTATCAATCAGATACCCAAGTTTCTCCAAACCCTTCCCGCTCATGCATCCGTGATATATGTTCTATCTTCTGTGCTCTATGCTGCATGCTGTGCCAGTGACCCTGCCATGGAGAGATCTATCCGCACCCAGTAATGCTTCCACGTTGCCCTGCCACCAAGGCTCTGACACACTCTCTCGCTCTGCACATTTCCCACATACACATCCGCATGGCTCCATGCAGTACCCTGTTCATCAACGGCCAACCCAATCGCGCATTCACTGATAATGCTTGCCGCAACTGTCCTTGCTACCCCCTTGCCCCGCCATTCAGGCTCGGTGTGCAGGGTAGTCAGACTGCCATCCAGCCCCAGGAATGTCCACGCGACAGCCTTGCCCGTGTTCTCATCGAAAACGCCTTTGCTCTTCAGACTCAGTAGCGTGCGCGTTGCTCGTGGTATACTCGTTCGCGCTTGCACGATGGGCAGGTCGCACGCCCTGAGGTCCCCCCACCTTAGACCTTGTGGCAGCTCCTTGACGGGCGGCAGGTCGTTGATGCGGAACAGGAACTTGTTCAGCTCAGCAGATACGCCAGGAAACTCCTCGCGCAAGATCCCCACGTCTCGGCAGAGAGACACAAGTAGATGGTGGCACGCGCCGAGCGTCACTACTCCAGGCCAGAGGAGATGGCGCATGTACGTTCCTAGGGAAAGCTCGTAGACAACGCCAGGACCAGACTCGGGATGCTCTTTCTCGTGCTGCTTTGCTAATTCCATGGAACCCTGCTCATCTGGGTGGAGAGATGGCGTTGGAAGTGTGGCCATGTAGTCGAGGATGGAAAGCGTGGCCAGTTTACACTGCGGACAGAGCTCCCTGGTCGACGATTTTAAGCGTGAAGATGTTCCATCTTGCTCAGACAGGTGGTTAAGGTCTTCCCCCGAAGCAAATAGCCAAAGTTCGGTTCCTGGCCGCGTAGACCGGTCGATGTATGCTGCAGCCCAGCATCTCGGGATCTCTGTGGAAGAGACAGGAATTGTAGACAGTATGTGTGCATGTGCCGATTGACTAGGATGCTGTGTACGGTATACCAGGTTGATACTGTGTGGGAGGGAAGACCGCAGCGCTTTTTGCAGGATCGATGACGTCGGTGGGTGCTCGAAGACATCCATCGTTTCTGATGCTAGAGAGGATGTAACAATGATTTCTAATCGGGACAAGTTTCAACCAGAGATATAAACACAGCAAGAATATGAATGTGTGACCAATGTTTGTAGACGGCCGTTGACTCTAAAGCAAGTGGGCATCAAGCCAGGGTGCGCATTTCGGACCAATCAATCAAAAGTAACAATACTCCGTGCAATCGGCTGAATTCCGACTTGCAATACCTGCGAATGAGAAGAATTCTACGTTCTACTCTCGTTATGTGACACCTGCCAAATTTGATTTGGCATTATACCGCTGTTGCGTGAGTAAATGCCGGTTTTCGCAGGTTCCGTCCACCTTACTTTGCTGGCCTGATAGCCCCGCGGGCGTTCGCTCCTCCACCGTCATATCTGTACTACAAAGATGTGTCGTCAGTCTCTTGAACCCCTGCGTCCGCGGCGAAGATGATCTTGGCTTTACAGTCATGATGATAAGGGAAGCGATCAAGGCAGGTGTTGGACCACACCATCTGGTCACAAGAAGCGAGTACCTTTCGGTTAGGTCCCTTCGAGTTTCAAGCCATGAGTTACCGATGAAGGGTTATATGATCACCGAAGGTACCGACAACTCGCATACTCCCTTGATTATGACGACCCTCTGCTATCTGTTCTCGCTTCGCATCTCCTGCTCAAGCATAAACCCATTATCGCAGGGTTGTTGGTCAAGGTTCGGATGCTTAGTGGTTGGCGCCATGTCCTGCAGATGTGTACCCAAATACAGAACGCATGAGCTGCACTCAGCCTGCACATCCAGACAACAAGCTCTGTTCGAGCTGAAATTGACCCTACACTCCTACCTATTGGGATACCGACAAGCCGGGCATCCCGCTTGGCGGGTTGCAAGTCGCGGACATTGTGCGGGGAGTCCGTACCACCAACCCCGGATGATTGGGAGGTGTCGATCGCCTGCATCATCCTTCCACAAACAGACCTCAGGTAAGCGGCCATGCTTTTCATTCGTTACAATATGACTACCAAGCTTTTCCAAGCATCGACGGGCCTTTAGTATGGACTCTAGTTCGCGCCATGTTCTGCAGCCGTACTTGGCCACATACAGTTACTGTGACCCTGTGAGACACTCACGATGCACAAGCAAGTCTCAGACTCTTGCCACAGCCCGCGATACTGAAAGTGCCAGTCAGTGCCATTTGGCGCCCATGACCGAAAACGCAGCCGAGGAATGTGCCGATCAAAGCTCATGGAAGCATATCCGGTACAGCTACCGTATTGGACCAGCTTAGGTCAGATATCAGGTTGATCCATGAGTATCAAATCCATGGGGTCAGCTTGCTACCGTACAGCAAATCTTCTTCTCACTGCGAATCACAACGTCGGGGTCTTCGTTCGGATGACGCCTGCCTTAAGTGTAGAGGGAGTTTGCACCCTTTGGTCATCTACTCCGCTCGCTTGTGCTATACCCTTTCTTGCCTAGTACCTCTTTGAATTCCTACCCGATACAGAGGGGCTGACTTATCGGTGCACACTTAAACTTGCATAAGTCTCGGAGGGTATGGACCCACCCGTGAAGTAAGGAGAGGAGAATCTCGGATCCCCAGATCACCGCTGCAAGACCATATCAATGGGTGCGATGAAAGTATATGAAGCACAGAGACTATTCCGACCTTGGTACTGGTACTCTGCTTCCTTGAATCCCTTGAGCTCGCATAATATATGAGCACAGCAAATATGATCCCACCCGCAAAAGACTCTGCCCCAGGAGGTTTCAACCCCGTACACTTCACTGTGCTATGTCTCACGCTTCTTACACTGAAAGTATGTCCAAAAGTGTCTGGTATCCAGAAAACATTGTGCTAATTCAACTAGTTCCTCTACGTGGGACTCACATGTCCCACGAGGCATTTGCCTGGACCTTGGTACACTCGCTTCACACATCTCAGACTGAAGCGAGCCGTCGTCACAGGCCAAAGGATCTTCTACATCGACAATCTCCATAAGAAGTACGGTCCTGTTGTCCGACTTTCTCCGAACGAAGTCGGCGTTGCAGACCTCGATGCTTTTAAAGAGATCCATAAGATCGGTACAAAATACTTGAAGAGTGAGTGGTACCTGCGCTTGGCCAACTTCCCCAAGGCAGGTGTCTTCACCATGCTTGACCCGCGTGAACATGGGCCCAGGAGAAAGCTGCTGTCTCGCTCGTTCAGTAGGACGTATCTTGTAGAGAATTGGGAGCACAAAGTCCGTGAGAAAGCGCTTTTGGCTGTCAACAAGATTAAAGCAGATGCTGTGAAGAGCACAGCCGATGTGTACAACTGGTGGATGCTGCTTGCTTCTGATGTCAGTGCGCACCTAGCTTTTGGAGAGTCTTTTGGGATGCTGGAAACAGGACATGTAGGTATTCGTCAAGTGGTGTTGTTCATCACTGACGACAGTACAGCAAAATCAGTTCCTCCGCGTACTAAAGAAGCTCACCATGGGTGCAGGGATCATGGTCGAGATGCCCTTCCTCCGCCTTCTCAGATTCGTGCCCATCCCAGCTGTGCAGGAAATGTTCAATGCCAATGAATACATCCTCCAAGGCGCTGGTAGAGCAGCTGAGATGGCACGATCCCGCAAGGGCGAGGCCAACATCTTCGCCAAGGTCATAGAGGACTGCGAGAAGGAAGGTGATGGTCACATCGACGACATGGATGTCAAAATCGAGGCAATGAACGTCATCATCGCTGGTACCGACACTACAGGAGTCACACTCACATACCTGACCTGGGCTGTCCTTCAGCGCCCTGAGCTTCAAGCCGCTCTCGAAGCAGAAGTGGCTTCACTTGCAGACGATTTCACAGAAAACAGCCTTATAAACCTCCCCTTACTCAACGCCGTCATTGAAGAAACCCTTCGACTGTACGGCGCCGCACCCAGTAGCCTTCCCCGCGTAGTCCCTCAAGGTGGTACCAAGTTTTCTGGCCTGTACATCCCACAAGGCGTAACCGTCGATACGCAAGCCTACACCTTTCACCGCGATCCCAATATTTGGAGCGACCCTCTCACGTAAGCCCTACTATCCCCTTCTACACCATTCTCCATTTCACTAATCCGCTTCAGCTTCGATCCCTACCGCTGGATATCTTCCAAAGAAGGCCACCCAGCCGAAGCGCTTTCTCCAGCAGCCAAGACCGCGTTCCACCCGTTCGGTGCCGGCGCTCGATCGTGCATTGGGATTCATCTCGCGCGCATGGAACTGAGATATGCGGTGGCGTTTATGTTCAGGGAGTTGAAGGGGGTGAAACTTGCGGCGAGTACAACACCTGAGAGTATGGAGTTTGAGAATTTCTTCTTGATTGCGCCGAAGGCACATCGGTGTGAGATCACGTTCAATTGAGGGCGAAGGGTATGAGGAGAATGAGAAACGATGATGGTGTTGTTGCTGTAAGAGGGGGTAGTGTCGGGTTAGCAATCAAGGCTTGATCTCATACAATGAAGATTTGTTTGACCTCGATGTGGTCATCTACTTTGTGTTTGATCAAACTTCAACCCATGCATCACGAATCTCAGCGCAATCATTGGCACGACCACGTTAAATCAGCTCATGGTGACAATGTCGCACAACCCCTTTCTGACCAGCATACCTATCTATCTACATCGTACAAGCAGCCTTCAAGACATGAAGTTTTCAAACATGTTACATGCAATGGGATGTGTGACGTATGATCTCGAACAAGCAAGAGACCCATTTCACCCGATTGGCTGGCCCTATACTGCGACAGAGGTGCAGGGCTGAGGGTCTTGTGCTTGAAGTGATCGACTTTGCATCGCGGCGAGGCTTGTATTGACCACTCTTCAGACATCAAATTGTGTGCTGTGTAAGTGTTGAAGAGGTGACGTTCATAACATGTATAGTAGTTAATGCTGAGGTCGTTACGACGTAACTGTTGCAAAGCAGCATCTAACTGTACAGTGTCACTCTTCATTTCGATCATCGAGGCTTCTTATGTTTCATCAAAGGTGAGCATGTATTCACAGTTAAGAGAACAATTATCATGGGACCCGGGTATCGGTAGCGCATAGCGCTGCCTACTGTGCTCGCGCGTTCTGGATTTAATTTCGTGGATATAAGATACAACATGTTAAGCTACTGCTTCTGAGAAGGCACCCCGCCCCTGTTCAATCCGACCCGCTATGCAAAGTCGTGTGCAAAGAAAGACTATCTATCTCCAGTATACCCTCCAATTTTGTATGCCGCATACTAGCGCTGCTGCAAGAGTTTGCAAATAACTAGTTGTATGCATCTGGCGGCAGAGTGGGCTGACTTTGTGTGAACAGCTCTCCAGCGCGATTCAGATCCCACCCTCCTGCTTCCAAGCACTGGATGGCGTAGTCTCTTTTCAGATTCGTCGCTTGCTGGACGTAGATAATCATCTCCTCCTTCTGTTCATCTGACGTCGTCGCTGGCGCTGATACTGTTGGTGTCGAAGTAGGCGCGCCGGCCATTGGTTGTGGTGTTGCCGTCATTGGGGCATCTGTGACCATGCCTGTATCGCCGCCCACAGGCTTGTCTGCGCGGACTTGGTTGCCGTTGAGGATCTTAAGTTTGGGGAACCATGCTGTGAGCTCTTCTTCCCAACCGATGCTGCTGAAGGGATCGATGATCAGGTGCTCAAGCTTCCTGAATCGGCCTTTCCAGGGTTTAAGCGCGTTGATGGATTGGAAGGCGTTGCTGCTCAGATCGAGGTTCTTGATGTGGTTGAGTGTCTTGCAGAGGTCGAACACCACGTTGAGATTCGTGATATTGTTTCCACATAATGTAACACTTTCAATGGCGGCCTCCTTGGCTTCTCGGGTCTCAAGCATCTCGTCGCAGATGACCATGAGCGCTGGAAAGAATTTCTTCTGCGTTGACTCTTGTCGGAACATCCCACTCTTAGCAACTTCTTCATCAGTGGCAATAGCCGAGAAGTTCAGTAGTTTGGTGGAAGCGTCGTAGCGTCGTGCTAGGAAGCCTTTGAGGAGATCAACTGTATTGCTGGTTGCAGCCGATCGGTCTGTGTCCATTTGCTGCTGGGGCTGATTCTGGTCTTGACGATCGTTGGGCGTATAGTAGTCTCCTCGACCTCGTCCACGGCCTCTCCCACGTCCACGTCCACGTCCTCCTCCTCGGGGTGCAGACATGATGACTCTAAATTACGTGAAGTTGACTGGATAGACAGGCTCTACTGAGGTTTCGCTGATTTGAGCTGGATCCAGAAAGAGCAGTCGAAGCCGTTCTGATGCCAGGTGTGTATTTGGTGAGACGAGACTTTAGTAGGGCTTGTAATTCAAGTGAAAGGGTGATGGGTAGGTTTTATGTCCAGCTAGCGCGGTCCAGGAAATGTCCGTGCGCAATGACAAGCCACAGCTTCTGATTGGCGGCAAACACACAAACTTACTGAAGGTCACCTTCGAATCGCGACATGCCATGTCTGAGTATCTGTTGTTGCACCCAAATTTCCTTCTGAGACCGCCGTACAATGAAAAAGAATTGGTTGTCTGACCAGATCGTACAGTAGCTGACTGGCCGGGAGGCAACGTCTTAGGCACCACTCTGTGTTGCTGCCTGGAGAGCCTGGCCTTTGATTTCGCATATTTATGCAATTCCTCTAGATATATGCTCAAAGCTACATGTTACATGTTAACGTTTCCTATCATGCTAGTGCGCTCCACCTTACAGTAGACTCATAGATCTACGCCTGCGAAGCCAATATACTGCCAAATCCAAATGCTGAACCAATGCACCAAAACTCCGGCTCGCTGTCCCACAGAGTCTAATCCTGTTTTGCCTTCTGAGCTGCCACAAAATATCATGAAGAGTCCTAGTTTGAATGGATCTTCTTGATCTTGTTGACGCCTTCGTAGAGCGCACGGTCGACTGCGGCAGCGACTGTGAGTGTACCACCAATGACGGCGCACAAACCGACGAGGAAGCCAGAGAAAGACTTTGCGCGTACTTCACGGTTGATGACCTTCATTGGCGAGATATCCTGTCATCCAATTAGTCACCTCTATTGCCGCTGAAGCCCGAATCAGAACTTACGTAGGAGAAGAAGACTCCGGGAATGCCACCACGTGCATGGATGCGCTCCTTGTGGCCTTCTTGTTCATCAGTACCACCTTGCAGACTTCTTTTGTGGCTTGTGACGGAGTACTGATGTGTTTCAAGGCTTCCCTTGTAGTTGCTGCCGATCACAGCGCCCATGTCGTCGTGTGTCGGGTTGGGCCCCTCCTTTTCCCAGCCCAAAGGCAAGTAGGAGGTAGAGACGACCTTGACGAAATACATGTAGTTGAACGCCTTCTCATCTGTGTGCTGCTTGGTGTGGTCCAGGGGGTTGATGTGGTGGTTCGTCCATCCACCTGGGCCGGTCGCCGACAGGTGATTCTTCAGCATATTTTGTAGGTAGACGTCGCTTAGCTGAGGACCAAAGCGAAGGTGGTGAATCTCGTGGGTGAAAGTATGCGCGTACTCGTCCTTGAAGTAGTTCTCAAGATCATGTACGTGCAAATTACCGTTGGAGAAGGATTTTCCAGGAGCGATGTGGAAGTTACCAATGACCTTGTTGACCTTGATGTTGCCTTCGAGGCGACAACCCTCCTGGCGTTGCTCGTCAAGATGCTCCGCATAGTGCTCGCGTTCGCACTGCTCAACACCCTCGCCACGACCGAAAGACCAAGACACGGAGGCATAGGCATCACGTACTTCGTCGCAGGAGTTACAGCAGCCGGGCTTCTTTGCGTTTGTAGGAGAGGGGGCGCCGTAGCATTCACCACAGTAGTCGGGCGCAAGATGGGTTGCTTCGTCCTTGTGCCTTTTCGGCGTGTCAGCTCTGAGGCCAGCTTTCGCAGCCATTGCGCAAGAAGACTTACAAGTCGAGAGCCTTGGTCTCGATCTCCTTGCTGCCCTCTTTCTCGGGGCTCAATCGTACTTTGTTGATACCGTGCGCGACGCCCATTTGCAGCTCACCAGACACATCCATGATGTCAAGGGTGAGCAATTCGCAGGGCATGCGTGGGAAGGTGATGTTCAAGCTGATCTCCATGCGCTCACCTCTGCCCTTGTCCACAATCAATTCAGGACGGACTGTAACCCGCCTGTAGTCTGCCCATTCGCCCAATGTCAACCATAAGATCACCAACAAGCTCACGAGGGTGACGATTCCACCAGACGTTGTGCGAATGCGTGCATCTTCGACGGTTTTCGTGAAGGCATCGAGCCTTGTGAAAGCGGATTTGGGAGGCATCGTTTCGAGAATACTACAGACAGTCGAGTCTGGATGTGTGCTCGGTTTTATAGAACGTGGAAGTGAGACCGCGGAGGTGCAGCACGGGCAAAGTGTCTCGGTCCGGGTACCGAGAACCTACGTCGCAGACGCACTTGCAGCTGCTTGTAAAGAAGCGTCAAAGGAGGGACTGGCCTGGCAGATTCAATGCCGTGGCAGCAAGATCATTGCATATAGAGAAGCGAATTGCGAAACGCGTGGTTCTTGCAGCGCTCGGCTGAGTAAAGGACAGCTATGCGCTCTGGAACGTTAGTCCGTCAAGGTACCCGTGCGCTAATGCGGATGGGGAACGCGGACATTAGCGGGGGCTGTCACGATGTCACCTTGGTTCTGCAGAATGGAGGAAACATCTCTAAAATGGTACTTGGACTAGTAATACAACTGTGTGGTATAAAAGAAATTGCTACACATGCCTGAGAACAGACATTCATGAGTTTCTGGGTTGGTGAGCTCCAAGGGTGTGCATTCAACCAGCAAAGGATCAACTGCAGCTATCTAGTCCTTCTTGAACATCTTCGAGAAGTTCCAGTCATTCAAGTAACCGCTTCCTACCTGTATGGATTGTCAGCGTGTATATTGAATAGTTCTACAATGGAGGTCCTCACGCAAAGGTAGGTAGCAAAGCTGAGCCAGCCCAGGTACGGGGCAAGCAGCCACCCACAGGTAGGATCAACCTGTCCCCAGATGTAGGCTAGGTAGCCAACAATGCCTCCGAGAGCGAGGATGTCGACCGTGGCTGCGATTGGTCGGCCAAGGCCGAAGTACAGAGGGGTCCAGATGAGGTTAAGAGCCAACTGAATCGAATACAGAGTTGCTCCCTGCTTAGCCAGCGCGACAGTGTGAGGGTTCATGGAGTTTGCCCCAGTCGTCCACGCACGGTAGGCGGTATAGCCCATTGTTGCATACAGCGCAGTCCATACTGGTCCAAAAACCCAGCCAGGAGGGTGTAGAGGAGGCTGTCTTATGGCTTTGTACGAAGCTTGGCTTACAGAAGCTGTCCGTTGTCAATCACAAGAACATCGTCAAAATATCACTACTTTACTTACGACTAATGGAAAACCCGACTGCAGTACCGCAAGCCACGGGCAATAGGATGGCAGCAGCTGGATTCTCGAACAGAAAGCTCGGAAGCGTGAGGGAGGGGATGTAGGAGGTCATGTCGGTGGCTATGGCGTACTGCACTATGCAGAGAGGAGGGGATCTCGAGGACTTTGTCAGGCAGACAGCGGTCAATCCGGAAGATGTTATTTTCGTGTCTGTCTCGCGATACGGCTACGTAATCCCGCAAGCTCCAATCGAGCGACCTCGGTCGGTTGTTCTCACTTGGCCCACTTGCCGCGCTCCGTACCTGTCTCGCGACTACCATCCGCTAGCCCCGTTTCAGCACGCTCCTTCTCCAGCCGTCGCGCTTCCTCCACTCACCCTCCCTCCACACATCTGCCTCTCCCTTGCGAGCAGGACACACTCCAGCATCATTGTGAGTGCATTCGCCTTGTTATTGCCGCAGCCTCATCTTGTTCGTATCTCCCCTTCGTACCGGGCTACCGCTATAGCTTTGTCTGTCAGACGCCAGCCTCCTAGCTGCCTCCCGTCTCCACCCTTCTCTTCCCACGGCGTAGCTCGCGTGTGATCAATCGCATCGAGTGCCGTCGCCAACTTGTTCATTCTTCATTACTGCCACCCCCTACAGACTATTCGCGTTCCTCCTGTCACTTGCTTGTCCTCTGTCTAACCCGAGGCCGCCATGGCAAACAGCTACCTTCGGTTGTCCGGCGCTCGTCAGACGTTAACTCTTCCTGTGGAGACCACGCGTCCCGGCTAACGGTGCTTCGATCATTGTGTTGATGACCGGTTCATCGCACAGCACCTAAAACCTCCAATTCAGCCACCGTAGCTCTTCGTCTGATAATGGACACATACACGTGAGCAGGTTGCCAACATGTCCGGAAGGACGACGATACTGACAGCACTGTAGCGGCGGCAGAGAGGACTCTAGACCTCCGGCTGACTCGTACAGACGCCGCTCTCCTGGTAAGCAGCATTCTAACCGCCTGGCTGGTGCTAGCTAATGTTCTACTCATAGCTCCCGGAGATCGCCGACCGAGACGGCGCTCGCGCTCGCCTCAGAATATCGACAGATACCAACCTGACCGCGCTCGAGACTACGACCATCAACGCCGTGATGGTGGCCGCCGCCGCTCCTCGCCGCCTCCCGTTCAGGCTGGCATCGACCGCTATGTCCCCGGACAAGACAGCTTCGCTCCCACGTTCACCACCAATCCGATTCCGAACCCTATGTCGCTTGAATACCAGGTTGGATTCAACTACTTCGCTGAGTGGTGGCGCGTAGAGCAGGTCATGAAAGAAGAAAAGGAACGCGCAAAGAACGGCGGCAGAAAGCCCGTGCTTAAGGGCGAACGTGAAGCACGCGAGGAGCGAGGCAAGGAGCGAGAGCTCATACAGTCTGCGTATGACGAATACAAGGAGAAGCTGCAGGTACAAATGGCCAAGACGTTCGTGGACAAGCACAAAGGCGAAGAGTGGTTCAAGGAGCGGTACGACCCTGAATACGATCAGGCCTTCAAAGAGAAGCTACGTGGATACCGTCATGGTATATACACAGAGTGGGAGCGCCAACTGGACGAAGGATACTTTGATGAATTCACCCTCGAAGGCATCTATAAGAACGACTCAAACGGCGCAGGTGGGATCATTGAGAAGGAAGAGGGCGAGACGACTGCAGCAAACGAAGTGCTGGGCGTTGGAGATCTCCTTCCTTGCAAAGGTGGCGAAATTCGTGACGAGTCTGCCTTCCAGCCCACGCTCTTGATCAAGACCATTGCGCCAACTGTCAATCGGGAGAAAGTCGAGGAGTTTGCTAAAGAGCATCTCGGAGAGGGTCCTGGCGGCTTTAAGTGGCTCAGTCTCAGTGACCCGAACCCGCTCAAGAAGTGCCACCGCATAGGCTGGGTGATCCTACATCCCAGCGACGAACAGCCTATGATCATTGATGATCGCGGTGATGCACGCAACGGTGAGGGAGACGACGGAGCGCTTGAAGAGAAAGCTACTCTTGTCCCACAGGGCACAGCGCAGAAGGCACTCGAAGCGATCAATGGCAAGACTGTCGAGGACGAGAAGCGTGGGAACTTCACATGCCACGTTGGAGTCCACGAGACCCCAGGAGCACCTCGGAAAAAGGCACTCTGGGACCTCTTCTCGGCACCCGAGCGGATTGAACGTGACCTGGAGCTAGCCGAGAGATTGGTCAGGAAGCTTGATGGCGAGTTGAAGGCGAATCATGAAGAGCATTTTTGCGAGGTTGACGGATTTGCCAAGATCGAACAGCGCGTTCAGGATCTTCGTTCGAAGGGGTGGCTGCAACCTCCTGCTAACGCCCCCGCACCTCCTAAGAAAGAGCGAGACCCTGAAGATTTGGAAGAAGGTGAGGATGAGACGATGGAGGACGAAGAAGGTGCATATGACGAGGAGGTCGATGATGAAGACTTGTTGGTCAAGAAGAAGACGCTTGACCTCTTGATCGAGTACCTTCGTCGTGTGTACAGCTTCTGCTTCTTCTGCGTGTTCGAGAGTGACTCGGTTCATGAGTTGATTCGCAAGTGCGCTGGAGGCCATCTTCGACGCCCTCGTGCCAGTTTGACAACCGCAGCGAAGGCCACAGCCAGGGCCACAGCCACTGGCGAGTCATTCCCTTACAAGAAGCAAGAGTCAGGCGACCCAGAGAACGGCGAGGGCAGTCCCGTAGCGGAGCGCAAGCCGATGAAGTTGAGCGGGAAGAACCAACAACAGCTTCAAAGGGCGTTCAACTGGGTGAAGACCTACGAGGAGAAATTGCTGCAGCTCCTGGAGCCTGAGAACGTTGATCTACGCAAGCTCGGTGGCAAGCCTATTGATGAGTCTATGGAAGACGAGTTGGCGAGATACTGCAAGCAGGAGGACGAGTCCAAGTGGCGCTGCAAAGTCCCAGAATGCACAAAATTGTTCAAGGGCCAGAACTTTTGGCGTAAGCACGTCGAGAAGCGCCATGCAGAGTGGCTTGAGAAGGTGCAGAAAGACGTGAGTATATCTGGACACTACCGGTTCTTGCATGCAGCTAACCAGACTACAGCTTGAGCTCGTCAACAGCTATGTCCTCGACCCTGCACACATCGCTCCTTCGCGAAGCGATGCCAACAGTAACGGCCACTTTCCTATGGGAAACCACGTCCAAGCAACAGGCACACCCCGAGGATTCAACCTTGCTAACATGAGCATGGCCATGTCTGGTAACGCGATGAACGCAATGAACGCTGGCGGCATGTTTAATCCAGCTATGGGCGGAAACTGGGACCCCTCCGCGGGTATTCACGATGCTGGAGCGATGCGTCGCGGTGGGCAGCGATTCAACAGCCGTACGGGACCATACGACCGACAGAACCGCGATCGCCGAAATGCTCCTAGTGGCGGTAACGGCCGTCTTACACCTCCGCGTGGAGGACGCCCAGGCACGCAACGCTATGGCGACGGCGGGCCAGGACCTCTACAGTCTACTCAGGGTCGTCAGATTAAGAGCTATGAAGATCTCGACGCAGTGGGCGGAGATGGCAGCGGTGAGCTGAACTACTAAATCCAGCAACGTTCAAGCCACTCGAACAAAGTGGGCTGGGTTGCGCTGTGACCTGATCATAAGGTTGGCGTTGGGGTCGCTATCACAATTTGTAGGCTAGTCTGTCATTTGATCACTTTCGGAGTGTATGAGGCATGGAGCATGGCGTTCTGGGTCTAGCATGTGCTGCACTTCTGTGCATGCCTGTAACTTGTATCTTTCAAAGTTTACGACAGATAATTGAAGCACTTTACGGTGAATCTTGTTCTGGCTCCGGCAAGGTTTCCCAGTCTCATCGACGTGATGTCCGGCACAACTTGCCTGTAGCCCACTTGGCACGTGGTCTAGACCAGACAAGACAGCGAGGTCAAGTGTGAGACAAGTAACGAAAGAGGTATACCATGGGACTGCGATCGTCTGGGCATGTGGGCTTCGGACGTTCTTAAAGCGTTGCGGGTGATGGACGTGCTGCAGGCTTCAGACGGCAGTATCCAAACGTCGGGATTTGTTTCACAGAGTCTGATTGTCAGCACCAGGACCTTGTGCGTGCGTATTCGTAAAGCGACTCTGCAGCCAAGGGCACCGCAGATGCCGTGCGTTCCTTTCTTGCCCGTGCAGCCCGTCCGAGGACCCCAAGTGGATTCGCCAATACGCGCCCTGATTGACCGGCCCTACCGGCTAAGCCATCGAAGTGACGTCCACATCCACCAGCCACAGTACTTGTTGCGGCCGCACTGCCTTTGGTGCCGACAAGCATCGACACAATCTTCTGTGAGCGAATCGACGGTCGATCTGATCCTCGATAGGGCCGCTTTGAGTATCGTGCACGCAAGCCCTGGCAGATTTCGCCGGTGCGGCGGCGTGTAAGCCCCAGCAACAGCCACACTAGGTATCGCAGGTGAGCCGGGCGTCATACAACACGCGTCGACATCACTGGTTGCTTCGCCGTTCTGCAGTAGACAGGCTTTTCATATAACTATTGCGGCGATCTTGCGAGCCTGACGCCTGCGCCCCTTCTCGTCGTTCTCTCTACTCTTAACATACCGGATCATAATGGCTCAAGACACCCCGCCGGGCCTGGCGCTCAACGGGTACGCGGTCCCCGCTACGGGCAACCAGCCCTCGGTGCCCAACTTTGGAGAGCCTCAGGGTACAGAAGCAGAGCGGCCGAACGTTCAGCGAGTGGACACAAACTATACAATGGCGTCTATGATGTCGGTGCCACCCGAGGGTTCCATCTTGACTGGCAAGCAGGAGCATTGTAAGCACGCCAACACAGTACCCTTCGTAGTACCACGACTGACAGCCTCGTAGACCTCAAGCGCGAACTCATTTCCCAACAGACACAATTCGAAATCACAGAACTTTCCTCACCTACCGCGCTCAAGCGCTTTGGCGCGCCCTTCCACTCAGATGCTGGAGAAGTCGCTCCAGAAGACTCGGAGCTCCCACTACTACGCTACATTTTCGTCAACCATGTGCGAAACTTCCCGTTCCTGGACAAAGCAAAGGAGAAGGAGTTCTGGCAGGACAAACTGCAAGTGGTGAGTTGGTAACATCACTCGAGTGAATCAGGGTGAATGCTGACAGGAATACGTCTGTAGTTCCTCCAATCATTCGCAAGCAAAGACATCTCATCTTCAGAAGACCGCCTCGAAGAGACAAAACGAAGGAAACTGGCGTTAAAGGCTGAGAAGCTGGTAGAGCTTATGATGGTCTCCGGCATCCCAACAGCATCTGGCTACGAGGAGAGAATACGCTTTTCCGAGATGGAGATTGTCGAGCGAGGCGCAAACGAGGAGGGTTTACACATGAACGCGCCGAGTGGGCATTTCATCAACGGTTGGGACGTCAACGTTGCTGGCGTGCGAACAACCTCAGTGAAAAAGCACCTTCGGTACCACACACATGCGGTATGATGATACTTGATGATATGGCGATCAAATGCTGATGAATGACAGGAGTACCTTATCAGAGTGAAGCAGGGCGCAGACCAGGAGATCTACGTTGGCCGACGATACCAGGATTTCGTCAACCTCCACAAGCGCATACGCCTCGAGCTTCCTGGAAAGGTGCTACCCCCACTTCCCCGCAAGAACAAGAAGGATTCGGTCCTGAGCTCCAAGGACGATGACGATGCAAGCTCCATCTCGTCGGTATCGACGCAAGGGCCCGCGAATGATGTATATCAGAAGAGTGACGGTGGCGGAGGAGGTTTGCGAAGCTACCTTTGGGGTGGCGGTCACAAGAAGAACGCTTCACAGACTTCGATCGATGCCCGAGGGACACGGTCTCCCCGTGCATCTGGAGAAGGTTTTGGTTACCAACCTCAACGAACCCTGTATCGCGAGGAGCAGCGTGTATCGCTACGAGCGTTCCTTCGATCATTCCTCAATAACGAGAGAATCGCACATTCGAATGCCATGGCTGATTTCCTCACCCGCGACCCAATCGAGGTCAACGAAGAGGAGATGGAGGACATTGAAAGGCGCATGGTCATGGATGAGAAGCGCATACAAGAGCAAAAGCAGTTTTACGAAGTCGCGCGGAAACGTGCTGCCGAGCTCGATATTCACATGGAGAAGTTCAGGAGAGAGATTGTCGAGAGGAACGGCCTCTCGCATCTTTTCCAGGAAATCAGGGTGAAGAATAGGATATCCGAGCTGAAGCCTGAATACCAGAAGTTTGCCGAATGGTTGAGGATAGAGGTTGCAGCTACCATCTACCATCTCTTTCTGGCGGAAGACAACTCGCCTGAGCTCTTTGCGCAAGCGAAACGGATACACTCCCTGGTACCGTACGGTATGCTGAAGAACGTCATCCGGATTGCGAATCCGGCAGCGGTAATGAGCGGTGTGCTTGATTTGTTCCTTGCACAGCCTTTTGGCGCAAGATCTTTGCTACAACGAATTTTTGGCATGGCCATCAACGATGGCGTTAATTCTGTACAGAAGACCATCGACACGCTCGGCTCCACAAAGATCAAGGATGACACTCTGTGCGCAAAGATCAAAGCCTACGTCGAATCAAGCGAAGATGTCAAGACGGCCCTTCGACAAGAAGCGCAAGACGAACAGGTCGATATCGTCGTTACGGTTCTCCGGTCAGATTTCTTCAAGCCGGAACTGAGCTCCCAACAAGTGGAGAAGGTCTTCAATGCCTACGTTGCGTGGAACAACGCGGTCGAAAATGTGAGACCGACCAGTCGTTACAGCAGAAACAACAGCATTCGCAGCCTTAATAGCGTTCTTACTAATCCGTCTGGTCAGATTGACAAAGACTTGCGGCAGGGAGCTGAGCTCTTCGCACATCTCAAGCAGTATCTTAAGCTGTGTCTGAGGCAACGAGACAAGCTCATGATGTTGCAAATCATTGAAGAGGTAAGCCTGTCAATCTTGAGTAGTAAACCTTCGACTAACAAGGGTAGCCTACCACTCTTCAACTCTTCCGCGACCTCTTCACCATCTTTTATGAGCCACTTGTGCGTGTGTACAAGTCCGCCAACGTCTACAACAGTATTACCGACTTCGCCATGTTCGTCGACGACACAATCAAGACCATCGAAGCCTGCCAACGACAGGAAGTCTCTGCAGATCCCAACCAGACTGTACAGGCATTTATCGATCTCTGCGCTCGTCACGAAGATAACTTCTACAAATTCGTCCACGAGGTTCATATCCATGACAATGGTCTCTTCGATCAGCTCATGGGCTGGCTGGAGGGTATCCTCGAGTTCCTTCGCCACGGCCCTGGCGGTGGCGGCAAGCTTGATATGAACGCTTTGTTCCAGGGCGGTATGGACTCAGGCTCCATAGACAGGCGGAAGGCTATCCGTGAGATCAACAGCTTGATCAAATGGCAGACTGCCCGCAAGAAGTGGCACCAGGACAAGACAAGGCAGAAGATGGCGAGTGCGGGCGACGAGCCCGAGGCTGTCCTCGGCGGCATGGGGGGCTTCAAGAGCAGTGACTTCGGGCTTAACGAGGTTCGTACACCATCATACTTTCATAAAAAGCAAGATCCATCTCATTAACACAATCCGCAGCTCGATCTCCAAGACCTCGAACTCGACGACGACGCCTCCGACTCGGAGGAAGAAGACGAAGTCGACGACGACGATGACCCAATCGAAGCCGAGCGCAAGAACCGTGCACGCGCCGCAGAGAAACTCAAGAGGAGAGCTGGTGAACCCAAGAAGCCGCCGATTGATGAGATTAAAAAACTGCATCCGAGCTTCTTAGCGATGTTGAGGAGTGTTCTGGCACAGTAAGCTTGTTGGTGGGATATTACTACTTATTCGTAGTCGACACCTTAATGATGGATGTGTATGTGTGTGTGCTGAATGGGTGTGCTCAGTGAAAACGTGACGTCAATGTCGTTTTGGTTTAGCGTCGTCGCCTTCACTGGTACTCATGACTTTCATCACTATGTGACTGTTTTCCCTCGGCCACCACAACTCACTCTTTGGTCGCTTTCAAGCTCAATCACGCTCAATCGCAACCACTCCCGAGGTCGTTCACTGTCACTACGTGCCATGGAGGTAGGCAAAGACGCGATGTGAGTCTCACCCTGCTCCAATCTTCCCGCATATTAGATCCTGACTGTACACAGCACACGTCGCAACAGCGAACAGTCACCATTACTATGTCTACCTGCAGAGCTGCGCAACAATATCTACGAGCTCGTCATTGGAGGAAACACCGTCGACGTCAACCGTCCCTATTACGCTGTCCTTGTCCCAGGATCCGATGTCATTGCTAAATCCAAAGTATGCATAACACTGACACTTGTCTGTCGCCAACTGCATACCGAGACAGCCCTCCTCCCGTTCTCGCTCAACACCTTCAATGGCTGTCTATTCGATACGCTTCGCTTCCTCAAGCATCTCAGCAAGACGCAGATCACGCAGATCAAAGCCATAACTGCGTACTTCGGTGGTCCGCGCGACTGCGTATATTCACATTCGAAGATTGACCGCGTACGGTCTGGAATCATCCATGATGCTAACGCGCTGTTGCATCACGTATCGACGCCGATGCACTTCAGGCTGCTGTACACGAACAGTGCAAGTCTCTTTGGAGCCTTGAAGAGGCAGCTGATGAGCGAGCTAAAGCTCCCTGAGTGTGTGCTGGTTGATGTGCAAGAGACGCTGAAGTACCCGCCCTTGAAGTGACTATGATCTGCTCGAGGATTAGTGTGTGATCAAGGATCTCTGGAATTTGTAGTCATGATGAATGAATTTCGTGATATTGATTTGTGCTCTGAACGATCGTTGCTCATTTCTCCTTAGTCCCGATAACGCTAGAGGTTCTGTGTCTCTCAAGAATGACGAGCGATTCATCTCGGTGACAACTTCGACAAGATATCACCGGGAGGTTGCTCTTCAGCAGTATTGACAAGTGAACGGTTTTTTCGTAGCAGCATAAAGTTCGTGAATCCATGGACCTAAAGCGGGCAGCCTAGTTCTTCCCTCATGCTGGAAATAGAAATGTCCCAGACATGACTTCTGCTCATCAGACAAGGCAGACAGTACCGTTGAGCGGATGTCGTACTTTACATGATGGAGCCATGTCAAGAAATGAGCCTGCGTGACGTAGAAATATCTGCTGTACTCGAAGAGCAGCAGTCGAGTCTCGCCGTGAATCTGACGGCATGTTTGAGTGAGCGCTGGGACCTTTGCGTACCAACCCTGCACGAAGTTCAAGCTGATGGTGCCGTTAGCCGACTTTAGAGGGCAGATTAGTTGTCCGCTGAAGACGTATGCGTAGATCTGATTCCGCAGCTCGCCTGGGAGACGGAGGAGAGGTGATGTGGATGCTGGTACACTACAAGATTTGTAAGCGCTGACGCAAATGAGGAGGACCATTGAACGTACTTCATGCTGAAAGTCGGTTGAGTCTGGAATGTGTTGTGAGAAGTTGAGTTGAACGTGCCGCGTCAAAGTGACTGATTCGCGGGCCGTGACTAAAATAGCAGAAAGGAAGCGGTCTTGTGATCGTTTTCACTTCACGATCGCTTGCTACCTGAAAGTGTCAATCCTCCGCCCATTCACCGCTAGGATTCTACAGCAGACATGATTCATATCGATCGTGACAAAATGTAGGTTTGAAGTCTTCGAGTACGCAGCATTGGACTGACCAGTTGCAGTACCACACGAAACAGCGAACAGTCGCCACTCCTTCGTTTGCCTGGAGAGATAAGAGATATGATATACAGGTATACGATGGGCGGATACATCATAGCACCAATCTGGCGTCGTGAGAAGGATCAACCCATCACACACTGCGCACCTGAGCCTGCAGATTGGGCAGACGAACCAAATAGTCATTGGTCCAATTTGAGATATGCCTCGCGTCAGCTTTACTCAGAAATTGGTTCTTGCATGTTCTTCGAAGAGAGTGTCGTCCGCTTCAAGCCCGGCCCCTTTCTATGGAGACGTTGGCTAGATACATGGAGCCGGGAACAGCTATGGGCAGTCAACAAGGTCCAGATCTTGGTGCAACCGTATTGGAAAGACCCCAGACATACTATCATTGCGAGCCTGACGGAGATTGGCATGCTGCCTAATCTCCACACGTTGTACGTCAAGGAGGCGTTCCAAGAGATGGACGTGGGCGCAAAGCAGGACATCACTGCTAGTGCGCAGCGACAGGGCTGGAAAGTCGTTTTCGAGCGGGCTTAGAGAATACAAATCAATAAAATGGGTCAAGCATTTGATCTGTGGCGTGTTGGTCGTTTCCTTCACGCTTCGTCCTTCACTCCCGCATATCATTCGAGCGCTAGCTAGCGCAGTGTGACTCTTGAGCAGCCTATATTTGCCCCTCCCACCTTATTCTGATCCATCAGTTTTCTCTCTCTACCATGAATTTGCACATCGTGACGCATACGAACACACGCGGAGTCAAGCGCAAAGCCGCTGAAGAGTCTAGTGGGGGACCCAGCAAACGGCGGAATCAGCAATCAACGGACTTTAGGTCTCTGCGGTCGTATGAAGGCCAGAGAGCTCGACTTCGGGCGCAAGAAGAAGCAGCGTTCCGTGCCTTGTCGGTACACTCATCAACTGAAAGGCCGGCGCAGTACTGACCAAGTATAGGACAATCTCCAATCAGACCTTCCCACCGCTCCTGTCTCTACCGGGCGAGATCCGGACTCGCATCTACGAGTTCGCTCTTGGTGGTAACATCATCACACCTGACCTCATGCGTGCAAACGACGTCTTTACCTTACTGAGACAAGCTGCGCGCTACAGCGCTAACGAAGCTGCCTTGGCTACCTTCAACGGCGTGGTACTTTCCTGTCGTGCTATGCGAGCTGAGACAGAGATTCTGTTGTACAAACTAAACGCGTTTTGTTTCCCGGTCGGGTACGATGTCCCATACTGGATTGAACTGCTCAGCGAGAAGAAGCGCGCCGCTATCAGAATGGTACAACTCGACTGTTCGATTTCCCGCTTCGTGCTGAATTTTATCCGTCCGATGCGGCAATTTCAAGCGAGACTTCTAGTATCATTTCGAAGCGACTCCAGACATGCGCTGTTGTCATTTGAACGGCTGCCCAATTTGAAACTACTCACTGTTCTAGTGGACGAAGGTCGTCCGGAAGCTCGTGAGGAACTCATTCAATCGTACGTTGACACAAAGAAAGTACAAGTGGTCTTCGACGAGGTTCAGCGATTGAACCCCGTGGGTGTCGATCGTTCGCATTTTGGTAGAGCGAGAAATGGGTACTGAATCTTATTCTCAGAACACGGGCACATATCTACCACATACTTGAGCAGGGCAAGCGCTGGCCTCTAACCTGCTCTTGGAGGACTTTGGGGCAATGTCTAGTTTGTACAGCAATCGCTTTCATTTCCTCTTCCCTATCATCTTCGGTCTACGTTCATTGTAGAGACTCTGATCCGCTGTTCCATGAAGAAGTCGAGCCCTGCACGATAGCTCGATATGTTACGGCGGAGATTGAGGGCTTGCGTCGCCAAGTTGGTACTGGTTCACCTTGGGCGGCCCTTGGAAGAATGACCGTTAAAGGCTGGCTCCTGGAACCTCGTTTCAATGTATGTTCCTTCCAGATAGTGAGGCGCACTGGTTGCATCCCTCAGACGAAGTTAGATTGAATCTCCTGGTGACTCTCGACGTGCTATGCTTTGGTTCAGAAGCTTCCAGCGCACCGATCTAGCACCAGGGTGGCGTTGTTGCGCCCTGGCATTCTCTTTCCCGTTATGTTGCTCAATTCGTGTTCTCGACCCTCGGTTCTTGATTCATCCCCTAACCTTGATAAATCCATCCAAACCCCTGTCGAACTTCTCACACCTGATGGGCATCTCAACCGTATAAAATGGATTCTTCATGACAAAGTCCGCATACAACTCATACACCTTCTTCATCATGGTATCCACGTTCGGCTGCTGGGGCTCGGTGACCAGCAAGAATTTGGTCCCCGTCTGCGTCTGGAAGCACTGCAGGCGGAAATGGCTGGACTCCATGACTTCGATGCCCGTAGGTCGGTTGGGAAAGGGCGACGGCGCAAGCATGTTGTTCTGAGGCGTGATGTGGGGGATGCGCGGCGCGGGCGACAGCTGAGAGGTGATTGCGTGCATGCCGTGGAACGAGCCGGCCAAGATGAGGTAGTCATTCGAGGTCAGCTTAGAGAGGCCTGTATGGAACTCGCGGTTGTAAATTAGACCGCCTGACTTGGAGACGATCATGAGGGCGAAGACGACCCTGAATGGGCGGATTAATCGAGGGACTGCGTGGGTTGTGGGTGTTCTTACATGATGGTAGATAAGGAGTATCTCAGTAGGCGCAATGCACAAATTTAGGTTCCCTTGGGGTATCGACGAGCAACGCAAAGAATGGAAGTGCGAGAACGCTCAAATGTAAGTCTCATATGGGTATCGTGCGGGTTTCGGTTGGTGGTGAAGGTGCCTTGTCGCGCGACGTGTAGGTTGCGGGGAGACGACGCGCCCCACATGCTTGTGCTTGTGTGTTTGCTCAACACCTCCGCTTCCACCGTCACCACGCCGTGACAGCTCGAGTGGCCCTATACCAACCTCCCTTGGCCGCCGTGAACTTGCTGTCTCGGCGTCCCTTCTTTTCGTCGCTACCCCGCAACTACCGCGCAGCCCTAGACTGCCTTGCAACCCAACTGCGGGCAACGACTGTTACCTCTACCAACCGGTTGAGGCGTGCTGCCTGAAGCACCCATTATGGCTAACCAGTCGATCCTGCGCATCACCCGCGAGCTTCATGAGATTCAAAATGGCTCCGACCTCTCGCTTGCAGTTGCCTGGCGCGATGTCGATGTGCGACATGTCCGCGCTCTCATCGTTGGGCCACCAGACACACCTTACGAGTTTGGCTTCTTCGAGTTCACCGTCAAGTTCGGCAGGGAATATCCCACCAAAGCACCGATTGTTCTCGCAATCACAACAAATGGCGGGCGGACCCGCTTCAACCCGAACATATACGCTGCCGGCAAGGTGTGCTTGTCGATTCTAGGGTAAGCATGGTCCCATCATGTCACTGGAATGGACGCTGACAGTCACAGTACATGGCGCGGCGAGCGGGGAGAGGAGTGGTCGTCCGCTCAGGGCCTCGAGTCGATCCTCATCTCCATACAGAGCTTGATGTCCTGCAATCCGTATGAGAACGAGCCTGGCTTCGAGGACGCCAATTCAGAGTTCGACAAGAAGAACCAGGAAGCATATGTCGACAAGATTCGACACGAGACACTGCGCATATCGGTCATCGAACGACTCGAGGAGTACCTGAATATCCGCGGGCAGAGGCCTGCAGTGACTGTCTACAACGCCGAAGAAGAATATCAGTCTGGCCGCGACGATGCGCCTTTCGAACCATTCAAGGACCTGTGTAAGCGCCGCTTCCTCTGGTATTACCGTTCGTACCTGGCAACAATAGATGAGGCCGCCAAAAAGCACAAGGATGGTGTTCGATTCGAGAAGATGCCGTTCGAGGGCCAAGGCAACACTATGGAAGGCACTTATGAGTACACAGCGCTGCGCGAACGCCTCAACAAGATCTTTGCGGCTCTGAACCTGGAAACTGAAAGCTGGGCCTCGGAAGGCTTGCTAGCTGTCAAGAAAGAGACAGGCATCGCTAGTAATCTGCAGCGTCAGTTCGAACAGATCGTTGAGAAATACAAGAAGGATGATTCTCTTACGCTGGATCTCAATCTCGTCGACAACAATCCCTTCGTCTGGCAGCTTACTCTCTTCGGACGGCCTATGACGAATCTCGATGGTGGCATGTTCAGGATTATGCTGTACATCAATCCAACCAGGTGGCCAGACGTGCTCCCCCGCGTTCGGTTCGAGACCCCCATCTTTCACCACCGCGTCTCTCCTGACGGCATACTATGCTACGATGCCGCAAACAGGCAGGATATGCGATCGCATATCGAGGCTATTGTTGGAGCTATCGAAGAAGAGTCGCCTGCGTATGACCCGCGCACTCTCGTCAACCCCGAGGCTGCTAAGCTCTTCTGGGGAGCACCTGACGAGAAGAAGCTGTACAATCGACGTTTGAGGCGCTCGGTGCAGGACAGTGCTGAGTAAGTGCTGTTCCCGCAAGAATCAATACTCACTAACAGCGCCCAGGAATTGCTTCTAATATAACGGCCTACGAACCGAACAAGTGGACTTCATGCCTGGGTGAGCTGTCCCGACAGAATGAATAAGAGCATGACAGATTATGACGACACGGCCAATCATGAGGAAGATTGATAATACAGTACATTGATACCCACGCTTGACTTTTGTGGTCTCGCGGCTTGCATACTCGGCGTATGGGGGATGGCGCATAGCATACTTCGAATACCATAGCATGGGAGTTGGTCCTTGCAACGCAAACTAATATTGATCTATGTTTGTTAGAGTCAAAGAGATCCGAGACAGCCAGATATCCTGTGTGATGTATGATGCCAGCTCTTTCACTGCATAGCTGCGATGCGGGAGACGCTGGACCCCTGACCTTTTGCGGGGACTAGGCGCTCCACCGCATGTCTCCGCAACCAAGATGCGATTCCCCTGCACCACCACCAATTGAACACCAGCCAACATGTCAGCCGCTTCGAAGTTCCCAACGCTCGGTAAGGTGGTCGTCGTCGGTGGATGCGGGTTCCTGGGTAGCCATATCGTGAGCTACATCGTCAAGCGCCATCCCCAGACACAGATCGCGGTGCTCGACTTGCGCACCAACTCGAACCGGCACACGAGCAGCACCGTGTCGTACCACGATGGCGACATCACCGACCTTGCGGCCATGCAGAAATTCTTTGCGCAAATCAAGCCCGACGCTGTTATCCACACGGCCTCACCCCACTTCAATCTGCCGGCGGCGATTCACGACAAGGTCAATGTCGAAGGCACCAAGAACCTGCTGAAGGCGTCGCAGGACGCGGGTGTCAAGGCTTTTGTTTACACCAGCTCTGCGAGTGTCATCTTTGGTGGAGATACTGAGCTTGTCAATGCCGACGAGAAGTGGCCGTTGGTTACGGGCGATGCTCAGCCCGAGTACTACACCACCACGAAGGTAAGCACTCAATTGGTGGCTACATGTGCTATCTACTGACATATATGCTAGGCGTATGCCGAGACCTACGTACTCGAAGCGAACCGCACGCCAGAGAGCTTCCTTACCTGCGCCATTCGTCCTGCGGGCATCTTTGGCGAGGGTGACGTGCAGTTGCTCCCCAAGATGGTGCAGGCTTACAAAGACGGAAAGACCAAGTACCAGGTCGGTGACAACGACAACCTCTTCGACTTCACATATGTTGAGAACGTCGCTTACGGACACGTCCTCGCTGTCCTGGCCCTTCTCACCACACACAAGTTCCTGCCAACCGTTCCTATCGACACAGAGCGGGTTGACGGCGAGGCCTTCTTCATCACGAACGGCGAGCCAGTCTACTTTTGGGACTTTGCGCGCGCAGTGTGGCACGAGGCTGGCGATCGTCTGCCGTTGAAGTCTGTCTGGCATTTGGACTCTGGATTTGCCGGCATGGTTGGCTTTTTCTCTGAGTGGGCCATGTGGTTGGTTGGCAAGACACCCAACCTCACAAGGGCGCAGGTTAGATACAGCACGTTGAAGAAGTACCACAGCATCGCAAAGGCGAGGAGCAGGCTTGGTTACCGGCCGCTCGTTAGCCTGGATGAGGGTGTCAGGAGAGGTGTGAGGTACATTCTCGAGCAGGACGAGAAGGCCAGCCAGAAGAAGGGACAGTAAAATGACTTGGACTAGTATCTTTACGTGTAGATAGTGTAATCTAATATACCCTTTGGCCGGACCTCAGCTTGCTCTCAGAAGTTCGGCGCAACCCACGGACACACTTCCATGCCCATCTAGTTGCAGATCTGGGCGCGCACGGGCACCGGTACCTGAACATCGCTCCCGCCGTCATGTCTTAGAACCTCTCTTGCAACCCCGCGTCGCGAACCAAGCCATGGCCGTCTCCAGCATCACCAACCAACATGAAGTATGTCGCACCACCCGGCGCTGCCCGAGTCAGCATACTCCGCCCTCGGGCTGCCCCCAAGTGTAGTCAGGATCCTGATGAACCCCAAGCCCCGTCCGCCATCCATCTCCGCCCCAGAACTGCACCAAAACGCTACAGACTTTACAGACCGTCTGCCGGAGAATGAATCACACATCATGCTCTATGCGGAGCTGCTGCTGCATATCCGCACAGTCACCCTATTTGCCAGCTTGCGCAGCCACCACACAAGGGAGACTAAAGCGCGCGTCGACGCAGATGGGAATCTGATCACCGTGTCGCACGAGGGCTACAAAGCTAGTATCCGGCTGCCGATCAAGGTCGATGGCAAAGGCGATGCAGCGCTCGAGTTGCCTGCACATCCGCCCAGCAAAGAGATCACGCTGCGGCTGCAGATGGAGGAGCAGGACGACAGTGATATGCTGGGGCTGATGGCAGAAGCGCGCAAAGCCAACATTGTCCCCTGGGATGGCGCAACGCTCAGCAGACAAGAAGGGGTAGAGCTCAGGTGTAAGAACTGTGAGGGCGTCGTGTTGGAGCGTGCGTCGATCAGAGAGTGGAAGGACTTGCCGAATGAGAATTGGGCAGAGATGATGGACTTTTGGCATTGTCATAAGCCGGATGAACATCATTTGCATGATCACTCGCATGAGGTCGGTGGGGCGAAGGGCTATGCCGCTGGGAATCGGTTGAAAGCTGCAGAGGGCGTTGGGTTTGTGGATCTGGTTGGCTTTCTCTTAAGAGAGCAGGATTGTGTTGGTGCGAAGGTAAGATAACTCATCCTTCCCACAGTTCTGCGTTTGAACGGCGCTTTCGGGTGCAAAGAAGGCAGACTCGCCAAATTTCCATGGCATTCTCGTCGATACAATCGCCCTAGATTGATGGGCTCAACACGAACCCTCAGCGTCGGACTGATCCTCTTCCTTGGTCGATGGATCGCTGGCACTGTTGGGCGAGCAGTCTTACGTTTCACTGTCTTTATCCCTGAGATCTTTGGGTCTGGCAGGATAGTCTTAGACTACATGATTCTTCGTTGCACGCATTTGATGAAAAGGTGGGCTAACGATACTCAGGTCTCACTGAACGAACAGCAAGAGGATGCAGCAGTCGTATGCAAGCATTGCAGTCACACGCTTGGCAGACAAGACACAGCAGCAGACGGCTGGCGTATTTGGAAATGGAGTCTCAGCATCTCATCTGGACCTACCTCATCGCCCTCTTACAGCACATACAGTGTCCAGAAGTGGATCTCTGCGCGGCTACTGTATCTCATCGAGAATGTCGGTGTCCGCAAGTTCCACATCCACCCTCCGTCGATTGCCTCCGTTTCCACAGCATCACCAGACTCAGCTCCCGCAACGCCTCCTCCAACGCCTTCTATACTTGCCTGGGTCTTCACTCCAGACCTCCTTTTCTCCTCTTCCATTACGCGGCCCCACCGTACAGACCCAACTAGGGCTGTCAAGTGCTTCTTCAAAAAGCAAAGGTGGGCGCCACTACAGCCCGGAGAGCCAGAGAGCGCGACGATTGAAGACGTCGAGTTCCCAAGAGAGCTGTACGAGGAGATGGAGAAGACGCTGGAAGAAAGCCAGGACGTGCTGCCAGCAACGGCAAGGAAGTTTCAGGGGTGGGATGTGGGGTTGTTGGAGAGGTTCGATGTTGGGGAAGAGGCGCTAGGGGAACAGGGCGAGGGTGAGGAGGGGGAGGGGATGGATGGAATAGAGGGTCTGGGGATCAACGGCGATGATGAGCAGAGGAGAGGGAGAGAGTTGAGACGGTCGTTGTCACAGGAGTCTCTTGATTGAGGGTCGTGTACATCATTAATCTTTTGTGATGTATGTTTGGTACACTGTACATGATACAAGTACACCCAGCATTCCTTATAATTGATTTTGTGGTTGGATGTTGTAGCATAGGGACCTGTTGGTGATGGCGGATGGCGGGGCTGCAATTGGCGCTAGGCGCCACGCCAAATTCGCCAAATTTTGATATTGTCGAAATCGAACATCGAACTCGACCCCACACTCACGCAACCATCATGGCGCCCGCATCACTCTTGGACCTTGTGTCCGCACTCCCCGCCACCGAGGGCTGGGGCCCGTCGGTCTCTGAGGAGACCATGCTCAACGGCGTGCCTTTTGCGCCTTACTCCAAGGCCGACAAGCTGGGTCGCATGGCCGACTGGACCGACGGCAAGGACCGCGACAGGGGCGGTCGCCAGCAGTACGGCAACCGCAACTACAGAGGTAGGCATATGGATAGCTTGGAGCAGTTTGAGGCAAGTTCTAGGGCTAACGAGCGCTGCAGATGCGCAGGTTTATGGCGCCAACGCCGCTGGCAACCCCTTCGCCGTCCAGGTCGCCGAGGAGGAGGCTACTTTCTCCGTCGTCGACAACACACGCACATCAGCTCGCACTCGCGGATTCGGGAGAGGCGGCGGCACAGTCTTCCGTGGACGTGGAGGAGCTCGCGGCGGTCAGGCACAGCGTGGTGGGCGGGGCACCTTCCAGCGCGTCGGTGGCCGTGGCGGACAGCAAGGCGGCTACGACAGCCGTGGAGGACGCGGTGGAGGACGCGGTGGCCGTCGCTTCGGCTGGAGGGATGACAAGCCCCAGCGCAACCGTGACCCTTCGGTCCAGGTCAAGCCTGACTGGGCCGTCCAGGAGGAGATCGACTTCTCGCGTCTCGGCAAGCTCAACCTCGACACTGGCGAGGGCGAGGACCTCGACAACTACGGATTCCTCTACTACTACGACCGCAGCTACGACAAGCAGCCCGGTGCCAAGACATCGGAGCGCAAGCTCAACGTCCTCGAGCGCGCCGCCTACAACGTCACCACCTCCAGCGATCCCATCCTGCAGGAGCTCGCCGACAAGGACGAGGCCACCGTCTTCGCTACCGACAATGTCCTCTCCATGCTCATGTGCGCCACCAAGTCCGTTTACTCGTGGGATCTGGTCTTCACAAAGAAGGACGGCAAGGTCTTCATCGACAAGCGCGACCAGTCCAGCCTGGACATGGTCACCGTCAACGAGAACGCCGCGGATGCACCTCTCGAGATCTCCGAGGGCAACAAGGACTCGATCAACAGCCCCGGCGCGCTCATGCTCGAGGCTACCCACATCAACAACGTCTTCCCTCTGCAGGTCGTCCAGGAGTCGGAGACCCAGAAGGTCAGCATGCCTCACGAGCACCCCTTCTATAACGAGGAGGTCGAGAGCGACCCTCCTGCCTCCAAGGCTTACAGGTACCGCCGCTTCGACCTCTCGCTCGAGCGCGACGAGGAGCCTCTACACCTGATTGTCCGAACCGAGCTCGACGCCGTTGTCAAGAACAACATCAACGGCGAGGACCAATTCCTGACCATCAAGGCGCTCAACGAGTTCGACAACAAGGCCCAGGGCGCCGGCGGTGCTCTCGACTGGAGGTCCAAGCTGGCCAGCCAGCGTGGTGCCGTCCTCGCCACCGAGATGAAGAACAACTCGTGCAAGCTTGCCCGCTGGGCCGTCCAGTCCATCCTCGCAAAGGCCGACACCATGAAGCTTGGGTACGCCACTCCCCTTCCCCTTGCCTTTCCCTGACTTCTCACTGTACGCATACTAACGCCATCCGCAGATTTGTCTCCCGTACCAACCCCAAGAACAACAACGACCACGTCATCCTCGGCGTGCTCACCAACAAGCCCCGCGAGTTCGCTTCCCAGATGGCGCTCAACCTCAACAACGGATGGGGTATTGTCCGCACCATCGTCGACATGGTCCTGCGCATGGACGAGGGCAAGTACGTCCTCGTCAAGGACCCCAACAAGGCTGTGCTCCGCCTGTACAGCGTCCCCATGCACACGTTCGAGGAGGAGGACGAGGTCGAGCTGGCTCAGGTTGATGAGGATGACGAGTAGTAGTGTAGTGTAGTGTGTTGATGATACCACGGTGATGGCTGAGGTACGGATTGATAGTTTAAAAATGCGATGGAATGGATGATTTAACGCTACCACACTGTCGCTCCTGCTATATGGTTCATTGCCCTGCCATGCTCCACTGACTCCATACAGTGCACAATCTACAGCCCTCCGTGTGCCTTGATCCCCCCCAGGACCTCATCTCCCAATCCAGCAAAACATCATCCCGTACCTCGAGCACCCTTTGACTTCTCCATAATCGAAGCTCGCCGACGTGCACGACCCTCTGCTACCGGAGGCTAACGAGCAATGGAATATTCTAAGCGGTAACCGTAGAAGCATCGGTCGCGCAAGTTGCGCAAGCGAGCGCCTTCGTGTTCGTGTTCGCTTCGTGGGTACACTGGTAGATTGGGTTTGCCAAGAGCAAGGGGATGATGGTACGGGGTGGTTTATTTCCAGTGTCTATGCTTGGGACTACTGTAGGAGTGAGGGGGAAAAGAAACTAGCGAGTGCTATTTGCGCTAGGTAATCAACTGTGTTTACATTCGGTACACTCGGCGGAGTGTTTGGGTTGCCTGGGAGCTTGGAGACTTGTTAGATTGGAGGCCTGTTAATTGGAGGCGAGGATGGTGAGGGCTTGATTTTGTCTACTCTGCTTGCGTGTTGTTCTTTTGGACGGGAATAGTCAGGGTGGCTTTGCTTTTTTAGAAGTAGTGAGGCTACTTTGCTCTGCTTGCTGGGATTCAAAAGCTTTATTGTGTTCGATTCCGACATCTGAACGCTGTATCGTTTCAGCTCTAGAGACGCTACCTTGAATGATTGCTCAGAAAGGGACTGGGTTGGTCGCAATTTTTTTAGTGGATTCGATGTGAGCATGAAGATTCGATGGCTGGGTTCCGGTCTGTTGTTCCCATTACAGTGAGGTTAAATACGGCTTTGACGGCTCTTTCTGTCTGATCGTGGTGAGCTTTTGAATCTGTTCAGAGCGTGACTCGACAAGCTTTGTAACATGGCTGGATGGCTAATCTTCAGGGGGTTGACCTCTGCGAATCGAATACTCTCAACATGAAAAGTGGCTATCTTGATCTGATAGCTGTTGTAATTCGCATCGCATGTGTTAGCTGACAGTGCGCTCGGCAATCTTGCCCTGCGGTTAGGCCGGCTCACGCTCCGCACAAGCGAGGCTTGCAGCGCATTGCCAACGCTGCTGTGGCTGCAATAGTTTTAAGCTTTGGTGCACCGCGTAGGTGAAGGCAACCTCTCAATGCGAGGCCCAAGCGTGGACTGACTCGAGAGATGTGGTGTGGTTGTCGAGACAAGGCGTCCTGCCCCAGGATGTGAGTGGGTGTGTGGATCTGACAAAAGAACGCATCCAAGCGTTGAGCTCCGCTTGTCCTGTCGTGCGGCCGTGCCTGCGTCTCTTTGTCGTGCAGCACGTGGCGATTGTCGCGTATGTACGACCGAGTGCGCACATGCAGGATGCATCAAGGAATTCCAATCCCGTATGGTTGGAAAACGGAGCACATTCTTTTTGATCCATGGATCGCCGACGGTGCAGGCTGGAAGTCTCCGAGAAGTCTTCCAGAAGCTCGCGCCGCATTCACATGCGGCAGGTCCTCAAATGAGGATCGATTCCACTGGCGGAGATGACCCAGCTGTGAGGTAAACGCAGCCATCCGTGCGCCCTCCTGCTGCGACTCACTCCACTCTCAACAACCACACATCGGTGAGGAGATGAGGTGCTCGCCCCTGAGCAGTGTGCATCATACTATCTGCTCGTACCCTGAGACCAGTTTGGCTTCCGCGGAACGGCGAGATATGCGCAGTACGGCCGCAAACATGTGTTCTGTGTCTATTTAGATGGATGAAGTAGTACCTGCAACATGATCTGTCAGGGAAACCCAGCGTGATCTGAACCATGGATCGGGATGTCTCTGGACCGGTCCCTGCAGGTCCAACAGTCGATGAGAGCAATGAAGAACGCAGTTTATCTCAACTTTGACCGTGACGTGTGTTTGTCATGGCTGCATGCGGCAGACATCTCGCGCTAATGTTGTCCGTCTGCCCTCGACTCCACGCGGCTCGCTGGCGTCAAAACCGCCATTGGAAGGGCCGACTCCGCCTCTGAGGCGATCCAATAGGTATCCGGTACATGCCGCAGGTGGCGGCCAGAGAGTTCATGTGTTCTACTTCTGGGCACGACAAATTCTCAGGGACCCTGCTCTTTCGGCTTAACAGGGTGGGTAGGAACTGACGGCACCTTGAGAGCCGAGTCAGCTTATGATAGCGACAGGTATTTGTTATACCCAGAGTATCACACTCAGTGGAGACGTCCCCGCGACACCAACTTTCTCGTAGCGGCACAGGAACCTTTGAGGCCCCGGTTCCGAGCGTCTCCATCTGCGGTCAAGTCTGCGGGACCCCGGCTCTTCGTTGCGTCTTCATCGTCCCAAGTCTTGCATCCCTACAGCAAATCTCAGCCTTGTTTCACTTTACGGCGGCAACGGTCATTGAGCTGGATATAACGAACCACTGGCCTTTTGATGGACAGGTACATCTCTTGATCATCGCATTGCTATACCTCTCTCCGCCGTCGGCTCGTGAGCCGCGACATCGCACATGATGTCGATACTTCAGCCAGAAGTATGTTCCTTGAACCTTGTGCAACCGCAATGGCTAACAACAACGTCAGGCCGGCATTTTCTATGGAGTGTCCTGGTTGGTTGTGATCGTGCGTTTAATATCACGACGTCTCCATCGTGGAGCATGGAAGCGCTTACAATGGGATGACTACCTTATCGTCTGCGCCATGGTTAGCAAATTTGATGTGCACTGTTGCTGCCATTCACTGACCAAATTGCAGCTGACAGATACGGTTCTCCTCGTTTGCATGTCGAAAGTCGTCACCACTTCGTCCAACCTCATCCCGCCTGACGAGGACGTCTCGGAGTATTCTCAAGCTGAGATTGAATCCCGCATTACTGGATCCAAATATGTATTGGTGGTTGAACAGATGCAGATCTTGACTATTTGGTTGGTCAAGGCATGTCTGTTGATCATGTACTTCCGGATGACTGCTGTTCTGCCGCAAAGAAAGCTTGTCATCGCTACTTCCATCTACGTCGGTATCACGTTCGTCATTATGGAGATTCTCTATCTCGGTGTCTGGTGCCGTCCGTTCAATCAGTATTGGGCTGTACCTCCGAACTCAAGTAAGCATGCTGGCAATTCACTCTGGAAGCGTACTGACATGCACAGCACAATGTTCGGCAGCGACAAATCATCTAATCACGAATGCTGTCTTCAACATCAGCTCAGACATCATTATCCTTAGCATACCGATGCCACTGCTGTTCAAAGTCCGCCTACCGATGAAGAATAAGCTGGTTCTGATTGGCATATTCTTGATCGGAATGTTCACTGTTAGTTCGAGACGCATTCATTAAGCTCCGCCGACTGACGCGTATAGGTTGTCGCCGCCGTACTCAATAAGTACTACTCTTTCACGAATCCCTTCGGCAACGACTGGGTGTTGTGGTATCTGCGAGAATCGTACACCGCCCTACTCTGCGCAAACCTGCCTCTTACGTACCCCCTGATTCAAAGGGTCTTCAAGCTTCGGAACTGGAGCTCCCATTCTGGCGAGTCCCGCTCGATCCACGCGAACGCAACAACCACATTTGGCACTGCAAGAAGTCACCGCCACTGGGTGAGTCAGAATAAATCCCGGTCAAATTCCAAGCCCTTCCGCAATGACCTACGATCCGCCGAAAGCCAGGAAGACATCAACGACCCGTTCCGAAACCCCAGCGCAGACAGCGGACCCCAATTCATTACCAGTGCGATTGAGATGGATGCCGTGAATGCTTATGAAAAATCTTCGACCGATCTGAGTATGAAGAGTCCGACAAGTTGGCGGACAGAACAGGATCGTATGAAGGACTTCAACTATAATGCCCCGAAATGATGGCCCGAAACAATAGATTTTCATCTCGCTCTTCAGCAGCCCATTTGCAGCGTTTCCCAGAGCGACTTCAGAGTATGCGCTGAACTCCCAATGCAGATACCCAGAGCCAGGCTCATCCAACAGCGCCTCAGCGTCTCGCCTTGTCGAAGCTGACATTCCCAATGAGTTGTTTCCGAGAACAATGTGTTATCGTCGTGTTTGTGCCAAGCAGATCTATCGTGGGACTGTACCCAGAGCACCCAATAACATTTCATCCCAGACCAAACAAAAACCATCTGTCACAGTGGCTTGCAATACTTAAGTATGATATATAGCTGCACGTCCCAGAATCTCGGCGAATTGTGACGCGAGTGTGTCGCGTGCAGTCGAGCACCTTGATGGCGTCCATCATGGTGCCTGAAGCTCGACATACAACAACGGCCGTCAGCCCTGCAGATCTAAGCTCAAGCGGTCTCAGGAAACTTCGATTCTTCCACGTTTCTAAATCCCACTGTCATGCATGTTCATGACGTCCTAATTATCGGCGCTGGTCCAGCTGGTCTGGCAGCTGCAGCGCGCCTACGAGAACACACCCCCTCGGCAACCTTCACCGACGATGAACACCAACGGTATCACTGGATTCGGAAACATGGCCGTAAGATGAACGTCAAGAATTACAAGACAAACCAAGACTCCTTATCAGCGTCGCGGTCTGTATCTGAGACATCTGATTGCGGCTGCTACTGCGATATGACAGCTAGGGCCGACGCTATCGACATGCTTGTACTCGACGCGGACGGGGCAGATTGGATGAGCAAGTGGAACCGGTTATTCAAAACCTTCGGTATCAACCACCTCCGAAGTCCAATGTTCTTCCAGATCGATCCTGCGGATCGAGATGCGCTGCTCGGCTACGCTTACGAAACCGGGCGAGAGAAGGAACTGCAGGCTCTACCAGGCTGTGCAGGCAAAGAGATTAGCAAGCACAGGAAGAAGAAGAAGATGAACTCGAGAGGCAGGTTTCCAGGATCAGGGCCGGATGTCGATGAGCGAGACCGCAAAGACTACTTTACGCCCAGCACGAAGCTGTTCACGTCACACTGCGAGGAAGTCATTCGAAGATACGGTCTAGGACCGGAGATGCTCAAACAGGAGCGTGTGATGGATGTTCATTACGAGGAGGCGTGCGACTTTGATGATACCGAAGACGATCTGTCAAGCGAAGACTGCAAGATCTTTTGTGTCAAAACGGATAAGGCCGAACACTTCGCTCGTGTTGTCATTCTCGCTGTTGGGCCTGGGAATGCTCCATCCATACCTTCCATCGCAGGTCTGCCGATACCAGGGCCTCATGCAGGCTACACACACGCTATGCAGATTAAGCAGTTCCCACCAGCACATGTAACTGCCAAGATCAAAGCCCGGCGCTTGACCAATATGCTTATTGTTGGTGGTGGTCTTACAAGCGTACAGCTCGCAGACCTTGCCATCAAACGCGGAGTGAATAAAGTGCATCTGCTCATGCGCGGGCCCATGAAGGTCAAGTACTTCGACGTAGACCTTGATTGGGTAGGCAAGTTCCGCAACTTCAATCAAGCCGCCTTCTGGAGCGCAGACACGGACGAAGAGCGCTTTGAGATGATACTTGAGGCACGCAACGGCGGCAGCATGACACCGCGATATCGCAAGATCCTTGACGCGCACGTTGCGAGTGGAAAGATCGAGCTGCACACACATACCACGCTTACATCCGTTTCGTGGAACGAGGACCAGAAGTTGTGGACAGACATCAACGTCTCGGCAGACGTCGCGCTCCCGTCAATCGACTACCTTGTCTTCGCAACAGGGATACAGTCAGACATCCGCACGATACCATTCCTCGACACTCTGCGCTCTCAACAACCCATTGAGTATGTCGGCGGCCTACCGTGTCTGACTGAAGATCTCATGTGGGACGAAGGTGTGCCTTTCTTCGTCACAGGCCGGCTAGCAGGACTGCGGCTTGGTCCAGGTGCGCCCAATCTGGTGGGTGCTAGGGTCGGCGCTGAGAGGATTGCATGGAACGTCGAGGATGTGTTGAAGAAGCAGGGCAGATTAAAGAAGGGAGAGAGAAGGGACTCTGGGTATGAGGGCAACAGCGCGGATGAGGAGTACGAGAGCTATGCCAGTGCAAGGGCGAATAGGTTTGCGGGGCTCGCTGGTATGGAGAATGAGTAATAGGTGCTGTCGCTTTGTCGAATGTAATCGACACAGGCACTCCGATACAGGTGTAGCATCCTTGAACCATATATTTCATATCGTCTTAGCCTCTTGTTGATTAATCTGACAGAGTGTACTGATGGATGCTATGGCCTTCCCTGACACTGCTGAAGCACCTCGATGTGGGCCCGTCCAAGGTAAGATTCCCACAGTGAAGGACCCAGCAACACTGACGTTACTGATGTCGTGTGGTCCTTACCAAGTCTCTGTCCCACACCTTCACTTCTTAGACTTCCTCGTGTGGCCAAAAATACGGGATCTCGCTATACAGAGCACCGCCTTGCAGAATAAACTCGAGATGGATGCTTGCACAGGTCGATACCCTTCGCTGCCATTGGCCGTATTACTGAGGAGGCTCTATACCAGGATCCAGAAACTCGGCAAGACGCCCTGACGGATTTTGCAAAGGTCTGATTCTGCCGTATATATCTTGCCTTTGGCTTACGCAGTATAGCCCACGTTTTCGATCTGGCGAATTGGTCAGTCGGAGAGTCATTGCGTGCTCACCTGCCGAACGCGGATCACTATGTCAATATACGACATGACGGAGACTGAGTATATGTTCGACACTTTCTGTTCCAGCTCAAGTGCGAAAGGGCCCCTCGCGCCTTTACGTGCAGAAAGAAAAGCTCGTTCTGGATGATACCTCTGTTCTGGGCAAGTCCTACAAGGATTCGAGGCAGCTGCGCAAAAACTACAAAACTCAGGGCTGATCACATGTAAAAGTCTTCCTCTAGTGTCAACGTTCGTTGTCGTTCCACCGATTGGTCCCCCTGATCATCTCTATTTAGTGCAGCTAGTCCATTCTTTACAGTAACAAGAAGCAATAAACGACGGATATCTTCACATCGATGAGCAAAAGGAGCACATCAAAGGTCGACACTTCTACGACAACTGGACAGATGATGTATGGCACGATATTCTGCGTCATATGTCTTATGAACTACATGATGAGATCCTCAACATGTGCAGGTAGTAACAGCATAGTGTCTGACTCATTGGGCCGTCAAATACAAGAGCTCCACAACTTTCAAGCTATAGAGCTTTCATGGCTGGGAAAGGCTTTTTAGAAATGTGATTTGAAAACGAAGATAATTGCTTGTTCCTAAGGCTTATACTTTCGTGCAGCGTCCTGCTCCTTGGTATGGGATAACACACTGGTCGAGATAGTCTTGTAGGTGGTAGCAGTATGAATGACAAAAGAGTTTGTCACCCCAGGAGCGTATTACAGCCTCGATCTTATTACGCCTTTAGCAAGGCAGCTCGATCAGCAAGCTAACAACCCACAGTTTCGCATCGAGAAGTTCCATCGCCTCGAGACGTTTTCCTGGAACGAAGGTAATGTTGTTGCGGCTTTCACCTGGTATGTCGAAGAATCCACTCATCCTCTGCCAGCTCCCGGGCAGAGCTGCGCTTTTCCGGTTCCCACTGCAGCATCCTCCGCATGAGACGGAGGAAACTTGATTTATCGTCTCCTTCAAGGCGTATCTCTCTGTGCTCAAGTGGTAACGATTCAGGAACCGTAATACCCGCACTGAAAACGTCTGTTGATACCGTGTCAGAGCAAGGTTCTCCTTCCATGGACAACATTGACTCACCCGTAGTGGAGAAAAATTTGCTCTTGAGGTTTGCTCTGGCAAGAAGACTAGGCGGTGGAGGCCCAAGCAAAGCTATCATCTCGGCAAGATGTGCTCGGCCTCGATATGCCTTAAACTCTGGATCTTGGCCAGTGAACAGGTGTCCGCCCTCGAAAGCGTCCCAGATCTGTACATTGGAAATCAATTTCTGCTCCAGAGTAATATCCAAGCACTCATCACTCACCATACACCCCACGTTCCATACATCAACGCTATAAGTCCAGGGGATGTCCAAAATGACTTCCGGCGCCCTGTAGACGTTGGGCTGGATATCTTCCCGATGCTCAATTCCGTCGTCGAGCCGCACAGCCGAGCCAAGATCACATAGTACAGGTGCACCAACATCTTTCGGTGGATCAAGTCCATGTGAGAGATATATAGTCCTTCCATCGAGCTCTTTCCTTGGGCCAGGCGTCTTGAGTTCCTTTTGTTCCAAGGCTGTAAGCACAGACTCGTCGGTGCCGAACAAAATATTAGCCTCCTTGATATCAGTATGTGCAACATGGCATTCGGTATGCAGAAAATCTAGTGCCAGAAAGAGACGCTTGAGTACAAATGCTATGACAGGCGCCGGTAGCTTTGCATCAAGGTTGCGGTGTCTGAAATCGAGGATACTCTCCCATAGCGGCGGATGCACGAGACATCTATGTCTCCCATTGGGACCTTCTATGTCGAACGAATCGAGCACCGAGCGGACAGCGCGGTGACCAGGGTGTATCTTTGAGCATTGCTCAATGCGCTTGTAAACTTCAAACTCGTTATTTTGCTCAATACATAGGGACTTTGATTCGATGAAAAGTTTGAGTGCGACGTGTTGACACCCACTAGATCAATGGCTCAGTAAAGTGCTATGCGAGGAGAAGATAAGAACCAACCTCAGGTCACGAGCCAGCCATACCGTTGAGGTAGCGCCAAAGCCGAGCTTGCCTACTATCTGGTAGCGCGCTCGCAGAACCTCGCCAATCTGAACAGGATAATATCGAGATGCGACATAATCCGGAAGCGTCTCCTCTTCAATGTTTTGGCTTGAGGGTATCGGGATGAACCCGTCTTTAGGGAAGGTAAGTGGCTTCCACGCGCGACTGAAGAGTGGTTTGAAAGAGCGTCCGAACAGAGACATAATTATTGGGCAAATGGCTTTGGTGATGATAGGCTTTATCGGTCATTACAAAGTAGAAGAGTGAGTGCCCTAGCTGACGGGGAGATGAGGTGCCTTGGTGGGTGGTGGTGGAAGGTCACGTGGCTGTACAGGTACGTATAGGTTGTCCCAATGGCCAATCAGACATTTCGGCGTAACGCTCGGGACGGCGACCGGCCGGATAAATTATCTGGGACCATCAACAAAACGTTAAATTATATCAATTGGCCTTTTACGATCATCTCCAAGCGCGCATCTGCTCTACTCTTAACGAAGCAACACGCGTTCAAAAATCATTCCCTTCTCCCCGCTGCAGTAGAGAATTCTCTCTTGTCTCCCTTCTTGAACGTGCCGGTACCGTCTGAATAGACGTGATGGGTAAAAGTTCGCTGAGTTTTATCCACTGGTGTAATCCTAATGCTGAGGACCTCCTCCTTGTCATCGCGATTATAGTGGGATTTGTGCACAGGGCTCTCCTCGCCTCTTGTCCTGCATGTGTGAGACTCTAAATGTCCTTGGTGGAGCTCTGATTACCACTTACTTGATCTCCACTGACTCTATCTCGCCAACTTTCTAGTAAAGATTGTGAGCTGACTGTCGACTGATTCCCGAACTCGTTTCGAAGGCTTACTTTAACAGCGCCATTCTTCAAATATGTGTTGAAAGCGTTTTTGAAGGGCGAGGGAAGTTTTTCAACACTGTAACCAAAGATTTTAATTATTCTCGACATGACGAATATATTGCTGTGTTTTGAGGTGAATATAATAGTTAGTTGGAATAACGTACGATATATATATCAGGCGTCTGGCGACTACGGGGACTAAGGTACCAATAGGAAAGAATGCCCATTGCTGGTAACAAATATTGAGCGGAGGGTATCTAGAGCCCTCGTAAACCAATTAAAATACGACCGAAAAGACTACAAGCGCGCGCCAGTCAGGCCAGACCAGGAAGTGCGCTCTTCGAAGCGCCCTCAAGCCATTTCAGAAGCAGCCGCTCGTAAAGTCTTCATTCTGCAGGCTTTAGTGCAATTTCGGGCTCCTTTCCTCGATTTCTCGCTGGAGACCACACGGGTCCACCACGACCTAGAAATGAGGACGCCTTACAAGACACTTTGATGAGTGGTCGTGATGGGCAATGGTGTATTCATTGCTGCAAATACTCTGAATGGGGCATATCTGGCATCGTGCTGGCAACTGACTCTAGGTAAAGCAGATCCAGAGTCTTCAACGGACTGTAGAATAACAAAGCTAAAACCAGTGAGGGCTAGTGTCCGCTGACATGTTGTCTATTGGTAGGGTCGGGCGTGCTCTTGGTACTTCGCCGTTCCTAAACATCTGCAGATTCCGAGAGACACGCATAGCACTCTCTCATATAGCTGCTTCTGAAACACCGCAGGAATGTCATTTCTGCCCTGCACAGCCGATCGTCAGCCGGCCTCCAGCTTAAGAAGTTACGCGCCAGTACTTCCTAAGAATATGCAATCGTCCCTCAAGCTGATTGCATCTGATCCTGAAGTAACCCACAACTCTTATGCGCAAGGGTCAAAAAACTTTTCGAAACGACGAAAAGCATTATCTGTTTCTACTCATCGCTGTCTGCTTGCATTTACTAAAATCGGCTTAGTCCTATGTCGTGCTATGTCGGTTTCTAAAATTGTGTTCCGCCATGATCGATTCCGAAATGTGCGAGCCCGTCATTTTCTGAGTCAGGGCCAGAGCATGTGCCAGGCTGGTCAGATGGGTACTATCATAAGTACCGGCGTGTAGGGAGAGCTCTATTACCTCTGTGTGGCAATGAAAGGATGGATCCGGGCCCATGAGGCCTTAGTATGCAAGGCTGTACCCTTGGTGCACCCTTCACAGTCTAATTACATGGTACTACTGCTCTACTTCTGCAGGGGGGGGGGGGGCAATCTTGGTGGCATCGATATTCGAGTTATGTTCTCTTCGACAATGGATACGACTTCAACCAACAGAGGACAAATGCGGTCGACATGTTCTCAAGTGCATAGTCAAAGACGAGACCTACGTTCAAGTTGTTGTATGAAAAAGGTGTTGTCATCTCAAGAAGAACACTGCATATTGCGGTCCTAGCCACAGCTTTATGCGGCACAAATCCTGCAGAGATGCTGTCAGATACTCTGGTTACTGGAGTACACAGTGCCACGGTTGTGAAGCGCTGAAGTCGCACGATGGCTAATTGAATAAGGTGTGAATCTTCGGTATGCAAGAGGAGATGAGACATTCAATGCACAGTTGATTGCAAACATGCAAGGTAGTGTCAAGATCTCCGCTGTGCTTGAGGAATGGGCGCGAGCCAGAGAGGCCATCGTGACAGAGCGTTTCTGAGCAGATAAATAAATCTCTTTATGAACTTCAACAAATACATAGCATTCACATACGACCATAGGACGTTGAAAACAAGGCTTCCCGTTCGCTCAGCCCTATTTAAGCAACGTACCGGCGGATTAGTAGTTAGGTGGGTGACCACTAGCGAATACCCGCTGTTGTATGTTTTTTGCTCAGACCTTGTCTGTTGCTTAATGCATCCATGACAGCCATGGGCTATTGCTTTTGTTTTTGGCGGCAAGCTCTGGCGACGTAGGAAGACTCAGCTAGGTGCTGGCGCGGTTGCGTGTAAGGACAATAACAAGATAGTGCAGGTGAGAAAGCTGTTTGATTTTATGCACTGTGCGCGAGCTTCAAGAGAGGAAGTCATACATCGGTTTATCATGGCGATACCGTTCTCCAGGTCCGACTCGCAACAATAAGCCGAAAAGATCTGATCGACAACATCCGCAAGCCACCGGCTGGTAAGCCGAATAGTAGAGTGCATCTTGGAGCGTTCCAAGTGCTCAGAATTCCATCCTGCACATGCACAGTCCACAACGCCGGCCCGAGATCTTACCTATCTCGTCGACAGAAATGATCCTCAGGTCGAAATCCGCGTGGGCGATGATGTCGTACTTTGCCATGGGATTGGGAAATGGCATCCATGTAAATTGTGGGGAGCTTCTCGTCGTTGCGATGCTGTCATTGGAGAGCGGCCTGTGCGCCTACTAAACGTGAGGACGCGCGCTTGCCTGTCGCGTCACGCGTTCCACTTTAGCTCCTGCCTTCTCGCGCCCACAACTTCTCGGTTGCAACTTATATGCACGCAATGGCAGACTTCTTTAATCTCAAGGCCCGGCAGCAAGCTGCTGCTCAAGCCAGCTCTGCGAAGGCGCCGTCCACGAAACAACAGCCTGACCGCCTGCAACCATGGGTTGAGAAATAGTACAGCAACTACATCGTCACGTCCACTGTGTTTTAAGCTGACAATACTGTTAGCCGCCCAAAGACGCTCTCCGAAGTTACTGCACAAGACAATACCATTCAAATCCTCTCGCGCACCCTCCAATCCTCGAATCTCCCACATATGCTGTTCTACGGTCCACCAGGCACAGGCAAAACGTCCACCATCCTTGCGCTCGCAAAGCAGCTCTACGGGCCCGAACTTATGAAATTGCGCGTTCTCGAACTCAACGCTTCCGACGAGCGTGGTATCAGCATTGTGCGCCAGAAGGTCAAAGACTTCGCCCGCCAGCAGCTCAGCTCCGCCCCCACATATAACGTTATGACAGAGGACAAAGACGGCGGCGAAGGCAAGATGGTCAGATATAGGGACAAATACCCATGCCCACCTTTCAAGATCATCGTCTTGGACGAGGCAGACAGCATGACACAGGATGCGCAGTCTGCGCTGAGAAGGACGATGGAGACATACAGCAAGATGACCCGATTCTGTCTTGTTTGTAACTATGTCACACGCATAATCGATCCGCTTGCGTCGAGATGCAGCAAGTTCCGCTTCAAGAGCTTGGATCAAGGGAATGCAGTAAAGCGTGTAGAAGACATTGCGAGACTTGAGGGCGTCGCGCTGGACCAGGGTGTCAGCGAGGAGCTTGTCCGAGTAGCAGATGGCGATCTGAGAAAAGCTATCACGTTCCTGCAGTCTGCTGCAAGGCTGGTGAGCGCTACACAGACCTCCAATAAGCCAAGTAGGAAAGGGAAACCTGTGGTCGAGGATGACGAGATGGACGTCGACTCTGACTCCGACACTACACTTGTTGAGAGAAACACAGTCTCCCTTCAGTCGATTGCGGAGATTGCAGGCGTTATACCGGCTCCTACCTTGGCCACATTCTCAGACTCACTGTTTCCCAAGAGCTCAAGTCGGAGCATACGGTACAACGAGATTGCGAAGGTGGTGGAGAACATGATTGCCGAGGGTTGGAGCGCAAGCCAAACCGTCACGCAGTTGTACGAGCAGGTTATGTTTGATGAGCGCGTGGAGGATGTCAAGAAGGTGCGCTTAGCAGGGGTGTTCAGCGAAACAGACAAGAGGCTCGTGGACGGCGGCGACGAGCATCTTGCGGTTTTGGATCTTGGTGTAAGAGTCGCGGGTATATTATGCGGTGCCTAAGTTAATGAGCCGCAATGTTGGTACCGTAGAAAAACGCGTCAAGGTGCTTAAAAACATCTTAGTCTGGCCAATAGCTTCTACATCTCATCGTACTATTAAACATGACATTCAGCTTCCTCAGGTCTGCAGTATCTCTATAGCATCCTCACATCGCAAAGCTGCCCTCATACGGCTAAGTACAGATTGCAAACGTTGAAGATACTCCGCAAGCTCGTGCTCATTGTCCTGCACGTCCCTTCCCCAAGCAACATGCCGCGTGTACTATCCGCGTCGACGAATCATTTCGTTGGCCGCACATAGGATTCCTCGGCCCAAGAACATCAGGATCCTCTTTCGTGGCGCCATCTTGCGCGCCGTTGATGCTCTACCAGGATGGGATTGATGCCCGTGGGGCGCACCGCTTCGCTTCCCTTTTCTGCAGGGCTCCCCCGCGGAAGAGCTAGCCTCATAGAGAAGATACCTAGGCAATTGTTGCTGCGTGACGCGCACATGCAGGTACCAACAGCACCATGTGAACGAAGGCATGGCACGAGGGGCTTGGAGCTGGGCGAAAGATCGGTCACATACTTAAAGATCTTTGCGGTCCTGCCGCAAGGCTGCCTCGAACCAGATCGATATTTGTTACATATCACGAATCGTCAACTGCCCCACTCAAGAGGCCACCGTCATATTAACCTCCGTCTTTACTGCCAGAACTCCAAACCCAGAGCGGAGGAGCTCCGAATCAGACACAATGGCCGCGCCAGCATCTGTAAACATCAAGACCCTCCAGGGAAAATGGGTCATGGTGCGTGCATCGAAGCCAACAGCACATGCGATAACCCTACTAACACATCACACAGAACAAGAGTGTCTCCGATGCCTTTGACCCCGTTCTCGCCCTTCAGGGTATCGGCTGGCTGACCCGCAAAGCCCTCACTGCCGCAACTGTAACCCTGCACCTTAAACACCACACTGCCGAGGACGGTACCACTCCGAAGATCGACATCGACCAGCTTGTCTCTGGTGGCCTTAAAGGCAGCTCTGAGGAGCGCACCCTTGACTGGACATACCGTGGCCACTCAGACTGGCTCTTTGGCACCATTAAGGGACGTACCAGGTACAGCACTCTCGCCGCTTTGCTAGAGGAGGCCAAGGGAAAGGGCGCCACAGAGGAGGATGCGAAGTACCTCGCTGAAGGCTGGCTGAAGGAGATGGAGGAGGGTGAGATAATCGAAAGCTACGTGGAGAACGAAGGAAACAAGTGGACAGCCTGGCAGGTTTGGGGCTTTGCGGAGATTGGTGGGGAGAGGAAGCAGGTGCGCCGCATCGTGGTGCGCAAGACTGACAAGGATGAGGTGAAGCGGGTAAGGCTTGTGTACGACTACCTTGGCGAGCTGGCATAAATGTGAGTATTCACCATCCCTTTCAAGCTTTGTTGACGCACGGATGCTAATTTCTGTCCAGTAGCTTTTTCTGAAGATATTTCCGTTGCTTTGAATTGAAGTTGCGCGGCAATTCCTGAAACCATGCTGTTTGAAACATTAGAACATGGTTCTGTCACGGACTATAGCATGAAGCAAGCTAAGCGCGAAACACCACCACCAACTTCTTCACTAGGGGTGAACTCGAACATCGTCCTCACAAATATGGCTTCATGATCTTCTGCCTTAACCTAGTTCAAGAACGTTCCAGAGGTTTGGAGAGTTCGGGCCCATTCTTCTTTTCTTGCCATTGGGACATGCCAATTTAGCTGTATTGAAAGCAACGCATTCGTTCATTCCGTTCTTCTTTTTCTATCCCCCTCAAAGCTCGAAGCGCAGTGCGCTGCTTACTTTCTGCCAGTTACTTTTTGCCAATCGCATTCTGCCAATTACTTTCTTGTAGCATCCCCTTACTACATCGTCTGTACAACGCTTTGCGCCTGTCACCTTGAGGTTGCACGATTTCTCATCAAACGCTCTACAGCAATTGGTTGAGACGCTACACCTATACGATCAGCTCCCGCATCAGACGCCTTGTGACAGGTGCCAACAGTCTTATAGGCTGAGCAGTGACGCAGGAACCCGTCTCGATTGTTCAACCATTTCTTTGTTTTCGCTCTGCTGTTACTTTCCTACTCTCAAAGAGCATTGTTTGGCTTGCCTAGGAAATCGAGCGCGGGCCGCATCCACATACACTGCCGAGCAAGCCTGGTGCAAAGGCTTATTCTGGACTTGTCTTCACTTTCACCGTTCCCAATTCTGCGGATATCTACGCCCTCCGCACTTGCTCTGTTTGTCAACAACAGCAACATCAAGTCACACACGAGCGCGTACCCAACGACACACTACCATCACGACATCTCATATCGCAAAGATGAAGCCAACATCTATTCTTTTAACAAGCATACTTGTTGCCAGCGCGTTCGCCAGCGCCCCACAACCTATGGCAGACCTGGTCGCGCGTGCTCTGGATCCTGCCACCATGGACCCCACTAAGCTCTCGGTCCTCTCGGTCCTGAAAACAGCGATGCCCACGCCCACAGGCACTGATACTGGTATCGTCCTTCCCACAGGCGACGTGACTCCGCAGTGGTACAAGGATCTCCCTGCGGACGTCATTGTGTTGCTTGCGCAGATATATCCCGCGACTCTCACGGCAGCAGCAAGCGTGGTGAGTGAGACAGCAGTCGTGAGCTCGATCACATCCTCATCTGTGTCACAGGAGACATCGATTGCGTCAGCCAGCCAGACAACTCTCACCAGGACGCTGGAGCTCGTGCCCAGCGCTACAGCGACAGGCAACGGTACGCTCTCGGCCAACAACAATAACGCCGCCAACAGCACACCCTCTACTGGAAAGCCAAGTCCGTCACAGTCTGCTATCTCTACAGGTGCTAAGAACGCCATCGGCGCCGGCAGTTGGTCCGTTGCCATGGGTTTCACCGTAGCTGCGGTCTTCTGTTTCTTTGCTTAGATGGCCCATGCTGGTGTTGTTATGTATGAGGCACGAGATGCGCAGAGGCACACAGTTGTGAAAAGATTCAGATGTCCGAAGGCCTAATCATGCAGTTTTCGGTGGATGTTTGGATAATTGTGACAGAGCTTTCATGCGGAGATGCTTACATTCTTGTGTATTCGCACAGAGTAGAACATGTACGAGCTTACGACGGCATCGCACTGGATGCTTTCCCGTGTAAGAAGCTCCTGTGAAGCACAGTGGTTATAATTTCTCCTTCTAAGATATCCCAATGCTCAGTTTTCCTGTTACCGTACCCTATAAATGGACTGTCTTGAATGTTGATTAAGCTCACTCATCTTACCCTGTCACGCAGCAACATTTGTACTCAATGCGTGCCACGTGAACACTGGAAAACGTTCCAGCTGGGTGTGACAGTTCGGGACGGATGCCCTGTCCTCTGCTCCAGACCATTCTGGACGATAGACTGATCTCATAACAATGTGCAGTATGACTTCCAGCGACCTCTTCAAGCTCCAGCTGAACACGAACCTCCGACACTGCTATACTCAATATCAACTAGCGAAGTCATGATGAAGTCTCTTGCCCTCATCCTCACTCTGACCGTCCTCACCGCACTTATCCTCGCCATCCTACTCTTCTGGGTCATCATCCGCTTCAAAAAAGAGCGCCAGGCCCGCCGTACCCAAGCTCACCACGACACAAGCACTGCTGCAGACAACGGCGACAGCATCCAACTCCACTGCACATATCAGCCGTCTGGCGCACCAGACAGCACGGAGTACGTTGGCGGGGCTGAGCTGAGGCGAGTTAGGGCAAGATATGAAAGGAGCCCGCATGTAGTGACGGACAAGGCGGAAGTGTGGTTGGAGAGGGGCGCGAGTAAGGATAATGTTGAGGAGGAAGGTGGTGATGTGGATCAGGTACGGGAGGAGGACAACAAGGCGGGAAGCAAAGTTGCTAAAGGTTGGGGGCGCGATGGCGATGTTGCTGCTTGGGATATGGTTGGTGGGAGGCCGAGTGCTGATGGATTGGGAGGAGCTGGACGTGTGGGTTGAGGAACATGCTATAAGGTATGAATGGTGCTCTCAATAGGATGGACAGCTTTATGAGAAGCCAGTCATACGAATAGTGTTGCTTTTCATCTGGATCCATTGAGGTTATCTCCTTGTGTGCATGACTTGGGCTGTCAGAGGCGGATGCTCGGTCAAACTCGGTGAGAGGCAGAGTAATCGCGACTGTATCGAAGAAAATAAGTTGTGGAGGGAATGATGATGATGAGTTCTTTCGAGGCACGCAATCCAACGATGGCAGAATGAGAACTATTGCGATCACTATCGCAATATCTTTGTAGCACAAAAGAACATGGAGGAACAAAGACCACTTAATCTTCCTGTGGAGAGGCATGGTGGCCATTAAAAGCTACACTACAAAAAGCGGTAAGCAACAGATTGCTGCGAGCCAAAACCCAACCGGTGGTTTCAAAGACGCGTAGCCGGTGAGCCAGCCTTAACGGTGATAGAAACGTGGCAGATGCAGTGGGGCCGACAATGTGCAAGCCTCCGTTGACAGGATGTTCCTAGTTTGAACAGTTGTTCATGGAAGGAGAATGGTAGGCCAAGAGCCAGTCATCTTCCTCGCCGCCGAGATCGAGGTGGTGGAGCCCACGCTTAACCTAATTAGGACCCGGCCCGCGTCTTGCGGCTGTTTTTGCATGACTGCTACTGTAAACAACTGCTTGTTGTTCTCGCGCGCCAGCACCCTTTCTCTCTCTTTACCAGCTCCGAGTATCGTCATCGTCGCACAAACACAGCATCGACAGTCGCGCCACGACCGCGCCGCCTTGCCAGCCAAGTTACTGCCAGCCGCCCCACTACGTCTATCCTCGCACAACACTGCACGAGCACACGAGCGTTCCTGTCGCAACATACACAGATTCGAAATGGCCGCTGATATGGACATCGATTTCACGCGTCGCAATAAGAAGCCTCGCCCATTGTCTGAGCATGAGAAGGAGAAGCTGGACGAGTTTGTTGATGCGATCCACTACTCGGCAAGGTGCGTTGTTTACTCCAGACCCCGCAGGCGCGCCCACTAACAACATGAACAGATACTCGGATGATACTTTTGAATACCGACACGTTCAATTGCCCAAGCAGATGCTCAAGATCATCCCTAAAGACTACTTCGATGGCGCTAGAGGCACACTGAAGCTGCTGTGGGAAGAGGAGTGGAGGGCTCTGGGTATCACACAGGTGAGGGGCGTCTCACCCAATACTTGTGCATTGTACTAACGCACGCGCAGAGTCTGGGATGGGAGCATTACGAAGTACACGAGCCTGAGCCACACATCCTTCTCTTCAAGTAAGAAGCCATTGAAGCGTGCAATGACAGCACTGGTATTGACAACCTACGCGCAGACGACCGATCAACTACCAGCCGCCGATGCACTAAGCCTTCGTGCACTCCATTCATCAGTGGGGAGAGCTTCCCTCGCCGATTCAACGAACGCAACCGCTGCCTCTAAGGATCTACAACGTGGTGTGGCACCTTGCAGCGACACAAACCAGCTTCTTTGTCTATTTTGAGCGCGACATGTTAGATATAACGACGACATGATAATGGCGGAACGAACGACGTGCTGGAGTAAGCTAAACAGGTCAATTAGACGTCCACCGAAAAGGTGCCGCTATGGGCGAGAAGAAAGACCGACCTTGTACATACGGCTATAATACGAGCTCGGTGAGGCAGCCGGCCGCGAAGGGGTGTACCTTGGGCTCATTGGGGCTCATCGCTCCTGCTCAGCAGAGAGCGGCTATGTTAGCTACCAATTCTTAAGGAAAATCAAAGCATCACTCCATCAAAGCCTACCAGAACCAACAGCGAAGTCGGTCAATCGCCTGGACGATATCCAGTGATCCAGTGCATCCTTGCATATCTTTAGATTGATACTCGTTTGATTGTAAGGAGGTAGTTGTGTAGATATCATGCCAGTTTACTACACTGGTCACGTGGTAAACAAGAGAATGGTTGGCAGGAATCTAGGATCTTCAACTTTTTGGACTGTTTATGAACCTCTAGACCCTGCCGCAAGTTCTTCGTGTCTCTTGATTGACTTGCATGTCTGATCGGTCCATTTCTCTACATTCTTCCAGGGTCACGTCACGCAAAGGCACCTAGGTAGTCGAAATATCAGAATAATGGATCGATCATGTTTGTGTTGAAGAGGGTGTTAACTGGCGGAGGCCGAAGGGGAAAGCGACCTGATGTTACAGTATGCACAAGATTTCTATCCGACATTTAGCTGAGCCGTTGTATCAGATTGCAAGCTATTTGAACAGCGGAAAGCTTTCTCATAGCCTTGCTAAGCGCTAAAGGCCGAGACTCACGAATATTACCGACAGCTCACGTGAAAAGATGAACCGCTGGGTGGTTCGTGACAATGTCTTAATGCACCAGCGCGTCACACTTCAACGTCGAATCGAGTTTCTCCATTATAATCTTAACAGCTGCCCAACGGTACGTACCCCGGACTAGATCGGCCCGGGGTCAACTAATGCTGGGGCTGAATTCGACAGCCAGTCGCGCCAGCACGGCAGAATGTCAAAGCCTCCGCTGTCAATCACATGTAGATCTCGGCAAAATTCTCTCGTAACAGCATCCCGCAACTTTGGATCTGAACAGCCCAGCTGGTAGATCTCGAACCGGTTACAGAAGGCGGAGGGACGAGCGCAGCCTCGATATTGACCGCAGCTGTGCGCGCTTCATTCGTCTCGTACAAATAATGAGCCAAGATTGCACAGCTTACACATACCGCATGAGAAGGTGCATTTGGAAACTTTGGGCTGGAAACCTGATATATCGCTCATGCGCGTATTTGCTGCATGCAGTTCCAGCCTTCCACGGGAGCAGGTTTGAAGTTGCCGACTTCCTCCAGGAGCTAGCCCCAAGGTTACGTACAGATATTCATTTTGCCATATCCTGATGTCTTGGAAGGTTTGGCGCAGCCCATATCTGCCGCGGAAGGCTTGAATCTGTGACCGAGTCGTTGCACGGTGGTGGCTTTATGATATGACATATGATGAACTCTTTGGAAAGCACGCAACGCAGATTGGCGGAGATTTGCGGACTCTCAACGGCCGGTCTCGGAGCGGTGGGAGCGTTGCCTGAAGCGTCAGCGGTGAGGGACTGGCGAGGCTGGGGCGGAGCGGAGTGAAGGGTCCATGGCACGTGCGAGTGGGTAAATCGCAAGGCTGCAGGTATGAGACCTGCCATCATGAACCTGTTCACAATGATTTCCAAAGCATATTGAAAGAAACCTTTGGAGGCGCAACATCACCTTGCATGACTATTACCTACTGAGAACTTTCAACAACTTCATCGAGCAACAAAACCGACGTTAAGAGTCAAACGGCAAGGTGCGGTCTGGCGAGTTCGTTTCCAAACAGTCCGCGTAGAGTGATAGGCGGCAGATTACGATGCGTCAAGGTCCTTGAGAAGGGCAACGTTGTCGCTCGAACCGCGGGTGACGTGCAGATGCCAATACCGAGTACCTAACAGCAACTCAATGCTTGGCTGGTGTTGCTGGGAACTACGTCGCGAAATAGATGCCGGAGATGATCCAGAGATAGCCTCCAAAAGTTGGCATAATAATTTTACGCGCATCAAAGCATCAGCGGGCTAATTATGCTCTCATTGGCCCCGTAGATTCTTATCTGCTTGGTGCTCGGATGGCTGCCGCCCTGCAGATGGTTGCTTGTGTGATGCCTAGCCGCATTCGGTTTGCTATCACGTAACGGGCAGAAGCACAAGCCATCCAGGCACATGTTCGCAGATGTGTGAAGGGTAAACCTCAAAAGACATCGACAACGCTCTTGAAACTGACGCTTTTACGACTCCCACTGGATTATGCGTCTATCTGCCCCCCGCACAGGGTCCTAGATCGCCAGTACCACCCCCGGCCTTGCCCGTCATCGCCGCACGTGTCCGCCTTCCTAAAAGTCTACCGCAAACATTCAATGACGGCACGCACCACCAAACATCTCATACTTCTCGCAGCCGTCACCGGCAACCTTGGGCCTTGAGGCTGTCACTTCGAATTATCTACCCAGGTTCAGGATTACTCAATACTTTTTGCTTTTCGCCCTACTGCCAGGTAAAGCTTGTGGGCCAGTAACACTACTCCCACGCGATAAGGCCCCAGCTACTACCCGATCTGGAGCCTATCTACACTACTGTGGCACTCTTGTTCCCTGACTATCCTTCCCGGCACCTATTCTCCGGTGCCCAGCCAACGGCCGTGGTCTATCTGCAGCATAGACCTTGTCTGCTTGCTGTACCTAGGCCTACGCCGACCCTCTTACGACACCGGTTCTTATCGCCAGTGCACTACCTGTGCCAACCGATAGCGATATGACGACCGTACTGGCTATACAGCCCGCTATGCCTCGCCCTACGCCTGTGCCTATTGCCGCTGCTCGTCCACGCAAGCAACAGAAGCTTTCGCCAGGGAAAGAGAACCTTGTTGCCGGCAAACCTACCTCAACCAACGGACCCAACTCTAACATACGCTCGCGGAGGGAGCGCCCTTGCGACGCGTGCAGGAGAAGGAAGAGTCGCTGTGTGATACACGAAGGTGCTGCGTTGTGTGTTCTGTGTGAATTCCACAAGCAGGAGTGCACCTTCGTCCAGAGCCCACTACCAAGGAAACGAAAGGTTGTCGATGGTGACAAGAAGGATTCACCTAACGTTGCCAAGAAAAGGTATGTTCAACGTCCTGCCAATATCGGCCCAATGTGCCGTAACCATGTCACGTGTGCACGTGCAATTGCTATTACCGCACCGGGATGGTCTAAAAGTAGACCACATGTTTCATGACATGCTGGCTCTTATGCTTCATTTTACATGTTGTTGCACACGAATATGCAGCTAACATGGTCGACAGGTCTGTTGATGCAGAGCCACCCCCACTAGCGCTCGCAACACCCACCATCACGGCAACTGCGCCAAGTCCCCCACCGCCTCAGCCGTTGTTGGCAGCAAATATCCACCTGCCTCAACTGGGTGAGACTCTGGGCCTGCAACGTCGCCAGCACAGCAGGTACATTGGGCTAAGCTCGCCTTTCGACCCAACTCTTATTGGGCTGTCGCAATTCGATATTCGCAACGAGTCCACTTTCGATCTTGGAACACTGCGAAGAGTTAATGACCATGAATGTTTCATTATGCTTCCAGACGAGAACACACAAGACCATGCTGAAGAGGCCAATTATTTGAACCATGTTGAGCAGCTCGTTCATCCTCATGGGCCCGCCCTTCTTGACATCTATTTCCAGGTCGTTCATCCGAGCTACCCTATTATCCAGAAGCACCTATTTATCGAGCGATACCGAACCGGCGATAGGAGTTTTTCACCGGCGTTGCTGGCTGGCATGTACATCCTGGCTCTTAATTGGTGGTCGTACGATGCCAAACTTGCAAACTACTCGAAGCCAGATGCTGCACGTTTGGAAGCGATCGCAATGAGATCGCTAACCCTTGCCATGGAAAGGCCAAAGCTGTCCACCGTCCAGGCGGGGCTACTGCTGTTGCAGCGACCGGAATCCGATTCCTGGAGCTTGACAACACAACTTGTGGCAATCGGGCAAGAGTTGGGTCTCCACCTTGACTGCACGTCGTGGTCAGTTCCTCATTGGGAGCGTGGTCTGAGGAAGCGCATTGCATGGGCGTTGTACATGCAGGATAAATGGAGTTCGCTTATCCATGGACGACCATCGCATATTTTCAACGCTAACTGGGCTGTAAAGCCCATAACCGAGGACGACTTCAATGAAGAGGGAGATGGGTACGAGGCGCGACTGGAAGAGACAGAGGAAGAGCAAGAAGAGAACCACAGGAGCCGGATCTTATTCGCCCAGATGATCAGTCTTACCCAGATTATGGCAGAGGTTATGGACACATTCTACACACAGACTGCGATCCAGGACTTCGCAAACGCAGGACGAAAGTCGACAGAGTTGATTCTGGCCAGGGCAAAGCCTGTTCAGATCAAGTTGCGTCAGTGGCACGAGAGGCTACCTGCAGAAGTCAAGATGCATGCGCCGAGCAAGAGCAAACTCGTCTCGACAGGATACTTACACCTTGCATACTTTGCTACCGAGATCACCCTCCACCGCCGCATCGTCCAGTCTCTTGACACGAAAGAGCCGGACAACTACGGGCTTTTCATGTGCCGTAATGCAGCAAAGACTCGCCTCATCTCCGCGATGGACTTTGTCAACCGGCTGAAGCCCGAACACCTCCAATCGTTTTGGTTCTTCGCCTCGAAGGTCAATTTCACTCTGATTGGTACCTTCGGCTCGCTGCTCTGGGCTACAGCACCCGCGCGTGAAGAAGCTGAGTTCTACAAGCTCAGACTTCGCGAGTATCGCTGGACTCTTTCCGTCTCTTCCAAACGCGCAGACTTCCTCGACTACGCAGTATCGATGCTCGACGCCAGCCGCGCCATGCTCAACAACCTCGCTGAGAAGCCAAGCCTGGCTGAGCAAATCAGCAAGTCCGGTGTCCCACCGCCAGCACCACCAATGATTTACTCTACCATGAGGCAACCCCAATTCGACGAAGGCGAAGATATCCACATGAACGACGACGGCGCAAGTTTCGAAGGTTTCGACGACGAGTCACCATACGGCAGTCGACCAGGCACCGGGCAGCATTCGCCCCGGTCGCAGTAGGGTACCTTCAACAGTATCTTTACAATATTTTATCCAGCGTTTTTAGCGAGGGTGGGCAAATTGCGCTCAAAGAAGCGCTCAACTCGGTTTCTAGCAGTTTTCAAAACAGGCGTTCATATATGGGGTGGGAACACAAGGTCGCGTAATGATCGCGCGATATGGCGCCACGACCACGACTTCAGCAGTGATTTTGATACGTTTACGTGCCCGCAGCGGCGCCTTATGTTATGATGCGATTTGTAGCGATGATATCTTAGACTTTCCGATACAGGGAATAGATGCAAGACGTGCTATGGCACGATATTTTTACTCATCAACCACGCGCCGCGCACTGCATGTGACTTGTCATGAACTCTCGCATCACGATCACTCTCCGGTATTGCTAGAGTGATCAGGGTATCTTTTCGAGAGAGTACGGATCGAGTATTGTCTAAAATGGAGACAGCGCATACTCCCACTAAATACGTGAGACCCGATACATCATCTTTCAGCCCGTCCTTGGACGATACGCATCACCACTTCCTTCCATCTCTCGCACTACCCATCTCGTACACCAACTGTGGCGTAACTCTTTCAGATCTCATGGCCGGGACGTTCCCAGATAGCTCATGTGGATTGGGGGGTGCATACATCTCAGGTTGAGTGTGAGCAGCACCCAGCTCACGCGCACCCTCTCTGCCCAGGTACTAAATGATATCGACGGGCTTAGAAAGCTGCTTTGGGTTCTTCTGCTTTCGTTTGCGCCGCGAGAACCACAGCCCGAAAGCGATAGACATCAGAAGGAGCATTGCTCCTACGGCCAGCCCACCGATGGTCGCAGGTGTAAGGCCTGAGTTACTCGACGGGCCACCAGAGGTATGAAGATGCAGAGTATCATTCTTGGGCTGTATGGTGATGATGTTTGGCTCAGGCATTGGGTCGCTGAAAACAGCCTGACTGAGCTCGAACACATCGCGTTCCCAATCTACTACCAAATAAGCTTCCTGCAGAAACACTTTGCCCAGCGCGTATTTTGTCTTATTCACAGCTCTTCTGAGCGGAAAGTATCTTGTCGTTTGAGTTGAAAATTGGCCAGGATGCTTCCAGATCGAAGGCTTTGTAAGGTATGTCGATTAAAATGGAAGAATTAGAACGTATATTTGATCCGATTCTGAATTCCAATGATCCGTTGAGCGACTGGAGCGCTTCATGTGCATTATCGTTCATGGTGTAGCGTCCCAAGTCATCGTGATACGTGAAGTTGAGAACCGATGCTATCTGGTCGCAGACGTTGTGGGGAAGCCAAAGCTCTGGGATGTCGGTTTCTAAAATGGCCAGAATACCATAGTTGAGATACTTTATAGATCCGCCTCTCAGTGTGGTGGTGATACTTTGTAGACCTACAGTGCACCCTTTCGACCAGGGGATAGTGATACTTTCGCCGGATTGACGAGATCGATCGTGGCCGCCTAAGATAAGGCTACCAGGCACTTTGTTATAGCCTGCGTTGTTTTTAGCTTTAGAGTGATTATTGTCTTTTTCAGTATACTTACGATATGCGGCACCGGCTTGGTATTCAAAAGACAGACTTTGAACATGGCCATGTCGCTTCAGTGCATAGAGAAAAGAAATGCCACTGGTAGTGTTGAGTGCGATGTCAGATTTCGACAAACCCAGACGACCCAACCAAAGCCTGGGCAGTCCAAGATCACTTTTGGTTGAGTATGCGCCCACAATCTGCCGCTCGAGTGTGATGTTCTCGTTCGTTGCATCGAGGATGGATATACTGGCCTTATCATATCCGTATAGACTACTGTCGTTAAATCCAAATTTTCTTTCGAGCTCCACATCATATAGTCCACTCTGCTCCCGTGTCGTTGATGCGTTGATTCTGAACCCGAAACTGGAATACGAGATGACTCCGGTCTTGCCCGAGAAGTCTTCAGTACCTCGCAAAGCATCACAGTTCGTGACCAATATGTTTTGACAGTCTTCCGCTTGAGGTATATGTATTGTGCTACTGCGGAGTGATGGTAGAATGTGGAAATGCTGTGGTGGCGTACCAACATGGACATTGAATCTGAGAGAAATTCAGGGAAATGCTTGTCGTTGGGGGACTCAAAGGACTTACGTAGACCACTGTCCGTCATTACCAAGCCATCTACCCGAATTTTGTATGACCAGTGGAGCCGCCATGTCTGTAGCGACATTTATGATGGCCTGCAGTCGTTACGTCGTTTTGGGGGAATTTGTTGCATTCAATTGTCCGATTATCTGCCCATTCCAAGCCTTATACTGTCGAAGATTCTATATGCTCAGGTTTTATGTCATGAGGCTTGCCAGTACGAAACTCAAAGCCCAGGGTAGGTTGAGTGTCTAGAGCTGATAAAGGCCGAGTCCCGGAACTGTTCAGACACGTGCTAGCTGCAGCGCATGTTGCACGCTGGGGTACACTGAACGGTATGTGTAACGTCATAGAGCAACTAATCCTGGTCGCGTCGAAATCGTGAGGCCAGGCCTCAAGTACATTGACGAATCCCAATGTCCGCCGTACTTTGACACTGTATATTTAATAGGACGTCGGCTGTCCACTACCAATCGGATGTCTTCGCGGCATTCAGGTATCGATCTCTCAGATCACACTTTACCAATTGTGGTATGCTATGCATATATGAGCCAAAACAAGTAGTTCAAGGGCTCGCACTGATGGCATCTAGAGTGTTGCAAACCTTGGTCTGGCAGATGCCTACGTAGCTAGAATTGTCTTGTCTGCATGCTCGAAACATGCCTTCAGAACTGGAGAAAGGCTATGGATCTCATACCCAGAGGCATCACGGCAACGTTCCATCTCGTAAAGTTGCAGCCATCGGTGCTGAGCACCCCTTACACAAGATATGAGCTTACTGAGAGTGATGATGTTTGGTGAATCGGGCGTTCTGGCGTTCTGAGTTGGAAAGTTGGTGGCGGAGCTGAGGTGTGTGATTCAAGACAAAGGGATGGACGGTGACGCGAAAGCGAATGTCTGGCTACGGTGCTGCCCTCCGTCGTCTGGTCCCTTCGTATTCTGCTCTTCATAAATGAGCCTTCCACAGCATGCAGGCGTATTCCAGATGCACCCATCTCTCAAAGAGCTATCCTCGCCAATCCGAGGACGCTCATGAGGCCCAACTCTACATTGAATTGCTTTACACAAAAGGATGCATCTTAATCGATATGGTATTTCCCTTCGTGTGACTACTACAATTCATCTTTGTTCTGCGCGACTCCAAACGTTGCTCCTCCATCTGACATAAACTTCTTCTCCTCTTCGGTGCTTTCTCGCCCAAGCGCGCCATTGCGGTGTGGATATCTCCCAAACTTATCAATAATGTCTCTGTGCTCTTTCTCCGCTGTGAACTGCTTTTCCAGCATAGATTTCGAGCCTTCACATCCTGGCTGCTTATTTAGGTCCTGTTGTAGATCTTCAAGTAGTCCATCCATCTGTTTGTGTGCTTCGACGTCCTCTGAGTGGCACAAAGGCATGTAGAACCACATCCTATGTGCAGTGGATGTGCGCCACATCGGGTGCTGGTCTGGTCGCGGTATTGGAGACTTGGGAGAGAACAGCGTCTGGATGAAGGCTTGTGAGATTCTGTCGTAGTGCGTGTAGACCTTGACCAGTCCTTCGTCCGAGCGGAAGATGTTACGCGGCATTTGATCCAGAAGGATAGCAATACTCAGGGCTCTAGAAGCTGCCTCTGCGCCATCCCCTTTCGAATCATTTTGCGCAATCTCCTCCAATTCCTTGATAAATGGATCTCCGTTTGGTGTGCTAAACTTCTCTGGGCCAATGGCCTCGAGCGCATCAAGGAAGTTGTCGGTGCAGGTCTTGTCGAGAGCGATGCGTTCTTCAGGCGTGCCCATAAACCATCTCCTCATCACGTCCGGGTTGTTTCCTTCGCCGTTGGGGTCAACGCCACGAAGCCAGACATCTTGCACCTTTTGATAGAGTGCAGGTGTGAATACATTCTTGTCCAACGTAAATGCAGACATGGCGCGGGTATGCAGCCGGTTCGTGGACAAAGCAAAGCAATACGTTGCCGTACGTAAAAGAGGACGAGAGAGCATCATGTGGTTTGTGACGACAATGTATGGCTTGGTTATAGACTACGGCGGCTTGTAGCGGGAAGAAGTATAGTCGCGAAGCTCGCGCTTTACAGTGTCCGGCGATTGCTCAGCAATGTCTGCACGGACGATTGCATCCGAGAAAATTTCGAGCTGGACTATGTACCAGCGCATACAGCATCTTACAAGCTCTGACGTTCTCAAGTTTCTACGATCTCACAGAGCTGAATTGACCGAGAGTTGACAGTGACGTAACGCTACAACGCGATAACTGTGACGCGGAGTCTTTCGCCGTCGGCCTCGCTCCGCGTTTAGCACCGAATGTGCCTGGACTGGACATTTCAGTACTCATATTCCTCCACAATTTCTTCCCGTACATAATCATCGAAGATGCAATCAATACGCCCTGCGGTTGCACAAGGGCTTCGAGCCGCTGCAAAGACCACAACCTACAGAACGACGCGACAGACAGCGAGACCATGCCTCTTCTGCGCGCATCGCGCATCGCCGCAAAGATTCTCGCGCCGCTATCAGTCGACAGCGAACGCCCGTGAAGAGCCGTTCAAGGCTCAGTCGGCGTCGCAGAATTCACAGACGCATTACTCGTTCTTTCCTAAATCGCTACCCACGGGACCACCGCCACAAGGTCCCTTCAGCGTCGACCTGAATGCCCTCAAAAGGGAGTTTTTGCAGCTTCAAGCGAAGGCGCACCCCGATCTACATCCTCAAGAGGATAAGAAGAGAGCCGAGGCAACCTCTGCACGAATCAACGAGGCATACAAGACCCTCCAATCGCCGCTACTCCGCGCCCAGTACCTTCTGTCGCAACGTGGCATCGAGACTGCTGAAGATGAGACGGCAAAGGTCGACGATCCAGAGCTACTTATGGAGGTTTTGGAGGCGAGAGAACAGATAGAAGAGGCAGAGTCGGAAGAGGACCTCGTGGGGATGAAGGATGAGAACGAGATCAGGATACAGCAGAGCATCAAGACTCTTGAGCAAGCCTTTGCTGAAGATGACGTGGAATTGGCAAAGAGCGAGACAGTCAAGCTACGGTATTGGATGAATATTAGCGAGAGCATTGCGAACTGGGAGAAAGGCAAGTCGGTAGTGCTCGAGCACTAAGCGCCGCATTCGCCACAACCCTCGAATATACCCTGAAGGTCTTTTCCATGAGTAGTCTGTCCGAAGCCTCGGGAACTCTGCCCAAACTGTGAGCCTTTCGTCAGGAATGTGTTCGTGTGTGGTCCGGCGACCTCCGGTCTACTCAATCCAACCAGCAAAGGAAGCTCCCCGCGGGCAAGCCTCGGACGTGCCCCACCATCACCGATAAAGCTGCCCGCGTTGCGCCCACTCCCGCTGTCCTTCCCTTCCCTTCGCCATGTCTGCAATCCCGTTCAAGCCAGTTGCTGCAGAACCTGTCAATGAAGAAAATGGGTTGATCCACGGCGTCTCCGCACAGGAGCTGCAGGTTATTGGCGAGCAATGCATCGACGCAAAGTCCAAGGCATACTGTAAGTCCCCTCGCTGCGCAGGCCAAGTGCACAAGGCTTACATGGGTGGTCAGGTCCATACTCTCTCTTCCGCGTCGGCGCATCCCTTCTGCTGAACCAGTCGACGTCTTCCGAACCCTCCATCATCGTAGGCGCAAACGTCGAGAATGCTGCCTACCCCGTTGGCACTTGTGCTGAGCGCGTAGCTTTCGGTACCGCTGTGATTCAGGGCCATAAACTCGGCTCCTTCAAAGCCGTTGGTGTCGCCACCGATATCGACGATTTTTGCTCGCCTTGTGGAATGTGTAGGCAGTTTCTTCGAGAGTTCCTCAACCTCGAGACACCCATCTTCATGTTCAACAAGGAAGGCAAATACATTGTGAGGACCATGGGCGAGCTGCTTCCCTTGAGCTTTGGACCTGACGTCCTGCCACCAAGAGAGAAGCTGAAGAAGGACAGGGAAGAAGAGAAGACGAAGGCGACATAAGCTTTCCGAGTCAGAATCATGCATGTGGTCAGTGGGAGAGGAAAGTAGCTTGAGATGTAAAATGTGAAATATCTCAACTGATTATCGTACAAAACCGTCATGCTCACTGATGCGAGAAGCTTCTTTCCTCATTGGGCAATCCCAGTCAATCATTTCGCGCTTCGCTCATTACACAGAGCACAGAGTGGGCCGTTGGGCTTAGCCCGCTGGGCGTACCTCCAGTACCTTTACCGAAATCAGAATGGATGAACAAAAAAACAGCTTGCCAGTACAGCATGGCGTCAAAAGCATGAGGCAACATCGCTACCTTGCGAACGTCCGCGGCGCTACAAGAATCTCCTCGTACTCAAAATACGTCCGTTACCTGAGACTGTCCACAGGGTCGAGCGAAACGCCCTACACATGCCCACAGATAAGCGTGTGGACGCTGTTTGATCCAAACGCACTGCGACACGCCGCATTTCGCTTCAGAAAAGGTGTACCAGCCGATGATCAACAGAAGCTACTTCACACTATTGAAGCCATGAGAACTGTCAGCTGATTTGCAACTGTACTGTCTGATATCGAATACTGACAAGACCCAGGCGAGCCGCGAACAAGTTCGCCTGATATATGTATGACGTGACTGAAGTTGGATCTGCTCTATACCCGACTCTGCAATCTTGTTTAGCATCGCCACCAAATTATGTAGGTAGACGAAGACACAACACTAGATATATATGAATTAATACTTCGCAATCTTAAAGTTTTCTTGAACCATGATACTAACCACTCGGGCTTAGGTCTGGAGCCCGCATGAATGACGAAACAGGCAATACTTAGTCCGCTAACCATGCAGGCGTTATCATTCTTATCGTACTCCGCAACCTCGACCAACAGCCTTCCACACATTATGCATCTCCGCGCTCCGGAGATATGTGAATGCCATGATTGCTTTGCCATTTACATGGGGCGATCCGGACCAACAAATCCAATGCTTGCCCCAAGCAACACCGTTCTTGCGCCAGACTGAATATCACGGCTTCAAAATGGCAACCACAGACGATTCAAATGCCTCCGAACACTTCTCTCCGTATAGAGCAGATGGCAAGCTTGTATGTTGGAAGCAAATCGAGCGCTGTGTAAAACCTGGTCGCATTCTGATTATCGATTTCAGTATGGCTTTGTCTGCGTGGTGACGGGCGCGACGCAGCCTGTTGGGAAGGCCATCGTTGCTGAGCTTGCGGGTATGTCATAACCATTTCCAATAATTTCACGTCGCTGTTCCACCGGACAGCACTTCATCTTGAATTGACTTTCAATCATCGTCTGCCTCAATATCTGCTATCGTATCCTCTGAAAGTCCAAGTCGTGACCAGCACCAATACTGACATCTACCAGCTCATGGTGCAGCATGCATATATGCGTGCTCTTCGCTGCCGGACGAGCCTTACGCAGAGCTTGCATCTAGCATCAATGCTCAATACCCCAACACCAAGGTCATCGGCTATCCCTACAGGATTACCTCGGAAGAAGACACCCTCGCACTGATTGATGATGTACTGAATTCTTGGGGCCGCCTCGACATCTGGACTTCTTCGACTGGCCTGCTAGGTCCACCTTCGATCAATACCACTGGCCCGAAGGATCTCTATGCCGCTTTCGAAACGAACGCCATGCCTGCATTCTTTGCGCTGAAGTATGCGCCTGCCGCGATGCAAAAGACCACACCCAAGGGTAGCTATCCCAACGCAGCACCGAAAGATGCCCCATACGGTTCCATCATTGTAGTCACGTCTGTTGCTGGTACTTATGGCGGCTGCTGGGCTCCAGCATTTACCATGGCGTCACACGCTGCGCTGGGAGTAGTGAAATCAGGTGTGACAGTCCTCAAGGGTACAGGCGTTCGCATCAATGCTATTACAGCGGGACAGATCGATGTTGGTGTAGATCTGAAGGGAAGTGGCCTGAAAGAGATGGAGAGCGGTCAATTTCCACCTGCGGCGTTGCAAGACAAAGAAGTGCAAAAGAGAACCATTGGTCTTGAAAGGGCAGGCAGACCAGAGGAGGTGGCGCGTGTCGCTGGATTCCTAGCGAGCGGCTTCAGCAGCTACATCACTGGCGCGGAAATGAGGGTTGATGGAGGTGCCGGCGTGATGAATCCGCTCACTGTACCTTTGTAAGAGGGCATGCTTGGCAGCTACTGGATGCGACCACTCTATTAAGCTGGTAGCTGAACATTAAGCATCTGCTGAGCCAAACAAGTTTGAAGCATCATTGGGCCAGAGGTCTTGTCGGCAATCGTAGTACCTGCATAGCCGTTTTGCTGTTCACTATCCTGGGGCAGTCTTGTCACCTTCCCATTTCGGTAATAACGTAAAGATCCACTACCATGTCCAAGATGTCGTGATATGCAAGACAATTACACTATCTATGGAACATTATATCATCGACCTACTGCCAACGTCTATATAAAGTATAAATTGTACTGTGGAGCTCTCAACACCAACCTCCACCATGCTCCTCTCTACCGTCCTTAGTGTGGTCCTGACGGCAGCTACTGCACTCGCACAACCCATCAATGGCACAAACACCACCTATGTCGGCCCGGAACATGGACACCTCGTCATTGTCGGCGGCAATTTACAGAGCGATAGCATCTGGCAACGCATCATCACCCTAGCCGGCGGCCCTGACGCCCCCATCGTCGTAATTCCTACCGCAGGCGGGGAGTCAACATACGACGCGAACTTCTCGTCTGCCGTCACCTTCCGCCGGCTAGGCGCTAAGAACGTAACTGTGTTACACACCTACGATCCCGCCGTAGCCGACACCGACGAGTTCGTCGCGCCGCTGCTCGCGGCCAAGGGAGTGTTTTACGGCGGCGGTAGGCAGTGGCGACTTGTGGATGCGTATACCGGTACAAAGACAGAGCGAGCCATTCAAGCGGTGCTGGATCGGGGCGGTGTTGTCTCTGGATCGAGTGCCGGTGCAAGCATCCAAGGAAGCTTCCTCGCAAGAGGTGATACACAGAACAACCAGGTCATGATTGGCGATCACACGGTCGGTTTTGGATACTTGAAGAATACCGCAATCGATCAGCACTTCCTCGTGCGGAACAGGCAATTTGATCTTTTCGATATATTGAAGGTGTATCCTGAGCTGCTCGGAATTGCGATTGATGAGGATACGGCGCTGATTGTGAATAAGAACGATGCGGAGGTATTTGGAAGTACGTATGCGGCATTTTATGATGGTGGATTTTGGTCGAGAGAGGGAAGTGAGCTGAAAAACGTGCCACCACCAGATTCGAGGTTCTACTTTCTCAAGGCTGGAGACAGGTATGATCTGGGGCTGAGGAAGGTTGTTGAAACAGGGATAGATACTGAAAGGAGTGAGCTGTAGAGGATGCATATTCATATATAGGCTGGGATCAAGCTAAGATCTAATAGATAGAGTAGGGGCGCTGACCAGATTCCGTGCTAAAGGCGTCTTCGTATTCGACAGCGGTGATCACACACCGTTGTTTGAGACGACTTGAAGCGTGAGAATGACGATTGCCGTCAAGCTCAAGGCTCTGTGACCCTTCCGCTCTCAACAGCCAGAACCCGAAATTTACTCCCGTCCGCGAACGCCGCCTGATCCTCCTCTATCTCGGTTCTGCGCGGAGTGTTCGCAAACTTCTCATTGAAAGCATTGAAATGCGCCTCATCCCTCAATTCGATCTTGGTGATGCAGTCATAGTCAACCGTGGAGGCGTCGCCAAAAAATAGAAGAGGAGGAGGAACGTCACTCCCTTCAGCATCGGCTGGGTTGCGTTTCAAGTAGTAGCGAGTATGGCTGACGGGAGCGATTTCGCCTAGGACATCGAGGACGAGAGGGACGTGTTTGTTTTCGTAGTGGTCAACGAAGGCCTCAAGGCTCATGCCTGGCTTGCGAGTGATGAGCATGAAGATCGTGTATCCCATGGTTGCTATCGTCTCTGAGCTGACGGGGGATGGCTGTCAACAAACAGGTACAGAGTTATTGCGGTTGACTGAATCTTACATAGAGTGCAAAGAATCGCTCTTATACTCACTTGGGTCAGCTAGAACAGAGTGGTATTTGCAATTCGCGACATGATGCTTTAGGGAGGTATCATGAGACTGACCCACTGTAAGCCGGCGAGCTTACAGATAAGCTGACAGTCAACACATTTTGGATCGCCTAGATCTCGAGAAGAAACCTTTTGTGAAGGGAATAAATGGCGGAGAGACCGGTTCTCACACGGAGATGGAGCATGTACGATATTCTACTGGAGAATTGAGAGGTGGATCATGCATAATTGCTGACCTGGATTGGGTTGCGCACAACCAAAGCATTATCTTCTTCCAGCAGTCACTGTGTGCATGCAAATGCGATCGTGCGCCGATGCAAAATCACCACATCGAGTTGCAAGCAGCGTCGCGCAATGTTGCTACAAAGTAGCAGTCGTAATTGTGAGAGTTGACGAGAGGGCGTCATCTCCAAAGGTGCCTCGGCATCTTTCGGCTCTAACCAGCCATGGAAGAGCGGAGAACTGCTACTACATCAACTTCCTGAAGACTGCCTGTGTCCATACACTGCATCAGGAATCGAACAATCAATTCTCCATCAACATGATCGACATCGTAGCAATTATCTATCCAAAGCCGGGCAAGGCCGACAGGGTACGTTTGGGTACCTAGCGACTAAGACCAGCGATTAATGCGTCCAAGGTTGAAGAACTACTCGTAGAAGCGGCAAAGGCAGTCAAAGCCAACGAGCCAGGGACACTGCGATACCATTTGCAGCGCGAGACCAAGGGCGACGCGCCTTGTTTCGTTATGCTGGAGACGTACATTCGCTCCCCCTCTTGGACAGTGCGACGGAACTAACCTTGTTCTCAGGTACAAGGATCAGGCAGCGATAGCCGCGCACGCAAAGAGCCCAGACTTTAAGGCGATGGGCAAAACGCTGAAGAAGGAGGATCTGCTGGCCGAGCCGATGAAAGTTATCTTCACAAAAGAGGTGGGCGGGTATGCAAGTAAGCTCTAGATTGGTAGTTGTCGTTCGCAGGATGATGCGATTGGACGAGAATGCAAGGCGTCTGAAAACCAATGGGATTGCGTTGGTTGATGACCCGTTCCTTCGGAGGTTAGGTAGAATCTGGGGATCATGTACCTTGTCCGTATCTTGGTAAAGGAAGTCCGTACGTGTTAAGTGGCGCTGGAAATACGAGTGCTGCACCTCACGCATGCTTTTCCCGTTCAACAGGGGACGAAACTTGGTAATAATCCCTGTGCAACCGTGTACAAGTTACACACGCGGGCGCTTTGAGTGACCCACAAGGTCTCTCTGCTCGAGGTCCAATTTTAAGTTTGAGATCAACGGTAGTTTACCCGCGTGCTGACAGGGTCCCACTTGGCTGAAGGCAAACATTCAAAGATCGACTGTGACCGCCATTCTCTTTCTTGAGCGCAACTCTCGCAACCTCTATTGAGGTTGACGAAGGATATAATGAGTTCTTCCACCACGAATGCCACCTTTGGCTCAACACCGTTGAAGCTCAGCTCCGGCCTGCCATGGCCATCCATCTTTCTGACAGCTGCTGTTGCAGCATTGGGATATTTCCTAGTGAAGTTATTCGAGCGAAGACGCTTCTACAAAGACCTAGTACGCCCGTACCCTCCACATACACTAGAGGCTCAAAACAGCTATCAAACCAACCAAAGAAGTCGAATAGCTAACGCCTACAGCCCAAACCGCCCCACTCCTTCCTATGGGGTCATCTCAAATTAATGGGCGAGACCATGGCACTCTTCCCCAGTGATGTCCACGTGCAAATCGCCATCACTACCATAACCCAGCAATATAAGCTGCCCGGAATTTTCTACCTTGACCTTTGGCCAGTAGCCCCCAGCATGTGCGTCGTCACAGACCCTGATGTCGCAATGCACATGACCGTACACCGCAACCACGAGAAACACATCGAGGAAGCCAAAGCCGTGGACCCCATGATTGGCAAAGGTAACATCGTCACGTCTGACGGCGAAAGATGGAAGAGGATGCACAAGATGCTCGCGCCTGCCTTTGCCATTACCCGCGTGACCAATTTGCGGCCGATGGTCAGCGAAAATGTCATGGAGTTTCGCGCTATTTTGAACAACCTTGCTGAGAGCGGCGAGGACTTTGAGTTCGAGAAGTATATGGAGCGGCTCACATTGGATGTTATCGGTACGGCAACATTCGGGCATTCGCTGGGAGCGCAAGCAATGGGTCATGCAAGCTCGGTCATGCGGCACTGGGAGGATATGAGTCGGGCGCACATGCAGACACGCGAAGCATGGGCGTTTGATTTTGTGAGGAGCTACTTTGCGGAGCGGAGGCGGACCACTGCAAAGAACAAGCTCGACGCTGTGTTGACTGATCTCGTGCAGAAACGCTTCGACTACGTGCGCGAGAATGATGTCAGTCTGGAAAAACGGAAAGACAGTATCATTTTAGATTTGATTCTGCGGGAGTATCTACAGGAGATGCCTCACAAAGCTCAGAACGGCATGGATCCCGAGTTCTTGGAAGACGTTCTTACTCAGATTCGTACTCTTGTGGTTGGAGGTACCGGCACGACGTCGGACACGGTTTGCTTTACGTACATGTTGCTCTCGACCCACCCTGAGGCTGTTCAGAAAATGAGGGAAGAGCACGATCGAGTGTTTGCTCCCGGCATCGATGCCTCATACGACGTCTTGTGCTCCGAACCAATCAAGCTCAACCAACTCGTCTACACCACCAATGTCATCAAGGAGGCTATGCGTCTCTACCCCGTCGGCTCTACTGCTCGCAGAGAGCACGCCGATGGATTCCTCCCATACCAGGGTCAACAATACACTACCAAAGGGTTCTTACTCTTACCCGTACAGCACACGATGCATTTGAACCCAGAAGTCTTCCCAAATCCGAAGGTGTTCGACCCAGATCGCTTTCAGCGCGAGGACTTCCCACGCCACGCCTGGCGACCGTTCGAGAGAGGACCGAGGGCATGTCTAGGACAAACTCTAGCCATGGACGAGATGAAATCCATCTTACTCTTGACTGTCAGAGATTTTGACTTCACCTGCGTGGGTCTCAAGCCGAACAAGACGCCCAGGGTGCCGTGGACAGATCTGGATCTGACATTCGGTGACAGAGCCTTTCAAGAGTTTGTGTTCGAGGCAAAGCCTAGGGATGGTATGCGGATGAGCGTAAAGAAATCAGGATGGGGGCAATCGTGATTCGTGATCGAGTAGAGATGCTGTGGAACGTCTTCAGTCGTAGGTCAATAATCGAGAGCAAGATTCTGGAGTCACATTGCATTGCGTGCCTTTCAACCGTCATCGTGGTCAGGGCCGTTGAACTCAGTGAGGTCGTCGCTCATGATATGTAAGATCTGGGAGAAGGTTCTGCTTTTCCAGCGGCCCATGCCTTCCATGAGATCCGCACAATGTAGCAAAGTCTTACGAGCCGCGGCATAGCCTCCTCCAAGGGTGGCGTTGCCCATATTGATAGGGCCTCCATTTTCAATAAATCTTGCGGCCGCCGAATTTGCGTTGTGATATTGCTGAGAGTTTGCGAGGCCAAGGTCTCCCATCGTGGCCCAGTCCACCAACTCTGATAACTCGTAGCTAGGATTGTCGGGTCGCTGGGAGTTGATCGCAGGAGAAACGGTGAAGACATAGAGGCCAAGGACAAGTGCAGCGTGAAACAGCGCAACGATACTATGCGGGTGGACGATGTCCGAGACTTTTCTGTCCGAGAGTATCTTGTAGATATGTGCTGCATGAAGAATGGAGCGTCGCGATGTTGGGGTCTGTGTCCAGAAAGCTATCTGCTCCAAAGCGGTCGCGGCTGGCCTAGCACCAGCTCGTCCAGCGGCGAGCTCGAAGTGCTGCACGTTGGCACCGAGTTTCATGCATAGTTTGTGCCACAGGACGATAGAATTCAAGTCGTTGATAGATCTGAAACTTGTGATGAGCGGCACGATGCCGTGACTGCGTTCGTCCTCGGCAAAGACACGCCACGGTTCAAGATTCCGGTTATCGTTTCTGACACCAAGCCTGTCGTTGGCTTCCAGCATTCGGAGTGAGATAAGGGTCAGCTGATTGCACGGCAAGTCCAATGAATGCGGGTCTGGCGGAGGAGCTAGATCAGGATATGGTGTGATGGCACTGGAATGAGCCGGGGTTCCGTCGTTGATAAGTCGACTCCAAGCTGTTGAGGATTCTGCTTGATATAGAGTTTGGTTTGCAACAGGATATACCTGTACGAGCTCAGGTCGAATAATAGGTGAACTCGACAAGTGACCCGACCACCAGCAATCTGCTTGAATCAAGCCAAAAGTGAGCCTCTTTACACATTCAATATTGACCCAAGCTGTCCACTTATGCTCTCCACTTGCTAGAGAGTTCAGTAGAGCACCGACATCAATGCCATCGTTGACAGAGAAAAGACCCTGATTCTGCGATACTGTAATTAACTCGATATATAGCTCTTCGGCCTGAGCAATGCGATTCTTTCTGCCTGTGATCGAGGCAAGATTAAGAGCTATGAGGCCTGTGGCAATGGTACGCATGTGGCGCTGCGGCGGGTCCTCGCTCGAGCGCAAAGATCGAAGATCTGATAACGTAAGCTGTAACAGGCTTGGGAAGCTCTGCGTAACGAACTTGACGGCTCCTGCAGTACCAATGATACTGAGTCCAACGAGGCACATTGCGAGCAGAAGCGGCCTTGGAGCTTGCTTGGCTGAGAACGTCGGTACGTGAATGACTGGGAGTGTCGGGTGGAAGTAGTTCTGGTACATCTCCAGCGCGATGTCCAGAATTTCAGCTGGTGGAAATGGTAGGCTGTTGACGCCCACCGAACTTGCCCTGTGATTGGGATTTGAACTATCGACAAATTGTGCATGGACGAGTATATCCTGGAGAGACTTTCTGCCAGCTTCGTCCAAACACCATCTGGAGTTCTTTCGTTCCTCATTATCCGGACGCTGTTCGGTTGTGTACGTTGTATCATCGGTGAAGATATTCGAGCATCCGGTAGATGCGAGATCTTGCCATAGTATAGGCATGAGACGCGTGGTTCTTGATATTTGAGGCGGCCAGCAATTCGCCACTCTTGCGAAACGCTCGCGGGGTATCCTTGATGCTATAGACATAGCATCAGATGGGCTGCCTGGTGTATCGCGGGAGTTCGCTGGAGCGTCGTGATATAACGTTTCGTCAAGTTCCGGTTGATGTGGTGCATTTGGCGTATCCATATTGCTATCCGCTGGGAAAAGCCACGACCGTAAAGAATTCGATTGTGTTTGAGCGAGCATAGCTTGATGGTTCTGCATTAGATCAAAAGTCCATGGATCGAAGTTGCTCACGTTTGCAGCTGGGGCAAACGAGAGAGACTCCATGGAAGGGTCGATTGGCGGTCCCAGATTGCTATCGTGGTGACTCGCCAGTTGGTAGTTGTCAGGGTGCATAGAGCTGGGTGATTGCCATGCTGAGTACGCGTTGGGCTCAAGATGCTGCGCTGCATTGATGAGTGCCTCCATACGATGTCCGCTGTTGGCATGGATTGCCGGAGCATTCGCGCCTTCTGGCAGCGGCAGGTCTCCACCTTGCAAGGAAGGTGCAGGGGTGGGTCCAGTCATGTGTCCTGTAAGATGGTACTGCGAGGATTGGTTGGTTCCATCCATGGGTTGCAATTGTCCATGGCCTTGGTCATCGTGGTCTTTCCTGCGGTTCATAGCAACTTGATTGTGACCTTTGCAGTGCCTGAACAGAACGTCGCTTTGCTATCGTGTTAGCTGTTGAACGCGAACGAAAATTCGGACAGGCACTACCTTCTCGAAAAACTCTTGTTACATGTTGGGCACTCATATGGGCGCTCTTTTGTATCTGGTACGACTGTAAGCCTTGCATTCACTCTCTGACCGACCTCGACATACGCGACCTCTCGTGTCTTTTAAGATGTTCGAGTTTGGTGAATGTGCGATCGCACATGCTGCATTGCTTCAGCGCCATGGCCTAGCTGTTTCTGGGCTCTGCGAGCAGCCGGTCGATTGAGTAGCATGAATGGCGCGTAGTAACACGTTCTGACTGAGTAAGATTGTGAGGCCCGGCCTTGAAACAAGGATGCATCCGCGCCTGCAGTAGAGTTCACGGGCTGGAATCGGATGCGGGGAGGACGCGCGACCGGACTAACTAGGCCTAATTCGGTCAAGCTGTGTTATGTTGAGCGCCTGAATTCTCAAATCACAAGCTCATCAAATGATATTGACATCAAAAGTAAGTTACAGTAGATATGTGTATCGATATCTAAATCACACCTACAGGTATCTGAAATGTACTAACGTGCACAAAGAAGAGCACACAAACGTTCTTCATGCAAGAAACGATTGCAAGATGTGAGCAGCATACGTGGAAGGTATCATGTATCTGATGTGATTGTAGCAAAACGACGCCTAAAGTTCGTCTTTGTAGACTTCTTCGCTTCCTTCGTGCACTTCATCATCCTCTGTCTCGTCCGCTATCTCATCCTCGGCCATAGCTTCGACTGGCTCTTGCCTACCAGCCGCCGTTCGTTTTGGCAGAGCCTTCTCTGGATCAACCTGCTTCTTCTTTGCATCTTTCGTTTTCTTGCCCTTGTCTTCCTTTGGCGCCTTCTCATCCTGATCCTCAGCCTCGATGATGCCTCTGAACTCCCTCCCCCTCGGAGTGTCAACGAGGTCAAGCTTCCACCCTTTCTTTCCAGCTAGCTTTCGCAAGTTGCTCTTCAGCTTCTCGACATCCTTTGGATCCGGAATGTTCAGCTTCTTCATCTCCTCTTTCGACATCTGTGCTCCATCGCTGCTGGCAACTGTGCCGACGTACGTCTCTTTGCCACCACCAACAACAACACTCTTTTCTATGACTTTTCCTTCGCTTCCAACAAGACTTTTCGCGCCAACTTCTATCCCACCTATGATGGCGCCGCGTTTTGTAGAGCCTTCGAGACCGTCGCTGATATCTCGTAGAGGATTCGCATTTGCTTTGTCGTCTGCTTCAAGCAAAGCAAGAAGGCGCTCTGCTTCACGATTCTTAGCTTCAATAGCAGCCGCGGCCCATTCTTCTTCATCTGCTGCTGGGATGACAGCCTGGCAGGTGATTGAGTGGGCGAGGTTCTTCTGCGGAGGTAGGAACGCAACGTCGTGGCAGAGCCGGGGCGTGTCTATGACCATGAGGTAAGCACATGTGCTTGTCTCCTTTATCATGGCGATCTTGTCGGCGGATTGGGGGTTGCAGTGGAACTCAGATCACGTCAGTGGTTTCCTGTGGTATCCGTAGAAATTGCTTACCTGGACGTCAATCTTGCGCGGCCTGCCTGTTAAATCGCATTCGTCGCCGTCTGTCAATTGCTGAACCATGTATCGGCTGGAGCCCTTTGTTTCCAGCCGCGGGATCTGCAAAGCCTTCTCCTCTTCATCAGGAGCATTGCCCTCGTCATCGAAAACATCCTTGCTACCCTGCTCATTGCCGAGCGTCTTGCGCGCGTCTTGTGTCTTGCGCTTGGCGTCTTTAGAGAAGCGACCAAGCACGAAACTGTGGACGCTGGTGTCCTCAACCGGCGGGTAGATAGGCACGCCACGGCCTGGCGGTAACTGGTGGAACTGTTTGACCTCGTTCTTATAGCAGAAGCTGTAGCTCCACCATCCGCTGAGATAGTATATGCAATTGCCTTGCATGCCTTCAAGAAGCTCCCATCCTCGGTCGGCTGCGCGCACCAACTCTTTCTCCTCCTCTGCTTTTGCCTCCTCGGCGCTAGTAGAGTTGGTCTGGGACACCTCTTCTGGTATTGATGGTATACTGCATAGGTAGCGCTGACCTTGCAAAACTACAGCTTCGTACGTCACCGGAAGCTCGTCGTCGGTGGCGGTCGCATCCGTCGGTGGTTGTGCATGCTTAGACAGCTCCGATGTCTGTTGCGAGCCAGGTATGCCGGTGCTGGAGCTGCTGAGCGGCGCGGAGGTCTGTTGATTCAGGAGAGCGGTCGCATCGTCCTCTAGAATGAATGTGTCGGGCCATGCGACTTCATACTGGGTGCTGTAAGCTCATGCATGTGCATCGGTGGGCTGCATGCCGTCATACCTGTGGAAACGCAAGTAGATCGTCAAACACGCTGAAAGCATGCTGGTGGGCAAGTGCAATACGAAGCACCGCCGGCAGTGCCCAGAAACCTCGCATCCTTTTAGCGACTGTTGTACGTCTGAGGCATGAGGAAGTATCCAAGTTATTGTCGGGTTGGAGACAGATGTCACTTCCAGGTCCAGGCGCGAGCTGACACGCTAGGCTTAAAATGGCGGACCACAGGGGATTACCACATGAGTCTTTGAACAACGAACAATACGCCTGCTTGAGCGATGATTTACGTCATACGGATTATATGTTCTCTTTCATGAACCTATGAAGGAGGGGGGACGAATGTACAGAGCCGCCCGTGCCGTCCCAATTCTGCCTCCTTGGTAGTTCTAGACGCTAACATATGCTGTGAAATGACAAGATGATAATAGATAGCCATCAACGCCCGCTAACAATTCATATGGATATCATGCGAGAGCCCAAACTAACATACATGCATGTGCATAGGCCACACATTGCCTCTCAAAACCCAGTCATACTTCCAAAAATATACTATTGCCTCAGAACTTGGAAGCTTTGGTTAGTAGCTCGAGGATCTTTGCCAGATCCCAGGTAGAATTCACAACGGAATTTTAAACATTCGGTGCCACGCGAAGCCTGATACACTTGGATCACGTCGCCAGTGTGAAGGTGTCCAAATAGTGCCCTTCCCTTATCATCCTTTTGCTTAAGGTGTTTGCCGTTAATCGAGATACCGTGCGTTGCGCATGTCCAGATACCTACATTCAGTTTCGGTAGGCTGGTCCAATCTTGATTCTTCTGTGATAGCTGCTGCACTGTCTCGGCGCTGTCGCCACCCGAAGAGTACCAGAAAATGATGAAGGCGGTCTTCGGTATCCGTGTGTCTCGGCTTTCGTCATATACGAGCGTGTTGTTCGCAAGTCGGCCCCACGATGTTTTGCTTTTGTCGATATTGAGAACCAGACCCGGGACAAAAGAATCAGCGGTGGCCACAAGCTTACCTAGTCGCCTTGGTGGAGGTTTGATGTCGAGCTCAGCTGGCACACAAGGTACTTCTGCGGAAGGCGACGGGGCGTGGACATCTCCTGACTGTGATTCACTCGCGAAACTGCTGCTTGCATTTGATCCTCGTGTCGTGTCTTCGTAGGCAGAAGCACCGGTTGCAGCCTCTGTTTGTGCACCCACAAAATCGAAGCCGCTGACTCTTGATGCGTATTCGAGATTGTGCGTTTCTGGATCAAGTGGATCGTAATATTGGGAAGCTGTCACAGGAATGATAATGTGACGATTCGACGCAGAAGGCCGAGCTCTTGGTGTCGGTTCACTAACTTGACTTGCAAACTTGGAAGATTGCTCAAGTGAATTGTGTTGGGGAACGTCTGGTGTTCGAGGTGTCGCTGGTTCATTCGGACTGAATATCCCAGAGCCAGGCGAGGCTGGTGATGTCATGTTCATATCTCGTACAAGAGATTCTGTGCCCAAAAGACTGGGCGACGAGAAGCCGCCTTCAAGCTGAGGAGGAGCACTGAAGGGAATCTCGCGCTCCGCGCCACCTTCCGTGTGGCTGAAGACGAAAGCGCTATCGTGATAGTCTGAGTCATTTGCGTTCGGCTGAGAGAGCGCCTCCTGCGCATGATCGTTCAGGACACCAGAGCTTTGCAAGGCAGACTGGCCAATCTCGCCGAAAAGCCGTGCCATCCGCCGAGGTGTTGGCATGACTTTGAAGCTCTCTTCTCCGTCGATGAAATGCTCAGGCTGGAACGAGGCATCGTCATTCGATTCTTCGTCATGGTCGCGCATCTGGTTGCGTGGATGATAAGGGTCCGCACGTACTCGTTTCGCTTGTCTGCTTTCCTCGGCCAGCGCAATCAGCTCATCATCCACATCCACTTCTTGGTCAGACTCAGGTATTTCGTCCTCTTCAAGCTCGCCTCCAATACTCAGTTGTGACAGTTGGTGTTCGGCGTCATCCTCTTCCTCTTCGGCAATAGACTGAAGCACCGGGTCGGGAGGAATTGCAGCACCATCCTTCAGCCATGGGTGGCTAAGACAAGCGCGGGCATCGGGTCTCTCAGAAGGGTCTATCTGAAGCATAAGCTTGAGAAGATCGATGCATGGAGCTGAGACCCCAACCCGCTCAAGTGGCGAAGGATCCAGGGCCGTTGTAGTGATGTTGTTATACATCGCTTGGCCAGTAGCATCGGCGATACCTTTGAATGGCGGCTCGCCACACAGCGCGTACCACAAGACGCCTCCAAAGGACCATATATCCACAGACGAGCTATATTGGTGGTATTGTTTAGCACCTCTTCGCCGCTTGATACCTTTAGCATCCCCGTAATCAGGAAAAACCTCTGGGGCACAGTACAGTAAGGTACCACAGAACGTCTTGAGAAAGGTCTCCTCGTGTTTGACGACTTTCGAAAGGCCGAAATCAGATAGCTTGACCTTGAGTGGGGCAACATCAGCGATAAGAATGTTGTCCGGCTTGATATCACGATGCGTGATCTGCAAGCGATGGAGGTATGTGAGGGCACCCAGAATCTGTTGAGCAACACTTCGGACAAGAGATTCGCTCATTGAACCGTTGTGCTGGAGGTACGCTTGCAGATCGCCGTGACGCACGTACTCCATGATGATGTATAGATAGTCGCCCTGGTCGTGGTGCTCCACATATTCGACGATGTTGTCATGTCGCAGAGTCTGCATGATTTTCATCTCATTGTCGATCTTCTTGTCGAGTTGTCCGTTCTTCATGAAGCGTCGCTTCTCTAACTCTTTCGCTGCGAGAAGCTTGCCTTCCATTTTAGTGGCGATCTGATGGACTGTAGCAAAAGCTCCTTTGCCGACGGTGCCTGTTATACATAAGTATCTCATCCAGAATACAGCTGTGACAGCTTACCAACAATGTTATATTTCGAACCCCCATCCCACTTCATCTCTGGGCCTCCGAAATTCTTACCAACGTGCTGGGCAGCTGAGGCATTGTTAGTCTGCTCTAAGTACAGAGGATATGAAGACCGACCGAGAGCTTTGTCGGCGCCTTCAGCGCAATCGGTGATGAAGTCCTTCAGTTTCTCACGGAAAATCTCTCTATGAGAACCGCGGGAAGGCAACCGGACGACGAACTTGATTATGTCGGCTTCGTTGGAACTTTGGATGCAGATAATGGATCCCGAGCTCATCATGTGAGTTCTGTGGAAACGATTGTCTTTCTTCCTAAGTAACATGTCATCAACGACAGTACCATTGGTTGACAGATCTTCAATCATTAGAATGCCGTCCAGGTTGAGATAGATACGAAAGTGCTGGTTGCTGATACGCTTCCCCGAGTCTTGGCCAAAGACGATATCGACGCTGTTTGGATTTCGGCCAAAGACAAAGCCTTGACTCTTGTTCCGCAAGGCCGATGCCGAAGACATACGCAGAGCCAGATCAGCACCGGCTCTCGAACTCTGACCTACCCTTTGTCCATGGTCGTTTATGATGATGGTCTCCTGCTCCTCGATGTCGCTAAGGAATGTCTCCATTGAGTTCGGGTTGAGCGAGTTGCGCAACAGCACATGCTCGGGTCGGGACTCTGCTGCATCTGCGACGATTCTTATTGCAGCAGGCGTGGCGGGATGCAATATCGCGATAATGTCCACAGCATCCACATCAGTGAGGCCAGAGTTGTTTCTCCCCAGCCGACGAGGGTCTAGAACCTGCTGCGTGGACGGCTGTGTTTGCGACATTGTGCGATAAAGAGGGTGTGTTGGTTGAACAAAGTCTTGCGTGGGCCGTGTATGTTACGGCGAGGGAGAGTCGTGATGATCGGTCTACAAATAGAGAGCCTGGGTAGTCTTCGACTGGAGCAGCTGGTTGGAGTGAATGATGATCAAGGTTGTATTTCCCTTCATGCGTGTCGGGGCACTCTGTGCGACCTTTCACTAGTGTTTCTATGTTGTGTCTTCCAAATCAATGGGACATAACAATGCGTCAGACACTACAGCGCGCAGCGTTAAGCTCTTGGTCAAGGGCTGCTCAACCAGCACGGTCGGTAGCTGACTAACGAGGTCGTACAAAGGCCGACCGGCTCTCGCTCGGTTCAATCCGGGCCAAGAACGTATCGTCCTCTGTTGCTTTGTACGGCGCACAAGCGTGGCTGATGCGAGGTATGGTTATACGGGTACTTCTCCGTCCGAACGTGGGCGAGGCAGCGATGAGCTGGACACGAGCGAAAGTTTCGGAACGTCGATCGAGGATTGGGTACGGCTGTAGCAAGAACTTTATATGGACGGATATCTCGAGGCAGACGTTTGCCTTGTCGAAGGAACGTGTGGGGTGGCTTCAACGCGGGTAGCTGCAGTTGCCCTGGGAACTAGAAAGTCGTTCGCAGTTACAATTGCCTGCAATGGCGGTCTCTGGAACGAGCAGGCTGACGTAGAAAAAGCTACTGTCGAAACAGGACAATGCTGTACGATACAAAAGACATAAAACAATTCAAAGTCGTTCGTAGAAAGTGAAGAGTAGCAACCCTGGGTTGTTCGGAGCTGTGAGACATTCTGAGCTGATGTGCGATGATTGGTCGACATTTGAACTTTATTCAATGCAAGGACCAACAACAGGCAGCACCCACTGCCACGCGTCACGTTTCTCAATGACTCGACGCGTTCGCCCAGCGGTCGGACGCGTCGATTGTTTCATACGTCATTTCTATCCTAGAAAAATGTCGACTCAACACGGGACGGATGTGTTTCGGTAATGTATCTCACTTACCAGCAATAAACAAGCTATCAATCGTCTATTTCTTATGCTCTGAACAGTTACCACAGATCGTCGCTTGTGGTCCATAGTACAATTCATCATTAGCCACCATGAGACTCGAAGAGTGAGACTCAAATGTTGACATCTCGAGCCTTGGCTTCAGTGTGCACCTATACTGCGTCTGGTCAGCTCTGATAAGCCACCTGTCACCTTTGATAACTCAACTTACACAAGGACAAAGACCCGAAGCGGCTAACGAGGTTGTAGCTAGTATAATGAGCCTAGCCTGATCTCTGCATTCTTGCATTCATCAAGTGGCCCATCGAAGCTGTCAAGGCGTGGTAGAACGCATTCGACTTGCAATTCGGCGCAGAAAACAGCTGACAATCTTGGTCGCAGGGCGAGCTTCTGTCTCAGAAGCCATACGTGGAAAGTCAGGCGAAGTAGATGAGCATCCAAGCAGTTAGCTATAAGGTTACAGGTGCATATGAGGATACGATGTCATAAGTGCATCATCAACACCTTTGAGCGATATAATTTTTTGTGATTTCTGAAAGAGTTCTCTGGTATTCAATCGAAAAAATAACTATATAGTTGGTATACTACTTATAATTCAAAATACGCAACGTTCTTTACTTTTAATGAACCATGCTCTTTCCAATTTCACTCTCCCAATTATAAGCCCTCTCGAAACCATTGGAATGTGTCTGATAATCAGTCATAGCCTGAATGACCTCATCTCTCGATGTGACAACGAAAGGGCCATATTGAACGATAGGCTGGTCGAGGGGCAGACCAGCAACCAGGATGAACCTCGACTCCTGCTCTGCGCCTTCCTCAACCGAAGCCTCAATGCTGTCGCCCTCTTTCTCGAACACAACGTTGTGGTACTGCTCAATCGGTCGGGATTCGCCGCCAGTAGAGAAGATAGTGGTACCGTTCAGCAGATAGGCGAAAGCGTTCCAGCCCTTCGGCAGAGATTGCTTTACTGTGCCACCTGGCTGGACTGTGAAGTCGAGGAGCCAGACTGGAGTATATGCCAGCTCCTTCAAAGACTCTGTGCCGTAGGCTAAGCCACTGATGACCTTAACTTTGACCTTGCCGTCCTCTGATGTAGCCTGCGGGATCTCCTTGGCGCGCAGGTCGCGGTATCTCGGTTCGCAAGACTTGAGCTCTTTGGGCAGATCGACCCAGAGCTGCATTCCCACGTTCGCTTCGCCCTTCTCGTTCTGTTGTGGCATCTCAGCGTGCACGATGCCACGTCCGGCGGTCATGAACTGCAGATCACCAGTCTCAATCGTACCCTTGTTTCCTGCGAAGTCTTCGTGGTCGACGGCACCGGAGAGGAGGTATGTGATGGTCTCTTGACCGCGGTGGGGATGGTCGGGGAATCCAGCACCTGCGGTTGTTAGTAAAGCATTATCGTCGAGAGAAGAGCAGACGTACCGGGTGGAATTGCGAAATGGTCCAGCATGAGGAATGGCGAGAAGTTGCGGAGCTTGGGTGTGCCAACAGAGCGGCGGACACGGGCGCCTGCTCCTTCAGACTGTTCGATAGCCAGGAAAGACTTAGCAATCTTGCGGGGTGCTGAGGTAGTGAACTGCTCGTCAGGGATTACGGGCAGCCCGCGGAACATGCCGTTGGACGCCATGTCTGTGGAGATAGTCGTGAAGCTGCGTGTAGGTGTGAAGTGCTTGGTCAAGCGTGTGAAGCGCGAGAGCATATATGGGTTGTTGTATATTGCTGCAGCAATTGCAATGACGACAAAAAAGATAGAGGAGAGTGTCTTCATCAGTCAAACGGACGGACTATATAGCTATGCGACGAAGATCGAGAATCTTCGAAGAAAGGGTCTAAGGAGGTCAAGTAAGGTTCAGCTATCATGACTTTTGCTTGTAAATGTTTAGCAAAGCGGCGTATGAGGGTCGCAAGTTTAGCGTGCTTTGTGCTTTGTCAAGCTGAGCAAAGCAGATCAAATCCGCGGAGAGGTGGGGCAAGTGGGGCACATCATGCATCACACCAATAGGAGCGGACGTGATTCCGCACGACTTTACAGACCTGTGGGTGCTGCTTGATCCGTGAAGCCGCTTTCCGATATGGGAGTAGTTGTGAAAGGCATGCTTACAAAGAGTATACACTAGTGATATTACATTGCTACTTTGAGACAGGAAATGGAACAGCTACACAACCGATCGAAGCAACAAGCGGTAACTGAAGGATAATGTACGATATGTGCGAACGAGATTGGCGCGTATCTAGACAACTTCCCTCCTGAGAACGTCAATCTTCTCTCCATCACTACTACTTCCATCGCTGTCAACCTTGATGGCGGTAGTGTGGCCCGAGAATTGGTCAACGTTCGTCTTCGCAAACCTTCTGGCCGGGACCTTGTTTTCGAACAGAACATCAAGCTCGGCGAACGTCCTGTCCTTCGTCTCAGGCAGCATGAACCACATGAAAGTGATGAGCAGACCGGTGAGCCCAGCATAGAAGAAGCCAGTCATACCGGCCCAGTTCCACTCAGTGGGTGAGAGCATGCGCGGGACAACGATGTTATTGAAGATACTTCCCTATTTTGGTGTTAGTATACAGCTTGTACTTGCGCTTAGAGATGAATACTTACCAAGTTATAGATGTTACGCGCAAGAACGACAGTCTTGATCTTCAATCGTGTGGAGGAAATCTCTGCGACGATGGCGTAGCACACAGGACCCACTGTGAAGTTGTAGAAGAGTGTGTAAACCAGAAGGATACTTCCGAGAGCCCATGCCGCGCCAGAGTTATCACGCGATATGACACCGAGTCCACCGATGACCATGAGGAAACCGAAAAGGATGACCAGGCCGTAGACGTACAACTTCCGGCGGCCGATACGGCGCATGAGAAACCATGAACCGATCGTGCCGATGAAACCAAGGCAGTATTGTCCAATGTTGAGGTTGAGCGCCCCTTCCTCGTCGAGTCCAGATTCGCGATAGATCTGTACCGAGTAACCCATCATAGCAGCGCCGCATAAGGCTTGTGTCAGCCACACAACACAGGCGATCATGGTACGGCGCTTCTCTACGCCTCTGAAGCAGTCCATATAGTTGACGCCCTCGTTCATGGACTGTTCAAGGTCGTTTGTGTGCTTGATCAACGCAAGCGCCTGATCTGGATCGAACTGGACGTCCGGCTGAGGTGTGGTGGCTTTGATAAGAGAGGCCCTTGCCTCATCGTAACGGCCCTTGCGAACAAGCCACCACGGAGACTCAGGTGCCATGTATGCGCCTAGGAAAATGAAAGGAACCCAGAACCACTGGATTGCAACGGGAATGCGCCATCCCCAGTCATTACCCAGAGTCTGGCAGCCACGAAGCGCGCCTGCCGCGACTAGTTGACCCATGACCCAGCAAAGGTTGATGTAAGTAGTCAGGTAGGGACGGATAGTTGAGGGAGTGATGTCAGAAGCGTAAGTGACCGTTAGGGTTTGGAAGATACCCCATGGAAGACCAAGCAAGACCGAGCCAGCCACTATCATGCCGATGTTCTGGGCAAAGAAATGAAGGAAGTTGAAGAGAACGGACGCGATCAGAGCGCCATACATGGTCTTCTTGTAGCCGAACCATTCCGAGATGTAACCATTAGCCCACAGACCAATGATGGAGCCTGCTTGGACACCGTTCTGAATGCCAGCTTGCCACGCAGGCGAGATCCTTGGGTTGCCAGCCTGGTCAAGTTCAGTACCGAAACGCTGGCGGAACTGGTCGTATCCAAGGAAGGATCCCATAGCGGCAAGGTCGTAGCTGCAGAGAGTCAAATTGGCGGTCGTCATCCCAATGCTTTGAACTTACCCTTCCATTACAACGGCCAGACTCATTGCCATTGAGTAGATGATCGCCCACTTATACAAGCGAACAGCTTGTCGAACAGTCATGGTCTTCTCTGCATTAGTAGCAAGCCTGGCATCCTCTTGCTGTTGTGCAATGTTGGAGCGGACAGCACTGAGGCGCCGAAGGGCTTCATCGTTGACACGAACTGTACCATCATCATACTGGTCGTGTGAGACTAGGGAAGCTCGTCGTCTCTTCTCTTCAGCCATGGTTTCCGTGGAACTTAGATACAAGTATGGAGCAGGGTTTACCTCAAAGGCAAAGCCTCAAAACTATGGACATGGTCTCGACTATATACTTAAGATGCTTCATACAGACTACAGGCTCGAAGTCCGTGCCACATACGAAGGCCAATGTCTGGCCCCAACTCACAGATGGTTGCGGCACACACGCCAGGCCTCCGAGAGACTAGTTGGCTTTGCCATATCTCCTCACGTTGGCCAAGGTACGTCGACAAGATCAGCAGATACTTATTAGAACGGCAACGAGCCTCACTATGGCTGTCAAATACGGCAGCCAAGGGCTAGTCAAACTTGGAGGAGTGCAGCCACAGCGACTAACAAAGAGCCCTGTCCCTTGGCCGCGTGAGGATCACGCTTGAACTGAGGCAACCAAAGCTAGACAGCATGCGGCCCGACTGAGTACGAATAAAGAGCGTCATTCGACCGGATGCAATGAAAATCTTTTGTGGACACTGTGCACATGGTGAATCTGGGGTAGACACGTGACCAGGCGTGGCATTGCTTGACGTCGGGTATCGGCGTTGGTGATGACGATGCCCAGCAAACACAAGCATCCTCACATGGCGATACGAGTCGTACACAGCGAGGGTTCGGGGAATCGCCATGCGGCGTGATACCGGCGTAATGTCTGCGTAGATATATTGCATTCCCCTGCTTTCGCTTATCTCGACAGCCAGTGTTGCGGCTTCCAATTGTCCGGTTGCGGTGCAAATGCATTCCTGTGCTGCAGGTCATAGTCGCCAAACCACCTTCGAACCCATTGCAGTCGGCAATCTAAGCCAGTCAACCTGATCACAAGGAGAGCCTCCCGAGACTCTATCAAAGACTCGAAGGAATTGAAAGTCGTGCGGCTGCTTGTGGTTAAGGAGATAGAGATAAAAGTCGTGTGATCTGAAGGTAACGGTGCGCTGCTTGAACGGTGAAAGTACAGGATTGCATAGTTAGTACTTTCGCCCTATGCGGCTTCCGTCGTTGCTTCCTGTACGGAGCAATAACTCGACATGGCATACCTTTGTATCATCACGTTACTGAGCAGATCCCATAGCGTCACGTCTGTTGCATGTTATCACTGCTCTTGACTCTTGCACGGCAGCGAAATATCTCAGAATAAGAATGACTTCCGATCTCGTGATAATCTTCACTATACCTTCCTTCAGCAAACCCCGTAGAGCCACCAATGGCTCCATGAGCTGTGCCTCTAAATGAAAGGGCACCCTGAATTACCCCACGATAATATCTGCGTACCAGACACAAGAGTATAATGGGTTAAGAATCCATAACTGCACGCCTTGGCGCAACTGGCTATCGGGATGAGGTCCTGGAGTGCACAGACGCGGTCAAAGGACACAGTCCTTGGACTCCAGTCCCTTAGTCGTATGCTTTGTCTCGCCTTGCTGCTCAAACAAAGACTCTCGTGCTGAATGTAGAGGAGACTCAGATCTAGCATTATTGAGAGCCTCAGATGAAGGAGGCCTCTACTTAGTCCCCCCACAGCGCAAGATCATCCGATCCGTGGCTGGTATATAGCTTCGAGGGAATGACGACGTGAGACAGGCAGGTCAGTCGACGATTTGATGAATAGGTCCCGCAAGCCTCCTTTGAATCTCAGACCAGGGCACCATCCTTCTTTTCTCCTGGTTCCACAGTGTGCCTTTGACGGCATGAGTCCAGATCCAATTATCGCAGAGAATCAAGTTATCATCGTCACCGTAGAAGCTTGTCGGTACATCTGCTTCCCAGATTCGGATCGTGTCTTCTTCTGTCCAGTCACGGGTGTGTTGTGGCGTTCGATGATTCGAATTGACGTCTACAAAGACAATATCCAAGCTCTTCCCTTTGTACGCTTTGAAGATACTCTCGATCTCTGCTGCGCTCAACTCTTCTGGTCTCAGCATGACCAGACTCTGCAGTGTTGAAAAGGCAAAGCAAAATTTCATCGCCACCTCATGAAACTCTTGTATCGTTATAGCGAGTTTCTTCAAATTTGGCGGTGGTAGATGGAAATAGTCCAGTACATCGTAGCTTATGACTAACTCTTCCAGGTTGGTCAAGCCCAACAACATCTTTGTCTTGCCCTGAGAAAGCTTGACATTTCCCATCTCACTAGGCGGTGAGTAAACAGGTTGCATGTCAAGAATCATTCGTCTGAGCGTGGGGCCAATCGTACTACAAAGTTCTACGATCTGTGGAAGCCGAACCAACGGCGTATATCGAGCACGTTGTGTTTCAGTACTGGACATACCCATCGGTGAAATGAATATAGATTTAATGTACCGAGGGAGCTCGGTGTCATCCCACAAAGCATCAAGTCGCGGCTCTTGCCTGTAAGCCAGGGTTTGAGGATGGTTGCGGCCGAGGCCAATGCCCATTGTTCTGCTGAAGCATGCGTAGCTTACGCAGTCGTTCAAGTAAAGACAGCGCCGATAAAGGTATTTTGAGGCAACAGGATATACTGTCCGTGAAGTGAGTGTGAGCGCTCTTAGGGTTTTAGTCACTGGATGAGAGGGCTCGTAGATAGGCTGTTGTTCAAGCGAAGACCCGACAAGCTGATCGAGTATAGTGAGGATGACCTCCAGTGGTAGTTTGGGATGCGCCATCGTCGCTACGAGTTTTTTTTTCCTTTCTTCTGATGGGCGGCTGGACTCGGGGGCTGCTTGTGGGTAATCAACTTGGCCAAATCAAATGGAGAATGGTGGTGGAGGCATAGCCGGTGGAATCTTACGTCAGGAAGCGCTAGGCGAGAGGTTCTACGCCTATGAATCGACTGCCACATCTATACGTCCCTTTCTCAAATATGGTTATTAAGCTTGGTAGTGAATTACATTACATTAAATTGATCGACTTGCCCGGCTTCTTGATAAGACAAGCGGATTTACATGTTGTACAGTATGGTATCTATGCTAGTAGTTAAAGACGCAAGCAATGCAGGCAATGCGAGTAGCTACTTTATTCAACGATCATCAAGCCTTCACCTCTTCGCCTACTGGTACAGGGGCCGCATTGCCCTTCTCAGTGTCTAGCGGCAGGCTCGCCTTGCTTTGGCCCTTGCTAGCCCTCTTCAGCCTTTTCGCTTCTTTCTCTGCCTCCCTCTCAGCTCTCCTCTCTTGCTCTACTTCCAAACCAGTCTTGGTCTCCTCATGATGTTTGTCCAAGACGTTCACGCCAATCAACAGTGAGATCAGCAACCCGACTGCACCAAAGACAGCGTAAAGAATCCACATCTTGCTCAAGCTGTTCGCAAATGCATCCCTGGCGACGGATTTCTGAGCATCAGGAAGCGAATTGATAAGACCGACATTGGCGCCCGCTGCGCCACCGCCGAAAGATGCTGCAGTTTGTTCGCCCAGGGAAGCACGTAGAGATCCTTGCTGCGACTTCATTTCATTCTGAAATATGACGGAACCAACGACGATCGAAATGGCAGAACCTAGATTACGTGTGAAACCGAATGTCGCCGTCGCTGTTGCAATGTCGCGTTTCTGTTGTTGGGTTAGCGCGTTGATCGATAGGAATTTGGTAAAGTAACCCCAATAGAATGTACCCCACGCGGTGGCGTATGCGGAGGTTTACCCCACGGGAACCATTATCCGAACAAACTTACAGGAACGAGACTCTGCATGGCGATAAGAGGTGCTTGGAAATTTGGTCCAACACCAATACCCGCAATGACCTGATAAATGATGATCTTGGCCCAAGACGAATGGGCTCCAAGGTCGATGAACAGGCCAGTACCGAGGGTCATCATGAACATGCCAAACCAAATGATAGGGCGATACTGTCCAGTCTTCCTGATAGTAATACCCGTGAAGATCGAGAAAATGGACAGGGCGATCGCAGTCGGGAGCAAGTATACACCGGACAGGATGGGCGTCGCACCAAGCACTGCTTGGAAATACAAAGGCAGGAAGTAGTTACCAGGAATGAAGACGAACGCGTGGCAAAAGCAAGTACCCAAAGCCGCAACATTCGACCGCTTTGAGAAGATGCTCAGAGGCATGAGCGGGTAAGGCGCAAGTCGGGACTCGACCACAAAGAAGAGGACAATGGTGACCACACCAAAGATAATCAAGCACAGCACGATCGCAGAGTCCCATGGGTGGGAGATGCCACCATATTCGAGACCAAGGAGGACCATGATAGTGCCTGCGACCATAGTCAAGGAACCAAGCCAGTCGACAGCCTTCAAGCCCTTGCGCAACGGTGTCCTAGGGGTGTGAATGTCGAGGAAGAAAATCAGGATGACGAAAGCCAGACCATCAAACGGCAGGTTGATCCAAAAGCACCATCTGAAGGCGTTAGTACACAAACTCTTTCAAGAGCCTCTCGGTCGCAACAAACCTCCAATTCACTTTCTGGGTGAAGAGTCCTCCGACAATCGGACCCAGACTACTGGCAAGCGCCCAGACACCTCCAATAATACCAAAGTAGGCACCTCGATCACGCATAGCGAACAGGTCAGAAATGGCAATGTTGACCAGCACGATCAAACCACCACCACCCATGCCCTGAATGACTCGCGCAGCAATCAACATTTTCATGTTGATCGACAGGGCAGCGATCAAGGAGCCCACGAAGAAAATGGCGTTAGTGATCAACAGACATGGCTTGCGACCGAAAATATCTGATACTTTTCCCCAAATTGGAGTGGCGGCAGAGTTGGCTATCAGGTAGGCTGAACCAACCCATGTGTAACCAGAGGCAGATTTGAACTCCTCAGCAATGGTCGGAAGCGCAGTGGTGACGATCGTGATATCGAGAGCGACAAGTAGAACGGCGATGGCGAGTGAGAACATTATCAAACTGATCTTCGCCTTACTGCGCGGTGGGCGCTCTTCCTCGTGCGCTGCGGGCGCGGCAGCTGCTCCAGGAGCACCATCTTTGCTGTCTCCTTCCTTAGACACAACATCCTCCTCGCTCGCGCTTGGTGGAGATGGTGCTTCTTTGCCTTCCGTCAAAGTGTTGTTGCTGTGTGAAGAGGTAGGGCTGTTGGCGGCGGCATCATGACGTGCATGGGTCGAGTCGGATGTCGATTTTGCTGTGTCCTGGGTCTCGCGCCCAGGCTTATTGGTATCGGTGGACAGGTCCATTATGTAGTGACAGATCTGCAGGGCAGAATTTACGGGTGGAGAGAGGAGAGCCGCTGCATGTCGAATTGCAGAATGTTCAAGGTTGCGAACAATAGTTGCGTCGCGAATTGCCTAATCGACATCTCGGTCGGAACTTGCGTAATGCCGAGATGTGCGAGATCGAATTCTGGGATCGAGGGTGCGTGTGCGCTTATATCCGAACATGGTTGCGGGAATGAGGCTGGTTGGCGATTGAGAACAACGACATTTGAATATGGATTTTTCAATTGAAGTAAAGGTTGAGGATTCTGATTGTCTATGTAATGCCGGTTTGTTATCTTAGGTAGTCCCTGCCCGTACATTTACTTGGCAGATCGTCCATCGGCAACGGACCCTGTCAGATTGCCGTTACTGTCCAAATCAAGGTGACAGTCTGAATGTTCAATGGGCCACGGGTCCCCTCTCTTCTTTGCTCGTCTAATTGACAAAGTCTTAAACGGCGTACGTGGGTTTCAAGACAAGATGACGAGACCCGTCAGTGACCATGGTGCAATGTCCCTCCAAACACAGGTTCAACACCAAGGCTTCGGTTAGGTACATGGTGTATCAGCATGAGCAACTGCAACTGCAACGTCATGTAGATATAGATCGGTCAGTACCAGGCAAGTCTCTTGTCTCGATGCAGAGGGCCCGCAGACAGCCAGATACGAGCTGCGGCGCAGATACCCGCAGTGTTGCGTCGCTTGTAACCAACAATCATCACTGCAGAACCGGCTGGGATGCATGAACCACCATCACTCAATCCAGAGCTGTTGAACCCTTTGATCCCCACTTCACTACGCGCAGCCCTGACTAGCGGTGCTTCTAGTGTAGGCGCTGGAAGGGAAAGGTGCACGGCACCAAGGATTGGTGAACAGACGGAGTACACAAGGATGCAAACGACTGGCTTTGAGGTATTGATACAAAGTGTTGGCGGTTGTCTCTAACCACCTCGCGATGCGCCGTTTTCGTCATATGGGGGACGATCGAGATGGACCGACTCCCAGGCTCCACCTGTTCCCCAGCGCCCAGCACCCAGCGCTGCGGAGGGAAGCAACATCCGTCTGCACAGCGGCAGCTGAGAACGGCCACGGTGGCTTTCGTCATGGCACGAGTGGATGGCAACAATGGGGGGCTGTGGTGTTGAGAGACTAGGCTGCAAAGCTAGGGCTATCTCGCAGGGCCCAGCGAGTAGCAGGGTGTCGAGTGCCTCGAGCGCAGCGCGAGCACCGTTCCAGGGCACTCTCGAAACGTTATCAGCCTCCTGTGCGCGCCTTGTCGTTGGACAAGCAGCTGTCTGATTGCAGCAGCCCCTCACTTTCCCCGCCTGCACGCCCGGCTGCGCAGGCAGGAAGGTTACGACGTTACGACTTGTTCCGCGAGGCTCATGGGAGTCGGCGGTCCAGGCTCTGCGTTTTCGTTGGCATGCAGGCCGATCATCCGTATCTGCGCTGCAGTAGAGCCGAAGCGAGCCAGGCCAGGGTGGCAGCGCCGCAAGTGCAGACAGGCAGGGCAGGCAGAGCAGTGGGCCTATTGACGCAGCACCGCAACGCAGCGTGCTGGCTGCTGCTTGTTGCTAGTACACAGTGGAGAGAATCTTGTTCTCGTTCTTGTTCTTGTTCTTGTGCAGCAGAACAGTGGGTCGTTGCTTATCATCACCCGCAGCGTTCCATGGGCGCAGAGGCCATCGCTCGACGAAAGCATATCGGCAGCGCCCTGAACTTTGGTGGGTCTGGGGAGAGAGGCATTTTGCTTGGCCTTTGCGCACTAATAGGCCTCGCCGCAATCCAATTCTCCCCAACGCCGCTCGCAACGTGCAGACTCATTCTCCCTTTTCCAGCACCCCCCACGCTCCTGCGTCTGTTGTTGCACCTGCACGCCAGCGCCCACGACCCGCACGCAGCCCTGCCCTTGCATCGCCCAGCCATATTTGCATGTCAGCCCTCACAACAGCCCCCGCGCCTGTTTGACCCACCATAAGGACCGCACACCACGCATACGCATGTCGACGCCGGCCGGCCGACCGAACACCGCGGAGGGCGTCCTGGAACCGGATATCACCCACGCCCACTCACTGTGACTGCTACTGAGGCATTGACCTTGACACCCACCCTGCGCACCCGCGCCCCATCCGCCATGGCCGAAGTCCTTCACTCGCCGCGAGACGGCTCGCCGTTTGGAGCCTCTCCAATGGTGCGCACCACCTCGACCTCGAACCTGTACAACGCCTTGACCTCGCCTCGGAGGAACCACTTTTCGCTGAACGACCTGCGTGCCCACGCCGAGCAGAGCGAGTCCTCGCGCGGCTCATCGCTGCACTCCGAGTCCTCCAGCAGCCTGTCTCTGGACACTAGGCTCGACGAGTCCAGCAGCGAGGACGATGGCCTCAGTTTCCCAGACTACGGGAAGGGCCGGAAGCCCTACAGCACGACGGCGGACTCTTCTTACGATCAAGTCGAATCAACAAGCATCAAGGTCACCGCCGAACAACTGCCGCCATTCGACCCGCACGCAACAGCCGAGGGGTCGCTATCAAATGACACACCTCTAACCACGCCAGACCCTGTGCCCGTTTCCGAGGACGACACTGCTGTGCGCAAGGAGCCTTCACGTCACGTGGACTATCTGTCGTATGAGTGGAGGGAAGAGGACATTTGGTCCTCCTGGCGACACATTGTCGAACACAGGAGTGTTTATGGAGAGCGTTCCCGTCTCGAGAATGCCTCCTGGCGAACGTGGGCCAAGGCGCAGTTCAAATTGAAGACTGTGTCGCCCGAAACTCTCAATTGGTGAGTTCCAAGCTTTCCGATCGGCACCCCTGTCTTTAGCGTCGATCATCCCCATCCGTGCACGGCTGTCCAAGTGTCGCATCGCGATCGAAAGCTAACGAATAATCTAGGCTGAAAGATGTCGACGTGACATGGCTATACGGGCCATTGCAGCCTGCTTGCAATAGATTTGCGTCGCAGCAAAACTCAGAGCCAGTCAGCCGTCTATCCAAGAGCAGTTCTTTCCTGGGACATGTCAAGAAGCCTATCCTAAAGAAGCGCAGTATGTCAGAAGCGATGCTGCAGCGGTCCATTTCGACGTCATCATTAGTAGCTGAAGCGGCAGAGATGGCTCAGAAACAGCGCTCACCGACCGTGACCCTTGAGCGTCGGAAGCCCCGACCAATCATCGGCAGGAAAACCTCCGATCTCCCCACCGCATCATCGTTGATGTCCAGGACTACGAGTCGGGAACCCACCGATTACTTCACTTCAAGATCAACATCTGGGCTCCACACACCATTCGACGGCGAGAAGAAGCACATCCGCTTCGCCGAGAAAGTCGAGCAGTGCATAGCCATTGAAACGAAAGATGGGGATGACGACGAAGACGATTTCAACCACAATCCATGGGCGTCGCAGAACAGCGAAGACTCGTCATCCGACGAAGGGGTGGTCATGATGAAGCGATCTCGCAAGAACAAGAGGAAGCCATTGTCAAGGACTTCTTCGAAGACCAGCATCTCCAGTAGTAAAGCTGGCAACAAAACCATTGAAAAACTACCCTCGACCACTCTGAAATACAGGACCGACTCGCCAGATGTCAGCGAGCAACAGCAGTCCCACTCCCTGGGGTTTTGGAGGTCGAGTCGACTTTCACCCTCGCCGTCGCAGGAGACACTTCGGCCGTCCCATCCGTCGTCGAATTTCCTCCTGCCCGAGGACGACGATGATGAAGCCTATTTCAATCCGTCTGGGGCTTTCGGAGTTCAGCGTCCGGCCACACCCACCGCTTCGGATCCCCACTCACAACGAAACAAGCATCTCGACCTTCATGGCGAATCTGGTGGGTTGAGAAGGACCGCATCAGGCATGATTGCACCTTTCGAAGATACGGACGACGAGCCTCAGCGTGGGGGAATACTAGGCAGCGTTGTAGACACGGTGAACACAGCACGGGACATTGCACATGTAATTTGGAACGTCGGGTGGAAAAATTAAGAGTACGAGGGTGTAGAAGAGTACCATTGTCATCACTAGCGACAGGCGTTACTGGCTTCCTTCCGCTGTACCATCTTTACGGTTGGGCTTAATGTACGGACACGGGCATACAAGGCACGGGCGAATGGCTTGGGAACAGCTCCGGCTATGTACATTGTGGATTTAGAAAACGTCTCACGGGTCAGAACTGGGGGACGCTGCATGCATTGATGCGGACAACGGGACTACGGATGTAATCCTGGCCCACGCGATAATATATATGTTACAACCACAGTACTCCTCTTATCACAACAAATGCAGTGTCAGCAACAGACCCGTGGTTCCGTTTAGCGATCGCGGAACAGCGCAGTAGGGTCATCGTACATTCTGGTTGAACAGGCGACAGCTGACGACCAGACGTCCCACCACGCGGATCATCTGGTCATCATACATCATTGCATGCGTGATTTCCCCAGGTTCAAATTGTGGAGACCTCCATACGAATTGCGAGAGGTTCCACCGTGGCTTTGTGTCACGTGCGTGATCGGTATCGCGGAGGACGGCGCGTCATTAAAGTTCGTGTCAGACGAGCCAACAATGCCGCAGCATGTGTGCGACATGCATAGAGTTATTTGTTGCGAGGTACAGAGTAGTCATTGCAACAGCTAAGCAGGTTGTTTGTCATCATCTAGATCTCGCATCGAAACACGGCCTTGAGGATTTGTGTAGCTGTGAAATACTGACACGCAATGAGAGCGCTTGAACGACACCGAGAGAGTCCGAGTGTACAGCTGACTAAGTTCAACCTAAAGGCAGCAGAGAAGACGAGAGCATGTATCACAAGTTGAGATTGAACGATGTCAAAAAAAGGTATATGAAATAGTTACTTACGGGTAACTTGTCCAGAATCCTCGGCGACATCCAACTGTACGTTCCTGCACTCGACATACATGTAACCGCGATGTAGCAATTGCAACACCAATATTGGGTTTGGTGGTTCTGTCCACAAAGCAGCAGGACCCTACGAGAAACGCGTCACGTAGGGTTATCGATACGTAAAGATGAACAGAGAAGATGGAAGACCGTTGCTGGCTTGTGCTGCGTGCAAGGAGGAGAGATGTTGTTCGACGGAGTGTCAGCGCAAGTGCTGGAAGGCGCATAAGAAGGAGTGTAAGAAGATTGAGCCTCAGGAGACGAAGGAGGTGAAGCAGGTGAAGGAGGTGAAGGAGTGAGATGTCTTGAGCTGGTCTAAAGATCGGATATTGGTAGAAAGTCGCACGGGTGGTTAGATTGCTGACGCGCCGTAACGTAGCATAGTGGTATAGCCCGTCGCCGCTCCAGTACGCGTAATTAGCTGGGACCGATTATCATGGCGTTTGGTGTACTTCATACTGTACACGATGGATGCGCAGACATATAATCTATTGTACTTTGTGTTTCGTTAGGAGATGTATCCACCTCTACAGACAGAAAGCAGGATATGGCTTATAGGCGGAGCATGGAGGTCCGTTCACGGAACATGACCTATAATTGATAATCGATAATCGATGCACTGTCTCATCAGCTGCGGACAAAGGAAAGAGCTGCCCGCAGCCTAGCGAGCACTAGCGTAAGCAGCTCGTGGGTGGGGCAGGGACCACTGCAAGGAGGCTGCGACAAAGTGAGCGGTATTCGAAGGAAGGGATGAAGCTGGAACGCATTGTGAAGCTCTACTATATCTGCGCGCTCAGCGTTTCAGTTGAGAGCAATTGCTATAGTGAGAGGCCAAGTGTTCGCTGTTCTCGAACTATCCATGAGGCGTGAAGCTTTGGATCCTCGGAAGTGCAGGGGTAGGGCAAAAGAGCCAATGAGGTGCTGAGCCCCAAGTTGACACGTTCACGTTCAGAGCTACCGCCCGCATTTATTTATCATCCGCTGCGTCCCAGCTTGCGCCTCTTCCACTACTCAACCTCTAAACCCTTCAACCAAGACCTCTGCCCTTTTCCGACAGCAGGCAATCACAATGCGCTTCTCAATTGGAGCTACTGCCGCGCTCGCCGCCGCCGTTGTGCGTGCCGAGGAGCCCGCCGCCGAGGCCTCTTCCTCGACTTCGGTCGCGAAGCCTACTTTCACTGTAAGCGGTTCGCCGGTCGATACGGGTAGCTCTTGTCCTAACCATGCGCACAGCCCACCACAGTCAAGGCTCCTTTCCTCGAGCAGTTCACAGACGACTGGGAGACTCGATGGAAGGCTTCGCACGCAAAGAAGGACGTCAAGGCTGATGACGAGGAGTGGGCATACGTCGGCAACTGGGCCGTCGAGGAGCCTACTGTTCTGAAGGGTATGGAGGGTGACAAGGGTCTTGTCGTCAAGGATAAGGCTGCTCACCACGCCATCTCCGCCAAGTTCCCCAAGGCCATTGACAACAAGGACAACACCCTCGTTGTTCAGTACGAGGTCAAGCTTCAGAGTAAGTCGATCGTTCTCAATTGGCAAGTGATGGTTGGACTGACGCATCTGCAGACGGCCTTGAGTGTGGTGGTGCTTACATGAAGCTCCTTAAGGAGGAGGCAGCTCTCCACGCCGAGGAGTTCTCCAACGCCTCGCCCTACGTTATCATGTTCGGTCCCGACAAGTGCGGCGCTACCAACAAGGTCCACTTCATCTTCAAGCACAAGAACCCCAAGACCGGCGAGTACGAGGAGAAGCACCTCAAGAACCCCCCGATGGCTCGCATCGTCAAGACCTCCACCCTCTACACCCTGATCGTCAAGCCCGACCAGAGCTTCGAGATCAAGATCGACGGCGAGTCCACTCGCAACGGTACCCTCCTCGAGGACTTCACTCCCTCGGTCAACCCTGAGGCTGAGATCGATGACGAGGATGATAAGAAGCCCGAGGACTGGGTTGACGAGGCCCGCATCGCTGACCCCGAGGCTACTAAGCCCGAGGACTGGGATGAGGACGCTCCTTTCGAGGTTGTCGACGAGACCGCCGAGAAGCCTGAGGATTGGCTCGAGAACGAGCCCAAGACCATCCCCGACCCTGAGGCCGAGAAGCCTGAGGACTGGGATGACGAGGAGGACGGTGACTGGATCGCCCCTACCGTTCCCAACCCCAAGTGTGACGAGGTCTCTGGCTGCGGCAAGTGGGAGCCTCCTATGATCAAGAACCCTGCCTACAAGGGCAAGTGGACCGCCCCCTTCATCGATAACCCGGCCTACAAGGGCATCTGGGCTCCCCGCAAGATCGCCAACCCCAACTACTTCGAGGACAAGGCCCCTGCCAACTTCGAGCCCATCGGCGCGGTTGGTATTGAGCTTTGGTCCATGCAGAACGACATTCTCTTTGACAACATCTACATCGGTCACTCCGTTGAAGATGCTAAGAAGCTCGAGGAGGAGGCTTTCGCCCCCAAGAAGGCTGCCGAGAAGGCTGAGGAGGAGGCCACCGCCCCCAAGCCCAAGGAGTCTCCCAAGTCGCCTTCCGACCTTGTCTTCAAGGATGACCCTGTCCTCTACGTCACAGAGAAGTTCAACCTCTTCCTCGAGATTGCCAAGCGCGACCCTGTCGAGGCTGCCAAGTTTGTTCCTGAGGTCGCCGGTGGCCTCGCCGCTCTCGCTGTCGGTTTCCTCGGACTTCTCATCGCTCTCTTCGCTGGCTCCGGTGCCGCTCCCTCCAAGGAGCAGGTCAAGGCTCAGGCTGATAAGGCTAAGAAGACTGCTGTTGACGCCAAGAACAAGGCTGCTGAGGCAGTCGCTACCGGCTCGGAGAAGGCAAAGGCTGAGGTTAACAAGCGCCAGACCCGCTCGGCCGCCCAGTAAATGCTGACGGCAGTTGGAGAGGTGTGTGGATGGAATGGATGAAGTAGTCAAATTATTTGTTTTACAGCGACCAGCCCCAGACGCAAAAGTCTAGGAGGCAATGTAAATCGCGGCAGCGATTGGGATTGATCAAGGATATATATCGTTCTGGTAAAAAGGCGTATAATGTATCATAGCCGCTGTCGTGCGATTGGCATCACGAATCAGTTTTGAACAACATTGTGTTAATCTACCCACAATCGTGCTTGCTATCGTGAGTGCCTACCACCGGTATCGACAATGCTTTGCAACGGAGATAACTGTGTAGCATGACGGAGTCTGGAGCTCGGAGAAAGTGTCCGCATAGAGTTATAGCGTCTACGGCGTCTACCTATCAGCTGTCGCTGTTCTCCGCAGCTGACATGGGCGCAAGGGTGCGACGGGCAACTTCTCCAACCTCGGGTCTTGCGGGGTGCTCCACATAAACTGCCATTACGAAAGGGCAGGTCGGAATCCCCTTCCTCGCAAAGCCGACAACAGCCTATTGCTTTGTGGCCGTCCGTTTACTCCGAGCCTTCTCAAAAGTTGCCGGGCCCTTTTCTGGCTGCAATTGACTTTCCACCTATCTTCACATTGCCCTCCATCCTCTGTCGGTTTAGCGGAGATATGGCATCCCGTCGTGCTATCGCACGCATACCGGCGCTGGCCGCTCGCTCCTCCCTCCACCGCGCTGCTCCCCTCTGCACCAGAATGTCGACTCCAGTGAGCGCCAACAAGGTCGCCGCCAGGCGGCTGCATGCCACAGCGCAGCACTTGAAGCCAGCTGGTGTTGCTGCTGCGGAGAACTACCCCATGAGCCACGAGCAGATCAAGACGCCTGAGGACACACCAAACTTCCTTGACAACAAGTTTGTAGCCTCGAAAGCCACAAAATGGATCGATCTGCACGACCCTGCCACCAACAACCTCGTGACAAGAGTTCCCCAGAGCACCGATGAGGAGCTCAAGGCCGCGGTCGACAGCGCTGAGAAGGCCTTCCCCGCGTGGAAAGCCACCAGCTTGCTCGCCAGGCAACAGATCATGTTCAAATACACCCACCTCATCCGTGAGAACTGGGACAGGCTTGCTGCGAGCATCACACTCGAGCAGGGCAAGACCTTTGCCGATGCGCGTGGTGATGTTCTCCGTGGTCTGCAGGTTGCTGAGACCTCCTGCGGTATCACCACCCAGATGACCGGCGAGGTTCTTGAGGTCGCAAAGGACATGGAGACCCGCAGCTACAGGGAGCCATTGGGCGTTGTAGCCGCTATTTGCCCCTTTAGTGAGTGTTTGGATGCCCTGGGAACAGCACAGTGCTAACGCTATATCAGACTTCCCTGCTATGATTCCCCTCTGGACCATTCCTATCGCCGCGGTCACCGGTAACACTGTTGTTATCAAGCCCTCGGAGCGCGACCCTGGCGCGTGCATGATCCTCGCAGAGCTAGCCGAGAAGGCCGGCTTCCCTGCCGGTGTGATCAACATCATCCACGGCTCGGCCAAGACCGTTGACTTCATTCTTGACGAGCCCCGCATCAAGGCCATCAGCTTCGTTGGTAGCAACAAGGCCGGAGAGTACATTTACTCACGCGCCTCTGCCAACGGCAAGCGTGTTCAGGCCAACCTCGGTGCTAAGAACCACGCCGCTGTCCTGCCTGACTGCAACAAGAACCACGCTCTGAACGCTATTGCTGGTGCTGCTTTCGGCGCTGCCGGTCAGCGATGCATGGCTCTGAGCACTCTTGTCCTGGTCGGCGAGACCAAGGACTGGGTCCCTGAGATCGCCGAGCGCGCAAAGGCTCTCAAGATGGACGGTGGCTTCGAGAAGGACACTGACCTCGGCCCCGTCATCAGCCCTGAGTCCAAGAAGCGCATCGAGGATCTGATCGCCAGCGCTGAGGCTGAGGGTGCTACCATTCTCCTTGATGGCCGTGGTCAGAAGCCCGCGTCTGGCAAGTACCCCAACGGTAACTGGGTCGGTGCCACCATTATTGCCAACGTCAAGCCTCACATGAAGTGCTACACTGAGGAGATCTTCGGCCCCGTACTGGTCTGCTTGAACGTCGAGACCGTCGACGAGGCGATTGAGATGATCAACGCCAACGAGTACGGCAACGGCACAGCCATCTTCACTCGCTCGGGTGCCACAGCTGGAAAGTTCCAGCGCGAGATCGAGGCCGGTCAGGTTGGTATCAACGTCCCCATTCCCGTACCTGTAAGTCGAACCACCCTCCATACGTTGTGACTACTGCTAATATAACACAGTTGCCCATGTTCTCCTTCACGGGCAACAAGAAGTCGATCGCCGGCGGTGGAGCCAACACGTTCTACGGCAAGCCCGGTCTGCAGTTCTACACACAGCAGAAGACCGTCACAAGTCTGTGGAGGAGCGAGGATGCGATCGCAACCAAGGCGGACGTTGCTATGCCCACACACTCGTAAACGTGATCGTCAGGCGAGATTTGAATTGGAAGACTGAGCAAACTTGCATGGCTTTGGGACACCAAAATGCTTGTATATACCACACGACGGCGTTCTCTGACTTGGAGGTATTCATTCAAAAAGCAATGCACTTCAACTCAAGTATGATCTTCACACATGCGGAACCAAGCGACACACATGCTGTTCGACGTGAGTGCAAATAATTCTTTCTCTGGCGGCATGCGCGGATTCTCGTGAGTCAAGGGTCGCAGGACGCACAGCATGGGACCAGGGTTTGATAACGACGCTCTATCGATTGCGGTGGCACGGTGGGCAGATCTGCCGACAGGGACCCCAAGGGCCCTTTCAAAGCCACCCACATTTCTGAAGCGAGCTGCCAACTGCCACGCGCGCAAAGCTCCACACCCTGACGTCTGCTGCAGCAGCAGCAGCCTCAGACACAAGGCTGCATCAACGGCCGACCCACGCGGACGCGCAACGCCATGTCATGCGGATTGCGATGTGCAGACATGGGGATTTGCGGTCATTATTTGTGTGATGGGCAGAATGTCTTGCTATGGCGGGCTAGTCGCGGTGGATTAGAATAGCAGCGGCTACCGGTTGTGGAGCGGTTCCGAGACTGGGACACGCAGCTGCAGGCGCGTTGGCTTGTTGCTTGCTTTACCCGTTTGGGGCGGCGGACGGTGTGGATTGGGCATGTAGATGTAATCACGACAGGTTTTCCTCCAAGACGAGAACTAACTATGCGGTCGTGCGTTGTGTTGCTTGTAAAGACGAGACACGGCGGCAGCGTCTGCGCTGGCAAATGCGCTGCACAGCCCAGCGCACACAGTCGAATCGAAAATCACTAGCTGCCCAAGGCAGATGGTGTGGATGGTGGTTGCCATGGGAGGTTGGCGCGATGGAAACTCAATTGGTGGCTGGGCACTAACCAGGAACGATGGCTATTCTCGACGCAAGCGGATCACGCAGCAGTGGCGAACGGGGGCCGGCGAGGAATGTCGCAGCCTCAGCGACCAAATAACAAACACGGCCATGGTGCATCGCACCCAGGCAGCTTCCATAATTGCTGTCAGTTTTGCTCGCAGTTCGGCTGCGTGTTGTTCCAAGTGCTGCACATCCCGAGGCGATCACTGACGTGTGAGGCCGTGTCTTGTGCGTTTCAGAAGCTTGTAGCGATCACCTCAGTTGGTCATTGGTCCCGCCAGCTCCGCCATCCCGTCGTACCGCTCCATTACGCAGTCCAGCCCGGCTCAACACTCGCTATTGCGCGGCCTCTGGGGAAGCTGATAATAATACGGCCGTCCCCTCGTCTGCGTCGCCACTGCTGTCCACTCGCTCGCCCGCTCGCTCACTCTTCATCCCAATTGCTACCGCAGCCGCCGTGCGTGTACAGTTGAAACGGCGCTGTTGCACCACACTATCGCTATCGCCCTGAAATCAGCGGATCCTGATCCTAGACTCTCTACGCACTGCCCACCCCGGCACCCCAACACCTCGCCGCGCTCCACCCGATCGCAGTCCATCGCTCAGTGTGCTCCGCTCTACCCGCTCGCCAGCCTCTCTGCAGTCGTAGCGCTGAGAAAACTGGGTAAACATGTCGGCAGCCATGGATTCGTCGCATCCTAGGCCCGAGCAAGGGCGCGCTCGCGCAAAGTCGGGCGCCTTCAGCTTTCGCAGCCAGAACTCGGAAGACAACAACTCCCACCCGAAGAGCCCAAAGAGCAAGCACAGTCGCAAGGAAAGTGACAGCGAGCGCCGCAAGACCCACTACGATCCCACCACAAAGGCGAACCCCAACGCCGCCATGAACGAAGCCCAGCCCAGTATGTTGTCGCCTGTCGTCAAGTGTGAATAGTGAATCGTGAATCGTGTGCTGACACCTGCCAGTCGCCGCTGCGCTCGAGAAGCCCACTCTGCAGTCCCTCCGCTCGTTCCAGCACAGTGATGCCAACGGCAACCCGATTGGTGAGTCTGGTGCAACCTGCATACACGCAGAGAGAACACATCGCTGACAGCACCACCTACCAGCCGAGCCCGATCTTTCCAATCCCACACGCTCGCGATGGGAACGGCCGCTCGACACCATTCGCTCGTTTGAAGCCGCCATTGATGGCGAGTACCGTCGCCGCGCCTCGCACATGCGTTCCGACCAAACCGACGTCGTGTCCAACTACGGCGGCGCCTCACGCAGATCCTCGTACTACGGCGGCGCACCAGAGCCCCAGCGCTACTCATCGAACAGTCACTACGGTGGCCGTCCACCCCGTGACTCGTATGACAACGGCTACGGCCAGGGCGGCCCCGTGGGTGGTGGTCCACCCAGGGTCCGCTACGGCAACCGCATGCAGTCTGACCCTGGGTGGGGAGGCCAGGGCGGCCGCGTGAGCCAGGGACAGACCGTCTATGGCCAGCCGTTGCCGAACGGCTATCAGCAGAGCCGCGACACCGTACACACCAACGGCTCTAACGGAAGCAACAGTGACGGTGCTTACGGTACCGACCCCAGTGACAACTCATCCTTCGAGCGCTCCATGCCTGTCCGTCCGCCACACGGTGAATACAACGACTCGTACGGCGCGAACGGCTACGGCGGCCCAATCAGGGAAGAGTACGGACAGCAGCAGCAGCAACAGGGAGGCTACTTCCCAAACCAACAACAACAATATGGTACACCACCACCCCCACCACCACATGCAGCAAAGCCCGTGCCTCCCAAGGCGGCGGCACCCATTAAGCTGGGTGCTCCAGAAGGCGGTGCCGTACCAGCCGGTCGGCCAGGTGTGTTGAGGAAGGAGAGCGCAGGCGGCGAGGACAAGAGGAAGAGCTGGTTCAAGAGGCGGTTCAGCAAGGACTGAAACCTCCAAAGCTGAGAAGGCTGGTAGCGGATGCGATGAGCGAGCATGTGGTGGATGATTATCATGACATATACCACATTCTTGCATTTTGGAAGGCAGAGACATCTTCCAACAGATGTGATGACTGTGGCATATACCATTCTTCTGGCCACATCACAGTATTGGACACGAGTACATGACGGAGTAAGGGCGCATATTGGTAGGAGGAAATCAGTCACTCCTTAGGCGTATGCGTATGCTACAGGAGGCTTGCATCATTTGGCATGTGCAAAATTCAAGTAGTAATTTGTAATGCAGCGTGTTGATTTTTGCCTGCATTGTTGGTGTTCTCAGTTGCTTTTTGTCCCGTTCTGATCATCGTACGTGAGCCTTACACTCTGAAATCCTCTAGAACTATGGCCTTTGACACTTCGAGCCTTCCTGACGCGTTTGCCACATACTCTCATATACGCTACAACTTCTTCTTCTCCTTCTCCGCTTCTTCCGCCTGCTCTTTCTGATCATCCATAAAGGCCATGATCACATAGCCGATCAACACAACGTTGGCCATTAGTGCTGCCAGCCCACCAGCATACGTTGCATTTCCTATAACCACAACGTGAGCTTCCTGAGAAAGTCTAGTGGCATTCCGGCTGGACTCACCATTGAAGACGTAGGCGTTGGTGAAGAAGTAGGTGCCAATAGGCAGCGTGATCATGGCGAATGTAAAGGACATCAGCTTGAAGATGACGCCGCTGGAGAAGTCAGGGACGCTGGATGGGGTATGAGAAGAGAGCTTCTTGTGGTGTAGATCTATGACGATGGAAGAACAGAACCGCTTTGGTGTGATAATGTACAATTCCTTCCGAACTACCATGTGCACATACAGGTCCACAAAGAAAAGGCATGCGACTCACGAAGGAACGGCAGGCGAGGTATTGGACGGCCCTGGGGCGCCTCTGCCATCGTAGTCCAGGCTTGTCTTCTCGTCGTTTACGATTCTGCGCGTTGTCATGTTGTTTGGATTTGTTGGGTGTTTGGGTGTTTGCTGGTCGACTTCACGTGGTCCGTCTCAACGAACAGCTGCAGGCAGCGCAGCCGAACGGAACGGGAGAGTCCTAAACGAGCCATCAACGTAATTGACAGGGTGCTAGGACCACCCGCGCCAACCACTTAACGCGCCCCATGGAAAAGCGCGTCTGGGGTCGAGAAATGTCCCGGCGACTTTCTTTTTGTTGGTCCCCTCTCCTCGATTCCTTTCACGCTTTGGCGGGTCGTGGCTTCCGCGCTCTGCATTGCTGACACAGTCTGATCTTTGTTTTGCCCTTCACCGGCCCCTGGTATTACTTTGCTGGGAGTTGCTCTTTGTGATTACGGGCGCGTGTGTCGATCGCTGCGGCGAACTTCCTTCAAGCGGCTTCATATACTTATCCTAGTCCACCACACAACGACACAATGTACCCAGAAGACCCCATAATGACTTCATCCCCACCGCCCGCCGCGACCCGCACGCGTTCCAGCAGTCCAGACAAGCAGAGCGCTTTCGTCACCCAACCCACGCAGCCTCTGCCCGCCCGCTCGCCCTACTTCACATCCGACGTCACCCAGCCGACTCAGCTCCTCACGCCGAAAGCCAACCGCACACTCCCCGTCGACCTTGGAACGTCGCCGCAATTGCAGGTCCCCCGTTCGTCGCCGGGGTTGGACCGCTTTTCCTCGCCCGCCGCGCAGACGCAGTCGTACTCGCAGACACATCGCCAGCCGGGGTTCAACTCAATGGCCCCGCCAGGCACCGGCTTCTTCCCGCCCCAGGCCGTGCGCAAGCCCATCTTCGATCTCACCTCGGACGACGCCCCGGTTGAACGTGACCCGGATGAGGATGAGTCGTCGTTCCGGTCCAACATCCCTCTCAGTAAGGTGGAGATGGGGAGTCGCGCGTCGCGCGTGGAAGAGACCCCGCCCAAGGCACCGAGCTGGGACCTCTCGGGCTATGCGTACAAGATCGTTGAGCAGGCGTCACGGAAACGCGGCGCTGATGGGGCTGCTCGGGGCCAGAGTCCCCCGTTGAAGAAGGCGAAGCCAATGCCTCGACAGGGCGGGCCAAGTCGCGCTGTGCCAGTCGATGCGGATTCGAGCTATGGACCGCGGTCGTTGAGTGATATCCAGGACTTCGATCTCCGCAGGAAGACGACAAGGCTGCAGGCTGTGTTTGGGGATAAGCCTGTGAGCGTGCTTTACAAAGCGCTCTTGGCCAAGAAGGGCCATTTTGAGGATGCGTCTGCGTATCTGATAGAACAGGAGTCGGACGATGAGCTGATGAAGTCGCCCAAGATTGGTGTCGCCCAGCGCAGTGCAAGCATAACAGAGCCGAAGAAGACGGCGCAGCGTAAGCTCGATGCGCCTGTCAAGTCGTTGATGGACAAGTACTCGAAGCAGGCCCCGGCTCCTACGTACACCACTCCGAGCGCGACCGCAAGCCCTACGACCACGGACGCCGAGCAGCCCAAGAAGCGCAGGCTTATTCGTGGACGACGCAAGCCAGAGCCCGAGAGCGAGGAAGATCCTATGACGCCACCTAAGCCGCAGAGCAAGCAGTCCGATACGCTGTCGAAAGCGCCGATTGTGGTTTCAGATGACGAGGACGAGGGAATCATTGCGATTTCAGACGATGAGTCTGATGCTGGAGCGGCGTCTGAGAAAGAGCACAAGTTCAGCGAGAATAAGCTTCTCGAGTTCTTCAACGAGTGCTCAGTGGAGGCAATGGTCGATTTGTCCGGCCATAAGGAGGAGGACATCGACGAGCTGCTCAAGCAGCGCCCATTCAACTCCCTAGACGCAGTTCGCGACATTCACGTCGATTTGAAAGCAAAAGCAGAGCAAGAGAAGGGCAAGAAGAAGGCGCGCAAACCCAGAATCACATTCGGTGCCCGACTCGTCGACTCTGCAGAAGACATGTGGGATGCCTACTCGACTATCGATTCCGTGGTGAAACAGTGCGAGAACCTTGGAAAGCCAATGGTGGCTGGTATGGCTCGTTGGGGCATCAACATTTTCGGCGCGTCGACGGACGGTGAGGTTGATGCTATCACGCTGGACGATGGCAGTGACACCAGCTCGACTCGCGACTCTGGATATCACACCCCAAAGAGTGGACATGGTAGTGATACTGAGAGCGGCGATCTTCGGAGGTCGAGCAGCAGGATCAAGCTTCTCAAGCAACCTGCCATCATGAACGATGACATCGAGTTGAAGGACTATCAGGTTGTGGGGTTGAATTGGCTCAACTTGCTCTGGCAGAACGGCATCTCGGGCATCCTGGCTGACGACATGGGTCTGGGTAAGACTTGTCAAGTCATCGCGTTCTTGTCGCACTTGAAAGAGCAGCAACAAGGGCGGCCAACCCTCGTCATTGTGCCTGGCTCGACGCTCGAGAACTGGTGTCGTGAATTCGAACGCTTCTCGCGGAAAGTCAACTTCACCCCATATTACGGCTCGCAAGCCGAGCGGTTCGAGTCGCAGGACACCATTCGAGACAACATCGAGTCTGGAAACTGCGATGTCATCATCACCACCTACGACCTCGCGTACAGGAAGGAGGACAACGCTTTCCTGCGCAAGTGCAAGCCTCAGATCTGCATCTTTGATGAGGGTCACGTTCTGAAGAATGCAAACACCGCGCGCTACAAGAGCTTGATGAGAATCACGCCAAAGTGCAGGATTCTTCTCACGGGTACGCCACTTCAGAACAGTCTGCAGGAGCTTATGTCTATTCTTGGCTTCCTGATGCCAGATGTGTTTTACGACAAGCAGGATGAGAGTGTACAAGAGATGCTGCAGATCTTGTTCAAGCACAAGGCCAAGGTCACTGAGAGTGACTCCCACAGCAGTCTGCTATCAGCTCAGCGAATCCAGCGTGCGCGAACTATGCTAACGCCGTTCATTCTCCGCCGCAAGAAGGCGCAGGTGTTGAAGCATCTTCCCAAGAAGACATGTCGTGTCGAGTACTGCGAGCTTACCGACACCCAAAAGACGCTATACGACGAGCAGCTTCAGAAGCAACGCAAGATCCTCCTCGACCGCGCCGCCGGTCTGCCCGTCAAGGACCACGCAAACGTCATGATGAAGCTCCGACAAGCCGCCATTCACCCGCTCCTCTTCCGCCACCGCTACACCGACGACAAAATCCGCAAAATGTCCAAGGCCTGCCTCCGCGAAGACACTTTCGCCGAGAGCAACCCGGACATCATCTACGAAGAGCTCCAACTCTACCAAGACTACCAATGCCACCACCTCGCCCTCAAATACCCCGGCGCCCTCAAGAAATTCGAGCTCAAAAACCGCGAATACATGGATAGCGGCAAAGTTGCAACCCTCCTCACACTCCTCAAACAATACCAAGCCAACGGCGACCGCGCCCTCGTCTTCTCCCAGTTCACCAGCGTCATGGACATCCTCGGCTGGGTCTTTGACGACGCCGACATACCCTTCATGCGCATGGACGGCAGCACGCCGATCGCCGAGCGCCAGGGGCTCATGGACGTGTTCCACAGCGACACATCGATCCCCGTGTTCATGCTGTCGACCAAGTCCGGCGGCGCGGGCATCAACCTCGCGTGCGCGAACAAGGTCGTCATCTTCGACAGCAGCTTCAACCCGCAGGACGACATCCAGGCCGAGAACCGCGCGCATCGCGTCGGCCAGACGCGCGAGGTCGAGGTCGTCCGCCTCGTCACCAAGCACACGGTCGAAGAGCAGATCTACGCCCTGGGCATCAGCAAGCTCGAACTCGACAAGATGGTGCAGGGAGACGAGGCCGACGACGCAGGCACAAACAAGGGCAAGAAGAAGGGCGCCATCACGTCTGGCACGGCTACCCCCGCGCTCAGCAAAGCCGATGAGGCCGGCATCAACGCCGTCGAGGCTATGTTGCTGCAGCAGATGAAGGACCAGGGCGAAAAGGTCGATGTCAAGGATGCGTTTAGGGAGGGGCTGGAGAAGGCTGGGTTGGATCTGGGCGCCGCTTAGGGAGCGGGCTCGTTCCCTCTTTTTTCTGTTCTTCCTCTCAGGTGAAGTGGGTTGCCCGCATTTGACGGTTTTGGATTGAGATAGGAAAGGATGGGGGTTTGGGCAGGGTGGACGGATGGATGATTGCATAGCATGGCGTTTTGTATAGATCGTAGGTAGGCATCGTGACGTTGTGTTACGAGAATGGATAGCTGTCAGATCACACGGTAATTTTTTATACTTGCAGTGCATGGTGGTATCTAGCCATGAGGATACGGTCTGAAAATGCAATAGGAGACGCGTAGCCTGTCGGCAGCACGCCTCCAGTCCCGGAACGCGTGCAAGCAGGGTGTAACGATGGTAGCGAAGGAGTGGGCGGTCAGGGGTGTGATGACAGAGGCGGTGGGAGAATCCGGAGTGGAGAACGGTCTCAGGGTCAATTTTCGGTTCACGATTTGCCGGCCAGCAGCTGTTGGTTGTTCCAGTCGACTTGCCTTGGCCCTCACTTGAACATTTCAGCTGAAGTTGAGTGAACAAGGAGAGGAGGGAGTGGGAGTAAGACGAAGTGCCGACGACGACAACTACTACTACGCCTGAACGAGGAAAGACGTTTGCTGCTGACCTGTAGCTCCACTTCGAGCCATCAGACCAGTTCCTCTATTCAGATTCCCGTGCGCCTCTTTGATGTGTAGCGCTGCGCAAAGTGATTCATCGCATGATGAGTATACGCGATTTGGCTGCTCCCAAATCTCTGGAGGTCTTTGACCCAATGCTTTGCGATCTACGCTCCAGTTCGACGCAGGTTATGAGTCTGTCCTTTTTGTCCTCCGGATCGTCCAGGGTATCTATCCCGCTACTCGTCTTCCACATCTCCCCCCAGACCAACGAAAGGATTTGGCATTGACGCCAGTAGCATCGAATGACAGTCCCTTTCCCACGAAGAGCGGATCATTTCGAGTATTTCTGAAGCGTATGCGATCCTTGTCGTACCGCTTTTCGAACATTGCGTTCATGTCTGTTGTGTGATGCGATTCCGCGGTCCGTTCCCGGCAGCAACACCATGAGTCAAGTCTTGTTGACAGCTTAGAGAATACGTCAGGCTTGGCTGTTTTGATTTCAGTATGATGTTACTGTTGCGAAAATTGAGGCATACACTCCAAACGGTCATGCAAGTTTACGCACAGACTGGGCTTGATCTGCGAGATTCGTCGTTGCAGGACCGTATCATCGTCCTTCCATAAATTCAAATGTCCCACAGAGGTGGGGCGGTTTGTCTCTTCTGTTCTCTTCCAGCCATTGGACAGTGGTCTCCCAATCCGCGTGCAGGTCTTCTTGGCCAAGCGCAATACAATAAGCCGAGTCTTCTGGAGATAGGGGCCCTGTCTTTACCCATATCACCCAGGAGTTCCAGTCTTTTACGTCTTTGCGTTTGCACACGTCCTGCAGCGTCTGAGAGAACCTTTCTGGAGGATGATCCAGATTCAGCCAAAGATTTACTGGAGTTTTGTCCCACTTGAGACTCAACCTCAACTTTCTACCAGATGTCTCAGAATTGCTGTTGGGAATTTGAACGGGCGGCGATGTTGATCTAGTAAGATCGTTCTGCGTCAATCTAGTATTTCGGCTCGAGGGCGTTGGTAAAGGTCGCACCGGCTTTTGTTCACCGTCATTCGAGCCACGCTGTTCTTGATGCAATTGATAGCTCCCTATCGGATGTTGGTTGATTTGATGCAGTGATGGTGCCTGATAGAAACCGGGCTCAAATTGAGAACGGTGGAAGGACGCTGGCACGACAGTAGGAGACTGCACCTCTTGCCGATAGTTGACGTCATGGTAGATTTGTCGCTGTTGATGAGAGGTGGTACCTGCAGCAAAGGAGCCTAGAATTCGTGCATACCTGGTCAGTCAAGTGGTCTGGTAGGGTCACATCTTCCGCGTGCATACGCACCTAGATAACCTTCGCCAGAGTCTTCGTAGCCGAGGAGGACATCGGTGCGAAGCACATCATTAGACACCAAGAAGAACCTTGTTCTGTGAGTTGGATTGTTCCTCCGCCGACTCCATGTCAGTAGTACTGACTCAGATATGCAGATTTCCGGATGAATTCCTAGGGGAATAGCTGTTTCTGGAAGCGTAATATCGTAGTGGCGATCTCCCTCGATCAGCTCTTCGCTCAAAACTCGCTCTTGAGCTTCCTTTCTTATCAGGCTGTATCTGACAGTACTATCCCTTCGAAGGGAAACAGGAAGAAAAGCCATGCCATTTTCATGCTCGTCGTGTGGGTCAAGGAGCATTATCGTCTCCACTGAGATAGACGACCCTTTGCTGGACCGCGCTGACGACGATCCTGGAGGCGTGGGCACGGCATTGGACTTCGTTGTCCCATGAGGACGATACGGAAACGCAACAGGTTGTGAGCTTGAGGAACGCTGATGCCCACGTACTGACCCGTATGATGGGACTGGGATGGCGGAATCCGGAGAGGCGCGCGAAGCTTGTGATCTCCCCGGCCCCGCTAACTGCAAGATCGAGTCGATCTCGTCTTTGACCTCCTTGTATTTACGGTAACATTCGGCAAGAATAATCGATGCCCTCTCTGGCTGTTCGTCGAGCAGACGTTTGATTGATTGAGTTGCGTACGTAAAGGCTTCAGCCATTTTGCGCAGGTGAGGTGGATCTCACAGCTGTGGGTCTTGGACCCACCTGCTCCAGCGTCGCACAAACGAGGTTCGGTCGCTGCGAACACCTGCACTAGCCAACACAGGCTCTCCCAACGTCAGCTGCTGGTTGCCACGCGAAATGATAGAGATCCATGAACTGCGATAGGTAGCGACGCGACACTGTCGCATTGGGGAGATGCTGCACGCGTTCTGAAACTGCAATAAGGCAAATTGTGCCCTCGCACGAGCCTACGGCTACCAGTAAGCGGGTAAGTAAAGTGCGATCAGTCCTGGGCTGATCCAGGATGGCTGGTGAAGTGTTCGCGCTCGCTTGCGGTACGCCATGCCGTTCTACCTTGACCGGTAGGCAGACCTTGCCTCAGGCCCGCAAGCGTCATGTGCTCAGAAGAGGGGGGCACGTCGTCATCCACATGAGGCAGCCTCAGCATAGTTGCCATGGCAAGATTGGGTGTTAGTGGAATAAGCAGGAAGACTGGTCAAAGTGTGTACCCTGATAATTACTGCAGCCTCTGGCCTGCAAGTGTCGTCTTACTCAAAGGCTCGTTACCTTCCGAAGTGCAATGTCTTCACGTTCTGCCTCTTCGAATATCTCAGACAAGAGTTCTGTCAAACCAAGGAAGAGTTCAGTCAGTCGAAATAGCGCCAAAGATGATGCGTTCCAGATCAATATTGGCTACATGAAAGTGTAAGTTGATCTGATGCATGGTCGGAAAGTGTGATATTTCTAAGCCTTTATCGACATCTAGGGATAAGCTGTTCATTAGCGGCGCACAGTTCAGTTTGACTTCAGCTTCCAGGACTTTAGAAAGTTTTCGACTTGGAGTGCTATCCAGCGACGATGCTAGGCCAGTTATCGGTCTTCAAAAGGAGGAGCGTAAAGATCTAGAATCAATTCCTCTCCCTAAGCAACAACCCGACATGAAATGGATGACAACAAGCAAAAAGGGTGCCATCTCAACACCCCCTGGACGTTATGCGCAACTCTATAACAACTTGAGTGGCAAATATGCAGTTGTTTTCGTGAAGTTGGACGCAAGCACAGGCGACGCATATATCGCGCGAAGGATCGTTAACCGTTTTGGGCTTTCAACAAGTGGGTACAACCCGATCTCAGCATGTGGCAGTTTTGTCGACCTGATTTGCGAGCCGACTCCAGGCAAGGCACACAAATTATACCGATTCCGCATCCTCGATACCTGCCTATTCGATATTTGTGCTGGCTTGGGCTTGCATCCTTGCAGCTAGACTGGGAGGAAAAGTATCTGACCTCCACCAGTGAAGGTAGATACACCATAGGATCTCCTTCATTGCCACTCAAGCTTGGCAGACAGCGCAGCGCAATCAATGTATTTAACCATGTCGATTCTACTAGCGTTGGTTTTCCACTGGCAGCAAGCGGGAGTGCCCAGACTATGCACCCACACTGCAGCCCGCTCTGCAATGAAAGTGCATGATGGCGTGGCCGTCTGACCAATCACACATTCACTCGCCGGGTATTCACTGGTCAGCTGCAACCATTATCGACGCTCACTATGTACTGCACCTCTGGGACGGTGTAAGACAAGTCTGCTCGAGATAAAGCCATTGTTCCCGTCATGTCTTACTGCAGTGCAAGTCTCCAGCCTTACATCTCCGCTGTCAAAAGGCTATCATCCATACATCTGTAAAATGGTAAGATCGTCTGGGCTTCTAGAAGAAATGAGCTGAAGCGTTACTCAAGGCAGAAGCTCTAGTGTGCGTCTCGGTGCTGCAGAACACTACCGCTCTGTTCGAGCAAGCTTTCCGCATACTGCGACGCCTGCGTGCTGCGTATGAACGGCAGAAGAATATCGTAGATGTGCTCAATCGGCACGAGACTGAGCTCAAGAGCCTCAAGACAATCGTCGGTATCATCGAAGATGAAGATGAACTTCAAATAGATGCAGTGGCCCTGGAGCTCGGCCGAGTCAAAGATGTCCAGGAGCGACTGAAAGACCTACTAGTGTCTCTTGACCCGAACAACAAAGGAAGAGTGAACCAGATCGCTCGTCAATTTGTACAGGGGTCTGGAGATGAGAAGAAGCTTACCGTCATCATGAATGAGCTGGGCACTGTCAAACAGACGCTCCTGTTGCGCATTCAAGTTGCTCAAGTCGGCGTCATACGAGGCATGAAGGAAGGGCTGATAGCCAACGCGGAAGTGATACAACGGATTGACGAATCTCTAAGACAGGTCTCGAACTGCGAAGGGCTTCGAATCGCGCGCTTATTAAAAGACCGTATCCCAGCTGGTGAGTTGAGCGCAGAAAAGAAACTCGCCATACAATTGCTAATACCAACAGATGATGGTACCGTGTCCATAAGTGCGGAAGAGCTGGCGGCTGTGGTCAGCATTGATAGCGACGCCAGCAGTGACAATAGAACTCTTGTCGATGAATCAGAGATGCCTTTTCATCATCTTCCCCTACGGGATGGGCGTCATGTCCTTCACAATAAGGCAATAGATGATTCAGTTCAGATCAACGCAGCCATCGAAAGGGATCTCTGGAAGGACTTCAGTCATGTTTCTATAAGGAACAATGAATCGGAGGGTCGGGCTGTGCAGGTCAATCATGCCAATCCGCTAGAGGTGATGAAGTTTTTCAAAAGCTGGCAGAAGGATAACAACGCAGAATTCCGCCAACGCCGTCTTGAGAGTAACGTTCGGGGCAATAACTGATATATATGATTTGTTTCATTCTTCACTGCACGGCAACAATAACACTCTTTCCTTCCTGTTCGGAGCCAGACATGGAAAATCGTGTAGTTAAGGCACGAAGATAGACAAGAGTTTCCTAGCTTGCCAATATACGAATTCTATCGCGAGCAACACAGAAGAAACGTGCGACGGTAAAACATGCTACTACGCAAACATCGCTCAAAAAGATGGGACATGGTAAACCATTAATTATATAACCGTTATAATTTAGCTCGTCATTCTCTGCTAAGTAACTCATGATCCCTTCGAGCGGAGACTTCCAACAACTCACGCGTCCCTGTATCCCTCTTATGCCCCTTAATGCCGGATGAGCAGCACATTTATGTTTTCATTGTCGCCAGCACATCAAAATGGCACTGGCGATGCTCATACGCCATCTTATTTGTGAACGATTTCTCACTTAGCTCTCGTACTCAGTGGTAGAGACTGGAGAGGTAAACAGCATTTCAGGTGCTCAATCGCCTACGATCTCAGGTTTGGTAGAGCAAAAAGACAAAAACATACAACAGCGGGTATTCGCTAGTGGTCACCCACCTAACTACTAATCCGCCGGTACGTTGCTTAAATAGGGCTGAGCGAACGGGAAGCCTTGTTTTCAACGTCCTATGGTCGTATGTGAAAGATATGAATGGAGAGAGTGTTTATATAGTGAGTAGAATTGTTTTGCTGTAGATGGATAACTAGCTCAGCTTGCAGAACCACCATCTATCTGGCGGCGACTGCCGCACAGCACTGACCATATCATGCAAACCGTGAACGCCGGTCCTAGCGCCTTACCAAGCCCTTGAAAGACAATGCGCGCTGAAGGATCAGGGAAAGAAAACGCCGTGCAATGTATGCCGAAAGACGAGAAAAGACAAAATACCACCCGTGTGTGCTTGCTCCAAGAACCATGTAGATCAAGCACTTGCTTCGTGTGCGTAACGTTCGCAGCCCGTTACAGCGTGAGGGTGTCGAGGGAGATAATTCTGTGAGATCAGACGCGGACGACGGCGCCGCCCGTCCAGCGGAGTCTGCGCAGTCCCAGACCAGTCCCTCTCACTGCTTCTTTGCCACAGCTTCCAGCCTCGGAACCGACGGCGCCCATCTGGCCCATAGCTTCGGCGTAACCGGCTTCGTTACCCACAACGTAGCCTGCGGAGAAACTAAGGGCGCTGACCAGGACGACAACGCCGGCACTGACAACCCAGGTGAACAGCGTGGGGCTGATCTCTTCGATCAGAACACTCTGCTTGCGAGCCTTCTTCGCTGCATGTCGGTCTCTGCTGCTACTCCGCACGCTGGCAACAGCTGGACTGGCTTTGCGTTTGGGTTTGTCAGAAGGGCTGGTGCTCGTGGCTCGGGATGATGAGCCATTGCTGGTTTCTTCGGTGATGTCGCCCAACGCTACTGATTCAGGGACCATGCGGAGAGATGTAGGTTCGATGCGACTGGATGTTGCAGCGGGTGCGGTACGAGGTTGGCCTGGCTTGGGAAGGCCTCTAACTGCAGCAGCAGCAGAAAGGAGAGTCGAGAGGCTGGCACGTAGTGCTTCGTCATGGTCGGCGTGGTGACTGGGAGATATGATATTGTATGGTGTGTGTTGTGGGTATGAGTGTTGTCGCTGAGAACCTGGCCTGGCAGCAGGTCTTCGTGGTGTGTAGACTGTTCCGGACTGTGGACGAACAGCGTATTCGGAGCGGGGGTGCGAGAAAGCGTTCGGACGAGGTTGGAAATGCCGGGCAGTTGATCTAGGGTAGTTGACCGCGGTCGCATTCTCGTCATCATCGTCATCTTCTTCTTCCCTCTCTGACATAGTGTCAGAAGAAGCAACCGAGTGTGGCCCACGAGCACTGCTGTGAACCTCTTGCCTGAGAGGAGAGGGTCTGATATGCTCGTTGGAGGACGTCATCACTCTGTCCGATTCGCTTTCGCTCTCATCGTACTCCTCCTGACTACTGTTGCCTCCGCCAGCACGGTGACCGGTGCCTAGATGAGAGTGACCTCCACGTGAACGTCTATTTCTTCTGTGTAGGTTCGAGTCATGTTGCACCGTAAGGCCCGTTGTGATAATCTCATCAGCAGCAGAAGATAGAGAGGATGAGGAAGGTCTCGAACTGAGGTCGATCCAGGATTCTGCGGGCATCATGTTAGTCGATAAACAGTAAACGTGGAAGCTGAGGGGAATCTAAATGGTAGACTATGAGACGCTTTGGGGGTGGTGGAGGCTACTATGTATATCACGCACCTTCTGAATGTGGTGACGACCGGGAGGACGAGGGTGCCATACTTGAGTCCCTTATGTACGTTTCTTCAGGAGGCGCAGCCTGTCGAACTGATTGTTGCGAGTGGTGGTGCTGCATCACGCTCTTCAAGTACTGGTCGACGCGGGTGCTAACAGCTACCTCGCGGGCTCACAGGGTGCTTGTGCTTGTGGTGGAGAGATATGCGCGCAGGTGGAGATCAGTTCCGATCTCGGTTCTTTGTCCCCAGACGCGTTGCCTTGACGAGGGGCTGTGGAACGAAAGGGGTTGCGGAGAGACAATAGCGAAGTGGCACTCCGCGGACAGCACACGACGCACGACGCTGACCCTTAGGCTGCGCGTGGCTATCGCTGCACTTGGAGATACCAGGACACGACCACGGTTTGGCGCTATGCCACACGCTGGCTCGACGATCCGGAACGCAGTGACGTCTTGACGCCTAAGGCGGGGTGTAGTGGGGCACCGGGGGTTTTGGCAGATCAGGGTCAAGGGAGGAAAGGAAAGAACAAAGAGAGAGAACACCAGAAGAGAAGTTGAAGTTCAGAGCAGAGGTTATGACACTCGTTCCTGGCCCCGTGTGCTGGCCAGCCTCTTTCGCAGGGTCACGTAGACAAATGGCGGTGGATGTTCGCATGAACGAATCACGTTCCACTCCCCCACACCACCTGCTTGGAGCCTAGCTGTTTGTGGTGCTCACCTGGTCTGCGAGCAAGACACAGTTGCGCAGTCTTTGGTCTTCTGCCTTGCATAGTACTATCGCAAGATACCGCTGCGGACCTTTAATGCATTCCGCTACTGGATTTCTGGTGAAGATGTATTGCCTTGGACATGTGCTTGCACTGGTGGGTCATAGCTTCTTTTGGTGCAGCACGCCATGGAGGGCTGGAAGAGAATGCGGAGGTGCCCTGCAATCTGACATGTATTTGCATTTGCCAATAGTTGTTTAGGTGAGGCGCAGTCCTCCATCTTCAGGCTCATCGATTGCCAGAGCTCTCACGTACTCACAGAGTACTTTACAGAAAAGCAAGACTGAACGCCACTCCTATGCAGGTGTTATAGCTACACATCAACATACGCCCTCCATCGACAGTACAGAAAGTGGCCCCGAAGATCCGATGCAAGATAAGAATGGTAGAACAGACGCAGCTCTCGTGCAGTACAATTTCGTGTGCGTTCGTCAAAATAAAGTTGTAGATGTAGGTGGACAATATATCGCCCCGGGGAAAGCAGACAACCCCAGCCATGCTCCACTTTGGCTGAGATACAGTACATGATGCGGCGGAGCGTGTTGTCGGAGGGGAAATATGGAGTATGACAGTGTCCGCGTGTGGACACAGCTGCTAGGTATGAAGAAGTGTGTGGACTGCAGGCGATGTCGACAGTAATACTGTGCGCTTAGTTCTTCTTTTCTTCTTTCTTCTTCTTCTTCTCCTCCTTCTTAGCTGGCTTCTTGAAGAAGTCGCTGATGCCGTCCTTGAACTTCTCCCAAGGGTTCCTGTTCAGGCGGTTGCTAAGCTGGCGGTAGTTGTACATCTCAGCCCAACAATCACGGCCCCACTCGCAGCCAGCCATGTTGACCACAAAGTCGCGGTCCTTCTCCTGATAGTGGATGTTGACGTCGTCGCCAGCATCGCCGCATGCGCCTGGCGGGAAACTGTTGATCTTGCGTTGTTGAAGAAAAGCAACGTGCGGTCGGATCCAAGGCTGGTTCTGATACATGTATTCAAAAGCATCCTGCTCCTTGTGTTCCCATTCCATGTGCTTCTGCTCGTAGCCAACAGGATCCCACCAGATATCCAGCAGCCGATCTGTCCAGACACTCCTGCGCAACATGAAGGAGCCCAAGTTGAAACCGCCACAGTCCTGGGGTACGAGCATGTTGATGGACTCCACCCTACCATCGCCAACAGCCGATCGTGTTTCCGGGTCAAGATATTCGTCGGTCAGGGGGTGGGAGATGTTGAGAGGGTTGTAATGGTTGATGTCGCGGTATGTAATGTCTTGGAGATTTTGAAAGATATGCTTCTGAAGGGGATAAGAGGGTTCCATGATGAAGGTGTTGGTGTCGAGCCACCAGAACCTGACACGATCAGTTATTGAGGCCATGCGTCATATCTTTGAACGTACCATTCGGCTTGGGGGTATTTTCGCATGGCATTGCGAATGGTGTCTACCTTCTCCCAGCTTTCTCTCCATTCATGGGCATATCGTTTCTTCGTGCTCATGTCGACGATTTCGAGATCGTAGCCCCATTTCTTTGTATACTTCTTCTTGTTCTTGACGCTGTCGCGCTCGATCGCCCATTCGCGGGGCCCCTTCCATTCCATGACACCTCCACCCTGGTTTGCTGCTAGGATGATAACGTACTTGTTGCCGCCACCGAAGAGTGCCGATCGTCTGTACATTCGGTGCAAAGCTACAATTGTCAGTGACAGTCTTGATATGTACGCGCAGATTCGTGCTTACGTGTCGCATAAAACATTATGATGCTGAAAATGATAAACACTACGACTCCAAGTGAACGTCTCAAGCGCCACAGATTCCAACCGATGCGGTTCAGCATCTGTGTCAGTTTGTTCCCCTGATTCCGCCCACGGCCCAGCTTCTCTTTGTCACCATAACTGATGGGAAGGCTTGTGGATATCCTGCGGAAATGCTTCGAGAAGAAGCCCTGGTTCCTCGGGGTAAATCCTGGGTAACCTTTCACTTCAGCGCTTCTTGCTTGGGCCGACGCCCAAGTAACATTGTGCGACGAGCCATTAGCCCCGCCTGAATCATAAGGAGTGTTCAAGCCAGGACTCGACCAGCCACCAGGACGGGGTGAAGGCGACCTCGACATATCGACAGCAGGTGTACCGGGGATGGTGGGCAGGCTGTCCCCCGATGAGCCGCCCGAGATGCCACTTGTTGTGCCTAGCCTATTGGGGAGGCCGAGGTTGAGGTTGGGTGGGTGAGTCTTTGCGGCAGATGAGCGCCGTCGGCGTTGGCCAGCGTTACTGGAGAAAGAGGATTGAGAAGCCAGCGTGACTTTATCGGGGATGTAAAGTGCGCGGAATGCACAGGGACCGGGGGCGCGTGGCTTCTGGCAGCAGGGCTGTCAGACTGTCACCGATGCTTAACGATAAGCAACAATGAACGGCAAAACGCAAGGCGGGTCAATCGCGATGAGGCCAGCTGGCTGCGCTCTGAAGCTTTGCGGATCGGTAATGCGAGGCGGTCGCACTTGCAGCGGGAGGGCAGGGAGCGAAATCTGCGGTGCAACGTCAAAAACAGTGATCTTTCGCAGGCAATTCGCAGTCAGAGGCACAGGAGCTTGGAGCACGACTGCATGCAGAAAGTAAACGCCTGCGGTCGAAAAGGAGCGTCTTGCGATAGCTAAAATTGCCCGCCGAATGTCAAGCTTGGCGAGCTTCTAAGCATTAGGAGGAGTCCCTGACTAGCAATCTAGCATTTGGCTCCACCCACGCGACCTACCCTTTTGCGGTATTGCCATCAGCGTGGCTGACCCGCATCCTCGAAATAGACGAATCCTTCAGATTCGACATGGCCGAGGAAGGTATTCGGAAGCGGACTAAGATGTCTTGCCTTAGCTGCTCGTGTTGCTGACTTGCAGCTGGGGTTCGTGAACTCACATGTGAACACCCACGCATCTTGAGGCTAACACCCGCTTAAGGGGGAGTCTAGTCCCAGAGGCTCCGAAGTCGATCTGTGTCCATCCCTTGACATACCTGCACACTATACATAAGAAGCCTCGAGTCACCTCGCCAGACCTCGTCCACATAATTTGTGCGTCGTGACCATCAATGCACCACGTGATTAAAAAGCAGCCACGATAGCCGATTGAACGACCAGTCGGACCATTTAGGTTCGATGTTACAGGTTGCTACTCTGAGTCCTGCCAAACTCCACAGCCATTGAGGATATGCACATAATTCTGTCATAGCATGCGCAAAGAAAGCATTGTTCAGGATGTCTCGGTTCACGTCAGTCCCGGTACATGGTGCTCTATTTTGGATCTTGACATGAGCATGGTTTGTCTTGGACACGCCCATTGTCGCAGAGCCAGACATAGACATAATGCCCTGTTGGACATGAGAGGACAGACATGCGGTCTAGGTGTGTCAAAATTGCGTGTCGCAGACAAGAAGTCGATGGCTTGAAAAGGTTACACAGTCGAACGAGCGCCGTCCAACGGTTGGCGCTCAACAATGGCGGGCGCTTACGCTAATTCGTTCTTGCCTCTTACTGGCTGGCCCCTCATATTGCCTACCACGACGTCAAGCTTGGCCTCTAGAGCGTCTCAATTCTCGCCCCGGGTGGTACAATTCCAGGTTCAGCGAATCTTCGGCGGTTATTGAGCCTCATCGCTGGAAGATGGCGCCTGCCGCACGACCGATATGGGCGGCTGCAACCAATCACGCTCGCTCCCTGCTTGCAGACAGCTATTGCTGGCGAAATTGAGCATTGTCCAAGCCTGCGTACCTGAAGCCTGCGACGAATTGATTGACGAGGTAGCAAGTTGTGCAAGGTAGCTCTTGCCGTTCGGCTGAATAGCCTGCACGCTCAAGGGATTGAAGTAGGATCTGGGGCCTGAAGGTCATGTGTCTACACGAATGTACTTTCATTTTCCTGTCTTCTCTGTTTGTTGCTTCACGACAGTCGCTACGTGTACTCACTTTCACTTTGCCAGCGAATGTTTGCAGTACTCCTTGTTGTTTCAGCCTTCTAGAGTCAAGTTTCTACCAGCGGGCTGGTGTCTTATTCCGAGGTCACCGCGACTTAGCTTGATAACGTGAGCTGTTGGTCACATTCTCCCAGGCTCTTCGCAATCAATCAACATGGAATTTCGCGCACTACCGACGACACAATCATCAGACCGAAGAGGCAGACCTGCACATCTCGACTTCGATTCTTCGACGCCATACAACGACCACGACGATCAGATCGCTTTTCAGCTTAATGGATACTTCGATGAAAGAAGCGCTCAACCAAACATGCAAGAAAGGGAAGAATGGAATAGCGACATGCAGTCGTCAAGTCGGAGGGTTACCAGCAAGCGGACTTCACGGTCGTTCATGTCGCGACAGAAGAGCAGGAGACGTGAATTGCTAGGACGGCAGGCAAAGTTAGACACCAGCTTCACAAGACATCAAGGTCGCGTACCGCACCAAGTGTTTCCCGAGGACGACATGCATGGCAATGGAGTAGCAAGGAAAAGCTGGTTCAGTGTCAGTCGGTCATCTATGAAGTTTAAAGGTCTAGGTATCACCAAAGGCACCCCTCAGCCAGGCCATCATAGAGTACCCAGTATCGAGAAAGAGCCGAAGACTGCAGATTCTCTGGCACCGGCCCCAGGCACTGCAACCTGGAATGAGATTTCTCCTTGGGACCGGCCCATACCCATCGGTATCACTATTCCAACAGACAGTGTTTCCGACTTTAGTCCGTATCAAGGCGCCCGCCGACGAGCGGGGAGTGACACGACCTTGGTCACACCCAGCATCATCATCACCCCTGCTATGCCAATGCAATCTGTCTGGTCACCCGATACACCATACACCTCATCTGATTACACACCAAGCGTGTATTCTCGAGCTACCTTCCATCCGCAAACTATAGGCCAAAACGTACCGCCTGTACCCGCTTTGCCTCTAGGGCTGGTTGGATCTTCAAGCGCAGCAGCTATTGCCAGGTCGTCTCCAGATTCACCAACACACAACAGGAACGATACGCTTGATTCTAGCGAGACGGCCTTCGAAGAGTATGACGATAGTGGACCAAGGAAAGACCGTGTCATGTCGAGCGATACCTTCTTCGAGGAAGATGTCACGCCATTGCGTTTGCACGATCGAACAGTCGAGACATCATTGACCATTGAGACACCTATTGTACCCACACCACGAAGATCACAAGGCTGGTGGAATTTAATTACAACCCCATTCGTCACTACGCCACTGACCGGAACGTGGCCTAAAGGCAATGTGCTGAAAACACCTGAAGTACCGTCTCTCCCTCTGCAGTACAGCCAGAGCACGGGAAGACCCACTTTGTTGCCTATCGACGACTGCGCAGCTGTAGAGAAGTCTTATGCTGATCGCACCTTGCCTTCGAAGGGGAAAGTACCTGTTGTTGTTCCTGCGCCGTTCAGTGAGAGTACAGAGTCACGACACGCCTCTCCCGTGGTTGCTCCAAGTGAAACCTCAGAAACGTCCTCCATTCACGTAGCGCAGAACCGCAGCCAGCTGCAAACAGTAGCAACCCCCGATCGCAGCGTGACATCTCCACAGTCAGCGATGTCTGCAACTCCTGTCGTTGGTACAGCAGCTTTGGCGGCGGTTCTGATGCCACGTCAGGTTGAAGAAGTCTCGCGACCAATCAACATCAACATCGAGCTGCAAGATCGCCGACTGGATGCTAACGCACCTTTCTCAAACAACAACCCACAGCCAGCGGCGCAATCGAGTCATACGTCCTGGCCAGCGCAACGTCTGCAGGGGGTTGGCTCGCATGATTCGAGATCGAACAGCCCTTCGGCAAACCTACCCATCTTTGCGCCACCCCCTACCTTTGCCCACAAAGGCTCCCATTTCAGTTATGATAATGGAAGCAGAGTAACCTCTCCACACAACTCGAAGCGACAAAAGAAACATCGAAAAGTTTTCGACATGAAGACTATCCTACCTTGTCTCAAGCGAAAGCAGGAGAAGCCAGAGGAGAAAAAGAAAAAGACCAAGCGAGGATGTTTTTTCTGGTGCTGTGGTTGCTGCCTTATCTTGGTAGTCTTGTTGGCTATCCTTATCCCCATTGTTGTAGTATTTTCGAGGAAGAAGGACGACGGGACTAAGACTACCCCAGTCACAACTCAGCCAGGTGAAGGCCCATCAGAATGGTTGACCCTGACGAATTTTCCTCCTGTACCTACTGGCGTCTTGACGATTGCTCAGCCTGAAGCGGCAACGGAGCAGAGTGGATGTGTGGCGCCGACCACTCTCTGGAGCTGTGCACTCCCGAAAGAGATGCAAGATTCAGTGAAGCCCAACAAGCCCGACCAACCAAACTTCAAAGTCGAAATCACATTCGACAATAGCAGTGCGGCGGCAGCTTCCAAGACCAAGACCAGGAAACGCGCGCCGAATGCCGTTTCGGTTGGTGCGTTCATCCGGGAGCACTTCCTGAATGCTCGCTCAGCACCTTCGCCTTCGCCTGCACCTCCAAGTGATGACGATATGGTATTCCTTGGTAACACGACGGATGGAAACAGTACTCCCTTCGACGGCGAGGAAACGCCATTATACATCTCTTTCCAGGATCCGACCGCTACTGCATCTCGTCTGGCCAAGCGTGCAAACGGTGATCCAACAAATATTACTGCATCCATTCCTCCACCGATGCTAAACACCGATGGAACTGCCGCGCCGGCAAATTTACTTCCTTTCCCTTCCGCGCAGCCACTCAGACTTTTCAACCGTGGCCAGGATAACGAGCACTACGGATTTTACACTTACTATGACCGATCCATATTTCTCAAGCAAATCAACGGTACGAATCGCGGTGGAAACCCTGCAGATGTGGATGGAGGAAGCACCAAAGAGGCTGCCACGCTCCGATGTACGTTCTCTGAAACGCGTTTCCTGGTTCAAATATGGACGCGCAGTCAGTCCAGTAAAGTGCTTCTTCAAGGATCCACACAAAGCGGTTCAAGCGACTTTAGACGACCAGGATCATTCCCGTACCCGGTTACGGTTACAATCGACAGGCATGGTGGCAATGCTGCGAAGAAGAATCTGTACTGCTACACGATGGAGAGGGATGGAACGATCAAAGATGATGCATCGAAGCGCTCGTTCCAGTTTGAAGATCGGGCATTTGGAGGCAATCTTGTGCGCGGCACACAAGGACGCTTCAACTCAACAGGACCCATTGATGGCGGGTCAGGGGGATGCTCATGCAAGTACCAGAACTGGCTGGATTGAGGCGTTGATGGAAAAAGGCCGATGCTTGAACATGGTACCGTGCATAAGGTGGAGTTTTGAATTTTGTTTGATATACAGCTGCCAATTGGCAGCCTGCAGTCTGTCACGGCGTGGCACTGCGTGGCATTGCTTGTCATTGCTTGTCCGTGTCATGTCAATGGACACGCATGGCTTAATCCTACTCGCGGACATTAACCAGAACATTCGGTTAGGACCCTGTAAAATAGTATCACATAGTGCACATACCTAATATCGACATCAGATGTATCACAAGAAAGAATCGTTGTATCTGTGAAAGCCAGGCCCTGAGGAAATGTAGCGAACCTCTGCTGGGGGAATGCATTGAATCGATACGACCTGCAAAGTCGTACGACAGGCTGCACGAAAACTGCTGTCATAGAGCTTGTTCTCCGTTCACCACCGTCGTAGCAGCAGTTACCAGCCCATGACATACACGGCTTGTTCCGACCTCTCCACTGCTCAATTTGAGACCCTCCTCCAAAGACCCACCTTGTGTCCCGCCTCCGCGACGAGCCCCAGAGACCAATCGTCGAAACACATGCGTCGGCATCGTGTGGGGTCCTCCATACTGTTCGGTTGGAGGTATGAGTGAGCTTCACGTTGATCTCTCGCAACTTTCTTCAACGCCACAACCTCGTTGCAAACTAACCGTTATGCACAAGTCATCATCATGCAGCGCATACTGTGCATACGATATATGCCGCGGTGTCACTTCGCGGCGTTTCGGAGGAGCATGTCCAGAGCAACAGTGTTGGGGGTGGTCCGCAAATCCTCTCTGGAATCAGGCGAGATCGATGCACGATGTGGGCCCCTTGGCTAGACTTGGCTGGACTCTGAGAGCGAGAGAACACAGAACGTGTTCGCCAAACGCCCTCTCATTGGCCCTTTCGCTCCTCACCATCTCTCTTTGCCTCCCACGCCAATGCTGTCACAAATGCAGCGACGGCGCGCGGACTTGGTTTCTTGTGCCGAGCAACAGGGTCGCCGCCGCGCTTTGCGAAGCTTCGGCTTGGGTGCTCTTGCCTCAGCTGGGCGTAGGCTTAGCACAGCAAAGTCTGACGTCGATGCTGTGTGTGTTGAAGAGCTTGAGAAAGACGTTTATGGGGAATGCAGGGCTGCAGAGGCAATGCAGGCACATCTGGTCTGGCAGGTGGGGAAACGCAGAGCCGAGCGCATCGATTAGCACCAATTTCGACCTGCCAGAACGCAGACCGCTGCCCAAAACGGTGCTCGCGTGCCCTCTTGCCGTGTTGGCCGCGCCGGGGTTACTTGAACTTTCGATGGAGCATGCCCGCCGGACGCGACCGTGGGGACACTAGAAATTTTTGAAGAGCTTGGGTCCTCGTATATAAGATGTAGAGCTGTCTGTATTGCCCTTCTTTAGCCTCCTCACACTGAGCGTTCGCACTTTGCTGTGCCATTGCGCCTTCCTCACTTTTCCTGGGTCCATCCTCGTGACTTCCACCGACCCTCTACCATCTGAGTGCCTTTCCAAGTGCCTTTCCAAGTGCCTTTGCGCTGCACTCTGACATCAACACCCGGTATTCGACGTTCATTGTCGCTTATCTGCATCTCTTATACGCAGGGCCGATTCAGCGGAAATCCCGGCACTATCGCTAGCAACGTATTCTTCGGCATCACGGACATAGCAGCCAGTTAGATCTGTTGTCAGAAAACGTGCTGCATCGCAACATCGTACCTGGAATTGGTTGAATATTCTGGGCTACAATCTATCAGTGCTTTGCGAGGCCTGAACTCGAGTCAACGTCATCGGCGACACTAGGCTTGGATCTTGCTCGAGCTCCAACCGCAGATTTTGAACGCATATAACGGGACCCTGACCCAAAGTTTCAACGTCTGCACGCTCTTCAGATTTGTTTAAAAGCACTGCATCTCTGCACTGCTGTCGCCAAAAATAAGAATGGCTACAACACACAGCGAAGAAAATTCCATTCGCGATTATGGGGTCGCTGCTCCTCACGGGCCGAACACGACCGGCCACCATGCTGCAACCCAAGATGTCGACATTCGTGGTGATATGACCTCCACTGAGGCCGACGTCTTCCATGCTCTCCTTCACCCCGACGATCTTTACGATGCAAATGGCACTTACTGGGCTGATATGCCTCTTGGTCAACGCATCAAGTTCGTCGCCAACGTCGACAAGCAGGAAGCTTCAAGAGAATGGAGTGAATTTTGGACGCTTTTCAAGAGTGATCCCCTGGCACCCGTCGGCCAGTACTTCAGGAACTATGTGATTCCCGGTGCTGGTCTTGGTCTTGAAGGGTAAGCTGGCTTCGCATACGGATTTGATCAACAATGCTAACAATGACAGCTACGTTCTGTTCTCCATTGGAAATGTCAGGCCTCTTCTCCAAGCATCTTTCCCTGCCTGCTGGAAGACTTTCGAGATCTGCAACGAAGTCTGGACGGAAGCCGTTGACTATCTCGAGATCTGCGGTATCATTGTCGGTCAGATCCTCGTTGGTATCATTGGTGACTGGCTGGGCCGCCGCCACGGTCTCATCCAGGACGCTGTTATCATGTTCGTCGGTCTTCTTATGCTTACTGCCGCCTGGGGTGTTACCCAAAATGGCTGGGTTATCTGCTACGTCTGGGCTCTCTTCTTCTATGGTATCGGTGTTGGCGGTGAATACCCCATGACCGCGACTGCAGGTATGGAGAATGCTACCGGCTCTGGCAAGGTCTCGACCAAAGAAGACCGTCTGCACCGTGGCCGCAAGGTCACTGGCGCTTTCCTGATGCAGGGTTGGGGACAGTTTTTCAACCAGATCATCTTGATCCTTCTGCTCCTGATCTTCCACCACGGATCTTCGCCGCCCTACTCCAAGACGGTCACCCAATGGACTTATCGTGTCTCGTTCGCCATCCCGGCAGTTGGCACTCTCTGGCTTGTCTACTTCCGTTTCTACAAGATGAAGTCAGCATCGAAACAGCTCCAGCTTGCGAAGAAGAAGGCACACGTCACCGGTTACGATGTCACATCTCTTAAGCTGACATTCACATATTTCGGACCCCGTCTGATCGCAACTGCCGGTGCCTGGTTCGCCAACGACGTCTTCTTCTACGGTAACAAGCTCTTCCAACACGAGTTCATCAAGGTCATCACCCCTGGCAACAACTCGGTGATGACGGGCTGGCTCTACAACCTGATCAACGTCGGCGTATCGCTTGTTGGATACTACCTCGCGTCGGTCCTGATCGACAATAAGCTCTATGGACGCAAGTGGATGATGATCATTGGTTTCATGGCCGACTTCATTCTGTTCATTGTCCCCGCCTTCCACTTCGAGTTCTTCACCCAGCCGGAGCATGTCCACGCTTTCCAGGCAATGTACTTCCTGTCGTCTTTCTTCAACCAATTCGGACCGAACTCCGTCTCTTTCCTGGTCGCTGCTGAGGTGTTCCCCACCCCGGTCCGTGCGACTGCTCACGGTTTCTCCGCTGCCGCTGGTAAGGCTGGAGCTCTGCTTGCCTCCATCCTGTACAACTACATCGACACCCAGACAAAGTTCTACTTCGTCCCTTGGTTCGGTCTCATCGGCGCGCTCCTAACCTGGGTCTTCCTGCCTGATACAACTGGTCTTGACCTCAAGGAGCAGGAGCGCAGATGGGCATGCATCCGTGCCGGCCGCGAGAACGACTACCATGGCATTGCCATCCACTGGAAGCACCTTTCCTGGTGGGAGCGCATGCGCGGTCAGCACAAGGGCTACGATGCCAAGCTAGACTACGAGCAGAAGATTAAGGAGATGCGCAGCGAATGGGTCGAGCGCCAGCAGCACAACTTCTCCGAGAAGAAGGGCTGGGAAGAGGCCGAGCATGATGATCACTTCGGTGCTGAGGTCCACAACTACTTCAAGCGCACGACTGATGGTCAGGGTCAGACTTCGTCTGGCTTGTTGCAGCCGGAGAAGAGGGTCGACGGCAGTGATGCCGCTAGTGACGAGATCACCCAAGAAAAGTAAATTGCTTGCCTGCTTGAGGCTTTTGCATAGCCCGGAGTACTAGGAAGAGATACCACATAACTAGATTAATGACAACCATTCAACCATTCAAAGTTCAACATTATCTATCACCACCTATCGTGACCTCAACGAATTGCTTATGCGCGGATTCACTTGCTTATTTGATTTGCTTGTTCGCTCCCTTAGGTCACTCGGCACTGCACAAGCCAGGGTTCAAGCGTTCAAGCGCGCCGCACCGCACTTCATCAACATCGAACAGTCGGCGCCGCCGCCGCAACCCACCCTATCGGCAGCGAGCAAGCGCAGAGCAATGTTTCCCAACAGGTTCACAGCAGCGCGCAGCGTGCAGCACCGTATGTTTCAGCCAGCGGCCAGACACGCCGCTCGCTGCTCAGAAATAATCGCCATGACAACAACGAATTCGACCGCACAGCATAACAGACAGACGATCTCGTTTACCCGACGCTGAGCGGAGGCTCGGTACGGTGGGGACATTGGGGTAGGGAGATCTTGCTGCTGTGTGATAGGATGGGGTTGGTTGTGCGATCTTGTGTGACAGCCGTGCCAGGCGAAAGGGCAGTCCAGAGGAGCCGGAAAGCAGACATCGGACGCGGAGATCGGGTGCCGCAGAATTTTCTGCGTGCTCGACTGTATTCAAGGGCAGTTACGTCGTTGACATTCCAGCAAGGGAGGGAGACGGATTAGCGTGTTGGTGGGGAGACGCGCTGGAAACGAGGCTGGACCGTTCGTCACTGAGTGACGCGTGTGTGCACCTTGAAACACAGTGGCATTGAACAAAGGCCAGCGGCTGGGTTTTGCTGTGGCAATCACAGATGATTGCGCGCTATTCATAGAAGTGCCATTGTGCTGCTTGCGCATACTTGTGGAGCTGCACGCGCAATTGCATTTGTTGGAGTGGCGGCAAAGGATGGGGATCTGCGATCGCCCAGCGAGACTTGGGCGCGCACAGGCTTGCGCGTACCTGGCGGCCCGCTGGCTCTAATCACGACGGGCCTGGTCTGACGCGGGAGACCGTTGGCGAAGCGAGACCTTGGTCAGCGGCGCTGTACTGCCTCCAGACTCGCTGTACCACGGTCACTTGCTGCGGCCGACCGCACGTTGGAAGCACATTGAGTTCGCCTGCAAGTCATTGTAACACAGCGGGCTGCGCTGCTGGGGCAGCCGGCGCAGAGCTTCACCGTGGTTGGGAGCTGGCGGCAGGGTTGCTAACAGGCTTTGCTGGGCGTTCATATCCTTGATAACATGTCCCTCCAGGTCTAGCGCTGTGTATTGCCTTGGCCAGATGCTTGTCGTATCGGACCTATCCCTGTCTTGCATTTGCTGTGCCGGTGAGGCAGTGAAGCCACGCACCTGCACCTGCTGTCTCAAGGGATGCAGATAAATAGACCGCATTCCGCATCCAACGCTCTGCTCCCTCCACTCACCCACTCACCAAACCTGCTTTCACCAAGCCAATTGATAAGCCCACTCGCTTCACACCTTCGCTCACTTATAATTGACCTGTGTCACGCCATCACGCTCTAATCACCAACCGCCACCAACAACACACACTTCAACCGCCAACATGCGTTTCGCCATCTCCATCATCGCCCTGGCTGCTGCCGTCTCTGCTCAAGGAGTCCAGACCATCTCTCAGATTCCAGACGGCCAGATCCAGGCTCCTCCTGCGACTGAGACTGCTCCTGCTGTCTCTACTCCCGCTGTTGCTACTTCGGTCCCCGCTCCTTCCGCTCCTGCGGGTAAGTGAATGCAATCACGCAAACAACACAAACTTCAAACTAAATTCCACACAGTTGCCTCGTCCGTCGCGTCCATCGTCAGCTCTATCGTCAACTCCGTCCCAGCTGTTCCCTCCATCGCCTCTTCGGTCGCTCCTCCTGCCGGTAACACCAGCGTCCCCATTGCCAGCTCAGCCAAGCCCTCCAGCGCCGCTGCCTCCAGCCCTGCCTCCACTGCTTCCTCTGGCGGTGCTAGCGGCAGCTCTTCTGCCAGCCTTCCCGAGGCCTCTGGCGCCGCTGGAGTCAACATGGCCTCCTTCGGCGGTCTTGCCCTCGCCGTCGGCGCCGCCATCCTCGCATAAATGGGTGACACCATGCGCGGGGTCTCTTCTTCCATTCTCATGATATACCGGTGTGCGCCTCGCTAGCTTTGCTGGCATGTGCGTCGCCTTTTTAACGACCACACCTTTCGATACATATTCTCCTTCAACAGCTTTGTTGCATGGCCGGCTATTCTCGAAAAGCTGAGATACTGATTGCATGGCGGATAATTGCTGACTTCACTTTTCGACACGGGCTGGCGCTAGGCAAGGATTTAATGATTCCATGGATCTGTCAATGTGGAGAGACATGCACGACCTAGGAAGTCGTGTATAGATAGTTTTGAGCAAATACACACATCAAACTACGGTGCTTGCAATACCCTTCTTCCCACTCCTGATTCACCTCGTTTGCTTCCTCAGTCTCATCGTAAAAGTCTGATCTTCACATTTGTCAACACGTCCCACGGCGGCACATTCGTTCGCCCGCTACGCTACGGCAACAAAGCCCGTGTGCATGCATCTGCACATGCATTAGCTTCAAGCCTCTCAATCCGCCACAATCAGGAACGCGCGAGCCACTTGACTGCCGCTAGATAACAAAGTACATTGCAAGATATAGTGGCGTGTTTCACTTTCCTCCACTCTTCTAGACCGTTGGACAATATACATGATGGAATGTCCGAAGCAGAGACGTCGAGGAGTGGTCATATCAGAGCGATTGCGAGGGAGTGAATATACTGGTAGACGACTTAGCGTGTGTGGGTGTGTATGTATGTATGTATGTATATGAAACGCGTGCACCTACGCTCTTGCTCCCGGGACACAACACAACAAGAGAACGATTCACGCTCCTACTCGCCTTGTCCCCGCGACTCAAACCGGGACTCTTCAGCTCGTCTGCAGCAGAGCACGCTACGAGAGTTGTCCAAGTCATCGTGATAGGTGTCCGTCGGTGGTCCGTCTTAGCTAGTGGGGAAGCGATGCCGTGCGACGAGTGACGCGTTCTTGGAGTACGAGATGCAACACGCAAGCGAAGCGAAGCGGAAGGATTTGATGGGTAGGATATGCTGCACGGCACTGCACTGCACTGCGCGTATGCAGGTAGGTAAGTGGTGCATGCTATGGCATGCAATGTCATGTCATGTCATGTCATGTCAGCTCGGCGCCGGTCGGTCAGAAGCCTTCTTCTCGCAGGTCTGCTGTGATACCGTGTTGCTCTGTTGGTGTACGGCTCTACCTACTCTCGACGTACCATGTACACTGCAATGCACGGCAGCATGGCCATGCGTGACCGCCATGAATGTTCACCTCCGCAACACACCAACCTTCTCTACAGAGACTACCCGACCACCACTCTTAAATCTAAGAACAAGTCCATCTCTACCTACGCCAGCTCCAACTCAATCACAGCATCCAGACTCCTCGGATGCCGCCAGATGCCCACCACCTTCAACCCCACCCCTTCGTACAACGCGCGATGCTCCTTCTCCGTGCGGTGTCGCGCCCCCAACGACGCCATCAGTTCCCAGTCCAGCGCGGTCTGGCTCCAATGCGCCCCGGAGTCGGGGACTACGAAGTCGTTGATGAGGATCTTGGAGTAGTTGCGTTTTAGAGCGGGGACGAGGGAGGAGAGGATGGTGCTGTTGACGCTGTCGGACCAGTCTTGGATGATGCTGTGGAGGAAGTAGGCGCGGGCTCCTGGGGAGGAGAGTTAGTGGAGGAGGAGAGGGGGATGTTGTGGAGGGGGACGTACCTTTGACGGGCTGTTCGGTGAGGAAGTCATGGGCCACTTTCTCGTCCGGGGCGTCAAGGGAAGCGTGGGCGAGAATCTCAGGGCGGTCTTGTAGGACCAGGTTCCCAGGGATTCTATCGGCGAAGGCGGTGCGCAGACCTTTGACGTCGTGGCCTGTCGATGAACACATCAGCACAGATTCACACGCGGTCCAATTGCGTGAGGGTAGGAGAAGACAACATACCGGTTCCACCGCCTACATCCACCAGAAACACCCCCTCTCCTTCCGCCCCCGTGATTAATCTCTCCTCCACCGGATAGTAGTCAGTGTCGAACCACCGCTGCCGCCCCATACTCCATACATCCATCATGCTCGCAAACCTCCTCCCCATCTCCTGGTCGAACCTATCGAAGTACTCGAAATAATGCACCCCCTTCTCAAATGCATGTTGAAACGGAGCGTCGGTACTGCTGGTGGGAGCCTGGAACTGTTTCTCACGGATAAAGGACGGGACAGCATCGAGCGCGGGCTGGAAATTGTCGACGATGTAGAGGATGGTGTCCTGGTAGTTCTGCGCCGCGTAGGCGAGCGAGATTTGCGTGGGAGCGAAGGTGTCTGGGGCTGTCTCGGTGATGGTCGCCATGGCGGCGAGGTGGCGCAGCATGCGGGCGACCAGAACTGGGTCGACGCGCCCTTCTGGTTGGCAGCGAGACGCGATGGCAGTGCTGGGTTCGCCGGTTGGTGGTGTCGAGGTCATGGCTTGGAAGAGCTTGATTTCTACGGCTAGGCGGATGACGTTGAGGTGCGTGGGTTGGGCCCAGAGGAGCTGTAAGGCGTGTTCTGTAGGGTGCTGCAGAGAGGATATCAGCCGTGAGGCTGCCGATAGAAGACCTTCTCTTGCGCCTTGTGCGCCCGTTTCTAGGCCTTTGCCTAGGGTGCTGATCTCAGAGATGATGTCCAGCGTCGCCTGTGAAGGGGGATTGGAGGATGCCATGATGGATTAGTTCTCTAGTTGCTTGTGCTGTCGCTGCTGCGAGGAGGTCCAACTCTTTCTATATGTTGTTTCACACCGTCCGTCGTAGCCTCGGAGGACAGACATCGCTCTGACGTTGCGGGAGGCGAGATGTGGGGAACGCGCATGGCAGACCGGCTCGCTAAGCTATCTTCTTCGATAGCGCATTGCGGGATGGATTGGGAGGTCCGAGTTTGGTCAGCAGAGCGCGACGAACAGGAGGCGAGCGATCCGGAAGTCAGAAATTTCGAAGCCGCTGCCGTCGCTGGCTGAAGTTTACGTTACACATATCATCACTTTCGAATACTGTGGCGTTCGGCTTGCCCTGCCGCACACATGCAGACGCACATGATCCCTGCTGGCCCGGGTGCGACCGCCCCCCCGGACGCAGATTCTGGACTGGACTCGGGTTTGGAGCACGACTATGACCAGGAGAATGACGCGCATCACGTTATCCAACCACAGGTAGATACTGACACGGCATCGAGCGAGACCGACGAAGGGTAAAGGGATGAATCTTTTTCTCAGAGAAACGTAACTTACCAGGATGCAGGTATGACGATTCTGAAGCTTCCTCGTTCCTCTCGTCGATTCTGTCAGAGGTACGCCGTGGAGTCGAGATCGAAGGCAGGTTGTATCCTTCCTATGGGAAACATGAATATGGCATGCCGATTGACGAGAAAGAGCTGGACAGGAATGATCTGCAGCACCATAAGTACTACCTACTTCTGAAAGAGCGTCTTTTCGTCGCACCCATCCCAGACTCGCAGCTCCACACGGGCAACAGTCGCATCCTCGATCTCGGCACAGGCACGGGAATCTGGGCTATCGAGATGGCCGATAGGTACTCTTCGGCAGAGGTGATGGGCGTCGACATAGCAGCCACACAACCACCGTTCGTGCCACCAAACTGCACATTTGAGATCGAAGACGTGGAAGAAGACTGGCCGTATCGCGCGTCCCACTACGACTTCATCCACGGCCGTGATCTCATGACAGCTGTGCGTGACTGGCAGCGCCTCATCTCGCAAGCCTATACGCACCTCAAGCCTGGCGGGTGGATCCAGCTGTGCAGCACGATTCCCGGTGCGCTGACCGACGATGATAGTATACCACCCAACAGCGGCTATGTCGAGTCTGGGCGGTTGTATTTCGAGATCGCAGAGAAGATGGGAGCACCACTGGATGCACCCAAAGCGTGGGCTGCTCAGATGCGCACCGCCGGCTTCACGGGCGTGCGAGATGAGGTGTTCAAGCTTCCCATGGGCCCTTGGCCGCGAAGTAAGCGGCTGCGGACAGTGGGTAGGATGGAGCAAGTCATGATACTTGATGGCGGGTTCGAGGCGTATATGCTAAGAGGGTACACTCAGGTGCTTGGCGGTAGGCCTGCAGATTTGCAGGCTACGCTTGAGCATGCGAAGAGGGAGGTTAGGGATCCAAGCATTCATACGTATGTGCAGTATTGGATAACGTATGCGATGAAGCCGTTTTGAGCATGTCAGGGCAGGTATTTCGTTGGCAAAAGGAGTTATGGCGCTTGGAAGACGGGATATGTCTTGGTTGCAAAGCTATATATGTAATGTCTATCTTGCTTCGATGACCTGCTGAAGTAGCTGGCCTATTGGGCTCAAGCCTTCTTCTGCGGTGAGAATGCGTTTGGGTATCTCGAATTCGACTTCTGGATCTTTCTTGAGATCTCTGTCCAGCTCGGTATCGAGAAGCTGTATGCGTTAGTTGAAGTCGGTGACTTATGCGACGGCTACTTACAGCTGTGTATGAGTGATCCAGGAAATCTTCCAGATTGTAGGAACGTTTGGTGAACTGATCAGAGATAATCTTGGCCAACGTAGCCACGTTCGGGTGGTAGTGTGACTGCAATGCCTCGAGCTCCCACATACTGCTTTCAATGGCATTTGTCTCCATTGGGTCAAGCTCATCCATGTCGAAGGGATCGCTCATGCCTTCGTTTTCCAGCTTCTCCTTCAAGGCGGAATCGCGAATCTCACGGTGCATCATAAATGTACACGCTGGATGACGCTTGAACATGTTGTAGACCCAGGGAACAACGACGACGACACCAGCAGGGGGGCCGTGCAGAGCTAATCGCGAGAGTCGTTTTATGAAGCTCGCAACCAATACAGCGGGCAAATGTGTCGAGGACATGAAGGTGTCCAGCAGTCGGAAGAAGCGCGATCGGTGCTTCGAGTGGAGGAGGCCTTCGTCCAGCAGAGAGTAGAGTTTGAGGTAGAAGGATGGATAGTCGAGGTTCTTCTCTGAGATGAGGTAGTAGAGTCCAGAAAGGGCGAGCAACGATGTGGCACCGCCAACGTCGTACGAGTCGGTCAAGAAGTCCATGAGCATCTCAGGTTGCTGGAACCACGGGGCGATCTGGTAGGAGAAGGTGGTCAATATGGCCTTGCGCTGGTCCTTGTCGAGACCTGCGCGCATCGTGGCGAGCCATGCCTCTTGTGCCTGGACCTTGTACACCTGCAGAGTCGGCCTCGAGCTCTTCGACTGCGACTCTGTGTGATAATTCTTGATGTCGTCCTTGGATTGGGGGACGGTGTCGAGGGATAGCAGCAGCGACAGACTGTTTGAGGCGACGAGTTTCCTCTCAGCGTCGCCAAGGTCGGTGCCGAGGACGGTCTTGATTGTCTTGAAAGTGTGGGAGCGCACGTCGTCGAAGGGCTTGAAGAACTTTTCGGCGAATTCGTCACGGTTGGCGTCGTCGTGGGGGAGGAAGAGCAGGGCCTCGATCAGGCGGGTGAGAGGTCCGTTCTTGAGGTTGTAGTCGGGAGTGGCCTTGGACTCCTCCTTGACCAGGCGCATGAGCAGGGTCAGGGCGACAGACTGCTGGGCGGGGCTGTCGCTGCGCAGGAAGCGCTGGAGCAGGACGTCGAGAAACTCGCGGTAGCGCTCGCGCAGCCAGGCTACGACGGTCGCCTCGGCCTCGCCCATGCCCTTGCTCTTGACCATGTCGCCAGCGGCCAGCAGGCGCGAGAAGACGCGGCAGAGGGCAACGGCGGCGAGTACCGGGGCATCGTCGGTGGGCGTCTTTTTGGTGAGCTGCAGCAGGGCGGCAATGTTGTTGTAGTGGCGGCGCGACTCGAGGATCTGGGCTTCGAGCTGCAGGATTTCGGCCTGTACGTCGTGCTGCTCTTCGTCGGCGCTGTCTGCGGCGGGCGACTTCTGGCGCTTCTTGGATTTGGCCTCGCGGCGCTCGGCTTTGGCGGGGTCCCTCTTGCGCTTGACGCCCGCGGGGGCTGCTGCTGCTGCTGTGCGTGTGCCGGGCATGCTGCTGTGGGCGCTGCTCGTCGTGGGCGTGGGCGTGGACGTAGTTGCAGCGGCGCTGGGCTGCTGCTCACACAAAAAAGTTGCCAGGGCCCGGGACAAAAGTTCACGGCGGGACCTATTCGGCTAGCGTGCGGCGCTTGGCAGTTGCGTCCTGCATCCCGAAGAAGCTTGCAGTCGAACCTCACCACCTCGACCCTCCCCACTCTTCATCCGCAGCAATGGCTTCTCGTCTCGCAAGGAGCGCGGTCGGTACGTGGCAGCCCGCTGATGCGACATTGATGCCATTGGCCCCCCGCAGCCCCCGGGGCGCGCCGTAGCATCGCAGCCCGCGCAATTGACGGACGCTCACTGACACTGACACTTGCTGCACAGGCGCCGCCCGTCTCCGCCCTGCCTTCCCTCTCCGCACCGTCCCCTCGCTCGCCGCGCATGCCCGCTTCCAGTCCTCCCAGGAGGACCCCCAGAAGAAGGCCCAGAGCATCATGGAGGCCATCCCCGTCCCCGGCAACAGCCCGCTGACCAAGGCCGCCGTCCTGTCCGCCGGTGCTGGTCTCTCCGTCGCCGCCATCAGCAACGAGCTGTACGTCGTCAACGAGGAGTCCATCGTCGCCCTCTCGCTGCTCACCATCTTCTGGGCTGTCGGCAAGTACGCCGGCCCCGCCTGGAAGGACTACGCCCAGCAGCAGGTCGACAAGATCTCCGGCATCCTCAACGGCGCCCGTGCCGAGCACACCAAGGCCGTCAAGGAGCGCATCGAGAGCGTCCAGGACCTCGGCGGTGTCATCGACATCACCAAGACCCTCTTCGAGGTCTCCAAGGAGACCGCCAAGCTTGAGGCTCAGGCCTACGAGCTCGAGCAGAAGACTGCCATCGCACACGAGGCCAAGAACGTCCTCGAGTCGTGGGTCCGCTACGAGGGCCAGGTCAAGCAGAGGCAGCAGCGCGAGCTTGCCGAGTCCATCATCGCCAAGATCGAGAAGGAGCTCGAGAGCCCCAAGACCCTCAAGTCCATCCTCGACCAGTCCGTTGCCGACGTCGAGCGTGCGTGTTCTCCCACTCTGCGTCACAACCAATGCTAATCCATCCCAGGCATCGTCTCCCAGAAGGCATAAGCGTCCTACACTAGACAATTTCATGTTATATACATCTGTGCAATAGTCAGCCTGGTCCAATAAGACTACCCTAGGCTTGGGAACAGCCGAATCGATTTGTTTTGTCCACACACGCTGATCGATTGAAGACTCGAGATTGTGACCAACTGGTGTATTGACAATTCAAGCTCCTTAACCTACCCATAGCTCCGAATTATCCTTCTCCTTCTTACCAACCAACTACAGCTTCGACCCGCTCTCCTTCTCAAGCAACCCCGCAATAGTCCTCGCCCACACCTCCGCCCTCTCAGGATCAATAGCACTAGCATCATAACTAACCCCAAACCCCACCCTACCTTCCGCATCCGTCGAACTGCCCACCAGAAACTCGCCTTCCCTCGCCCTGACCCCCATCCTCAGCCCCCTGTAATCAACCCCAAGATCCCTCCCCCCACCTGCCGTCCCCAGATCCAAATCGTACTCCCCTCGCCGGAAAAACCCCTTCAAACTCCCCACACTGCTCACCCCACACGTCGCCATCGTCCCGCCCCTCGCCGCCAGCTCGCCCTGCGGCGATCCGAGCCCCAGTCTCTTGCCCGCAGGGAGCTTGCCTTCGACGCGCTCGACCAGCGCCAGGTAGCCTGTTGCGAGCAGACGGCCCGGGGCGTGGCGATCCATGCCGGTGGAGCTGATGGCGGCCGAGTTTGCGGCTGTGGTTGTGGTCGTGGGTGGGAGCCGTTTCTGGTACGCTCGGAGTTCGCGGTTGGCGCTTCGGGCGGTGAGCAGGAAGCGCTGCTCTATGGGGAGGGTGTGGGGTAAGTGAGGCAAAACGATGCCGTCGCTGAAGGCGAGCATGCAGGAGTCTGGGGACGGAGGGGGGATCAGCCAGCCGCGCGGGTTCAGGGGGAAGGAGGCCGTCATTGGTGGTGGCGGTGAGGTGGAAGACGACGAGTGCAGGCTGCTTTGCAGGTCCATCATCGCTAGGCCCGCGAGCGCGAAACAGCCCGCGCCGATGCTGAGGTTGGCAGATCGGCAGAGGGCGATGAGGCGCGTGGACGCGGCGGGGGACAGGGTGGCGGTGATGTGGCCTGTGGAGTTTGGGGGGAAGAGGGCAGCGGGGCCGGTGTAGGTGAGGAGCTTGTCGTACACTGGGGACAATGGGCGTGCCGTATCTAGTCTCTTCGGTCTGTAGAGCGGATTGGGGAAAGTCACAGGGAGCGTGTGCTGGACGTGGCGTAGCACGCGCAGGATCGCCCATATCCACCTCCTTCTCGCTATGTTAACTGCGATGCGCGGGTAGAGAGATTCCTGTGCTGGTGGGAGACGGGCACGCAGTACGTCCAGGTCCAAAGCCGTGGCTATTTCCGCCTCGAGTCCGGCTTGAGGCAGGTTGAGAAGGCGGATCAAGTCCTTGAACCAGCCGTACGCGCTGAGTCCATCCGAGATCTGGTGAGCCATGATCACCAGAAACGAAAGCTCGAACGTCCCATCGTCTAGCTTGCGCAGCGGGTGCACAAGCAGTCTGGAGCAGGCCACGCTCGGATCCACAACGCGGGCTACATTCAACGCGTGGTCGTGGAATTCCTTCACATCTACCTCTGCCTTCCCCCCGTAGAAGTCTTCAACCCATACCACCTCTCGCTCCACTGCGTCCACAGCGTCTCTCGCATCCCCTGGTACATCAACCACGAACTCTCTTCCCCATCCCTCTTCCCCTTTGCCATTACAGTCCACCGCGCGCGCCATGAGCAACACATGCCTCAGTCTCAACGCCGTCCACGCCATCACTATTCTCCTCCTTACCTGTTCTTTGGTGGACAGAGAGTGAGACAGGGCGAGCGTGAGTGTGGCGGTCATGTCAGCGCGGCCGCCAAAGAGGGTACCATCTGCATCGAAGGAGAGCTCGACAAGGCCGAGAGGGCGGCGGAAGGAGTGTGTGTTGTTTGATGAGCTATGCTGGGTCCAGTCGTGGAATGGATTCGAGTAGCGAGAAAGCCATCTTGGATCTTTTTCTGAGTCTGATTCTTTTCCTTCTCTTGACGAGTGCGGTGGTTGCATCGTAGGTGATGGCATGGTGACGGTTCTTTTCTGCCCACCCGCTCTTCTTTTCTAGAGGCCCTCTTGCTTTGGAGTATGTGTTTGACGACGTCGAGTCCTTCGACGTGAGAAAATCTGTCCAAAGTTCATCGACGTTGATCCTGGGGATGACGGGTGGATCAGAGACACTAGGCTCCTCGGGGCAATGCTTATTCGAGGCGTGCCGTGCGACAGGCGCTAAGAGCTGGGGTTTCGTATCAACTGAGCGCTTCGCAAATCAAGTCAATATATCACAGTCTACGAGTCCGGTTACACAAAGTGATCTTCGAGTTGATTGTATTGATGGGTATTATGTAAACCAGCAACGCCTAGACTGAATTCGTTCTATCGCTGTACGGGAGAAGGATTTTACTGAGAGCGTTCCCCCTAGCCATCAGCAGTCACCGAGCTGCGGATCGCTTGAAATCGAAATCAATGTGCAGTCTCAATGACAACCCGACACACACTCTGGAGCGGTGTGATGGCCTCTAGACCACATCCTCCATCTCGTCGTCGTCCGAGTCGTCTCCACCCATATCAGGCGCCAATGTAGACTGCTGGTTGCTGAGTGTTCGTCCGACGTTGAAGTGCTGCTGTCGCTGCCAGTTGCTGGCGAACGGACCGGACTTGACAAGGTGAGCCAGTTCTGGAAGGACCTCCTTGAGGAACTGTTCTGGCTGTCTTGTCCGCGCTTTGAGCGCCTTCATTGGCCAGTATTCGTATTCGTCGAATAGGCTGTGTAGCAGATCCAGCAACTCGCGGTGGGAAATACGAGTGGCCTTCTCCGGACCCTTCCTCTTCTGCAGCGGCTTAATGAAAGAGGAGAACTTGCTTTGGGCCTGGTTATAGTTGACGACGCCAGGATCCTTAATAATGACAGTCTCCAAGTGGGAGCCTTGGATAGCCTGTTGACGGCGCTGCGCCTCGAAATCCTTGTATTCTTTGGTTGGCAGTGGATTCGCCAGATACTGGCGAGTGGCATGACCTATGAGAGCGGTCTGCTTAGGAATTGCCTTCCTATACTTCCCGCGCTTCTGTATACGTGCTTTAGGGTCGTGCGAGCCCCAGCCGCCGTGGCCGCGGTGGCCTTGACCAAAGCCGTTGGGCTTGTAGCCGGGAAGATCCTTCTCGGTGAAGACGTATGTGTTTCCGAGGATTGTGTCTGATGTTTGCGCTGGCAGCAATTCATAGGCCGTGGGTAGTTTCGACTTGTTGCGCCAGCGCTCGTTGAAGAAGAGCCGCATCGGCTTGCTCTTGTCGATGCCACTTGTCGTGTTAAAAGCAAGCACCTCTCCAATATGTATCTGGTCGTCGTCGTTGCCTTCGGCGAGGTCGTCCCACTTGGAAACGGCGTCATACAACCACTTTTCAATGCGTGTTAACCATACGTCATTCTTCGTGTCCGGCTCTGGCATTGTCATCTCGCCCGTGTCCTCGAAAAACTCGTCGTCCATGTACTGGACAGGCGTCCCGGCATCCGGGTCCTGCTTTATCCCGTTCATCTTTGCGACAAAGGAGTGTAAGATTGGTGATCAGCTGGCGCGTGCTGCGCTGCGTCGAAATACGTAGTTCGTCCGACAGGAGATGTGCGGGCGGTACTGTACAATCCGTCCGGGTAATGTTAGAGTAGCGAGCGTGAGGATCGATAAAGCTGGACGTGGGTGTCGTTGGTGAGGTGAGGGTGTGAGTGAAACAATGAATAAGGCAGGGACAAGAGCCGCATTCACACTGCGCTAGCACGGCTGCCTTGCCAAGCGGTCATAGCTCCCACCACCACCCCTCCCCCACACGAACTGCCTTGCATTTACCGTTGCTGTTTCTCGAAACAGTCTCTACCCACTGTCCTCGTGAGAAGCTCTGTCCTTCACAGATCAGCTGGGCCTCAACGACTTAGATAACGATATTGCCATCGCCACCGGCCACCGAAACGGAGCTGTTTGCTCACTCCCGCGGACATGGTCTCACCAGCAGTTGCCTCCGCCCTTCAGGACGTCCAGGCCGCTCCGACTGGCAACAAACCCTCGCAATACACATCCATTCTTGATCAGATTACCGCCTCCACAGACAACCTCACAGAAGACCTTAACGCATACGCACGAACGCTTCTGGACGACTCGATAGGCATAGTTCAGCTGCGGCCCCTTCTTGCCGCCTTCGCAGATGCCTTCCGTAGTGTCAAGGATCCTGACGTCAAGATTGAGGTTGGAGAGAAAGTAGTATCACTGCTACAGTCAAAGGGCGCCGGGCAGTATGAGGAGCAGGACACAGCGATCAAGGAAGCTCTGGCCGAAGCATACGAGGCCATTGATGACTTCAGGAAGTCGGCGCAGATACTAGCGTCAATCAACTTGGAGTCAACACAAAAGTCAATCACAGCCGACGACAGAGCAAGAGTCTGGATTCGAATCGTGCGCTGCTACTTGGAAGAGGATGACCCAACAAGCGCCTTCTCGCACTTGAACAAAGTCAAGAACATCATCTTCAATGTTCAGGACAAAGAGACGAGGATGCACTTCCAGCTCAGTCAAGCCCGCATTTACGACGCCCAGCGCTCCTTCCTTGATGCAGCGTCCGCATACTATGCCATGAGTCAGGAGTCCTTGGTTGACGAAGACGAGCGTGTCGCAGCTTTGGGAGCGGCTATCATCTGCACAGTGTTGGCCCCTGCTGGACCGCAGCGCGGCAAAATGTTGGCCAGGCTGTACAAAGACGAACGAGCCAGTTCAGTGGACGACTATGCGATCCTCGAGAAGATCTTTCTTGACCGTCTCCTATCGCCTGCAGAGATCAAGGCTTTTGCTACCAAGCTCGCACCTCATCAGCTCGCCAAGACTGCAGACGGCTCCACTGTCCTTGACAAGGCTGTTCTCGAACACAACCTGCTCGGTGCTTCCAAGCTGTACAACAACATCGGGTTCGATCAACTTGGAGAGCTGTTGGGTATCGACGCCGAGAAAGCAGAGGACTACGCAGCCAAGATGTTGGAGCAGGGCCGTCTGTCTGGACACATCGATCAGATTGATCGACTGATCTTCTTTGAGGGAGAGGCCAGTGGCGAGCGGAAAACAGGACACGCGGAACGCGTGGTAGGCAAGGAGTTAAGGAAGTGGGACGCGAACGTGATGGGGCTTGCTGAGGAAGTCGAGAAAGTGACAACCATGATTCAGAACCAGTACCCTGAATTCTACGCTTCGCAAGCTATAGCTTGAGACGAGGCGAGGCGTAAATTTAGTGAACACGAAACATCAGCACATTTGTGCTGAGCGAGCCCTGACAAGAAATGGCTCAACATGCAGCCAGTGTAGATCGCTACATACCATCCCCTCCGTAGCTGTCCGAGAAGGAACTAGCCAGGGAGGGGTGACAGCAAGCAAGGAGGGCCCAGCTCTACGGAAGAGTCTACGATACATGATAAGAATGAAGACATGATCAGACCTAGGCCCCTTTCCTGCAGTGTAACCCGTCGCATCGGGTGATTGAGCTCACCACCGTTTTAACGTGTGTGGCCACGGCTGCAAGCCACTCAACCAAATCGAAGATATTGTCTCATCAAAGACGGAGTTGACTTTAAAAAAAAATATAGCTTCGAGGTGCTCGGCGATGACGCGAGTATGGCCAAGGCCAAGTACAGCCCAAGACCTCTCGATTCTCCCCGGGCAGCGACACACATTTCTCGACTATCAGGCACAAAGGATGATGGGTGTCCGTTATATGCCCTCGAGTCAACGATCGAAGGGTGACGCCACTTTGATAGAATTCCAACGCAGTAACGGTGTTGACGACGTTGTGTGAAGCCATGTCGACAGCACTTGTACTGCTTCGTGGCATACATAGACTATGAAACTTACCGCAGTCTCAAACATGCCACAGAGCTCACAGCTACGCTATGGCAGCCAAGCTGCGGACGCGTTCGATGGCGAGGCACGAGCAGAGGTCTCAGCCCTTGCATGCAGCCCTACCCTTGAGGTAAATTAAGAGTTGCATGCACCACAGAACGCTTATGTGGAGATCAAGCCAGAGCGTCTGTGTAACATATTTACAAGACCCTTATGTCTTCGCCCAAGGTACTCATCGGAACGTGCCTTTGTTTCTAGCATCTTTCGCTCCTTCCATTTGTTCTTTGCGGAAGGATGACCCCGTTCTCTGCTAGTGTCCTCAGACCGATCTATCTCAAGGTCTTCGTAGGCATCATTGCATTCATCATTGTTGTTCAGCTTGCCAGTCTTACCCATCCTTCCTTAACATCAGTGGATCGTCTCAATTACCTATCGACTACCTCTTTATCCGTGCCATTCGCGCGACCACGGCCGAACCCGGTCTCTCAATTTCAGTCCTACGGCAGCACACAGTGCCTTCCTTCTGTCTCGTCGGAGCTTCTCCAAAGGTCTGCGGAGAAGCACGCTACCTGCTCGAGGTTCTCTCCTTTCACAACGTCGCGAAACCGTGTGGCAACAGTGACCGCGCACTTTGGTGGTCTGGAGGGCAACGAACACTATACCAAGGCGCTTATCACCCACCTCGAGCATGCCCTCGTACATGGCACAGAGGTGCACGTTCTGTGTGATAAGGTGACAGATGATCTATGGAACAAGCCAGCCTTCCTTCTTGACTTGCTCTTGCGAGAGATGCTCAAGTCCGAAAGCAAGCGCCTCGAATGGCTCGTCTGGGTTGATCGGGATACACTCATTCTCGATCAGTGTCGCCCTGCAACATCCTTCCTACCTTCCAGCGCAACTGAAAAGCCGCTCGCGAAATGGTGGCGACGCAACGAACACATACGTGGAGAAGAGCTGGGTAAGATCCCACCAGAGATCAATCTCCTGGCCGCAATCGATCCCAACGGCCTCAACAACGGCATATTTCTCGTCCGCGTCTCGCACTGGGCCGTCTCTCTTTTCATTGCCATCCTCGCCTACCACCACTACAACCCCACCGTCCAGCTGCGCTTCACTGAGCAATCCGCCATGGAGCTCGTCCTCGCAGACGACAAATTCAAAGACCAGGTCCAGCTTGTGCCGCAGCACTGGTTCAATGCGTTCCCGCACGGCGACCAAGACGACTTTCTCGTGAGGAACGATACCGCGGCGGCGGAGCTGGAGGAAATGCAGGTGAGGAAGGGAGACTGGTTGGTCCATATGGCGGGGCATCATTACAAGGCTCAGGCGCTGAATGGGTGGTTCGATATGCTTCAAGGGATGGAAGATGTGTGGGAGACCGAGACGGTGCAGAGGGATCTTAATGGTGAGATAAGGCGGTTTTGGGAGGGAAAGGGGTTTTGAAGGTGACTGGTCTGGGTATGCTGGATCATTTTGAACGATCAAGACTGCGCATGGATAACACTGTGTTGTAAAAATTGTGTCGTAAGGCAGTTCTGAAGTGCATTGCAAAGCAATACGACGTGAGAGATAATAAGATGTGCTTGTTGCGTTGTCGGACCTTCACAAACCGAAACCCCGACTCCCCGAGTGCTTACACAGATCCGGGCACCGATGTCGTGCGACCATCGCGTACCGTGCATACCTCCGCGCTTCAGGGGATCCTTGGTTTTGGCTGCGATAACATTGCTACACAGACCCGATTTCAATGCGAAGGCTTCATCTCCATATGACTGCGGAATGATTCGAATCTCATGCAGCCTCGAACGATCAGGCTCAGCCTTACGACACACGCCTCTTGGGTGAAAGTTGCGCCGTACCCGACTGTGTGCATGTAGAGCAGGGCGGGACGCCTGATGCGATGCATATCGGGGGGTTGAATGCGCCGGTCGTGTGGACTGCGGGGAGCCAGAGCAGCGGTCCCGAGCTGAACACATAGTCTGGAGGCACCTGAAAAATCCACAACCACGGCGAAGAAGATGAGATCCTCCGATATGGCGCTATGAAGTGCAAAGTATTTGAGTGGCCTTTGTCCGCTGACTATAAGGTGGTTCCATAAACATAGCTCTCACTTGTTCACATTCACTACCCTTTGAGTCGCCGTGTCAACGCACATCTATATCGTCACACCATGTCCGCCTTAACAGCTCGACTTGCACGGCCAACAACACTCCTCGCTGGCGTGGCTGTTACCAGTGCTGGCTATGCTGCCACTCGAAGCGACCACACAGATGCTGGGACTCCAGCCAAAGTGTTCGGTCGAGGGCCCGCCATGATCTCGTTACCACTCGAGAGCAGCGAGCAAGTCAACCACAACACTAAACTCCTCCGGTTCAAGTTTCCAAACGAGACCGACAAGAGTGGCCTTTCTTTGACCTGTGAGTAACACTGGCTAGTGATTAAGCAGCGCGACTGACAAACACGCAGCAGCAGTTCTGACCGCATCCTGGCCAAAAGGCAGCTGGACGCCCGTTGCACGACCCTACACACCTATCTCGTCACTAGACGAAAGTGGAACACTCGAACTCCTTGTTAAGCACTACCCCAACGGCAAGCAAAGCACGCATCTACACTCATTAAAACCTGGCGACACTCTCCTCTTTGCGGCAGCACTACACGGTCATCAGTGGCAGCCCAACGCTGCAACCCATGTCACACTCATCGCGGGCGGGTCGGGGATCACGCCGATTTATCAACTCGCAAGAGGCATCTTGAAGAACCCTGAAGACAAGACGAAAGTGACGCTTGTTTATGCCGCCAACAGCGATCAAGACATTCTACTTAAGGAGAAGTTCGATGCCTTCAAGAGCGAGTTTCCCGGTAGATTCGAGGCGGTATATGCCGTAAGTCAGCCAGATGAGGGATCGGTTGCACAAAAGGGCCGTGTGACGAAGACATTGCTGGAGGAAGCCATGCAGACGAGAAGAGCTGGTGATGAGAAGGTTTTCATTTGTGGGCCGCCAGCTATGGAAGCAGCGCTTAAGGGAGACAAGGGAAACAAGGGGATATTAGAAGAGTTGGGATTTAGCAAGAGTCAGGTGCACTCTTTCTGATTGACTCGAAAGGCAACGATGACATGACGATATACCTGATATCAGCATCACCTGAGAGTAGGAGGTGGTTCTGAGATTATTTGCACTGTACAAACTTCACCCTTTCACCACATCGAAAAATGTGACATTGTTCCACTCCTCAAATCTGCATGATGTTAAGGCTCCAGGTACCGAAAGCACTTAAGCATGATTCCCTTATAGGTTCTCCCATCAGTCCAGTATTCAATCCGAATCAACCGCTGATCAAATGCCCACTCTTGGACTCGTCCCGTCCGAAGGGCTCCGCGTTGAGGAAAGCTCTCCGTCCAACAATTCCTCAAACACTGAGCCACCAAGCGAGGCTTCAAACGAACCTACATCGCAGGCGCAGGCGCAGCGAACAAACGAGTTCCAAGTCTGGTATGGAGTCTGGCGGCATACACCGTCTCCCTTCGTAGCGACCATCGAGCCGGTCGATCGCACACCTGAGAAGCGAACACAGAACATCTTGCGCCAGAAATCACTGCTTTTAGCTGCTAAGCTATTTCCTGGAGTCGACAGCTCGGATGATCTGGGTGTGGAATTCGTCGGCTCAGGTACTTTTCACAACGTCGTGAGCTTCACAGTGCCGACATTAAACGCAGCTTCACAGTGCGCGAACACTGAAGCGGAGCAGCGAAACAGTGTGAGTATCAAAGACAAGTACGTCGTTCGCGTTCCACAACCAAACGTGACTGATCCAGAGGTAGATCAGCGGCGTAACATTGCTATCCTGCGCGGTCTTGCAGGCAAAATCAGCGTGCCAATCCCGCGAGTAGTTCACTTTGATTTGAGCGTACATAACATCCTCGACAGCCCGTACACGATTGAGACGTATATCCCCGGCCGTACGCTGGAATACCTCGTCAGCAACGGAACCAACGACGCCCAGAACCGACACATCTTCGAGCAATCTATTCGACTCGTGGAGACACTAGCATCAACTACATCCCCCTACGCAGGCTGGATAACTGACGAATATGTTCCTGGAGTTCACCCCCAAGATCATCCAAGCCAGATTCTGGTGCGCACATTCGATTTTCCATTCGACACAAACGTGTTGATATTGCCACAATACCATTCCCCTCTCGCCTTCATGCTAAAAGCAGCAGATCTCTGGATCGAACACGAACACGCTCACCATCCATCCGAAGACAACTTCATCACCTGGACCAAATTGAAAGCAATCATCCACTCCCTCCACCGCCGCGACTTTCTCGGCACCACCTTCCACCTCTGCCACGGCGACCTCGCTGCACGCAACATCCTGGGCGCCGTCACCTCCCGCTCCACCGTCGATATCACCGGTGTCGTCGACTGGGACTTTGCCTGTTTCGCACCGGCATTTTGTGCGTTCAAACCACCCTTGGATATGTGGGGCCGCAGCGAAGACGTGGCGGCGGGGCGGTGCACGGCGGAGCTGGTCAACGAGTTCAAAGCGGTGGCATCGGAGGAGTATGCGAAGTATGCGCTCTCGGTTGAGGCGAGGCTTGCGAATAAGATTTGGTATACGCTGCGCATGGGGATGCTGGACGAGGATATGCGTTGGTATGCGACGAATTTGATTTGGAAGTGGGAGCATTTACATCCGGAGGATGAGATTGGGAAGATCTGGTCGTAAGCCTGCGAAGTCGAGGTGATGATTATTGGGGGGCCTTACCTTGCTTTAGTGTTCATCAGAGGTGCTGTATCTTACCAGCCTAGAGTGGCCGTTGAGCATTTGGATGGATCCGGAACGCACATGACAAGTATCGTTCGACTTATAGCTGCCATAGTGAGCCTACTAAAACAAAGATATTACATGAAGTAGACGTATGAAAGTTAATCACCTTGATCCTTCCGCCTCAACACCATATGCACCAACCTCTATCGCCTTCTTGTCATCCTTCACAGGAAACACCTTCACGGCCTCATTTGCCTTGATAATCGCATCTCTAGCACCTGGCCACGTACGTCTTTTCCCAGTCTCAAAGTACCGAAACGCATGTGCTGTCTCAACACCATTGTTCATCAACCATGACATCCTCGGATCCTGCAGAAAGAACTTCCATCCCTTCCATCCCCAGCCTAGATTCTCCATGCCTGTGCCAGCGGTGTCGTGTAAGAACTGTTGGAACTCCCACGGTTTCACTGCTGATGCTTCGAAGCCTATCGGCTCCCTTTGGTATCGACGCGCGAGCCACTCGTGGTGGGAGTCAATCCACTGGTTCATGATCAGCTGTGAGGGGATTTGGTGTATGTGCCGGAAGATGTTGGACACCGCCATCGACTGCACGTCGTTGAAAGAAAAGCCGTTGCTCTTGCCATACGCTGAGTGGCAGAGCAAAGCCATGGAGTCGGCATATTGAGGTGGGAAGATATTCATCCAGAGTCTGGCTAGATCTGGGCCATTGTAGTCCGATGGGCGGCTTTGCTCGAGAAAAGGAGCCACTTCGAGATTAGCTGTATATCCAGTGGCGCAAATAACGGCGCCGATGTCACCCAACACAGTTCCGTCTTGCAATTCCAAAGATGAAGGTCCAGTGAAGCGCTTGATGCCGTGTACAGATTTGATCTTGCCTTCCTGGAGCAATGGTATGAGACTGTTGGACGCTCCTGGCAGGGAAAGTGTAATTGATGGTGAGGGTAGTATGCGCCATTCTGGATCCAACTTACCCCAATGACTACGCATTAACAGTTGCAAGGCGGTGTCTGTGCCCCACGTGTAGACAATTGGCAGAAAGCGCTGCATGAAGGCTGTAATCTGCCGTCGCCGCCATGTTATCATCAGATCTCCAGGTACGCCTTTGCGCCACGTTGGTAAGACATAACCTCCACGCCGATGCGACATATAAACGTTATCTGCGACGGGTAGCACATTGTTTATAATGTCAGAAGCGCTACTCGACATTCCGACCACGACAATATTCTTGCCTTCCAGCCCTTTCGTCGATCTGAACTGCTGGGCATGCATGAGCTCACCCTTGAAAAGCTCCTTACCTTCGAACACTGGCATAACTGGCTTTGTCTGATATCCATGGCAGAAAACCACCTTGTCAAACTGACGGCTCTCGTGCTCGCCATTGACTGTCATCTCAAGACTCCATCTCTTGTCGTCTTCGGTCCGCGTTGCCCGTTGCACAGATGCATCGAATACGATATCTCTCAGTAGGTCAAAATGCTTCGCGTAGGATTCAATGTACTCCTGAAATTCGGCTGTCGATAGATGACTCGGGTAGTCGTCTGGCATCGGAAAGTCGGTCATGCCGCATGTGTATTTGCTGATGAGTGCGCGGGTCGAGGGAAGCGCTGAAGTCATTGAGGTATCGTCGGTATATGCCCAAAGTCCTCCAACTTGCTTGCGTCGCTCGAAACAAGTTACCTTGAAACCATCTTCACGCAAGGTTTTGAGCATCGATATTCCACATGTGCCTGATATGTAAGTCAAGCTCTGGAAGCGATGGGGAACTACTTGCCTGCTCCAATGACCGCCACTGTGCCCAGCGTGGGCTGGCTCATCTTGGGTATCTTGGTCAATCTGCCTACCGTGGCGATACGTGACATGGATTTTTGGGAATCTCCTTCTTTTTTCTGGTCCCTCACGAGGCCCATACGTGTCTTGGTCATCGAGTACTATGATTACCTAGGTACGCTAGTGGCTGACGTGAGCTGTCAACACAGGGTTGAGATCGGCGGCACTCAACCTTGCTGATGGTTGACTGAGTGACTTACACAACATAATAACTGTTATGGATTGTGACTATGTTAGGCAGGACCTGGTTCGTCTGGCCTGAAATTCGATGTAGATTTCTGCGCAAACATAGCATGATGTGCGATACAGGCAAGGAGAGATACTTTGTCGATATCCAACCTCGTCGGGAAGGTTTGAGATACTCCAATTTCGGTGTCCTGGAGCATGATTTCCAAATTAGAAGCTCAAGGACGTTCTACCAACTGCGGGCCTGCTCTCTTTATCTCAAATCGCTCACCAATAACGACCCACTGAGCGACTGTAAATGCGAAGCGCATTGCGTTGGCATCTTTTTGTCTAAATGCTTTGTCGACAAGCCCCTGAACCTTCTCCCATGAGATAAATCCAAGTTGCTCGACTCTTTCCTTAGTGAGCAATCCTGCCAGAAGCTTCTGCAGAGGGCCATTTTCTGGGTAGGTAGTCGGCGCAGAGTAGGGCTGTTTCCATTAACTTTAGTTACTCTGACACAACGCATCACTTACATGTTTCTTCCTCTTGTACAACTCATCCGTAATAAAAGGTCTACTTGCTTCACGTAAGATCCACTTCTCTATGAATCGCTTCTCTTCTGCATCCCACCGGATTTTCACACTTGGCGGGAGTCTGTTGACGTACTCGGTCAGGTGGTGATCGAGGAATGGTGTGCGAGCTTCAATCGAGTGCGCCATCTCTGTTCTGTCACCCAGGCATGACAGAAAAATGTTGGACAGGTGTCCCTTCTGCCACACATACAATGCTGTGTGCAGAGGATGCCACTTATCCATCATCTCGTCTCTAACACGACCGTCTACAGAGTTGACGATAGTGAGCTGCGGATCACACGCACCATAGCTGCTAGTCCAATCTGCAAACAGCGTATCGGCGGAAAACGCTGTCATAGAAGAGACTGTGGTAATGTCATTGAGCGTACGACGAGCTAGGGAAGGGCCTCGATTCGCGCCATCGGCGCCGATGGATTCGTAGTAGGCGCTGGCCTCTTCATCAGTCTTGATGCACTCTATCTTTCGAACATCTTCTGGTAGCGGGTTCGAGGGATATGCTGCATCCGCCTCACGGAGGTAATCAGGGAGATACATGGGGTAACCGCCAAATTGTTCGTCGGCGCCTTCACCGGTCAGGACGACCTTAAATCCAAGCTCTTGGGGTACCTCAGAAAGAGCGTACTTCCCAACGTAGTTGAGATCCGGATTGTGGTGCTCGCAGTGCCAGGTCGCATCTTCGAAGCGGGCAGCAAGCTCTGCTTCATTCATATGCTTCTTGTAGTACTTGACGCCAAGATGATCGGCTGTTCTGTTCGCTATTGCAGACTCGTCGAAGCCGCTGTCTTCGTCAAAGGCAATGCTGAAGCAACTGACACGCTCAGTCTCCTTGTCGTTGCCCATACGCTCGCCTTGCTCTTTTACGAGGTGAGTGACCATACCAGCGATAACCGACGAATCAATACCGCCGCTCAAGTAGACACCGACGGGAACGTCAGCTCGAAGGCGCACACGGATAGCCTCTAGCATCTGTTCTCTGACACCTTCAATCATCTCCTTGTCGGAGCGAGGCTCTTGAACGGTCTGAAGTTGTATCAGTGAAAGTTATGAAGTGTAAATCATTTGGGTCCTACCTTCAGAGGATAGTCAATATCCCAGTACGGTCGTGATTCGACATTGTCGAAGGACTGACAAGTAACGTAATGTCCAGGGCGGACCTGCGAGTATTAGTACCACAGTCCATCCACACGCTGCCGTATCTTTACTTTTCTGACACCCTTGAAGATGGTGCGAGCATCGTGGTTCCATCCTGCCTCTTTCAAGCTCGCGACATCCCACTCGGGCTTCCAGCCCAACGGGAGAAAGGCCTTGGCTTCTGCAGCAACCAACAGCTTGTTGTCAACAAAAGTGTAGAACAAGGGCTTGATTCCATAGCGGTCTCTCGCAGCGATGAAAAGCTGAGCGCGTGCATCGTAGATGCAGAGTGCAAACTCTCCGCGCAACTTGCTGAGGAATGAAAGACCGTAGTGTTTGTACAACGCGATCACAATTTCACAGTCGCTACGGCTCTTAAACTTGTAATCAGTCTTAACGGCCAATGATGCACGAATAGCCTCATGATCATATAGCTCGCCATTGACGACTGCATGAACATCACCTTCTTCGTCGTGGAAAGGCTGAGCACCATCAGGTGAAAGATCGTTGATTGCTAGCCTGACATGGCCAAAAGCTAGGTCAAATATTAGCAACTACGCCTGCAAGCAATACGTGGTTTTGCGGATTGTGAGAAGATCGCAAGGACAGAGTACCAACTTTGTTGTCAGGGCTGATCCATTGGCCTCTTGAATCAGGGCCACGATGCTTAATTAGCTCAAGGCTGTCGTCCAACTGCTTCGCAACCGTCTTGGAGTCATCGAGACAATTGGTAGCTTGTCCTTGGGCGCGATCAAGGCTGATAATACAGCTGATTCCACACATGATTTCACTGCGAGCACTGGGATACGGCGGAGGGGAATCCTGCAGGAGCCGCCTTGCGATGTTCGACTGCAAGACACCCGCCCTTGCGGCCTTTGTCGCGCGTCACTAATGCATTTCGCGTGACGTAGTCGAGATAAGATAAGGATGAATTTGTACAGTTCTGTCCTAGGTTCTATACTAGCGGCAGAGCTGTTCCGCTGGATGGACGGCGCCCTGATTCCCTGTCGTCTGCATGTTGCGATGAACATCAAGAGAATGGAAGCAAACGAATCGACCTCAAAGTCTGGACATCTCACCGTGGAGATTCGAGGCTCAATTACCTTATCTGAGAATCTCCTCCGCTATGTTCATCGCATTTTCTATTCTTGGAGTCGGGATCTTCTTCGGTCATCGTACACCGAGCCAAAAGGGACTATCTTCCTATGACATATTGGATTCTGTAGATGTGTAGAGATTTGTATTGGTAGTATGAAGCATTGATTTGACTAGGCTAAATACTCAAGATGTTGACAGAAAGGCTTAGCAAGTTGTACGGTCTTCATTGTGTGCTTGGATCTTCGAAGGAACGAAACGTATAGAGCGTGTGACTACATACTGAAGATTTGTAACCTCATGATCGTATAGGAAATACTATATGCCTCATTGTTGTGTGCAGGTGATTGATAAAGATGCTGTATGCTTGAGCAAGCTTATGGGAAATCAGAACAGGACAGGCGTGATTTCTTCGTAGCAGTTTGATGATAAGCATTAGAAAATATCAAAGCGGACTAATACCGATGGCTCTCAGAGTGAGAGCGAAAAATGGACTTCAAGGCGAAGGTGAAAATGGTACTTAGGTGAAGGTAGAGGCGGAATAACATAGCGATCGAGGCGAAACGATAGTCAAAGGCGAGATACGAGTGTCTGCTTCGCACACATCAATGAGCGACTGAGTCACGCGCATGCATAGACAACGAAAGCATGTGAATCACCACGACGTAGTGGGGTAATCAAGATAATTGAGATGTGATGCTCTGATGCTATTGTGCATGTACCTGCTAAGTGGAGAACCCATTTCAGACTCAGTGTGGCATCCAAACGCCTCGTAATGCCCGTGTACTAACCCTTACTCCTGTCCCTAAACCTGTTCCTGATGGTATCCAAAGAAATTCATAGCCCCAACGACTTGCACGAACGACGGGTCATTCTCATGCAGCCTCCAGGTTCTGATAATGCTAAAGTGCTCCCGCGCACCATTGTTGGCAGATAAATGCTTTTAAGCGAACTCAAAACGCTCGTTGCAGTGCGACATCTCGCGGAAGCAGTGAGGGCAGAGGTTGAGGCCCTGTTCGGTCAAAGCTGCGGTAGCTCCGTGGAGGGTCTCGCGAGTAGACTGAGTGGAGACAGTCGAAGCAGGGGTGGGTGCCGAAGATGGGCCCGCAGGAGTGGAGGAGATGGAGTCTACAACCCTTGTTAGTTGTGTATGAGGAACGTGTGATTTAGGTCAGGCTTACCCTTGAAAGAAGGCATGGTGTAGTAGTTAGGTATGGACTTAGGTTCTGAAGGATGGCTGTTCTGAGTGCGATGACTGATCTTAGATGCTGTGGAGTAGCGTAGATGCGAGATGTGCAGATGCCGTACTTATACGGCATCTCGCCTCCCCTGCCTTGTATGATACAAGCAGAGTGTCACACTTGGCGACAACTCTTCGTGAAGAAATCATTCCGGCTTGTCCCTAGCTTTGATCGAACGACACAACGATGATGGTGGAATGTCGGTGGCGCCGTTGCCTCACAGCGCTAAGTGGAGTGATGTTAACGTGTGGGCCCACAATTAGCCGCAAGCGCTCAAGGATTTTCAGGGCTGAGACTTCTATCGCTCTGGACTATTCGCCGATTTCTCGACAATTTTTCGACCTTATCACAATCATGCCCAGTCCTGGGATCGAAGGGACCTTGCGCGTTCCCAACGTGTTGCGTGTCAAGCAAGGTAATTGGTCACGGCGACCGCAGGCATTTTCAGCCGCAGCTGCTGAGAGGCTGATGGTTTTCGAAGCGGCCCGGTGTCTCGTCATGCAAGAACAACGAGGCTGTTTTCAAACCATGACGATATTACTGTGGTATATGGTAGATAGTCCACATGTCACAAGTTGGTTGAAAGGCCCACTGCTCTTTGCCACTTTCTCACTCGACAGTCTTTACTCGATAACGTTTCAGCTTCCTGTCCCAGTCTTGTGCACACCGCGGGCATCTTTACGTGTTGCTGGTAATGCGCGTCAAGCGCAGGGCGAATTCGATAACGATGCCTGCTTTATCTGTCGCGAATCCCCTCATTCAGGCGAATGATATATCAACTTCGTCTGTGTAGCTGGAATTGAATTCGCCTTGATGTGGTGAAGGCGAAGACCACCAATTTATCAGAAGATGTCCGCTTGATGGTCATGATTCAGTCCAGAGGAACAATAACGGGATGAAAGCGGACCTTACATGCCGCAAAAGTGACTCTTCGGATCTCGTTGGTCATGTCGATCTTGTCGATGGCAGTCGTGGACAAGTGATCTTCCTCTAGCCCCCACGGTGGCATGAACAATGGCCACCAGATGTCGACTTGCTCGAGGCATTCGAACCAAGATAGCATTTCTAACCAAAATCTCGGAAGGGCGATATTGGCAGGCGTCCAAGAGCACAGCACTATGCGGCGAGTCTGGGCCAAGTATATGGTTTCTAGCCAGGCTCGAGGCAACTGATTCTCTCCACACAGAAGCGCGTTTAGACTATAGGGGAGAAGCCTTGTTTCGGCATGGATCTGTCGGCAAGTATACAGCAAGCTGAAGACATTGGAAGATTCGTCGGATTGATGTTGGGTCTGACATGCCTTATGTATGCGGTAAGGGCTGGTGGTGGCAGCCCAAATGTCAACCTTCGGGCTTTCTCTGCGAATCGGATCCATTCTCATTGCGATGACCCAGCCCTCGAGAACGTATTCATATATCTGATTTCTGATCTCAGCTGGCAAAGTCAGGAATAACATAGCGTTTGAGGTACGTCGAGCTGTCGCATGGTAACGCTCAGCATCTTGGGACTGCATACAAAGATGCGCAACAGCACAAGAATCAGCAGTGTCGTTAGCAATTTCCATCCCTTCAGAATGCTTGAGAGAATTGGAGGAGTACAAGGTGACACGAGGTAGACCAGTTCCAGGTGTATATGTCAACGTCCGGTTTCGTACTCAGTGCATCATCAAGGCCGTTTTCGTAAGATACACGTTAGCGTACGTCTGCTGCCAAAGGATGCGGAAGCGACTCAACAAAACAGAGGCCGTACATGCAATATTGACTATGATCGAGGTATCACAATCGTGGTACGACAGGAGTAAGTGTAGGAGGTTCCTGTGAGAAGGTTAGAACGCAACGCGGGGCGGCTCTGTGGACCCGTACCTAGCTGCCCCTCCCCCACATGGGCCTCAGTCGTCATCGCGAGCTAACATCTAAACACGATTTCGAGCAGGCGCAATAGTTTATCTTACAAACAAACATACCGGCAATTTACAAAACATCAAATGGCTCTTCCGGATCATTCGCGTGGCCCTGGCTGCGATAGCTCGACTGTGGGCATGTATCGAGCTTCGCCAGCCAAATTGATGATATACGGCAACGGTTCGAATTAGTCTTATGGATTTGAACAGTGTTCATAACTGACAATTTATGCAGGCACGACTGACCAGCTGAGAAGTGCCGTAGCCCAGCTGGGCGGTACCAAAGCTTTCGTGGTTACTGGACGGTCACTTTACGAGAAGACACCCATCATTCAAAACGTCGAAAAGCAACTTGGCCAATTGCATGGAGGAACATTTTACAAGATTGGACAGCATGCGTGTGTCTTTCCAATTGATTACAATTAGCACGACTCATCTATGGCAGGCCAATTCAGCTTATCCGCGAAGCAACCGCATTGATGTCAGAGTCGGGGTGTGATATACTTGTGGCTGTAGGAGGCGGCTCCCCTATCGATTCAGCGAAGGCTATCGCCCACAATATCCACAAAGAGACAGGGAAATGGGTTCCGAGCATTGCTGTGCCGACTACACTCTCAGTGGCCGAGACCACGCAAAATGCCGGGTTCACGACAGATGAAGGACACAAGATAGCCGTCAGCGACCCCGAACAGGTACCTAAGGGTGAGTACGATTGATCTGGTGACACAGGAAATGACTGACCGTGGCCTAAATGTAGCTGTCATCTACGATGGCGAGAACGCAATTCACACGCCCATGAGCTTATGGCTAAGCACAGGGGTAAGTTGACAGCGGTTCTGACCCCGACCACTAGAAGCCGAGCTAAATATTAAAAAGATGCGAGCACTTGACCACGCTGTCGAGCTAATGTATCACCCTCTCGCATCCGAGGTGCCAACAAAGCGACTTTGTCTCGAAGCGATCAGAGACTTGTTTACATACCTCCCGCAGTCGAAAAGTGACCCTAACGATGCCGAGGTGCGCACGAAGCTTTTTCTCGCTTGCTATGCATCCCTCTTCCCCTTCTTGTTCAGTGGAGGCGTCGGCCTAAGTCATAGTATTGGACATGCAATCGGAGCCACTTACGCCATTCCGCACGGCGTGACGAGCTGCCTGAGCCTTGCACCAGTTGTACGATTAAAGGCGAGCAACCCCAACGAAGCAAAGCAGATTGCGCGAATCATCCCATACATCAACAAGCAGAGCACTGGCGACGACAGCAAAGACGCGCAGGCCGTGGCAGACTCGATTGCCAATCTAGTCGAGGAGCTTGGCTTGAAGACCTCATTGACAGCTGTACGTTTAGTTACACGTGCAAACTGGACTAGCTAACAGACTTCAGTACAACGTGCCCAGCGGAGAAGAGGAAGAGAAAGCCATTGCAGCTCGGGCTCTTCATGGTGATAAAGATCATAAAGACTTCGCAAATCGTAGGAGCCTCCGTCAGCATATAGTTTGTATGTGAACTAACGACCTGGCGACAGTGATACGAATCATACGCAACCTCTATTGACCGCTTCCAGAGCAAATGGGACGCAGTCACACATGCGACCAAACGCGAAGCGAAGCACGATGTCACATGAGCACAGTCTGAGTACTGGAAAACTTGTCCTTTACCCGTGTCGAATGTCTTCTCCCGATTCGAGCGGTAGCCAATCACGGTGTCGCATTCGGGTAGTTTCCGTGGACTTTGCGGCTAAATTCTTATCCAGGCCAAGCATCGACCTTTTCCGACATTACAGCTCCGCCGGGGTCGGCACGGCAAGTGCATCGGTGATCCGAATCCAGTTAGTACTATGATGCGGCTCGTTGGCAGCTTGTGTGGGGAGCTCCAGATCGCGAAACAAAAAGATAGAATCGCCCGCTGTCGCGCTGCGTCCTTAGATACCCTGTTCTCTTTTGTCGTGGTGCTCAGACTTGACCTCTCGGACTGCAATTCCTTCCAATTATAGAGGGATTCAAAACTGGAACAAGAATACTTAGTTATACCTCAGTAACAACACTTAGCTCATAAGCTCCACGAACCTCACGATGCAACGCACATTCCACTTCGCAGGCCGCCGGAATGGCAAGGTCATGCGATTCTTCTCTACCACAGCTGCGCGACCTGCAATCAACAAGATCTTTCCTTCCGCACAAGAAGCCATCAAGGACATGAAGTCTGATTCGACATTACTTGTTGGTGGTTTCGGATTCTCCGGCGTACCCAATACATTAATCAACGAGTTGCGCGATCGATCAGATATCCAGAACCTTAGGGTTGTCAGCAACAATGCTGGTATGCCGGGCGTTGGTCTTGGCCAGCTCTTGGAAACAAAACAGATCGGCACCATGGTTGCAAGTTACATTGGCGACAACAAGGTCTTCGAGCAGATGTACCTGAAGGGCGAGCTCAGCCTGGAGTTGACGCCACAGGGAACCATTGCTGAGAAGTGCGCTGCTGGCGCCGCTGGTGTCCCGGCGTTCTACACACCGGCGGCTTATGGCACAATAGGTATGTTCAAAACCAACCCTTTCGCCAACATACTCTGACAGGTCACAGTACAAACGGGTGAGCTCCCCGTTCGCTATAACACCGACGGCACCATTGCCAAGATGGCTCCTCCTAAGGAGACCCGCGAGTTCAACGGCAAGTCCTACGTCCTCGAAGAAGCTATATTCGGCGACTACGCCTTCGTCAAGGTAGCCAAAGCCGATCGCCTGGGCAACTGCCAGTTCCGTAAGGCACAAAACAACTTCAACGAAGCCATGGGCAAGAACGCAAAGATTACCATCGTCGAGGCAGATGAGATTGTCGAGGACGGCCAGATCGCCCCCGAGGACATCCACCTGCAGGGCATCTACGTCAAGAGAGTGATCAAGAGCACCGAGGGCAAGCAGATTGAGCGCACAGTCTTCTACAAGAGCCCCGAGGAGCAGAAGAAGGCCATCTCGGAGGGCAGCTCCGAGGCCAGCCAGAAGCGCGAGCGTATCATCAAGCGTGCGGCGCAAGAGCTCAAGGACGGCATGTACGTCAACCTTGGTATTGGAATGCCTCTTGCTGCGCCTGCTTTCCTGCCTGAAGGTACGGAGATCATTCTTGAGTCTGAAAACGGTATCTTGGGTATGGGTCGCTACCCTAAGCCCGGTGAGGAGGACCCTGACCTCATCAATGCTGGAAAGGAGACTGTCACGCTCAACAGCGGAGCGTCTGTGTTCGGCAGTCACGAGAGCTTTGGTATGATCAGGTCTGGAAGGATCGATGTTGCTATGCTTGGTGCTATGCAGGTCAACCAGTTCGGAGGTATGTTACACCCCATAGAGATCCTGCTAGAACCCTACTGACTCACATATCTAGATCTTGCCAACTTCATGCTTCCCGGTAAGGTCAAGGGCATCGGAGGTGCCATGGACCTCGTTGCAAACCCCGAGCAAACCAAGGTCATTGTCACAATGGAGCACGTTGATAAGAAGGGCAACCCCAAGATCCTCAACCAGTGCACATTCCCTCTCACAGGACCCAAGTGCGTGTCAACTATCATCACCGACCTCGCTGTGTTTGACGTCGACCGCGTTGAGGGTCTGACATTGAGGGAACACGCTAAGGGTGTTACTGTTGAGGAGATCAAGGCGAAGACTGAGGCACCGTTCAAGGTTGCCGAGGACCTCAAGGAGATGGACATCTGAGGGAGGCGAAAAGCGAAGCATCTGTTTGTATTGTGACTAGCATTGGCGTTCCGGTTCTGTAGATCTACATCACTTTCATGTCCTGCTTCCGACCGAGCAGCGCAACACCATTTCCTCGTCGCTGTGCGTTCTTTTGAAAAGACTGAGACACTCTGACAGTTGGAATCGTTGTCACATAGCACTTCGTCCGCATCAAGTATAGTATGACAGGAACGACCGGCTCTTGTTCTTTACAAGTAGGTATCCCTCAACTGGTCGATCATCAGCTCGAGAGCCATGCTACCGTACTTGACAATGGGAGCAGCAGTTGCCCAGAACAAGGTAGCTGGGATCATACCGATCGCATTGATGATGGCTGGATGCTGCGGATAAAGGATGAGCTGCTTTTGAGCATCGTCCTCTGACAGCGGAGTTCCCGGCTCGGCTTGAACGCTGCTGATGCCTTCGGGATTAGTGTCCAGCCGAGCATCTATCAAATAAGGAATATTCTCCGAGAGCGAAGTGTGAGGAGAGAAGTTCACACTTGGATCGGTCTCAGGCTCTGCCATTTCCATCAAGTCTTCCAGAGCGGATGTGGAAGGCACTTCGTTCTCACGTGTAAGTGGAGGTGAAGACCGCGCTGCCATCTGATCGATAGTGTCTGTCTGCTCATCCATGTTGCAAGCAGCTTTAGCAACTTCTGCAATCTCTTGGGGTAGAGCGGTATTGCGACGATGCCTCGCGGGGGTGTTTTCCTTGCCGGAGATCCGCTTGTAGTAGTTCAGCGTCTTGGTGAAAGGCGTTTCAGGGACGTCTTGATGAGCGAAAGACCCAACATTAGCCGGCTCAGGGTTAAGTGTAATTGCTTCCGGGGTGTTAGGTACCAGCAGCTGCACATTGCTTTCTCCGCTGGGTGAGGGCAGGTCAAGCATGGTCGGTGAATCAGCTTCCAATGTGATGTTCTGCGATGTCTATGATCTATCATTAGTACGTGACATCAACAGCTAACGATCTTTCAACGTACCTGTCGATGCTGAGCTCTCGCAAGAAAATCGGTGGTATCCTCCCCATCTGCATCGAAGCCTTCGGAGTCAGACTCCTCGAAGTCGACAGCATCGTCCTGAACGGTTTCAGCGGATGAAAGAGCAATGGCAGAGCCATGGTCACCTGCGAAACGCACCCTCGCTTGCCGACTCAGCCTTTTTCTTGTCTTGCGCTGCAACACCAGGCGTGACATCTCTTTGCTGTGGACCTTGGACACCGGTCGGCGAGGATTGCTTTGACTCGATCTTGATGACCGAGCTGGCAGTTCAGACAGATTTTCGGTGCTTTCCGTGGTGTCATCTTGGCCGGCGGCTTTCTCATCCTGCTGCCCACCTCGCTTCACCTTGGTAGGCATTGTAGTCGATGAGCAACGGCGAATGTACCTCCTCGGTTTGTCTTCCTCATCGTGCATCGACATGCTATCTTGCGGGCGCCGGTCCGACTTTGATACAAATGGGGAGTCAACATCGGCAAGTGAAGCCAAGTGAACAGTAAGGTCCTCCATGCCGTCAGTCAGCTCCATGCTGTCGTTGTCGTCTTCATAGCCGGTGTCAGTGGCTTCTCCGCCGACAATGCGCGAGCTTGTAACTTCACGCGCAGCGATCCGTGGGATGTCAATCTGGTAAGAGCTGTTACGGTAAAGTGGTTCAGCCGGTCCCAGAGGGCTTGGGGTGGAAGGCGCAGAGTTGTTGCTCACGTCGCGCAGTAGCTTCTCAAGAGTGCGACAATCTGCAGGTGAGAGTGGACTTCTAGGAGCTGGCGACGTCGTCATGTTGTCAGAGCCGTGCGACTGCAGGCTAGCCGCAAGAGAAATGGTACGAAGTGGAGGTGAAGCAGCGATGTCAGAGCCTGATGCAGCATCTGAATCGTACTCAGTCGCTGGCGAAGGCGAAGGCGAGAGGTCGGCTGCACGATTCAGTCGCGCCATGGTGGTATGGTATGGTTGTGTTGTGTTGTGTCGTGGGTATGGGTGTGGTGAGAGCGGAGAGGCAGGTGCGAGTGCTCAAATATGACGGAGTGAAGACGGTAAACAACAAACGACGCTCTTTCACTTCGTCAAACAGCTCACAGTGGCTGTAAGAACAGATGGGACTGAATGCCAACAGTCGGTATTGATTGCTTGGCAATCACAGTCGCCGCAATGTTCACCTTGTGACTTCAGACGATCGCAGTTATGCGACATAGACGACAAGCTGATGTCTTTCTACACCAGCCAGAACGTTCGCCAACGTTGCATTGAAGGGTACGATGTTCTCTGATTCATCACCATAATGTGAGCGGATCCATGATCTCGGCCTCAATAAGGCGAAGTGAAGGCCTGTCATGAGCACCAAGGTTGGAGATCTGGTACCTTGTGAACGCGACTTCATTTGCTTATTTGATTTTCAGCCTTAGCACTCTGGTCCTCAAACTCCTTGAGCAGCCTCTCCGCAGCCTTTACATTCCGTCTTCCCTGAGCGAGATTCTCATTGATCCTCTGGATACTGTCACGAATACTCTTGTCCTGAGGACTGTTCGGATCGTTGACAATTGTTTTTGCTCTTGATTCTTCGTATCGTGCGAGTAAAGCCTCAGCCTCTGCTGCCTGCCGTCTTTTGTTATTCCAATACTGGCGGAGAATTCCTGTTGTCTTGGACGGTACATGACTTTCGTAGTGAATTTCCTCTAGAAGGGACTCGTCTGTACTCAGTAATGGCTGCTTTACGATGGTAGCGCGATCCTCGTTTTTTATCTGAGCAATTCGTCTCCGAGCGTCGGCTCGCGCGTAGTTAATCACAGCCAGACGCATTTGCGTATTGGTAGCAATCAAGTTCAGTATTTGCAACTCGCAACGTAGAACATCTTTCTCAGGGTCTTCCTGCGGCAGCTGGTGGAGCCTATGCTCCTTGGTGGGGAGTGTCTGCCATATGTATACCAACTCCCTACCTTCGGACTCACGAAGCTTGTTCAGTTGCTCCAGATGCTGTTGCATAGTGTCCAGATCTGTTTCTTTCGGATCCATGCTGAAATCTCTGTATCCCCGTACGTAATCAGGTGCCGCAAGCTCCCATTCCCTAAACATAACCGAAAATGCAATTAGAGACGGTGTTTGCGCTTTCTTGACCTGCTGCGGGACAGCCGCCATTCGGGAATTTTGCGCTGGAGTGTGGCCATCAGCCGCACTGACTCTGGACCCTGCTTTAGTGGACGGCTCTTTAGGGGCCATACTCAGCATTCGCATGAGGGTGTTATCCCCCGTATACGACATGAGCAGCGCCCTCCCGTACCTCGAGAGGGAAGCCTTCGCCTTCTTGTCTGCCGCCAACACCTTGTACCTTGTTTGTCTCTGCGTTGCTCGCTCTATACGCTGCGTCTCCACTGATACGCCACTTGCCCATGCCCACTCTGCTGTCTTCGCGCCTATCGTGAATCCAGTGATAGTAGCGCCCAGAAATCGAGACACGCCGCTAATGCCAGGGAAGAGGTGTCGGTTAGACGCTGCCAGTAACCCTGTTGCGCCTCCCAACAACGACGCGTCTTCCAGGGTCCAATGCTTCGAGCGTTCCCACAGCTTGAATGGTTTGGGATTGTTCAATCCATCCATTTTAAACACCGCTCGATCGAGCTCTTGTCTCCCGTAGATATCGCATGCTGTGACAGCCCCATCAATCAGTCCTATGATGGAGACATTGCGGAGGAAAGCACCCGGGCGCGCAGTACCAAGGATGGAGCTGAGCGCCGTGAGTCCCGTTGCGAGGAGGCAGGCTCTAAACGGCGATTCGATCAGGGACGGTTCCGCGGCGGAGAGGCTTTTGTGTGACTGGCGAGTGAGCGCATGCTGGTCTTCGCCTGTGAGGTGTCAGCTTGTCCATGGTGCGTGCATCTGGGTAATTACCAGCTGGCACGCACAAGCGTACCATGCTTGATTCCTAGTTACTCTGGATTACAGTAACAGAATGTACGTGGAGGAATTGTCTATGGCATCGTGGTTGTTTAATTCAAGGGAATGCAGCGCGTATCTATTTGAAGCTGACGCATTGACGTAGGCGATTTCGCGTGCTGCACCAGTTCCACTTTTAACGCGACCGCCGCAACCATGGCGCGCTGGGGTGGTGGCAACATAAGACAGTAATAAGAGGTGCTTTACCGCGCGATTGTAAACTATTACACCACTGAATTTTCGAATGATTTGTCTTCTTGTCCACATTCCAGCTATAAAGATGCGCTGACGCTAAGCATCGAGTCCATTGTCAGGAAGAGTTGTGACGGGGAGCGACTACAACATCGACAGGTGCAGGCTACCGCTCGAGGATGTAAATCTTACAGAAGACCGCCTTTGGAGCTGACATGTAGGACTTTCTGAAGAGTACAAAGAAAAGCGTGAGCCAGTGAAATCATAAAGGCTGGCTATGGACCTGGTCTCGAAGAGATGGAGATCCTGATACAGACCTCTTATGGACGAATCGTCCATCGTGGTATGGTTCCGAGAACCCGCTCTCGTAGCACATAGCCCACCCCAGCTCCATCCCAGCAAGTAACAACCCATCAACATCCATCCACGGTCCGAATGCTCGAATACTCGCTTAGACTTCGCTCCCGTACCGGAAATCTGGGGGGGGGGGTCTTGTTTATCCGCTCAAATCTCCTCTTTGGCTCCAGCAATCACTGCGATGTATTTCCTCACCAAGCTTGATCTTTCGCTAAAACAAACGCGATATTACTGGTCAATGATGGTTCTGAAGTTGACCCATAGCAAATCGAAGTGGACGTAGGGTGGGGGGCCCTTGGAGCCTTGCAGGAGGGTATCTACACACCCACGTCTGCGTTTCGTCTGATCTTTAAACAACAACATATTCTTTCCATAATCCACCTTCTTCATCAATCAGAACACGGTCTTGTGGTCTAGTGGTATGATTCTCGCTTAGGGTACCTAAGTAAACGTGCGAGAGGCCCCGCGTTCGAGTCGCGGCAAGACCCGTTTTTTGCGGATTCGTGAGAAGGTCGGACGGCTTGTCTGGCGCGCCATCCTTTTTGGGAGGGCTGTGGGACCGGCGACTGCATGTTTTGAGATTGGCTGGGACTCAGTAATTGGGTGGTATAGAAGCGGGGGTGGTGGTGTTGGCGTGTTGGAGTCACTCGTATGGCCCGAGAATTTTACCTCATATCCTTCATTTTGGATGGAGCATTTCCCTGAAAGAAGGCTAACGATCAAGCTGCTGCTGTACTATGGCATCGTGATATTTGTTGTACTTCGAGTGGAGTTTGCTTGTGTATTGTTCGAAACCTCAACATTGTCACGAGAAACATTGCACAGAGTACATAATTGCCTTCAACAGTTGTACCAATCGGAGTACAATCACTGTGTCATTGCTGTCTGACACTCCCGCCTTCACGTGATACAAAACTCCAGAACCTTGATAGTGCAGTCAATCATGGCAATCCCCAATCTAGGAATTGTTCCGCAAGTCCTGTGGTGCATCCTGGAAAGCATTGAATTCGAAAAGCAATCTAACATGTCTCTCAATTCGCAATCTTTTCATCACACACAATGTCCAAGAATTCCCACTTAGAGCGTCTAGGAAGTCCCACCGATTCACCTACACACAAAGTTCACCATCCAGCACCACTCTGCTCAGAGAATAACACAGAAAACATTCACTACCATTCCAGTCATTCAAGCCCGAAATCGTTCCACCAGTCCCTCGTATTCCCGTTTGTCACTTGCACTTAGCGCCGCCCACACACGCACTTCCACCACCCAGGACCGAAGCCTAAGAAAAATCCTTTTCACATGCCCCTCCAAAGAACCAAACAAAGATTTCATGTGAAGACCGCTTACCCACCCACACCCACTCACCCAAAATCAGAGAATTTCGTTGGGCTTTTTACGAGGTTCGTTCATGCAAGTTTGCAGGTTCTGTCTCGCTCCACCTTCCATGCAGAGACGTCGACTAAGAACGCCGATGTTCCTGCGCCGAAGCTGGGCGGACGTGACGGTGCGAGTTCTGTGTCTTTTTGCTGGGATGTGAAAGAGTCATTGTGTGCAACTATGTCTTTGTTTTTGAGAGGTGATGGCGCGGACAAAGGCGTGCATGGACTGCACAAAGACTGCATCAAGAATGGAAGAAGACGTGTTCATTGTGCATGTTCAAAACGGTTCAATTGACTCTATAAACGGGTATCCAAGAAGCGAAAAAGGTAAAAGCGACGACATCCATGTTTCGCTAAGCGCCGTGTTCCACACAAGCGGCTCAGGTTTCCACAAAACATGGGACTACGACCGCTTACGAAGAGAATGCGGTACCGACCTCGTTGAGAGCGTTACCAGCCTCGTTGAGCAGGAACTTAAGCCCACCCTCGTTGGTGGTAGGCGCAGCCATGTGCCAGGCATAGCGCTCGATCCAATCCTGCTTGTCCATCCAGGGCATGACCTCCTTGAGGAAAGCGGCAGCGTTGCCCTCAGTGACGCCGAACTCGGTGACCCAAACAGGCTTGTTGAAGGTCTTGTGGAAGTTGGTGAGGTACTTCTTGAAGTCCTCGGCCTTGTCCCAGGCATAGTAGTGGGCGACGACGTAGTCGATCTTGCAGTCGCTGCACTGCGACATGAAGGACTTCAGCCAGTTGATACCCTTGGCTTCGCCATCGCCGTTGGTGACGGCGGGAGAGCCAATCTTGAGGTCGCCGGCCAGAGGCTGGACGTACTTCTTGTGGGCTGTGACAGCGTCTGAGACAGACATGCAGGAGCCTCCGCCACTGATGGATTGTTAGAACTGTAAGTGAGGTAGGGTAAAAGGGAGGTGACGTACCCGCACTGGTCGGGCTCGTTGAAGGAGAGAACGTGCGAGACCTTGTAGTTCTTCTTTGCGTTGGCGACGTTGTTGGCCCAGCCAGAGGTGCACCAGTCCTGGTTGGAGTGGAGGAGAGGGACGTATTCAAGACCGTCGACGGGGGTGCCGTCGATGACGGCCTCCCAGTCGTACATCCAGGTGATCTGATCGGAGCCCTTGAAGAGCTTGGTGTAGGTCGATCCAGCGACACCGTTGTTCTGCTTGGGGAAGGCAAGACCACGCTTGCCGGCAGAGGCACGCTTGGTGGGAGCCGCCTCAGTGAAGGCGGCGAGGGCAGCAAGGCCCATGAAAAGAGTGGATTTGATAGACATAGTTTGGTAGGTCTGTGTAAAGAATGAGTGACAGGTGCTAAAAAGAGTGAAGCACTGAGAGTTCAAGTAGAATGAATGTGGTGACAAAAGAGTGTCTGACTGTGGTCTGGATTTCGAATTCTAGAGCGCCTACATGGCTGCTATATAGTTGCTGTGAACGGAGAACAATGCACGGCCCGCAAGTCCAGCTCTGCACGTTGTCCGCGCGGAGTGTTGGCGTGGGTTGGCGTAAGCCATCGGCGGCTTGTGTCATGTTTCGAAGACAAGTGCAAAGTCCGGCCATGCATGCCGCTCAACTGCAGTTTCGAGAGCGATGGTTGACGCAGTCAGGCTGCAGTAGCATGAGCGATTTTGCTTTCTAGAAGCCGTGGATTGGTTGATTTTCCGTCTCTTGCCTGCAGGAACCACTCCGCTTCTCAGGAACCCGCCGGCATTCATGGACGGTCTGCGAAGTGCATGTCCATTATCGCATTGCGCACACCACGCACGTCAGTCCGGTCATGCGCAAAATCAGTGCAAGACATGGCACTCTACGCTGTGCAACAGCACATTGTACTGTGTACGCGAAACTTTCCTGCACAGCAGCCGATGCAGAGCCGATTTGGGAAGTGCTGTCGCGTGTGGGGCAGCCCAGGCGCGCGGAATGTCAGTGGAGATCCACCGGCAGCTAGCCTGAGGTACCCGGGCCAGATCTTTATTAGCGCTCAGCTTGACAATCAGGAACCGAACGGCTGTTGGCTGCCTCCACAGGCGTCGTCACGTCCTGTAATTTGCAGCTGCAGGCCAAGGAAGACAAGATTCAACACACGTGAAGTGTCTTGGAAAGTTTTGCGCTGGCGTCTGCAGGTTTTGCCGGTTCAGATCCAGAGTCTGCAGGTGGTGTCTAGATCGGTGTAAGAAGGCCATTGTCCGTGGAGCTGAACGACAAAGCGCATCGACAAAGCGCATTGTTTCTGCCGTGTCTTTGCCGTGTCTCTGCTGTATGTTCTGTCAGTGCGACCGTGGCGATGTGGCTTCCGCCCAAGCCGGACTGACAGACTCGTATCGATATGCCACGTTGCGACCACTGCTCGGGCGAGCGAGAAGGCACACGTCACCCCAAGTTCCCCATGCTGAAGATCCTTCTCGTGTTAAGCCTATGAATATATTCTATACGACATCAGGGGTATACAACGATACAAGTCCTCTACATAGCAACGCAAGACAATCCTTGATGCAAAAGCAGAGCGATTCAGAAACTCAGGTTCAGTGTGCGCCCAACGCTTGAAGCGCTATCCGCAATTCTTTAACCGCAGTCGCCGCGTCGTCAAAGTTCAGCGCCGAAATGGCCCACTTGGCATGCTTCTGCGCTTGTCTGATCGATTCCTCGTCGTCCCTAAATGGACCTTGCGACGACGCTGCTGGTGGCGTCGGTGCCGCTGGCTGAGCGTAGGGATTTTGACGTGGCACAGATGCATACTGCTGAGAGGGTGCAATGGTCTGAGGCAAGTGATACGGCTGCTGAGGGGGTTGAGGCGAAGGTGCAGGAAAGTGCTGTGGTGGTTGTGAAGGTTGCTGCGGTGGAGACGCGTATGGGTTTAGTGGAGAAGCTTGCGGTGGTTGCACAGCCGAGGGTGACGCAGCATTCTGGTAGAAGGCTGACGGATCAGGTGCTCCTAACGCTTGCGGTGTTGCCGCTGTAGTGCCCTCTGGGTCTCCTAGGGAGGCCGTCAAGGGATCGTCTTCAGTCGAAGGTGCCGTTGGTAGGCTAGGGGCAGTGTTGTCTGATGTGAACGTCGGTGGTGCTTCCGTCCTTGGAAAGTATCCGCCGCCAACTGATACGACTGATCCCTGGCGAGACGCTGCCGGCTGGGAAATGGGAGACACGTCGTCATGTGCATGCGAGGTGTACCCAGAAGGCGCTGAGGGCAAGCTTGGTGGAGGCGAGACCTGGGGCGCTGAGAAGGTTGGTGACGGTTGTCCTCCAGTGTTAGGTACTGACTCGACGTAGGGCTGGTATGGGTTTGAGGCAGGCGCTTGCGAGGCGCTCTGTGTGATGATGCTCTGGACGTCTGGATCGGTGGGGTCAAGCAGAGGCGGTGTTGGCGGCTGCTGCTCCTGCTCTTGCACAGGGTTGGTAGCATTGGGGTCCTCGCCAGCCTTGATAGCCTTGATTATGCGCAGGGCGTGGTACTTGGCGTACTTGGTCTTGGATGCGACTTCGGGGTCGTCCTTCTTCCAAATACTGAGCACATCGAGGAAGGTCGATGCTGCCATCAACGTGTCTGCAGTGGTGGCAGTGACCTTGTTCTCTGTCATGTCTCTATCGCCCTTCCCGAACGTCTGCAGGGCAAACTGTTCGCAGTATGCGCTCGCCGCAACATCGTCCAGCAACGCGTCTTCGCCCGGCATGTCTGCTTTGGTCTGCTCCAGCTTCTCCATGAGGTCGGTCGTATAGGTGGTGCATTCTGCGTCGGCCGAATGCAGCCCGGCGCCGATGATCTTCTGTACGATATGGAAGCGTACTGCGGTGCTGTCAGTATGCTGTGGCTGTATATAGAGCTCTGCGTCAGTGGTAGTACTCACGCCAGTAGGTGATGATGGGCTTGAAGCGCTCAAGCTGGGCGGCTCTCTTTGCAAAGGGGGCAAGCTGCAGCGACTTGAGCTTTGCGGGGACTGCGTCGGCCATCTTGTCTTGTGGTGTTGGAGCGTGGGCTATGTGAGGTAGATCGAGTCGCAGCTATACTATCTGTGGGACGCGTGCATGTGGTCATAGGTGAGCATTGGGCGGCAGGACCCCTGCTCGCCCCGCATTCAAGCTCAGGGCAGCTGTTTCCGAGCTTCAGTTACAGACGGCCTTGAGGACAACTTGCATTTTACCCGCAAGTTATGTGAGCACCCGCATTATAAGCACCAGCTGCTGACGCTCCTTCCCATCACACACACCACAATCCATCACATACCCAGCCATGGTCCGTCTGTCGACCTACTTCGCCGCCACGGCCGCGCTGGCCCTCAATGCGCAGGCCGAGAGCATGTACAGCAAGAAGTCAGGTGTCCTCAACCTCGCAGGCACCGACTATGACCGACTCATTGCAAAGTCAAACTACACTTCCGTAGGATTGTAACCTCGAAACAACACAGCACCCAGCTTACACGTGGCCAGATTGTCGAGTTCTACGCGCCATGGTGTGGTCACTGCAAGAACCTCAAGCCCGCCTACGAAAAGGCCGCCCAGTCGCTCGCCGGTATCGCCAAAGTCGCCGCCGTCAACTGCGATGAGGAAATGAACAAACCCTTCTGCGGACAGATGGGTGTCCAAGGCTTCCCTACGTTGAAGATCGTACGACCGGGCAAGAAGCCAGGAAAGCCTATTGTCGATGCCTACGAGGGCCCACGTACCGCCAAGGGCATCGTCGAGGCCGTCAAGGATAAGGTGCCCAATATCGTTAAGAAGGTCACCGATAAGAACCTGGACGAGTGGCTGGACACGAACAAGGACAGCGCAAAGGCCATTCTCTTCAGTGAGAAGGGCGTGGCGAGCGCTACGTTGAAGGCACTTGCCATTGACTTCGCTGGCATTGTCTCCGTAGCTCAGGTCAAGAAGACGGAAAAGGCTGCTGTTGAAAAGTACGGCATCACCGAGTTCCCCTCTCTCATCCTTGTCCCAGCGGGTTCGGACGAGCCTATCAAACACGAGGGCAAAGTCGACAAGGACGCCATGGTCAAGTTCCTGTCTCAGGTCGCGCCACCAAACCCCGACTGCCCTGATCCCAAGGCGAAGAAGCCAAAGGCCAAAAAGGACGGCAAGAAGGAGTCCAAGTCCTCGAGCAAGTTCGCAAAAGCCTCAGCTTCACACAAATCTGCCGATTCATCTTCGGCTGCTGCATCTGCTACCGACGAGACTGTTGAGGAACCTATCGCTGCGACAGAGTCCCCTGACCCAAACCTCAAGACTGAAGACACCCCGGACCCAGTTGAGCTGCCTGTTGAAGGTGTCAAGCCCTCCGTCCCTTCTGCGGCAGGTGCTGCTGAGCTCCAATCACTTTGTCTCAACGACAAGGCCAAGACTTGTATCCTGGCCATTCTCCCTCCTGATGATGCTTCTGACGCCGCCATGTCTGCCATGTCCGTCATCACAACATTGGGATCTATCCACCAAAAGTACGGCAAGAAGCTTTTCCCCTTCGTCAGCGTTCCACCCTCCAACCCGCTCGCTGCTACCCTCCGTTCTGAGCTGAGCCTTGGCACCGATGACACCCTTCATCTTGTCGCAACCCACGGCAAGCGTGCTTGGTACAAGAAGTACCCTGGCACAACCTTCGGTGCCCAAGATGTTGAGTCGTGGGTTGACTCCATCCGCATGAGCGAGGGCAAGAAGGAGAAGCTTCCCGAGTCGCTGATTGCGTCCGGACCACAGGAGGCTGTCAAGGAGAAGGTTGCCGAACAAGAGCCAATCCAGATCAACATTGAGGACATCCCTGAAGAGGCCCCTTCGCACAATGAGTTGTAGCTGTTGAAATCGTGAGCGTATGGTTTTAGTATAGCGTAGCCTTAAACAAATTCGACCTGTGAGCATGATTTCTACACAATCACGCACGTCTCCCTTGATTTGCATCTCGTCAGCTGGTGGAGTCTGCTTCCAATCTGTTTCAATATCAGTAATCAGCTATTAAAAAGGTCGATATACCACTTGGAAATCATAGCTGAAATGACCTGTCGATGTTCATGTCAGCGACAGATGCTCCACACCGCCCAGCCTAGCTAGCTCCCGCGCACGTGCATGCACCCCAACCTCGCAAGTACATCACTATCAACAACGACTTCACACAATTCCCATCGCGATGTCCATACAATAGTACAGATCCCTCCGAATCTTACTTCAAAAAACACCCACAACCATGGCGCCCGCCACGCCCTTCAACGCCGGCGAAATTACAGAAAAGGCGCGACGCGACCTGCTACTTTTGCTCGAGGGCGTACGTTGACCAATCACCCCCGAGAATCATGACCTAATAACATGCTGCACAGATTCGAGGGAAGAAGAATCTTGTGCTCGAGAAGGGACTTGCAGGCCCTCTGAATCTATTGGTCAAATTCTCGACGCTGCAGGAGTACGGTGTTGACAAGCCGTTCTTTCTCGAGAACGACAACGTCGATTCGAGTCAGAGGAATGTGGTGTTCCTTGTGAGGGGTGAGAAAGCGAAGACGGTGTTAAGGGTTGCGGGTATGTATGATTTGCGTGATAGGGGAACCGTGTGGTGTGTGATCCTGGCGCCTGCTGTGCGGTGTCTGATCATACACACTTCTAGCATTCTCAAGTTCAACGTCAGGTTTAACTCTGTGCAGATCAAATCAAACGCATTCGGAGGGAAAGTGAGATCGAACATGAGTTCTCCATCTTCTGGGTACCTAGGCGTACCCTCGTCTCGGACCAACTGCTTGAAGAAGCTGGAGTGCTTGGTGAGGCGAGCATAAGCGAATGGCCTCTCTTCTTCGTGCCTTTGGCCGACGATGTCTTGTCTCTTGAGCTCGATGACGCAGTGTCTGATTTGTATCTTGTATGTCACTGATTCTGTTCTTTTTCAGATGCAACTGACAGCTCCCAGCGCAAGGACCCAACCTCGATCTACCTGTCAGCTAAAGCCCTCATGCTTCAGCAACAGAAGTATGGGCTTTTTCCCCGCATCATCGGCAAAGGTGATAATGGCAAGCGCCTTGCAGACCTTCTTATCAAGATGCGATCCGAAGTAGCAGCAGGCGAAGCCTCAGGCACTACAGGGCCATCTTTCCTTGGTCTCACCCCCAGCACCAACATCGACAGCCTGATCATTATTGATCGAGAGGTTGACTTTCCGACCGCGCTGCTCACTCAACTGACATATGAGGGCCTCATTGACGAAGTGTTCAACATCTCTGCCAACCAGACCGAAGTCGACTCCTCAGTCGTCGGCGGCGCGGCACCACAACCTGGTCAGACTGGGTCAGCGTCCACCAGCATGAAGCGTAAGGTCATGATCGATCCGAAAGACAGCCTCTACAGCGACTTGAGCGATGCGAACTTCGCCATTGTCGGCTCGTTGCTCAACCAAGTAGCACGCCGTCTCCAATCTAGCACTGAGCGCAACAGCCTCGCTGCAAAGACCACCGCCGAGTTGCGTGACTTCGTCTCCCGTCTTCCAGGCTACCAAGCCGAACAAGCCAGTCTCAAACTCCACACCTCCCTCGCCGAGGAAATCATCAAATACACCCGCACAGACTCATTCACACGCTGCCTCGAGGTCCAACAAAACCTTACCTCCGGCGCTGACCCTTCAACCCAACACGATCTCATCAACGAACTCATCGACCGCGGGACCCCTCTCCCAACCATCCTGCGCCTCCTCTGCCTCTCTAGCACCACCAACGCCGGCATCCGCCCCAAAGACCTCGACGCTTTCAAACGCACCATCATCCAGGCCTACGGCCCCCAACACCTCCTCACCCTGCAATCCCTCGAGACTATGTCCCTCCTCGTCCCTCGCGGCGGCGCAACCCTCGCCGGCGGCACAGGCACCAGCGTCAAACCCGGCTCCGTCACCAACTACACCCCGCTGCGCAAGACGCTGCGCCTCTGGGACGACGAAGTCAACGAAGCCACCCCCAACGATATCAGCTACGCGTTTTCAGGCTATGCCCCGCTCAGCGTGCGCATCGTACAGAGCATCATCATGAAACACCGCCTCGCCAATACTATCAAACCGCTCCCCGCCAACACGCCATCGTCTTCCAACCCGCTGGCGCAAGGGCTGCGACTGTTCGAAGATAGCGCCAAGTACATCCGGGGCGCGACGTTCAACGAGTCGCAGACGGGGGATGTCGCTGTGAAGGCGCTGAAGGCAAGGCAGTTGCTGAGCGGGCATGGGGAGGGGGGGAAGACGGTTGTGGTATTCTTCTTGGGTGGCGTGACAAGGGCGGAGATTGCGGCGTTGAGGTGGGTGGGGAGAGGGTTGGCGGAGGGTGGGAGTGAGGGGAGAGTAGGCAGAGTGGTGGTTGCGGCGACGAATGTCGTTACAGGAGAGAAGGTCGTGGATGCTGCAGTGGAAAAGGGTATGTTCAAGGCGTGAGGGGGAAGAGAGTCGGTTGTTCATTGGGGTTAATGATTCATGATGATACCTTATACATATACACAAGGCGGGCTATTGGGGGAGCATGAAATGTGAGAGAAAGGTGGTAGCATTATACCTCGTGGTAGATAGATAGATAGACAGCGGGCATTTTGACATGGATTGTTTTATGCACCTTGCACCACTGAACAGCCATTGAGACACTCTGGAGAAGTCAGCGTACTTCTGACAAGAAAAGCGGAAACAGCTAATAGATTTGTAGCCATCGTAGAGGCTTTTGATCGTGGAAGGATCAACCTAACATTCTGACAGACAGCCCTTCACATATTTACCCGTCATGCGTCCGTTGCCTTGATCGAGCATTTCCTCGAAACGTCACAAGGGAAGCAAGCAGTGGAGACATAATAACATCGAACGTTCATTCAATTTTCCTTTCCTTTTTCAAGACATTCCATAGTGTTTTCGTCAGGGCATCGTCGTTATGAGAAGTACATACAATACTTTTTGTTTGCGTGGCCATCCCATGTAGAACTGTAGGAAAGGGGGAAAACGTAGAACCAAACGCACACAGACACACACACACCAAGTCTATCGTTAAATGCCGCAAAACATTGAAAGAACTCCAGTTCCGCAGCGACTACCTAGCCAGCCACACATAGAGAGGGCAAGCGGGCAAAAGCCTGGGTATATGCCCCGCCTTGCACAGACTCTCTTGTGGAGCAGGCCATACTTGTCCTCGACACACTCAACAAGCGCAGGATTTCCACGTTTATCGGGTGGCGAACGCCTTGGTGACAACGCGCTTGAGGGCAAGCTCCTTCTTCTTGAGGTCCTCGGCGGTCGAGTCCTCGACCTCGAGCTGAGCCATGGCGTCGGAGAGAGCAGCCTCGATCTTCTCCTTCTGGCCGCGCTTGAGGCGGATGGCGGTGGTAGGGTCCGAGACCATCTCCTCGACACGGGAGATGTACGACTCGAGCTGTTGCCTGCCCTCGTGCTTCTTGGAGAAAGCCTCGTCGGAGCTCTTGAACTTGGCGGCGTCGTTGATCATGTTCTCGATGTCCTGGGACGAGAGCTTACCAACGGCGTTGGAGATGGTGATGTTGGCGCTGCGGCCGGAGGTCTTCTCGGTGGCGGTGACCTTGAGGATACCGTTGACGTCGACCTCGAAGACGACCTCAAGGACGGCATCACCAGCCTTCATGGGAGGGATAGGAGCAAGGGTGAACTCTCCGAGGGAGGTGTTGTCCTCGCAGTTGACACGCTCACCCTGGAAGACGGGGAACTGGACGGTCTGCTGGTTGTCCGCAACGGTAGTGAATGTCCTCTGTAAATTCGTTAGCAAACATGGTTTTGGAGGTGTCGTGGTGAAGTTCAAAAACGAAAATCGCAGTTTCCAGTTTTGCCGATCGTGACTTCCGAAACCTGACTTTGGAGGTACTCAGTGTACCAACTTCAAGACAGGTTTGCGAAAAGCCGAACATGAGCTCTGGAGGTATTCAAGATATCGTTCCAGAGCTCAGAGAAGAACATCTGATCTGGGATCCTGGAGGCCTTCAAAGGAAGACCAGGGTCACAATCGGAAAGAGCAGAAACTGCGTAGGATGTAAAACAGGACTTCGGGCTTACCTTCTTGATGGTAGGGACGGTCTGGCCGCGGGGAACGACGGGGGCGAAGATGTTGCCCTCCATGGCGACACCAAGGGAGAGGGGAACGACATCGAGGAGGAGGAGGTCGGCAGTCTCGGCGGAGGTAGCCTTTCCGGAGAGGATACCGGCCTGGACGGCGGCACCGTAGGCAACAGCCTCGTCGGGGTTGATGCTCTTCTCGAGCTTCTTGCCACCGAAGAAGTCGCTGAGGAGCTTCTGGATCTTGGGGATACGGGTGGAACCACCAACAAGGACGATCTCGTCAACCTTGCTCTTGTCGATGGAGGCATCCTTAAGAACCTGACCGACGGGCTCGAGGGTGCCGGCGAAAGCCTTCTGGTTCAGGTCCTCGAAACGGGCACGGGTGATGTTGGCGTTGAAGTCCTCACCGTCGAACAGCGAGTCGATCTCAACAGTGGTCTGGGTGGCGTTGGAGAGAGTACGCTTGGCACGCTCGCAAGCAGTTCGGAGACGGCGGAGAGCACGGGCGTCTCCACTGATATCTGGAGGAAAAGTCAGTCTCAGATAATCAACTTTGCTGGCTACAAGTCTTTACGTACCCTTCTTGGTCTTGCGTGTGAACTCCTTCTTGAAGTGGTCGAGGAGGTTAGTGTCGAAATCTTGTCCACCCAAGTGGGTATCACCAGCGGTGGCCTTGACAGTGAAGACACCACCCTGGATGTGAAGAAGGGAGACATCGAAAGTTCCACCACCGAGATCGTAGATGAGGACGTTCCTCTCCTTCTCGGACTTTCCGGAGCCAAGACCGTAGGCGATAGCGGCGGCAGTAGGCTCGTTGATGATACGGAGGACGTTGAGTCCGGCAATGGCACCGGCGTCCTTGGTGGCCTGACGCTGGTTGTCGTTGAAGTAGGCGGGGACGGTGATGACAGCCTTCTCGACCTTCTTGCCGAGCTTGGTCTCAGCGATCTCCTTCATCTGTTGTTGGGGTCAGCGAGTGCCTCCACATTGAGGTTTCGCAAAAATCGTACCTTGACGAGGACCATAGCGGAGATCTCCTGGGGGGAGAACTGCTTGGTCTCACCGAGGTACTCGACCTGGACCATGGGGGAGTCGCCAGCGGCAACGATCTTGAAGGGCCATGACTGGATGTCCTTCTTGACGGTCTCGTCGTCGAAACGGCGACCAATGAGACGCCTGAAAAAAAAAAGTCAGAACTGTCCACGCGAACACTTCAAAATCTCGACTACTCACTTGACGTCGAAGACGGTGTTCTCAGGGTTCATAGCAGCCTGGTTCTTGGCGGCCTCACCGATGAGACGCTCCTCGCTGGTGAACGAGACGAACGAGGGAGTGGTGAAGCTACCCTGCTCGTTGGCAACTAGAAGCAAAATCGTTAGGCGATGTCCATGGCGAATACGGTAATGGGTGGGCGCATACTGATCTCGACATTGGTGCCCTCGTAGTTGGCAACGCAAGAGTAAGTTGTGCCTTTGGGAAAAGTTAGCAGGCCATTGTGGGGTAATATTCGCATGCGGAGTGTGCGCACCAAGATCGATGCCAATGGCACCCTCGTAAACTTCGTCGCTCATATTGGATATATTTTACAGGAACGACCTGAAAAACTTTTGGGAGAGAGGAGTGGTGGAGGGAGGTGGGAGGCGGTGGGAGCTTTTCACACACGCTTATAGACTGAAAAATTGTGGGCGGCACGCCCGCATAGCGTACTGCCCGACCTATGGGCCAGTGCGCACGACCGCAAAAATTATTCGCCGATTGCAAGCCTATCGATAGAGATTGATTGTCGACCGAGGCGAGTTGCGGCCTCCTGCCTTGCTGGTCATTCTGACATGTCTATGCTGTGGTGCTGATAGGTCAATATGTTGGCAATGGCAGTTGCCGTCATCTCGTGCATTGTATATGTGGAGGTCTTCGGCACTTTTAGACTGTTTGGCAGTACCTCCAGACAGACCTTTGGCGACTACAAGCAGCCGCACTGCTGAGTAGATGCGCTGCGCTGCCTCGCTCTGTTGCAAGCGAATGAGAAGGTGTTCGTTGTTCAAGCTTGCTCAACTAGGCGTTACGCCGAGAGGTCTCACGCAGCTCAAAGAATGAAGACTTCATTGCCGGGTATATCTATTTTGCGAACGCCTTTATAACGCCAAAGGTCCGCTGGTTAACCACAAGCCCAGCAAACTCGCCCCCATGCCATTTCCTACACTATACGCGCCTTATCCATGCTACCGCTCTTAGCCACCTTCAGGCTTTACACCTTGTTATCGTGAAAGACAAAGTTGATGTCTCTTGGCCGCGCAGTATTGTATCGTACGAAGTTCTCATCGCCTGGGGGGCGCTCCTTCTTCGTGTTGCTCGTCAGCATGCTCTGCAAACTGACACACACGCTCTCCACATTGTGTACGGGGCTCCAGCCTGATTTATCGAGAAGATCGAGGCAGATTATGCCGTTGGTGTAGATATGGGGGTGCCAGGGTATCGGATGTGTGTCGTCTTTGACGAAGACTACTTCTGGGGCCTATGTGACGGTCAGCGTACAGTTCGTTGGGTCGGTAATCTCCAGGTGTCTCGGTGGAAGTTACTGGAGCCTGCTGAAAGCGTACCTCAATTGGGTAATTCTGACTGAACATGAATTTGAGTCTGTATGTTTCGCCTGCGTATATAGGGTTCTCATCAAGCACCTGGATGTCCAGCAGCCAACTCTCAAAGTTGTCTGCTTTTACAAGTGTTACGCCCGGTGGGAGTTGACCTTGCATCTATCGAGAGGTCAGGACGAACTTGAATGCGGCGGTATGTTGGGATAGTTTACCTTATTGAGCTCCTACGCTGAGGTTAGCCATGCTGAGTGGTGTGTAGCGCTCAGGCCTCAAGAGCTCTGTTAAAGGTGCGTCTTACCTTGCCTAAGCGCCGGGATGCAAACATAATGTTGACTGTGCTCTTAGAGCCCTGTTAAGAGGTATAAAGACGGGCTGTGGTGATGCTGGAGGTGTGCGATGAGTGGATGTGGTCGTTCGTGTTCGATAGCTGGCTTGCTGTCCAACCTCAGGCAGCTGTTGCTTGCTGATGTGGGGGAGGGACAGGCGCTGCCTCGCGTGCGCAAACGTAAGGTTGTGGTGAAGTCGGCTTATAACGACAGTGATATAATTCCGGGTCTGAAGTTCAAGGGAAAATGTAGAGTTAAGCTGTCATGTGAAGTATTTAAGTGGCTTGCGACGTATCATGGAGAGACAGCTTAAGCTCGAGGCTGACCCACAAGTCTGGTACCCTGAGCCGACCATACACATCGGTCTTAGTGCCAAGCAATTTGCTTTAACACGAAGGAGCTCGAGTTATACAAACATAAGAAAGAGTAGTAGAAACTATAAAGAAGAAGATTGTAGACAATTGTCTGCCTCCTGTATTTTGTGTAAACAATTAAACCTACTCTATGTGTTATTGTAGTCTGCAAGCTCAGGTAAATGTGTTGCTTGCGATCGGCCAGGAGAAACGAGCTCCTCCGTACAATCACCCTGAAAGATCAACATGTGCAAAGAAGTAACTTCGTGAAAGTATGCATTGGTTTGCCAAGATGCTGTTTCAATTCATAAAAGCAGTCATGCGCCTTGCGTTGCTTTTCCCAGCTAACGATATGAAACCCCATAGCCAATACCCTATATAGAAGAAATGCGCTGACCTGCGCACGCTATTGCACTGTACAAAGAGGAATTGCGAGACAAACACCGCTGGAGGAAATCAGGAATAGAAAGCGCCCTTTTGGAAGCTCTCAACTCCCATGTCACCAGCCTTGCCTTCCACCTTCGGCCCCTCGACGGTCTTGCCAGTCATCGGAATTGCGGCACTGTTGCTTGTCATCGTCTGCGTCCTGCTACCTGCAAGACTTCCGCTTTGGCTTCCACTCGTGATCTGAGCCGGCTGCTTGCGCTGGATGGTTTCCAGGTAAATACCGGGGAGATAACCCATCCTTCCATCTCTTGAGCGGCACTTCCACCACTCGGACGCGTTACCCATAGGGTCGCTCTTGCTCAGTACCGCAACCATGTCGCCCTTCTTGATCGCCAGATCCATCCCAGACATATTGGAATCAGGGGTGAAGTCGTATAGTGCACGGCAGAACTCAAGCTTGTTCGGGTCGACGGCCGCAGCTTGTGGGTTCTCTAGCATGCGTCGCTTCTCTGCCTCCTCTTGTGACCGAGCGAGCGCCTTGATGAGCTTGCCCATCAAGTATGGCAGCCCGAAAACGGCTGCAATGAAAAAGAAGAAGGGCTTCTTGGAGGGCTTGGGCGGTGCGGGTGAGCCATCAGGCAGTTTCCCAGTAAATGCGTGGAATCCGGCGGGAGTCAGTCCCATTGCGTCTGCTGGCATCGGCCGTCCGGTAAGCTTAGCGAACGCTGTCCGTATCCATCGCATGAGTGTGTAAATGCCCAGCACCGAGCCGAGAGTCTGTCGTAGATTGCCGAATTGCTCGGCCACTGATACCATGGCTACCGTCTTGTCAGCTTTATCCATCGTAGATGAAGATGTATACATACCAAAGAATGACGAATGTGTCGCCATATATGTGCTTTGTAGCATCTGCGCAAACCCTCCAAACGCTCCAACAATGTTCTCAATCAGCTGAAATGTCGCCTGTGTGCTCTGGCTGAATGACTGCGTAAGACTCTGGGGGTTGTTCGGGTCGCCTGGCATGCCCATGCCGCCATACATGCCGCCCATGCCCATGCCGCCCATGCCGCCCATTCCACCGTACATGCCGCCATATCCACCGCCATATCCACCCCCATACATCGAGCTCATGCCATAAGGCGAGGAGTAGCTGTTCATGCCGCCGTAGCTGCTATACGGAGAGGCGCCGTAGCCTCGGTTCATAGTCGAGTATGTCGAAGCGTTTCTGTTTGCGACTGTGCTGAGCGAATCTGGTACAGATGGGAGAGGCGGCGCTGCGCTCGCCGATAGTGGTGCGGATGTTGTGGCGCTGCTTGAGCCTGTGAGGCCTGCGGTCATGTTAGAGGCGGTCGGCGCAGACGACAGGGCGCACTCACCAACCGAGGCACTTGTCGCTCCTCCGCTTGTCTCCCAAGGCTTAGGCGGAGATGGCGCAGACATGTCTGGAACTGTGCCTGCTCACCACGCTCGTCGTGCACCTCTCGATGGGCGCTGTGGGGTGTGCTACGTTGCGCGAGGTCGGATGCGCTACCGACGTCAAAGGCTGGAAAGCGGATCCGGCCAATGGAGGCGAGTTTGCGGGGTTCGCCGGGGTGTGTGCTGATTGTTGAGGTTATGCACAAAGGGCGAAAAATCAATCGCGCGCGGTGAGAAGAAGGAAAAGGGTATCAAGAACGAACTGGGAGGCGTGGACGTCGTGAGGAAGCGTGCGATGATGTGGTCGTGGTCGCTCGGGGCTGGCAGGTCTTTCACAGACCGAGCAGCCATCTTGCCTCGGTTTCTGGCACTGTCTTTGGCAAGCACATGCCGCGCGAGTCATCGCCACCCACGCTTGCCGCTACTCCTACATGCATGAACACTCCGCACTTCGGAGTAATGCCACAGATCGGGCACGCCGTGTGCACAGATAACGAATCGACAAGCCTCACTTTGACGAAGGCGCAGTGTTCGACTGCTTTATACTTTTGTGATTCCATGATGCTCTTGAATTCCCAAGGTTGCAAGACGATCGATTTCTCTTGCTAGTAGGTATGGCCTAAAAGAGTATATCTAAGAGTGAGCTATCTGAAAGATGTAGCCTACCATTGTACTGCTGTACATAGATGTTCCCCTTCAATCGCCAATGGGGAACAACGAGTGCATCCAGCTATTCGGATCGTAAGCTACGAGTGCGTCGATCTGGTCTTCGCCGAGCGATTCGGGAAAACTGTAGTTGTCGTGCAAAACTGTGGCAGTGATGTGTGGGAAGTGCCAAATCACTGCAAACTTCATTGAACTTCCCACAGGCCTTCTGAAGTAGTTGGAATCGCCTCCTTCTAGGTTCCCCTGTCGATGCAATGTACTTTTCGCCCTTTCTTCTCCAGTGCCCAACACTTCGAAGGCGTCGAACTCTCCGCAGCCGGTGGACCAACAAGAGCACGGTACATTGTTACGATCACTGCCGTACTGGAGAATACGAGGGATTGCGGCATTTAGGAACCACCATGCAGGAGCGTCTGATATCAACCCGTAATCACTGCCGCGGTTCGGATAGTGGTCCATCTGAAATTCGATGAAGAATGCTTTGGAGAAACCAGACCAGGCGTCTACAGTTACGTCAGTACAAGTCCTCAGTGACGCGAACGCCTGTACGTACAATGTGATACAGCATTTGGCCGCCAATATGGGCAGTCCGAATCGCACTGTTTGTCAGAAAAGACAGCGATTTCATACTCAGAGGTGTCGAGTGTGCCATTGAAAGGCTCGCTCTCAGGTGCGACCTTGTTGCCATCTGATACAACGAAACTCAATGAGTTGCCAAAAGCGCTGTTATTTGTTAGTACAGCGTCAAAAGCACGTCAGAACAGCCCCTACTAGTCGAAAGTGCCTGATTGATGAGGATCGCCGAGGTTGGCAAGAAAGGAGAAGCCTGTCGCTTGAGCAGGAGCTGCCGATGTGTAGTACGCAACGCGATCCCAATCTGCAGCCCTTTTGCGGATCCCAGCGGTATCAAAGGACGGACCTGATTCTGAGCTGACATCATGGTGAGGGTGTCCTTTGAGGCTTTGCGTAATCGATGGTAACTGTTGGTAAGTACAATTGACACCCGTGGTTGCAGTGAGGGGTGTAGGTAGACATGGTAATGGAGGGCCGATACACGTGGTATTCGACAGTGTCGAGAAGACACTGGTAGGCTGTGTGAAACAGTCTGTCAGGGTAACAGTAGATGTGATTGTGGACGCAGAGCCACACCTTGTGGTTGTTGCGCAGTCCGCCAGAGTAACGGTAGAGGTGATGGTGGATGTAGTGCCGCAATTCGTGGTCTTTGCCCATCTTCGCTCGTCCGGTGGTGGAAAAGAGTTATCCTCGTCGGTTTGAGTGTCTTGCTGCAGAGCTCGTAGCCCCTCGTTAAACGGTACGTGGCCTCGCTTTCGTAGCTTGATTGCTTCTGCGGGAAGTTGATACACGGCAAGCTGGGAGACATTCATTGGGCCACGCAAGTGCATCGATACCTGTACATGATGTCAATGCAAGCCCCGTAAGCGCATTATGGAGACATCTACCTGGCCATACAAGGGCGTGAGCGAACTAGTCGCTGGATATCGAATCGTCTCGTGGCCACAGATGCCGTTGTCAGGGTCGATGAAGGTGGTGCGGTTGTACGAGCCAGATTGACTGATATTGCTATATGTGATTGCAAGCACTTCAGAGCAATACTAATTGCCGTCTGGAGTACGCTCGGCGGTTCCAGCGCATAGCTGCCCAGCAGTCTTGCCATATGCGTGAGAAATAACGGTAGCGAGATATAGGAGATGCCTCATATTCGATGTATCCGCTGAGTGTATTCGTGAAGCGATGTTCTGTGTCTGCTTGCGTACAGGAAGGAGATCATAGACGCACGTTGTGAAGGCGAACAGCGGAGGCGTGTAACACTCGTACGTTATGTGCAGTATGGGGGAAGGAGCGGTCGTAAGCAACTCGAGAGAGTTTTTCCAAGGCAGGTGGGAGACGTTATCGCCCTTCCCTCTGTTATTTAACGACAAGAGAGTGTACGATGTCTGTCTCGTTCACACAGGAAACTTTGGGATATCGCAATTCGAGGTTGCGCTTGGATGTCATAGGCCTTCCTTGGACATGGAAAGCCCAGATAACTTGTTCGCCCCCTGATGATGGCTACACATTTTTTGTACACAATACGAGTCAAAGAAGACGCACAATTATCTGCTTCATGCCTCTCGAGCGAGGTGCACAACGCAAACAACAGTGATTAAGAATCAGCAAGTTGAAAGGCAAAGAGATCTAATGAGCAATCAGCAAGTATTCGCAAACTTGATTGAGTGACAAGGGTAGTTGCAGAAGCGATAGTATCAGAATAGTCGAGTTGAATGCATCGTCCTTAAAGGGACTGATATAAGAGGTGCCAGAAAGAGCATCGAGAAATCATCATTGTAGGGGAACTCAGTATAAGGATTGGACTTACCATGTGTAATCCGAGGCAAGGTATTGGTGTTCTGCGCGTTCGGAGTTAATTATACAATAGCCACATCGTCATGAAGAGTGCGTATAAGCGCGAGAAGTGAAAGGCTTGCTGTTATGTTGTGGTTTTCGCGACGAGCTTGAAGTTTTTTGTCACTCGCGGCTGCCGAGAGTCCGGGCAACCGTGCGCCTGCCATTTGTTCGCGCACCCCCGTTAGTGCCTTCTAAGCGAAGCGAGTCGAAATTGCCCACTACGACGAACCCTCGTGCTTCACCTCGACTCCAGTACTAACTCCAGCCGCTCGTCAAATCCTCGAAAATGGGTCGTCTTCACAGCAACGGAAAGGGCATATCGTCCTCTGCCATCCCCTACTCTCGCAACCCCCCGGCTTGGTTGAAGACCACCCCCGAGCAGGTTGTTGAGCAGATCAACAAGCTCGCAAAGAAGGGTGCCACTCCCTCGCAGATTGGCGAGATCCTCCGTGACTCTCACGGCATTGCCCAGGTCAAGGGTACGTATCTGCGCATCTTCAGGGACTTTGCGCAAGCGCTAACCCTTCACAGTTGTCACCGGTAACAAGATCCTCCGTATCTTGAAGTCGAACGGTACGGTACCCTGCCCATGTTGAAGCGCAAGTCAACCACAGCTCTGCTCTCGAGCATCTGTTGCGCTATATAAAACTGCCTCTGTTTAGTGCAAAGCTGACAGGGAGCTTTTAGGCCTCGCCCCCGAGATCCCCGAGGACCTCTACATGCTCATCAAGAAGGCCGTTGCCGTCCGCAAGCACCTTTCCACCAACCGCAAGGACAAGGACTCCAAGTTGTATGTTGGCACAGCATCCGGAAAAGAAAGGATCTCGACTAACGTTGCGCAGCCGCCTCATTCTCATCGAGTCCCGTATCCACCGCCTCTCCCGCTACTACAAGACCGTCGGTGCCCTCCCCCCTACCTGGAGGTATGAGAGCGCCACCGCCTCCACCCTTGTCGCATAAGCGCGGGTGGACGTAGTACGAGTCGGCGTGGAAGTAGAAAATATCCAAACGGAGTTTCACGGGCATGGATGCTTTACGGACTACCCATAAAAGGGAGCCGGGTCATGATCTGGAATGAATGAAAAGCATTACCTCAATTCAAACACATTCTCGTGCATTTGGAATAACTATCGAATGTGATGTCTACTATATGGGTATCTTAACCGATTTCGTGCGCCATACATCCTGCTTCAATGTTCCCGAGCACAAACCCAATTGCCTATGGTTGTCCGCACGTAGTATGGCTGTATGGCACAGTCCAGTGACCAAGCCACTCCCATCTTACGTCTCCCTGCCGCGACAACCCTGCGGATGATCTGGTGTCATGTGTGCCCTTTGTTGTTCGTCGACTTGCAGAGAACCCCCCTTCAGCCCTCAATCTCAGCACTTTTCATAGCTAAGAACTCGCTCAAGAACTTCAGTGGCTTCTCCGGTTCGTTGGTCGCCAGATGCTTCATCGCCTCCAACAGGTGCGGTGTGACATGTTGATTCAGGTATACGCGCGTGGGGCTACCATGCGGTATAGGCTGCGTAGGTGCTTGCTGTGGCCCACTGGGATGAGGGGAATTGCGTGACGAGGCGGGCGCTGCGGGCGCGGGCGTGGGTGCTGAGGCGGGTACTGAGGCTGGCGCTTGTTGTGTTTCTGTTTGCGCTTCTGGTTGTGCTTCTGTCTGCACTGGTTGCTGTTCAGGCTGAGCTTCTGTGATGGGCGCTGTCTGGGTTTGAGACTGTGTTGTGTCAATGCTGAGTCGGCGTAAAATGTGGGCTAGTGTACTTCTTCAGGAACTGGCACTTCTGTGGAGTCTGTCATTGTCACGTCTGCGACCTCTGTGGCTGGTGTGCCATTCGCGATGGGTGTAGGTTCTGCTTCTGCGACTTGCGGCACGGCGTCTGGGGTGGGTTCGGTCATGTTGGAATAGACTGATGAAAATTCCGAGCTTTTTGGCGCGTCAATCGCGTGGCTGGTTAGGGGTTCGATTTGGTTACGCGGTTCGTCTGTTGGACGGTGGGGTTGTACTGTGACGGACTTCAATGCTCGGTGATGCAGTTCCGCGCTAGTGACCATGCAATGCTCTGGAACTAGCAACCGTTCGCTCACAGCTCACCACTTTCAATCTAGCTTGAGTCATGGTGCTGTGTACCTGAAAGTAGATTGCTATCAAGATATGGTCATAATCCATATCAATCATTTGTCTATTTTGCAGGCAAAGCAAAGTAATATCTCGACAGGACATCATAGATCGGCCTCAGCTTTGATCTGACTTCTCCTACCCCTGCTGACTATGTATAGCCCTTGTGACCTCGAAGTAGGCCAGTCCGCTGGCCCTCGTCTTTGTCCGCTGTTTATAGAGGGACCTTTCACGCTGGCATGTGCGCATTGCTAACAAAGAGTGCCTGTCCAGCCCGCAGCAAGACCCACGGCTCCCATGCGATTCAAGTTACCAAAATTGTCTTGAAGCCGTTTTTCCACACATTAGAACGACCATGTGCTACTACAAACTTCATGTCTTCCTCCACTGCGGGCACTCGACGTTCTCAGATTTGCCAGTCGGGTTCTGCAAAGCAGCGAGAGATGTGACCGTTCGATTCTCGGGCTCGAGACAGCGAAGCCAGTCCACGACATCGAATTCTTCCAGCGTGTACTCTAGAACAGATAGCATGGGGCCCGAAGAGCCAAAAGAGCGCAGACCTTCTTCAACGTCAAGAGCACTACGACCATGTAATCAAGGCCAAATACATCCTCTGCAATCTAGGCGACTCGAACGATTGTGCGCGGTCTGCCAACTGGAAAGAGACAAGAGACTTGAAGCTCTCGAGTCCCTTCGTAACGAAATATGCTTCGAGCCCTGGCGGTGGCAGTTTAAGTACCAGGGTGCATGTCCGACACAACGAAAGGAACCACCAAATTCACCATATGTCGAAGCGGCGGTTGCGACCGCATCGGGCGTGGCTACCACTATGAATAGTCTGGTGACCGGTGGCTCCGGTTGGATAAAAGACTGGAAACGACAAGAGGCCTGCGTTTGAGTTGGACATTGTTGAAGTTCAAGCCAATCGTGGACTGTGGGATGATGATGATATGGTCACGTGGACTAGCGCGCTTCGGCTTGCGGATCTCGAAGCTCAACCTCACAGCACGGCGCAACAACGACCAGCTGTTCCCGCCGCCAATTGACCGCTCCACGCTGCACGAAATACCTTGGAGCGCCTCTTAAAGATCGAATCCGAAGTCCCCTAGCGTCCAACCGTCGCAATGCCTACACCAGAGTCCGCTGCGTTCCTGGCTAAAAAGCCACAAGTTGCGCCCACTTTCGACGGAGTCGACTACGAGGATAATGTTGCCCTGAAGGGCGCACAGGACGCTATCATCCGTGAGCAGTGGGTTCAGAGCATGATGGCCCGACTGGTCAGGGAAGAGATGGGCAAGTGCTACAGGAGGGAGGGAGTCAACCACTTGGAGAAGTGCGGGCCCCTGCGAGGTACGATGAACCTGCAATGTTCCCAACGATGAGTGTTGTCAATTCGAGTGTATCTGTTCGATCCCTTCACAGAGCTGCACTTTGATCTTGAGGCATTTCTTTGGTGAAATGGGCCATTACTAATCGAGGTTTATAGAGCGATACTTCGAGCTCTTGAAGAGTGCCAAGGTTAAGGGTTACTTGTTCCAGCAGCAGAACTACAACGATATGCCGGCGTCGAAGCCAGCCGCTTAAACGCTACAACGATGAACATTTGGGATTCGAGGATGAGACAAAGAGGATGGCCGAGGAAGAGACATGCGCAAAGACAAATCTAGCGCGAGAGCTTGCGACGACACAAATTCAGTCACGAGAACAGAAGTATGACCGGAGGGTTGCGCATGTCATTCTGCAGAAGCAGACCTGTACATATACCTGGCAGACAAAGAGAGGATGAATATGCATGAGTTGGTTTGACAACAGCTACAACACATTATCTACACCCATTGTGTCTCTAAACATCATTCAGAATGCATCTGCTGACAATGCAAAGGGTGATTGGCAGTTAATTTGAATATGACCAAGCTCATATGATGCGGCCAAGACTAGCGTCTCGGGACCCCACCATAGCTGGGGTACCTGCATCATTCCGTAAACAACGCACTGCAAGATGCCTTTCCCGTTCGCACTACCGACTACTTCAAGTATATCATTCCCCGACTACTTCAGCAGCGGCACACATCCTTCCCTACCGAACTGCGCGACTACAGCTCGAGGCGTGGTTCGAGATGTCTTGAAACGCCATAAGCGCATACCTCCCTCTTCACAAGCCTCGAACCTCTCGGTCGTACTCTCCGCACTCAACGACTATATACCATACCTGTTTGCTTTAGATGCAGGCCTCAGTGGTACAGCCTGCGCTGGAGAGGAAATCGACCTCGTCTTAGTCAAGGAGCTGGAGGTTGAATGGCGTTCTACACTCGGCACATCGATACCTGGTCGCGAGCCGGCACGGATCAAGCTGAAGAGCCTCGAGAGCGAACTGTGCTTTGTTCTCTCGACACTGGCATATGTCTACAGTCTGCAAGCTCGAGCTCAGCTGCATACACTCTACAATGCCACGTTACCAAGCCCCGAGCAGCGTGCGACTGCCATCGGAGCTGCCATGAAACACTTCCTCGATGCCAACTCGGTACACACATATCTAGTGAACAGGGCAGGGCAATGGCACAGCCAGCCTGCAGCTATAGATGTCTCGTCCTCGGTGATGGGTGCTCTGGCTGAGCTGACCATGGCTGAAGCCACGCTGATCACTGTCCTCAAGGATGACCCGTACCCAGCAGTAGTTATTGAGGATAGGAACAAAGATAGCAAGGACTGGATGTTCAGGGGGGTTGAGATACCCAAAGTTCGCGCGCATCTCTTCGCCCGGCTATGCCTAGCTTCTTCTGAGCATGCAGCCAAGGCTCAGGCCATGCTCGGCCAGTCTTCAAAAGTCAGCGACGACTTAATAAAGTATGTCGATGACCTAAGAAGGACCGCAAAGGGCAAAGCATGTCGTTTTTTGGCGTGCGATGCAGAGGCTGGTGGTAAGACCGGCGAAGGTATCGCATGGCTGCGTGGCGCGAAGAAAGAGCTAGGGTTTGTTTCGATGGGTGGAGACCACGAGAAAAAGTCGTTTGGCTTCTCTAAACTCAAGAAGGAGTTTCAAGAGAAGAAGGAAGATCGCAAGATCGAGAAGGGAGAAGGGTGGGGTACAGACGCGGGCAAGTTCGAAGAGGGTCGCATAGTGGATATGTTATTGAAAAAGTGGGAGAAGATGAATGACACGGTAAGGATGCTCTTACATCAACAAACGTATACCGCTAACAAACTTGGTCAGGTGGGTGTCCAACTGGTACCCCCTTCAGAACCGCTACTCGCAAGCATGCCATCTGGTCGGGAATACCACGCAGCAAAGATGTGGATCGTGCCCTCACTTGACGAACATTCGCTCATTCGTATGAGGGCGCCTCCGGACCCGAGCGAGGCCTTTGAGGGCGAGGAGGAAGACAGTGCGGACGAAGATCAGAGGATAGCTCCTGGGGCCTTTCCTGCTCATCCTGCGAGCACAAGTTACTACTGAGGCCCTGGTTTCTTGATCATATTCGCCTGGTTTCGGGCAGACAGGACGCCGGCGCTCGTTCATAATCTCGATCGTACAACGCCTGTCAAGCAAAAGCCTATTGTTTCTCGCCAAAGTGACGAAGGTGCTACCCCACGATTGCTTGACGCCCTTCACGCTCCCTCTTCGGGTGACGGGGTGTTATGCATATATACGTTGTCGTGCAGCAAGTGGGTATCTCCAACTGTACGCCACGGGTAGGACCGCCGCAGGAATTAAAGACCAATCCCTTTTGAGTAGGTCCTCGCGCGCGGAATGGGATCAGCCTGGGCAGTTCATGCTTAGCCTGTAGATACCGGAGGTATTCCGTATTAGAACAAACAGCAATCTACATTACGAAGCGTTTTCTGATAGCAGAATATGCACGAGTATTGTAGCTCCATGACTCCACCTGCTTTTTAGGTATGTGTTTGGCACAAACCGTGGCTTCAAACCGTGGGTAGCAGTACGCATTAAGCCATACACGCTGCATCTGGCGTCTGCTTGCAACAATGCTTGCCTGCCACTCGGGCGCGCGAGCCTTCCCCACACTCCACTAGCGATCCCAATCACCTCTGATAAAGAAGATAGCCGTTGATCCCTCATTCGTTGCGCAGCCCCCTAACTCGGTAAGTTTACGCTGTACCCAGCATAACGGATAGATAGGCGTGCAAGCGTACCAGTGTGTCGCGCTTCGCCATGCACCTGTTGCGAGAGCGGCGGTTCGCGTTCCCCGCTCGTGGCTGTCGTCCCAACTGGGGTCGAGATTGGCAAGTAAACTCGATATAATACCAGCCAACGTCGCGTGTTGTTCAGCTGTGTATTATTCTGCTGTTCCCATTAAACTAGTCCTTGCGTACCTGACGCCGTTGTTGCTTTTCCGCTGTCATCCAGTTCTTCAGCCAGCCACCAGAGCCATTGTAGTTGCGAATGCATAGTTATGTCATCGACGCACAAGCACAGCGTTGCGGACGAGCCCGTCACAAGCGTTTTGCCGGGCGGCGATGTGCCATACGATCCCACACATGAGTTCAATCCGGATGAGGAGGTCCTGGCGGCGCTGGGTTACAAGAGTGAATTCAAGAGAGAGTTTAGTCTATTCACGACGTTTTGCGTGAGCTTTGCGGTGCTTGGTCTGTTGCCGAGTTTCGCAAGTACTCTGTACTATGGCATGGGGTATGCTGGAACAGCTGGTGCGTTTGTGCTGTTTCTGTCTGAGATGGAATACGCTGACTCGATCAGGCATGGTCTGGGGATGGATGATAGCCATGATCGGAATCCAATGTGTGGCGTGCAGTATGGCTGAGCTGTGTAGTTCTATGCCGACTAGCGGAGGACTGTACTATGCTTCAGCGGTCCTTGCACCCAAAGGCTGGGGTCCGTTCGCTGCGTGGATCACGGGCTGGAGCAACTGGCTCTCCCAGGTTACGGCAGCACCATCTGGTGGGTCTATTGCATCGATCAGTTTGTGCATCCACTGACGCTGAACAGTCAACTACGGCATTGCAGCCATGATTCTCGCCGCAGCCTCCATCCGCGACCCAACTTATGTTCCTACCGAGTATCAGACCTTCCTGCTCACCGTCTTCATCATGATCCTGCATGCTATCATGTCCTCCCTCCCAACTCGCTGGCTAGCACAAATCAACTCAGGCGGTTCAACATTCAACTTCATCGCCCTCGTGGTGGTTATCATCATGATCCCAGCTGGCACAGACCGCGAAGAGCGTGGCCTTCCCAAATATACATCGTCCCGCGAGGTCTGGGGCACGATCTATGAAGGCACATCTTTCCCGGCCGGCATCTCCGTACTGATGAGTTTTATCGGCGTTATCTGGACCATGAGCGGATACGACAGCGCGTTCCACCTTGCAGAGGAGTGCTCGAACGCCAATATCGCCGCCCCGCGTGCCATCGTTCTGACTTCCGCAACTGGCGGCTTCTTCGGCTGGTTCCTACAGCTCGTAGTTGCCTACACCGTAGTTGACATCGATGCTGTTCTGAACTCGGAACTCGGTCAACCCTTCGCTGCGTACCTCATGCAGTGCATGACCGAAAAAATGACTCTTGCCATCCTGGCTCTGACAATCATAGCTGGCTTCTCCATGGGTCAAGGGTGTATGATTGCAGCCAGTCGAGTCACCTTTGCGTATGCACGTGACGACTGCTTCCCCTTCAGCAACGTATGGAAGCAAGTCAACAGGCATACACAGACACCCGTCAACGCAGTGTGGCTGAATTGTGTAGTCGGTATTCTTTGCCTGCTACTTATCTTCGGCGGCGAGCTCGCAATCGGTGCGCTGTTTAGTATTGGCGCCATCGCAGCTTTCGTGTAAGTGCCTACGAAGTCAATGTACGAAATCATGCTAACACCATCAGTGCCTTCACAATTCCCATCTTCATCCGCGTCTTCTTCGTCGGAAACCGCTTCCGCCCCGGCCCCTGGAACCTCGGTCGCTATTCTGTAGCCACTGGCTTCATCGCTTCGTGTTTTGTCATCCTGATGGTGCCAATCCTGTGCTTGCCCAGCGTCACTGGCGCGGATTTGGACGAGACCAACATGAACTGGACCTGCGTTGTGTACGGAGTGCCGATGCTGTTGGTGTGCGTCTGGTGGGTTTTGTCTGCGCGGAAGTGGTTCAAGGGACCCAAGGTCAACGTCGCGCACATGATGCTTGGAGATGAGCAGCAGATTCTTGACGGCCTCGGCGTGCAGCGTTCGAGATCTACGGGGTCGAGGAACGACGGCCCAGAGAAGCTGGCTAAGATGGCGTCGCCTTCTGCTTGACACTGGAATTGGTGTGTTCGGATTCTTGTAACCATGTCGCTTAGATGTATCAAGATATTACATTCTTACAACACTCCTGCCAAATAGGGAAGGTTATATCGCAATCCTGATCATGGACAAATCCGGGGTAGGTCGGCAAGGGAGAGGGAGGCCGATGACTCTAGGCGGTGATATCCGGCCAAATATAACCCCAATGGCATCCCTTGATATGCCAGTGACATGTTGGTCATGCATGAGGGTCTTGAGAACGATTGTGTCTGTCCTTAGACTAGCAGAATATAAATAGTATAATTTTATGTTTCTTCATCGATCACATCTATCCCGGCATCAGCTGGTTATCTTCGATGGTCTAGTGGTCATGATTTCCGCTTGTCACTTCTGGTTACAAGCGCGGGAGACCGGGGTTCGATTCCCCGTCGGAGAGTCATGTTTTTTGCAGTTGTAATCGTCTTGCCGGTGAAGGACAGCATTTTTGCACCACGCGGACCACTGAAGCTCGAACAGATCTGATCCATCGCTCAACAGCGGGACCAAACGCCTCAAAATCATCTGTTGACGTTTCCATGGTGCTGTTGGAGATTTACGGTTCAAGTCTGCAAAGTGTGCCGGGATGAGGCAGAGTTTGTCCTCGTGCTCGGAGAGGAGTGTATGCTGCCGCTACGGATCAGATGGCTCTTCTACACGCCTCAGACTTTTGTTCGATTGATGTCCTGGTAGCGTTGCGGAGTTGTGCTTCACTGATGTTGGGTGGAATCTGCGGAACTGTGGCTGCATTTGTCTTGAGACCGACGCGTCTCTGCGGCACCCTTGTACAGATCGGCGTGCATTTCAATTTAATTAATTTGATAGTGCTTTACGTAGGGTGTTGTATAGCATGTTTCGCCTCTGGTAGAACATCTATTGTATCAGCAGCCCGTTCGCCGTGTGAATAGGGTGAAACCACCTACGAAAGGTTAGTCCATAATGTATGTCTGCAGCTCTTTGCTTAGCTCTGTGCTACGAGATAGACACCTGTTCCGGTTCAGAAATGTATAGATCCAACGACTAATTTATAATCACAGCATGGTCAGAACAGACTTTCAGTTTTGTTGACAGAAAAGACTGCATCGCACATCTTCTGCGTCGACACTACTGGGTCATTCTTTTTTCCTTTCTTCAAAAGCAATGTGTGACATCGACATAGGGTGATACACACACACATGTGGCCTTTCACCCATGTTTTGAGTTTGGGACACGGGATCTTCAAGGGACATGAACTCTCTTGAACAATTCTCCAAACAAAGCTCATACCCACTCCGGAAACACATTTCAATTTCCCAAAGATGAAGCTTTGTGACCAGATATAGTGCTTTGTGGAGCGGGAGGGCAGACATGTATTGTCAATCTGTATCAATTTTAATTGACGAAGAAGAGGCAATTTGACATATTGGCCCAGCACAACCTTTTGGAAAGGAGGAAGAACAGTGACAGTAACACAACTTCAGCTTATGAGGCGGTCTCGACAAATTCTGCAAATTCTGATTGAGATCTATGCCAAACATTGCGAAAAGCCATAACCTCTTATTCTGAACATCTCAGAACGCAGACATCGTCGCTGGCCGCATCGTTTCTCAGGTGTCCGCGACAGCCACAAGGACATCTGCAGTATATATTTTAGTTTCAGACCTGTCAAGAAGCAGAACCTTCTTCATGATTCCAAAAGGCAAAATTGTGATAGGGTATAGAGACAAAAGACATGTATTGATTGAGTTCTTGTTTCGAGTTGCCAGAGGAAGGAGACAAAACGTAGGTAAGCAAGATTCCCGAGCATTGAAATGTACATACACGCGTTCTTCTGTGCAAATGCCCTGCCCACCAATCAAAGTCGCCTACAGACTGTCCCAACGTTCAGAGAGGGCGCAGGGGTGCCCGAGCCATGCATCGTGTCAAGTTGTTTCTCGAATAATGTGTTATTGCTATGATTGCTACATGCACGCTGAACTCAAATGCTCTTACAGAAGGGACTATACACAGATGTTGTTATGAAAGTAGGCCGGGTCTTGCGTGATAGCTAGTCGAGCACGCTCTCACTAGCCTTGGACGCATCTTTTGCGTCTTGACTCTGGGGGAGCTTGGTCACCTCGATCTTGGCTTCCTCTTTCTTTGCTTCCGCTGGCTTTGTGTTGTCTTCCTTCGTCTCCTCTGCCTTCGCTTCTACTGTCTCTGTCTTTACTGCCTTCAGCTCCTTCTCCTTTGCTTCCTCCTCCTTTGCCTCCTTCTTAGGCTCCTTCTTAGGCTCCTCCTTGGGCTCCCCCCTAGACTCCTCGTTCTTGGGCTCTTTTTTCTTCACATCCTCCTTTTCGGGCTCCTCCTTCTTCTCTTCTTGCTCGCTCTCTTCCTCATCCTCGTCATCATACTCCTCCTCGTCGTCCTCACTTGTCTCCTCGCTACTGCTCTGCTTCGGCTGCGTCGCAGGAGTAGCTTTAGCCTTCTTCTTCTCATCAGCAGCCTTCACTGTAGTCTCAGTCTTCTTGTCACCGCTTCCCTCTTGCTCGCCCTCCTCGACGCTCGCACCTGCCTTGCTGGCATCTTTAGGATCCTGATCCTGTGTCTTTTCTGTATCCTTGGCTGCGGTAGAGTCGTCGCTGGTCTCCTCCTCATCACTTTCTTCCTCTGAAGTCTCCTCTGCTTCCTCAGGACTCTCCTTGTTCGCCTGTGTAGTCTTTATTGGCCCGGCTGAGAGTGCTGGGTCCTCAGCGTCTTCGTGCATAGACGGCGGAGCATGTATGGGCTTCTGCTGTTGCAGCTTCGGTGCTGCACCAGGCGTCTCGGGAAGCGGTATCGAGCGTGGGGAGAGAATGTCTGGCAGCTCTGTCTTCTTGGCGTCTCCTTCACTCTTGTCTGTACTAGCGGTAGCTGGTGAGTTAGGCAGAGGTGTAGACTTAGGGCTCAGCATTTCGGCAGGGCTCTTTGCATTCGTCTTCTCTGTCAACAGAGGGTTCGTTGTCGAGATCTTGACGGGTGCAGCCTTCTTGCTTGCGGCGATCTTGGCTGCTTCAGCGCCCATCTGCCGTATCGCAAGGTTCTGTTCTGCGCTTGCAATAGGTGTGTTCTCCTTCCCCTTTGCTCCCTTCGCTGCTCCCGTTGCTGCTGCTGCATTCAAGGATCCAGCGTTCAGAGATCCGAAGGCAGGAGCGGCCGACTGGCCAAACGAGAAGCCACCCGGAAGGGCATCGGCAAGCGGCGGGGGTGTCTTGCTCGGGGCGGGTTCGAAGAGAGACGTGGGTTTGGGAGGGTAGGCCGTGAAGGCAGTGTCGACGCCCAAGGCTTCGTGAAGCTCATCGTACTCGTTCCATTCTTCGATTTCCTCGATTCCCTGCACGTGACTGTTAGCAGGCGCCTTGCACTTGACTCTATCCTATTCGACTTACTCCAAGCACGTATCCTTCCTTGACGAGCAATGGAAGCTTCTTCCCCGCTGCACGCCGCTGGAATAGCTTCTTGCCAAGCTCGTGTGTTGCTGTGTCAAGACCGATGAAGGGGATCTTGTTCGCTCTCAGAATAGTTTCGATACGCGACGTCGCCGTGACAATGTGTGAGGAGCCAGCAGTCAGAGACGTGAACAGGTAAATGTTCGGGTCCTTGTCGAAGACGGCGAGTTCGGACATGCTGGGCGGTGTGGTGTGGGGGGAGCTTCAAGAACCGGGATGTTTGTTCGCTGGAAAAGCAACAAGAGGGAATACGTACGCCAAAGAAGGCGCGATAAAGCCAAGCGAGAGCAAGGCAATAGGGGCTTTTGTCGTTTACAGCAGATCAAGGGGTCTCAAGATGAGTATTGCCAGGTTGCTGTTTAGCATGAGGCCATTGCGACAATCGTGGCGCGCGACCCCGCCGCCGCAGGGTCCAAGCAGCCCCCTGCCACAGGCTCCGCAGACGTGCATAGAAGGAACAGTAGAGTTATAATGAGGCTTGCAGTGCTGAATCAAAAACAAAATAACATTACAGATTACAGTCAAGTGTTGCTGATCGCTATCTCGACTAAAACGTCTATGTACGAATGATACTATGCGCCAATCATCATGCCGCCGTTGGTCTTCCCGGCAAGAGCGTTCATCAGCGCGTCACGCACTTCGAACTCCTCAAGAACTGCGCCGAAGCTGTGCTGTGTCAGCAGATGCTCATAGTATACTTTTTTTGTGGACAAACTCACCCATAGCAGCGCACCTTGGCGAGAAGCTCCTCCTTGATCGCGCCGAACTCCTCTTTCGTGAGCGCCTTGAAGTTCTCGTCTTTCAGGAGCATCACCCACGCCATAATGGGTGTGATCTCCCCGTCGAGAGGCAGCCTGGCGCTGAGGTCGAGCAGCTTCATGAGGTCCGGCATCGCAACATCCGGCATCTGATGGGGGTACTTTTCCTCAGCATGGTTCGCAATGTGCGATTCTGGCGGCGCCGTTGCCATGAGTGCGTGGCCACTGATGGTTTCCTCGGCATCATGGGCTCGTACCATCAAAAACTGCATGTGGTCCATACAGGGGCGCTCGAGACTGCAAGATCCAACAGTCAGATTAAGAGCGATTCAAGTCAAGTAATGAGACGTACGAAACGTGGTGAAGATAGGAAAAGGAGTGACGTAGCGGGCGTAACACATTATTGTTGGGGCGGAGGAGAAAGATAGGGCGTTCGGTCGTACGTTAAGACGAAGTCAACACCGATCTGGTCGTAATCCAGTCCGCTGACTTGTTGACTTGGCTGCATAGCCTGAGAGTGCATGGCTGAAGGCATCATCAGGTCCTGCGAGATCGAGCCATTCCGGTGGTGGACACTCGGTGGAGATGTGTAGCCGGTCGAAGCAGAGCCTGGACCGTAACCTGAGACACTACCACTTGAGCTGTAGGTCGAGCTTCCCATGTTGACAGCCAGCCCAATGGGTGGACTGGTAATGCTATCGAATGCGATGCCATGAGCCATAAGCAGTTCCTTTAACCGGCGGTTCTCCTCTGCAAACTGCTCTCGTTCTCGGGATGTAGTGGCGAAGGTCTCTTTCAGTCGAAGAACTTCTTGCTCGAGAGCCTTGATGTACATCTCCTTTCTTTCACGATGTGTTCTGGAATATGATGAGTCTCTCACTAGTACTGTATGAAGTGCCTACCTACCGTTGAGCTTGTCGGTTGAGCTCTTGTCGCCGAGTCATGGCCGGCTTGCTGTCTGGCTTAGGCCCTCTTCTCTTAGGGGGTTGACCGTCTGAATATTGTCAGCGGGTAATTAGCGCCCTCGTGGCGGCTTGCAAACCTCGTGTTGTTTTCTTCTCGGTCAGATTCTTGAAAAAACTGAATTGTGCAAGCGGGCTTTTGGATTCGCTGCCTATCAATGACCATTGCCCATTGCTCTCCATAACGGACACAAAGCCAACCGAGCTGTCTCTCCTAGCACCATCCGAAGGACACAAAGATGACCGTCGGGATGCAGGAGCGACGTACTCGACGGCAGTGCCGCTTGGAGAGACACCGGGCATCCTTGTTAGCGAATCTGTCCAGGATTCGTGATATGTGTTCGACATGAAAGCAGTTTACGAATGGTCGGTCAAAGCAAAATAGAAATTACAGTTAACGTGTGTGTTAGAGCTCGGGATAGTGGGGTAGAGAGGCGACTGCCTATATGTAGGCACAACACTTTGGAGGAGCGCATGAATGCTCAAATCCGCTGCGCTAGTGGTCGTGGGGCACATCGACAGACATCATGCAGACGCTCGTAGAGACGGTCTTGGCGAGACCTCGTTCGTGTCTACAGTGTGCTTGAGATGTCGAAAGACAGGAGTGGCGAACAGGTGCTTGGACGAATGACGAAGGACAGGGGGTCGCAAGGGTGGACGGAGACAGTATGAGGCACGAAGCGCGGGCCAAACGGGTTCATCTCAAACGTGAAAGGAACGAAGCGCGTCAAAAGCTGGAGATGTACTCACCACTGCCGCTATGGTAGTCCACCATACCGGGGTCAGCCTTGATAGCGGTCGCCATGCTATGAGCGTCGCAACGAGGAGGATACCGTTGTGAACGAATTTAACGAATGGACTTAGCCAGGACGCCCGTGCTGGATCACCCAAGGTTGCGTTGATACGTGCTAGAGACTGTCAGTCAACGTTCCAACCCCTGCGCACATCTGAAACATACACAGGACAGTTACCACGGCACTTCCGGGATGATAGGCAGAGTATCGCAAGTTATAGACTTGAGCTGCGGAGACGAAATTAGCGCCACTGTGGATAGAGCCTCAGATCGCAGTGGACCTCGAAGAATATAGAACAACAAGTGGCACGGATGGATCGTGGCTGAGCTAAGGTTGGCTCGAAGGTAGGTGTTGTGGGCGTCGCAGACGGAGATCAAATAAGGCAACGGGGCAACGGAAGAGATTGTATCCTCGGAGGTAGTCAGAAAAAGTGGAATAGGTTTTACACTTACGATGCAGTTCCCTGGCGCTATTCAGCGTGTTCAATGCGCTTCCCAAACGAGGGCATCGGCGAAAGGAGCAAAGCCACAAGTAGAGATTTGGAATTGAACGTCGACTGAGTACGAACGGAACGAGCCGGCCGGGGCTCGTTGATCTTATTGACGAATGCGAACGTGACAGAGGTGGTAAAGCGTCGCGTCCGGTACCGTTGACGAGTAGACGTGCGGCTCTGTAATAGTGATCGCTGACTTGAACGGCGACGGTCTGATGCTAAGCGACGCACGGTTCGACGCGGTAGAGGATGCAAGGAGCTTTGCAACAGCAAAAGCTGAGGTTTAGAAAGCACAGCAGTTGAGCTGAGGGCCTCCAAGACATAATTTGTTCTTCTGTTGCTCGAAGCCGGTGCGTCGTTCGCGGTCTGGCCCCGCTGCATCCGGAACAAGCCTTGTGCGCCACGACGATCTCGCCCCTCGACGACCACTTGCAGACATGACGCTGCCCAGCTCCGAAGTTCGTCGGGCCCAAAGCTCCCGTACTCGTACTGCTTGATATTGTATCACGTGGCTATTCCCCAGATCTTCGATCAGGTCGGAGCTGGAAACATCGTCCGTCCACACAAAGCAGCTTTTGGTTGGATCGTGTCCACTTAGTGCACTGATCAGTAATCTGCCACTGCCGCGGCCTGTTCTACGAGGTTAGGCCCATGCGCACGTGGGTATAGATTCACACGAAGTACGTGGTCGATCACATTGGCAGATGTATTACGCTTGTATTTGTTCACTGTTCATTGTTCATTTGTATGTGTCCCTCCCTAAATCTTCCTAAAACGGTAATTTGCGATGGCAAACAGACTCAGAGTTTCGACGAAAGTCAAGGCTTGTTGCCGAGGATGCCCTCGATTTCCTCCATGACCTCTGGTGTCAACTTGGGAAGCAGCTTAAGAGCATCGCAATTGTCGTGAATCTGCTGTACCTTACTGGCACCGAGAATGACCGTCGAAACGTTCGGGTTCTTTGCAGCCCAGGCAAGCGAGAGCTGGCTGACCGAAGCTCCAAGCCTGTCAGCGACCTTTGTGAGCTTCCTGACCTTCTCAATCTTCGCCTGTCCCTCCTCGCTCTTCAGCTTCGCTACAGTGTCCTTGAAGAAGTCCTTGTTGGTGGCGAAGCGAGAGTCCTCGGGAATGCCCTCGTTGTACTTGCCAGTAAGGAGCCCAGAAGCGAGAGGCGACCAGATGGTTGTGCCGTATTGGAACTTCTCGTACAATGGAGCATACTCTTTCTCGAATCGCTCGCGGTGGAAGGCATTATATTGAGGCTGTTCGACGATCGGAGCAATCAAGTTATACTTCTCCGCAATTTCGGTCGCTTCCTGAATCTGAGCTGCAGACCATTCAGAAGTTCCCCAATAGTAGGCAAGGTTCATGTGGATGGCTTGAGTGAAGGCCTCAACGATCTCCTTCATGGGCACACTGCCAGTGCGTTAGTTTCAATCCAATATAAATGTGCATGGAACATACTCAGGGTCATGACGGTGAGCGAAGACAACATCGACATAGTCATGCTGCAGGCGCTTCAGAGAGCTCTTCAAGCCCTCAATGATGTGCTTCTTGCTCAGGCCGCGGGTGTTGGGCTCCTTCCTAGAAGTACCGAAGAAGACCTTGGTTGACAAGACGTATTCGTCACGAGGCCAGGCAAGCTCCTTGAAGGCATTGCCCATCTCGATCTCGCATTGTCCTGCGGAATAGACCTCTGTCACGTTTTAGCAATGCACAATATAAGTGTACTTTGCCAGCCCCAGGCAATCACTGGCAGAGAAATGGGTCTGGTGTCTCTTCATCATGAAGAGCAGGACTGTAAAGTGTAGCCGATCTTCTCGTAGCCAGTAGGTCTCAAAAGGCCAATTGGCTGCTCGGGGCCGGTACAAGGCAGTAGTGAGCAGGAGGGATCTTACCAGCAGTATCAAAGAAATTAATCCCGTGAGACCATGCCGCCTCCATGCACTCCTTGACGATGTTTCCCTTTTGCTATACAAATTCAGCGTTGTTCCATTGTTCGGTACATGACAGGGCTCGTACAGTGCCTCCATACGTCAGCCAACCTCCCAGAGAGAAGACCGACACCTTCAGGCCAGCAGGCCCTAGGCGACGGAACTCCATATCCTTGGGATCGAACTTTGATTCAACGGCAGGCATTGTAATGTTGTATACTGTTTGTAATGGGTTCGGTGATGAAGCGGGGTCAACGCAGGAGATTGAATTGACAAGTACTACACTCCACGGAGTTACGATGACGTTTTGTTTGCCCACTGCCCCACTTGTGTTGACTTTGACAGCTTCTGCCGCACCCCAGCCGCGGCTGATTGCAAAGCGTCTGTACACAGATGGAGATAAGCGACCCTTACCGACGGGACGGATTTAAGTCAATACCAGACAACAACGCGGCCAACATGAATACACACACACAACGTCTATAATACTACTCGTATTCTGAAATCTAGAATACGATGTTGATGACCTTTGATGCTCCGTGTCGTTGCAATTTTTGCAAAGTGCACTGTTTCCCCCGATCATCTTTGCACTCACGTGGCACCACAGTCGCAAGTGCAATGCGACATTCACGATGACCTAAATGCTTCCTGCGATGCGACAAGTCCAGATCCACAGTGCAGGATCAACTTGAGGGCGGCGTTGTTGCCGTCGCACCCGCTCATGTGCGAAGGCTGCGACAAGTCTACGGAAGCGACCGAGCACAGTCAGCCACAGGCCCGCATGGCCTGCGGACAATACGAAGCTGGAGAACCTATCAAGGCCCCGTTTAGTGTTGGATTGACGTGGTTGGCGAAAGCTTGACCTTCGGCCTTGTTTCGAAACAGAGGTGTTGCAGGAAGGGATGACAAGCGCGGGAAACCTGGCCAATAAAAGTCCAGGAACGCCTCAGCATTTGACCGTCTACAATCACCGCCGCCGCAAGGACTGGTAAGCGTTTACCGTTCAGTACGAACTGCCCCTGAGCTTAATTCTCTGGAATGGACATCATCAGCTTATGTTTAAATACTCACTTGGCCTTCCTCTAGATATTCGTTACTCACTCACTCAGCCACTTGCTTCCACTGAATCTCCTTTGCTGGTCTAGGAATTCTTTCTTTCTTCCACACTCATTCAAACATTTGAAACAGCCTGCACAGATTCTTCCATATTACAGCACATTCATATACCCCGGCATACCCAGACACTTACGAACATCTAAAATCTAAACAACCAACATGCTTTGCAAGACTTCCATCCTCCTCGCTGGCGCCCTTGCGCTTGGTGCTCTTGCCGCACCCCTTCCCGACTGCCCTGACAAGCAGCCCGAAAACACATATACCGCACCCGATTCCAGCAACAACAAGGTTGCCACCGGTTCTATTACCGCAGCTCTGCTCACCCAGATTGCTCCGGACACTGCATCCTGCTCGGGTGCACCCTTCCCAGAAGAGTGCGCAGATGCCACCACTGCAGCCTCCGCTCTCAACAAGTCTTTCGACACATACGGCATCAAGTCTGCCGGAGAGAAGGCAGCGCTCGTTGCTTACACGCTGTTCGAGTCTGGCAACTACAAGTACAGCAAGAACCACTTCCCTGGCCGTCCTGGACAGGGAACCCGTATGATGGCAATGCCTCCTTTCATCGAGAAGTACGCCACCGCTGTTGCCGGCGCTGGTGCCGTTGCCACAGCAAGCGCTGCTGGAGGTGACGCTGGATTGAACGCTGTCCTTGCTCTTGTCAACAGCGACGACGCCACCAGCTTTGGCAGCGCGGCCTGGTTCTACAGCACTCAGTGCTCGGCAGACGTCAAGGCTGGTGTCGCTGCTGAGACCGTTGACGGCTGGCACAACTTCTTGACAGCTTGTGTTGGAACATCCTTGGACCCCACTCGCGACACACCTTGGGTCGCTGCTAAGGCTGCTATCCTTGCATAGAGCTTGGTCTTCACTTTCGAAACAACTTTACTTTTACGACGACAATGGGCCATTTTAACGGAGCGATGGAGCTGGGAGTGAGTGCTTTTGAGTCTATACCATATGAGTATTCATGAAAAACAAATACATTTTTCGATTTGCACGATGTCTGCCTTCTGCTGCCAATTGTCCTCGCTTAAGTTTTCCATTCTCAGATGGCCGAATCAAGGTCGTCTTGCATGAGGCTGCATGCCCTTTACTGCACGTACCTATGCTATATCTAATAGTGGTACGGCGATGCCCCAAATTTTCCGACTTCCAGCAGCTAACACGATGTCTCAGCACTATTCAGTCTACACCACCACCTACGAGTACACGCATCTGCTACCCCGCTTCATCCGCTTGCTTGAGCTCACGCCAGATGATACGGATGACACTTCTAATACGCCGACGTATAGATACCGCATTGTTCATGCGGAGTTACCTCTAGACGGTCAAGCACCGTCCTTCGATGCAATCTCATATACATGGGGAAACCCTGTAAAAGTCGCGACCTTACAAGTACACGAGAATGGAGAGCACATCGCACTCACAGCCAACCTGACTGAGGCACTTCCCAGCATAAGTCAGCACTCGTCCACAAAGCGACTGTGGATTGACCAGCTATGCATTAACCAAAGCGACAATGCAGAAAAGTCTATCCAAGTAGGCCTGATGTCAGAGATCTACAGTAGAGCAGCGAATGTGATCGTCTGGCTTGGACTTGAAGACGATACTATCGGGCTGTGTAAAGAGTGGCTCAGTGCACTGAATGAATTGCTACCATCGTTGCCCGATGCGAATCGAATTCAGCACGATAGCGAGGACTTTCACGATGCATACCGGTATCTCGCTGTGACGGGAACTTTCAAGAACTCAACGTGGGACTCTCGCTACCAGAAGGCAGTTGGAAAGTTCTGCTCGCGACTCTACTTCCGACGTAGTTGGATTGTCCAGGAATTCCTCTTGGCTCGCAGCCTGATCATTCTGGCGGGTAACACTCGCTTTACGGTCGAAGAACTCGGTGACCTGTACTGCGTGCCCGTCACAGAAGAGACAAGGAACACAGTGGATAACTGGTCATCCTACCGCACACTCCTTCCACTAAAGCGCTGGCCTCACAGCGGCACTCAGCCGCTCCGTTTCCTACGTATGATGACTACATGTGCGCGAGAGTTCGAAGCTAGTTTCTATGGCGACGGGCTGTACTCCATGACTGGCATGCTCGAAGGCTTGGACTTCACCCCCGACTACACGCAGTCGACAAAGCACAATTTTACTCGCTTTGCAACGACAATAGCCCGAGACTTCGGTTCATTAGACTTCCTAGGTCTCTGCGCAGCGAAACTCGACACCCTTATTAAAGACACTCCCGAAGAGGTCCAAGGATTTCCCAGCTGGGTCCCCTCATGGACCGCCCTCCCCCTCGAAACACCCTGGCGACTTGTCGTCGGCGGATCAAACCACTACATTGGCGACATATCGTGGAATGCCTGCGCCGGGCGCAAACACACATCTCCACAGCCACAAGACCCTCTAACTACTTCTCAGCTCCACGTTCGCGGTCAAATAATCGACTACGTAGAAACGATCAGCTCCACCATCATCGGCGCAAAACACTTTGATGCGGACACCACATACCTCGACGACCTCGTTACTCAGCTACGACAAGACCTACCATCCTGCTGCGGCGCGTGGACACCCGTCGATCTGGTCGACTTCCTCAACGGTCCCATCTTGCACGGCAACGAAGCCCAGGCATTTGATGCAGCGGAAGCTATCTTAGGTTCCAAACCACGATTTAATACGCGCGAAGAACTGAACACCAACAGTAGGAATGACGCCCTAGCGCTGCGGCTTGTCATAGGCAGGGGGAGGAGGATGGCGGTGACAGAACGGGGCCGGCTTTGCCTGGTGCCGTTTGTGGATAGTCGGGCGAGGAATGGAGAGACGAGGGGAAGTTTGATCGTTGTTCTGCATGGGTGTATCGTTCCCCTCGTGCTGAATTGCGAGGACGAGGAACGGCGCGAGTACAAGATTGTTGGGGAGGCGTATGCGAAAGACATCATGCATGGCGAAGCGGTGAGGTGGGAGGAGAACGAGGCAGAGGAGTTTGTCTTGATGTGAAGAACGTATGGCGCCATGTCATTATGATTAACAATACTAAGTCGCTCAAATAGATTTTAGATCCAGTGTCTTCCGTCAGCGCGCGCTCCTAGAGCATCAACGGCGAAGGACCCGACATCCTCGTATCCCATGCCCTCGCCGCACTCGGGGCAGACGCACTTCTCTCGTCTGTCTAGACTGTTCTCGACCCAGGCCTGCATGCACGACGAGCATGACGAGGTTTCATGCCAGCAATTTGCAGTGATTCGTCGCGTGTTGAAGTCGTCAACCGGCTTAGAGGCTTTGCAAAGCAGACAAGTTCGCTCGAGCATAGGTGTGCCACGTCTTGGTGTAGAAGCCGAGGAGCTCGCGAAAGCAGGTTGTGGTGGGGTCATCGGGGAAATGTAGCTCAAGCGGGAAGGCGCGACACTTGAAGTACTTGTTGGCGATGTCAGGGTTGTGGCCATGTGAGAAGAAAATGTGCTGCTGCGGTGGGAGTGCAGCGATGTGGGTCGGCTCTCGAAGGCCTCGCGTGGCGAACTTGGGGTAAGAGGTGAGGGATAGCCGAAGCCTGGAGACAGTAATGGGTTACTACTCTTCCGTCGTTGTGAATAATGTAGAGGGTTAGAGATCGATGCTGGAGGGCTGGGTGGTGTCGTGTTGGGGTTGGCGGTGCCAGCCCAGGGTGCAAATGGAGGCGGAAGGATAGTGGAGCTGTGAGATGGTTTGTCAAAAGCCACAGCAAGTGGCGAGTGCTGTGGTGTCGGTAGCAGATCGAGCGGCTTGAGCTGCGATTGTGGGCGCGGCGACGGTGTTGACTCCATGTCATCTTCCGCAGGTTCATCATAAGAAGAATAGCGATGGGCGATAACGGGTGCATTCTGGCTCACACGTACGAAATCCTCGACGACAGCAGCCCTGTCAAGCTCGTTGGCGTTAGAAGCACGACGCTTTGTTGGCTTTGCAAACTTGAGGATGTTTGGTATGGTGGACCATCGATTCTTTGCCTTAGTGGCCCTTTCAGCTTTGGCTGCCTTCTCTTTCTCCATCTCTTTCTCCTCCTCACTTAGCATCCTCCCTCCGATGCGCTCGAATGTGTTCTTGCGAGTAAAAACCGGTGCCGACATAGGCACAGGAGATTCTACAGGCACAGGAGATTCTACAAGAGTTTCCTCTTCGCATACTCTCTCTTGTGCACCACTTGTTGAATCCCAGTGCATGCTTGGGTTCTCGTCAGACATCTTACGAGAGAAATTCGGGTAGCTGTTAAGCCTAGAGCTTCGCGAAGAGGCAATCTTCGACTTCGATCGGTTACGGGAGTGGTATGTCGCGAAGGAAGTGGGCCGTGGCCTGCCTTCCAACCAAGGCTTCTCGATAGATTCGAAGCTTTCTCGTGCAGAATCGTACGATTGCGAATGTGTTGGCTGTCCACGGTGTGGCGGAGGAGCAGCCATTGTTTGGGGATGTATGAGGCGGAGGTCTGGCTCATCTTTACCAAAGGAAGAGAAGCTAGGTATCGAAGACAGTATTGGCTTTGCGAGGAGGTTGGGATTGTCGAGTTGAAGCGAGACCGGTCGTTGCTGACGAGCGTTCTGCTTGAGTGTATTCGACAGGGCCGCCCATTCTGGTGACGACGAATACGAAGCTATCGACTGTATCTCCTCGGGATTGTAGGACGGCGGCATCCAGTGCGTCGTCTCTGTACGTTTGATATCGAAAGATTTCTCGAGCTTGCTGACCTTGGAAGGCTCCGCAAGCTTTTGTACTGCTTCCACTGAGTCGAAAGACGATGGCGAAGGCCGGTCTGGGTGCCTCTGTGGTACCTCAGGTGAGATGTCGTATTCTTTGGTTACGTGACTGTCTCTGTCGGGAGAGGACGGATTAGCACGTGTCTGAGGCGCGACGGACGATGTAAATTCGTCGAAGAGCGATAGGCCCGACAACTGCTCGAAGTCGAAAGTTGAATGCCTCCATTCCATCTCGAAAATGTCGGGTGAAGAGCGGAGAAGGTAGGGCTCAAGGAGCGACAGAAAGCGACTTACTGGCGTGTGTGGGTCTTGGGTGCCTCGAGGGTTCGAGGGGAGTCGTCATCGGTCTCTTTTTCTGACTCCACATCCGAGACGTCCAGATGCGCATAGAGCGGTCTCTCCAGCCATCTCGTAGTGATTGACTTCTCGCGGTGTAGGTTTGCTTCCTCTGAATCTGCGATCAGACCCAGCATGCGCTGTGCCTTTGCAGTGTCTCTTGTGACTGGTCGAGGATGGCGGAGCGCTGGATGCTCAGCTAAATTGGGCGCTACCATGGCCATTGTGGAGAAGCGCTATTGTGGCTGCCGACCAACGATATCAAGAAGTGAATGAACGAGTGAACCGAAAAGGAAAACGAATGTTGGCACGAGCAAAACGATAGAGCGGCGAGAGGAATCCTCCTCGCGACGGCGTGGGACAACACCGTGATTATCTGCAGTCCCAATGCCACCGTTAGGGCACCCTGACACGAGGGCTGGGGTTGCACGTCCAGCCCACCAGCATTATCGCGGCTACACAAGACTTGACAGAACCGTTTCAGAGATGCAGCCCGTGCGAATCAACGTTAGCTCAACCTACACGACAGGCGGGGTTATTCATTCGCTGCTATGCGTACTTTTCGAGGTTGTGTTGTCATATCGCTCGTGAACGGTCCAAAAATAGGCCGCTAGCAATACGTGAACGCCCCGACGCTTGTGCAATTGCGTATTTTGAGGGCTGGTCCAAGTCACGAGAGGTGGGATCCGCTGATTTAAGGTTACGAATCCGCTGATGCAGCGGCAGGCGTTGCCGGCGATCCAAATTTGAGCCCTGGTGCCTTCACGTCCCACAGTCGCGCGCACGAGAGAGCAATCGGCATCACTGAACGACTCACTGCATTCTGATGTGGTACTGTCGTCCTGGTTGCGAGTTGCGCATTGTTGTTCTACGTTGCTTGGTGCGAAGCCGCCCGGCCCGTATCTCTGTGGCGATAAGGAATGCTCTAGAGCTGGTGTCAAAGTCGAGTATCGGTGGCTGGAGAACAGTCAATTCGATGACTGTCTGCTGGCCATAGCTGGTAGTAGCAAACGGAAGCTGCGGCAGGTAGGTCACACCGGTAGTAGGTCCGCGGAGAGGTTGTGGTGAGAGACTCTTGCTGTGCACTGCATTGTGGCGCTCAAGCGGAAGATTTAAAAGCCTTTGTGGCGTGCGCGCTTGGTCCATTCCCTGGATCACTGCAAAGGTATAGGCCAGTCTCCCATTCAGGAAATTGCATAGAGCTGAGTTCAGTTCCAACTCGTTTCTGGATGAGCATCTTCAAAATCCGTATGAGGAGGTGGGCGCGAGGCAATTGTTAGTCAAATCGATCAGACAATTGCCCTGTCTGTCAGTCCAATGTGTGGCTCATAGGAGTCCGTTACTACACGTCGAGGCAGCATTGTATCACATCCCTCGACAATGAATATTCACGTTGCTTTGTATGTACTAACATTCGAATATATTGCGTTGAGGGTCAGAAGGCATCGTTACGGCACGTGACAGCTGGGCTGTCGCGCGTGAAACTAGCGCGCCTTCCACGCCAAGAAGCTTGTCGAAGCTGTGAGCAAAAGTTCCAGAGAGACGACAGCGTTTCCACCCCCAAACTTTACTCCACATCGACAACTCACGCGCAACACGATGCCCGGTCCGCGCGCAGGAAAGAGCTCTAGGGCTATCGGACCCTCCGATGGGGCGTCATCCGGCAAGCAGTCCCTGAGCGAGGCGCAAGACTCCGAGCTGTACGGCAATGGCGACATGTCTGGCTACAACTTGTCCATCGCCGCCGCTGACGGAGACGATGACATGGAAGATGTTGGGCTCAACGGAAGGTCGCTGGTTGGACAGTATACAGCGTCCAAGGATATGCTGAATGAGTTCGCGCACGGCGACACCGCTGAAGACGACATCCTCGAAAGCCGGGAGAAGCAGGCACAGATTGCATCCCGCGAGACCGACTACCAGCGGAGGAGATTCGACCGAAGACTATCACCAGAGCGCGCCGATGCGTTCGCGAAAGACGGACAAGGCGAGGGTGCCACCTACAAGGAGGTCATGGCAGAGCGACAACTGGAGCGCGAGGAGGAGCGCGTCAGGAGGGCCATCGAGGACAAGGAGAAGTCTGGCGGTAACGAAGTGTTGGACCACAAGCCCACGTTGAAAGACGATGCACCAGCACCAGTCAACGGCGACAAGACCCCGCCTATGGAGAAGAAGCGCAAGAGGAGAAGGTGGGACGAAGGCGCCAACGGGGAAGCGGCGGCTGTCAAGACAGAGGTTAAAGAAGAACCAGAGGTCAAGAAGTCGAGATGGGAGTCAGGCCCCGAGGAGCAGAAGGCACCCGTACGATCACGATGGGATACTACAGCAGTTGCCCCCTCAAGCGGCGCAACACCCGCACCGGCTACAGGCGCGAACGGCGCACGTCCTGCAGCGCCCGCATACACCTTTGGAACAGACATCTCTAGCCGCAACGCGCCGCTATCCGACGAGATGCTGGACATGATGTTGCCCGGCGAGTCTGAGGGCTACAAGGTGCTCGAGCCACCGCCAGGCCACGAACCAGTACGTCGACCAGTGGGCGTACCACAACTGCCTACAGGATACCAGGGCTTCTTGATTCCCGAGGCAGACAATAGCCTGGCAGCTATGGGCAAGCAGCTACCCACAGAGATCCCTGGTGTTGGCGATCTGCAGTTCTTTAAGAACGAGGACATGAAGTACTTCGGCAAGCTCACTGATGGGGCCGACGAGAACGAGATGACAGTCGAGGAGCTGAAGGAGCGCAAGATCATGCGTTTGCTCTTAAAGGTCAAGAACGGAACACCTCCAATGCGAAAGACCGCGCTGCGACAGCTCACCGATAATGCCCGCCAGTTCGGCGCAGGAGCCTTGTTCAATCAGATCTTGCCGCTGCTGATGGAACGCACATTGGAAGACCAGGAGCGTCACTTGCTCGTCAAGGTCATTGATCGTGTCCTCTACAAGCTTGATGATCTTGTACGACCGTATGTCCACAAGATACTGGTAGTCATTGAGCCCTTGCTCATTGATCAAGATTATTACGCGCGAGTGGAGGGTCGAGAAATCATCTCTAACCTTGCAAAGGCTGCTGGCCTTGCCCATATGATCAGTACTATGCGTCCAGACTTGGATCACCAGGATGAGTACGTACGTAACACCACCGCGCGAGCTTTTGCTGTTGTAGCATCTGCTCTGGGAATACCGGCTCTTCTCCCCTTCCTGCGCGCTGTGTGCAGGTCAAAGAAGTCATGGCATGCCCGTCACACTGGTGTGAAGATCGTGCAGCAGATCCCTATCTTGATGGGATGCGCGATTCTGCCCCACTTAAAGGGTCTTGTTGAATGTATTGGAGAGAATCTGAACGACGAGCAACCAAAGGTCCGTATGGTCACGGCGCTTGCTCTCGCTGCTCTTGCCGAAGCCGCTAGCCCCTACGGTATCGAATCCTTTGATGACATCTTGAACCCACTTTGGACCGGAGCTCGACGACAGCGCGGCAAGGCTCTCGCCTCCTTCCTGAAAGCTGTTGGTTATGTCATCCCGCTCATGGACGAGGAGTACTCGAACTACTACACCAGTCAGATTATGGAGATTGTCATTCGCGAGTTCCAGTCGCCGGATGAAGAGATGAAGAAGGTCGTACTGAAGGTGGTTTCCCAGTGTTCAAATACAGCGGGTGTCACTCCTGTCTACCTGAAGGACAATGTGCTACCAGAGTTCTTCAAGCACTTCTGGGTACGACGCATGGCCCTCGACAAGCGCAACTACCGCCAAGTTGTCGATACCACCGTAGATCTCGCACAGAAGGCTGGTGTTGCTGAAATCGTGGGGCGGATTGTCAACAACATGAAGGACGAGAACGAAGCATACCGAAAGATGACTGTTGAGACCGTTGACAAGGTCATCAGCACACTCGGTGCTCACGACGTTGACCAGCGCCTCGAGGAACAGCTCATTGACGGTGTTCTTGTTGCATTCCAGGATCAGACCATCGAAGACCCCATTGTCATTGACGGTTTCGCTACCGTTGTGAATGCGCTGGGCGAGCGTACAAAAACCTATCTTCCACAGATTGTCGCTACAGTTCTTGCCCGGCTGAACAACAAGTCTGCCACTGTACGACAGCAAGCAGCAGACTTGATCTCACGTATAACGTTCGTCATGCAGAAGTGCGACGAGGATCCACAGTTGATCAAGCTTGCTCAGGCACTGTACGAATACCTTGGTGAAGAGTATCCAGAGGTTCTTGGTTCAATCCTGGGCGCTCTTCGCGCCATCGTTACTGTTGTCGGTCTTCACGCTATGCAGCCGCCCATCAAGGATCTTCTACCTCGACTCACACCTATCCTTCGTAACCGTCACGAAAAGGTACAAGAGAACACTATCGATCTTGTAGGTCGTATTGCTGACCGAGGTGCCAACTATGTCAACCCTCGTGAATGGATGCGAATCTGTTTCGAGCTGCTAGACATGCTCAAGGCACACAAGAAGGGCATTCGACGTGCTGCAAACAACACTTTTGGTTACATTGCCAAGGCTATCGGTCCTCAAGATGTGCTGGCCACCCTTCTCGGTAACCTCCGTGTTCAGGAACGTCAATCGCGTGTCTGTACCGCTGTCGCCATCGGTATCGTCGCCGAGACCTGTGCTCCTTTTACAGTGCTTCCGGCTCTGATGAACGAATACCGAGTGCCAGAACTCAACGTGCAGAACGGTGTCCTCAAGTCATTGTCTTTCATGTTTGAGTACATCGGCGAAATGGCAAAAGATTACGTATACGCCATCACGCCCCTCCTCGAAGACGCTCTTATCGACCGTGATCAAGTTCATCGTCAAACTGCCGCATCAGTAGTCAAGCACGTTGCTCTTGGTTGTGTTGGTCTGGATTGCGAAGACGCGATGATCCACTTGCTCAACCTTCTGTGGCCCAACCTATTCGAAACCAGTCCTCACGTCATCGACCGTATCGTCGAGGCCATCGAGGGTATCCGCAACGCCGTCGGTACGCCACTCGTCATGAATTACGTCTGGGCAGGACTCTTCCACCCCGCGCGCAAGGTCCGACAACCGTACTGGCGCATCTACAACGACGCATACGTGCAGTCAGCTGACGCAATGGTGCCCGCGTACCCGGCATTCGAGGAGGAGAATACAAGGAGACACGAGCTGGACATCTTCATCTAGAGTGGGGATCGTCACACTTTCTTTGGTAATGTCGTCTACCGCATGTGTGCATTATTAACGTCGCGTCGCGTGAAATGGAGTTTTGGGCGTTGTTAACATTGTATAAAGAGCGAAGCAGGTAGCCTTACGCGTAAGAGGCTTTTACATGAAGCGATAGTTGGATCAAGTATGGTAATGAAATACAATCTACCACCCATCACAAGCTGATCCAGTTCAGGTTCTCGTGAGTTGTTGTTCTGATGTACGTTGAGCTATGGTTCCAGACGGTGAGTATTGCGTGTGCCAATTGCTGGACGATGTCACCTTGCTTTGTGACAATTGCTTCAGACACTTACAACTTCCTCGTCTCTCACTTCGTCTGTCGAGCGTCCAGATGGCGCAAGTTCTCCATCGTATTCCTCTAGCTCGTACGTATCCACTCTCCTGGTCCTGTTAGCGGTGATCATGGATGAGCCTTCTGGGTCTAGTACTTGTTCAAATCTGCCACTTGCTTGACCAGCATTGCCACCTGCAGGGCAATCAAGGTATCTTTTTGTACCGATATGTTTGCGGCAATTTCTCGCAATCTCTGTCTACGAAGGAACCAAGTTGCTCTTGAGAGTCGGCCCAGGTTCTGCGTCGTTTTTTTCAGTGATGAGGCTGAAGGGGGTTCACCTGATTGCTCACCCTGCCTGATAGCTGCGACAGCATCCCCTCGTTCAGTCTTGCATCTAACAATCTGAGATTTGCAATGATCCTCAGGATGACCATTTTCTCGCCGGCAGTTGCATATCCGGCTGCTGCATACTGCTCTATTGGGTCCAGGGCACTTCTAATGTTTCTGGCTTCATTGACCAAAGTAGACATTTCTTCCCGCGCTTTCATATACGATTCTGTCCATTCTATTGCATATCGATATCCGAAGCCAGCAATCAAAGCAAATGTCGCTGACGAAGAAAGAAGACTGAACACCTCCATTTCTTTTCGGTTTGAGGTTCTTGCACAGCAGGCTGAAGCTTTTTCAAAGAGTGCAGAGCAAGCTGAGCAGGCTGAGACAACTCTCGGCTCAATGCAGTATGGGCAAGCGAGGTCATCCTTACCAACGAAGTATTGGCTTTGCTGCAGTGTGGCGGAGCGAGACCGGCCCATGCATACGCATGCATGTAGGTCGAGGTTAAATGTCGCTTGGTTGAACAGCGTAGATCCAGAATCTTAGTGTTTGCACTCATCACAATTTTATCCTGCGTAGCCATGCCAGAGCCACTAACAATAGCAACAGCAGTCATTGGCATTGTAGCCAGTAGTATCAAAGGTCTCGATATCGCTCTCAAATATGCTACTACATATAAGACTGCGGGCTTAAGGATTCACGTACTGCTGACCAATTGTAAGGCTTTGGAGCAGGCTCTACAGCAAATCCGCAACCTGTTGTCGGACGAGACACTGCAGCATATCTTCCAAGGTACCACAGATGAAAGTCGTGCATCGTTTCGACAGTTCGAGGATGTCTTTGGGTGCTGTGAGATCATCTTCAAGGTCCTGCAAGAGAAGCTATCACCGCTTCTCTCAGCCAAGTTCGAAACAGAAGGCGATCTCGCCAAGCGTTCAAAGTTGGCGGCTGTCTGGAACGATTCCAGTCTCTCTATGATGAGTGGACTAGTCCGAGATGGGGCTCAAGCAGTGCATATCCTCTTCGATGGCTTCAAAGCGTGAGTAGGCATGACAGGGCTTGCACTTGTTTGTACATGACTTATGAAAGCATAGAAGGTCGATCTTCGAAACGCACCGGATCCTGACTACTCATAACGCCAGAGAGGTTTTCAAGAGGGTCGACAGTGATACTCGGTCTCTACAAACGAGCCATCAAGAACGGTCGATTGCAGAACGAACCAGAGACGGTGCAGAATCTATTCTGGGCGATGAAGAATTCCCGGGACTCGACGAACAACTCATCACTACGGGTGTTTATCGAAGAAACATGAATTCGAGACTGCTACGAACAAGAGATGAAGCCGATCGTACGAAAAGGCAACGTTCCGTGGACACAGACCTGTTGCAGACGTCGTCAATGCAGCAACAAAACAACACAAGCTCACCTGCTCGCGGAAACTCTATCCTTGACAGCTTTCGAAGGTCACGTCATGCTGCGCGGCCCAACGCACAACGACCAAGATCGATGATGGAGGTTCCTACATCAAATGGCGACCGTCTCGAAAGGCCGACCTCACCGTCTTCAATAGCAACCGTACCAGCATCCACGGCTCCACTTGAGACACAATCGAGGTCAGTGGATGGTCATTGGGACAAAGTTGAATCTCTTATTATTGGCTCCAAGGACTCTGTCGCCCAGTCAGTCAGTGTCCCGGAGAACATGAACCAGTGTACGGCGAAAATACCCATCATCTATGTGCAGCTGCATGTCTACTGACTACAACCCAGTACTCGATGCTCAAACACGTCAAATCGTAGAGCTATTGTCAGGCAACGGTAAGAAGAAGAAACGTTGAGACACGCAGACGTACTACATATAAACCCAAGGTTCACGCGGGAGATTGTTCCAAGTTCTCCGCACGCGAGTGACGAGTCCATCGCTAGGCGGAAGAACGTCTCCGCGGCCTGCTCCAAGTTAAGAAAGCCCCTCATCAGCCTAATGCTCATGACCATGGGCAAAACCACCAACGGCTTTGCTCTCTTTATTACGCCGGAGAGCGCTGGAGAGACCAAGCGATAGCACTCAATGGATAGATAGGTGTGAGGCTGAATCAGGCGCCCCACACCTTCGTCATTCGTCCAACACAACAACAAGCGAAGAACGCCTTACCATTAAGCGCCCTACCAATCAAGTCCCAGCACCCATCGTATCCTTCAGATCGCTCACCCGATTGTGTTCTGTAACAGTCGCAAGACAACAGCGAACTTCACCACCCAAGAGCATGAGGGGCTCAAGTCCACATCCACCACCACACCACCGCCCACATGTTCCATACACCCAAACCCATCCGCACCACCCTCCTCATAGCTATCAGCTTTCTCATCTTATTCACCGTCTTGCACAAGCACCCAGGCTACTCAACCACGGCGTCCACGCCACCCTACCGCCTGTTCAACACCAACACCACTCTTCCCCCAAACCCCCACGCAATCGCCACCTTCCTGACCGGCCAAGATGAGACCGAAACCTACCTAACCGCCACCCGTGTCCTAGCATACCAACTCCTCCACGCGCCCAGCACGCGCCTCAACTCCAGCTCCATCGCCTTCCTGGTCCTATGCAGCGCCTCGGTCCCACTTGCACACAAACAGCGCCTACACAATGACGGCATAACCGTCGTCGACGTATCCTCCGTGCCTGTGAACTGGTGGATCAGCACGGGCGTCACGCGGTGGAAAGAGCAATTCACCAAGCTCCGCATCTTCCAGATGACAGAGTACCAGCGCATCCTGTTCCTGGACGCGGATACCATGCTCACCGCGCCGCTGGACGGCATCTTCACTGATCCCGCGGTGAGGAGCTTGGACCCCACGCTCTTTTCTCGCAAGAAGGAAGTGAAAGCAGATGAGGCGCCGCTGCCGGAGAAGTGGCTGTTCGCAGCGCGCTCGGACAATGCGTTCCTGGGTGAGCGAGGACATCCAGTGCCGCCGTTGCAGACCAACGTGTTTAGTGCTGGGTTCTGGCTTGTTGCGCCGGATAGGCAGGTTTTTGAGCATCTGCTGTCGGTGATGGCGCATTGGCGTCGGTTTGATCCGCATACCATGGAGCAGAGCTTACTGAACTACGTCTACCGCCGTGATGGGGCGATGCCGTGGAGGGAGTTGAGTTGGAAGTGGAGCGCAACATGGCCGAATGAGTTGGATGCCGAGATGGGGATTGCGAGTCTGCATGAGAAGTGGTGGAAAACTGGCCCGGAGCGATTGCGCGAGAGATGGCAAGCGTTGAGAAAGGAGATGGAGAAGTTTCACGAGTTGTAGATGAAGAGCCAGTCGATGCATCAGTCACCTTGTAGCGACTGGCAACGCCTGCGACTGTACGTCACACCAGAGATGCGAGGACATTACATTTGACCTACAGATCAATTACAAGACAATGCTACTTACTCTGAAAATGAAGAAAAGTACCGTTTCAACCCCGCGTCCAGTGTCGTTATGCTCAGCGGCTTCACGAAGAACTCTTGTGATTGCACAGCATCAGCAGCCTCTCTGTCCGCAACACTGTCTTGGCCTGTCACAATGAACACGATGGTCTCCCTCCAGTTTCGTTCCTTTTCCAGCTGTCGAATTCGCCTGGTGGCCTCGATCCCGTCACAAAATGGCATCTGAAGGTCCATAAGGATGAGCTGAAAAGGGCTTGATCCCTTCTCCGTTGAGGCCTCTTGACGCTCGTGAAAGGCCGAGACAGCTTGCAGGCCGTCTTTCGCGCAAATGTGTTGTAGATCGCGCTTTTTACAATACATCTGCATAACCCGCATGTTGATGGCGTTGTCGTCGACGAGCAGGAGAGTTGGATGGGAGGTTGTGGCAGGGTCAGGGAATTTGGAACCAACGATTGTCTCGCGACAGTCCCCTGAAGCCGTTTGGCTGTTGGCGGTTACTGTTGAAGGAATGACGGGGTCTAGTCTTGTAGAGCTATTTCCTGAGGACGATATAGCTGTTTGCCCTGTGATCATTCGCAATGGACAGGTAGGAAGGCTGGTCTTAACGCCGGCAGGCAGGCACACCTTCGGCTGTTTAGCGAAATCGTACTCTCGATCATGAGAGCAGGGTGCTTTGTGTGATCGGGGTTGACAATCTGCACTGACCTCATCTGCGATTACGCCTGAAGATTCGGTCTTGTTGTCCAACCCAGCCTTACTTTCAACTCGGGCATTCGTTATGGAGCCTCTCAGCTTTGAGACCGTAGCGAGGTCCTTCCTGGGCTCGACATGGTTGGCTTTGCAAAGCGAGATAGTCCTCTCAGCTTGCTTGAGCGCGTGACTTACCGCAGTTGTTCCCAGTGGCCCATGTACATAGATGACATTCGTAAAAGCGTTCTCCAAGCGGACTTCGCCCTCCATGGTCGGGACGATACAGATGACGATTCGATCTGATGGAACTCGGGACAAGTCAGACCGATGCTGTTCTGCATCGTCTACGAAATCGAGAATCGTAAGGACATCTTCCGTATCACTTGTTGCAGCGAAGCCAAAGCACACAAGAGAACGAGCAAAGTGGTCAGCCAAAGATGTAATTCCGTGCTTGGGCGGAACAACATGGTACCGTCGAGGTATAGTCTCTGGGAGAATTGACTGGGCATGGGTAGGCTTCCATCCGTTAAATCCAACGTCATGGAATGTAGCCCTGAAGTGCGAACCACGGCCATTCTCAGAGGAGACCAGGTCAATTGAACCGTTGAGTAACGCTGCGAACCTTGACGCTAGGGTCAGTCCAAGCCCAGCACCGGTCGAGTAAACGTCGACCTGCTCGTATAGCTCAAAGATTCGCTGGCGATCTTCGACAGGAATACCACAGCCTGTGTCCTTGATATCCACGACAAGCTCATCAGACTCTGATCGAGCTGCTACTCTGACCTCAACAAGGCCTTCTTTGGTGTTTTGAATTGCATTGGTCACGACAGGCAGCAAACTGTCCCGCAACAGACCAAGGTCGGTTTGAACACTGTAACAATCTGGCCGTAGATTGTGGTTGAGAAACACGGGAGCGTTGTAGCGTGTATCGCCTGACAGCACCTTTTGCATCTCACTGATCAATTCGTTCTCGACTTGCAAGCCTGTACATGTCGCATACTGTCGGTCTGTCGTGGCAACATCAGACCATCTGTTGAGTTTGATCATGTTGTTGATGATTGATATCAAGTCCCGTCCAGCGCTCTTGATCGTTTCGAGGTAGAGTCCGGGTTCGTCATTACCATTGCCGTTGGATGTCGTCTGCAGCAAGGCTGCAGCTTCGTTAACAGTGTCGCGCAGGCTGCGTAGCTTCAGGTCTTCTGCCAAAAGCTCCACAGAACCCAGTATACCATGTACCGGAGTCCGTAGCTGGTGGGAGAAACCGCGCAGGAACTTCTCTTTGGCAGCCATGACCTCAGAGAGAACCTTTTTCTGCCAGACCTGGGATATGATTCCTGCACAGGATTGCACGAACCAGGCATCAATATCGTCGAAGATCTGCCGGAATTCTCTGGAGCCTACCACGAGAAGAGAGTGACCTGACACACTTTCGCATGGTACAGCGATGGCACGAACCACTTTGTCAACGGGAGGCTCTAGATGATTCGACTTGTCGATGTAAGCGTCGATGCGACCTGTGTCCTCCCAGAGGCCGCTGATAAATTGAGATAACGGTATGGGACTTTGGCCTTTGAGCTCAACATAGTCGCCTTTACACGTTTGCAGCGTGACCACAGAAGCTGGATAGACCATTCGCAGCTTTTGCATCACGGGATTCTCAGACACTGTAGCATCCGTCTCTTTTTGTGCTAAAGATAGCATAGCGACCATCCGACGCCGCTCTCGTTGACGTCGCGCTCGTGCAAGCTGAACAATGTCGGCAACGATCCAGTCACCCAAGCGAGCCAAAGTGGTCTGCTGCGCTCTTGTCAAGGGCTCTCGATCATCGGGTGAGGCCACACAGATGGATCCAAGGCAAACAGTGTCGCCGGTCTCATTCTGCAATCGCAAAGGTACGCCGGCGTATGCACGAAGACCACCGAATTCTACGAGAGGCGCACTCTCGAACCTCCAGTCCTGGACCATGTCTGGCAACAAGAAAACGCTCTGTAGACAAATTAGCGCGAGATTGTTTTTCCGTCATGGCGTTGTTACGTACTCCAGGAGGTTGAGCTACCATGTGCGCGCAAATGGTCTCGCCTCTGGGTAAGATCGAGAGAGGGACACCGACAGTAGCAAGCCGTCTGTAGATATTGACGTCCAAGATACCGGTAATTGCATATTCCTAGCCTGCAGACTCTTGAGCGATGGAAACCTTCTCTTGGAGGCCCGAAAGAAACTCGCCATCATCGAAGATGTCGCAAGTGTAGTACCAGAGCATGGACAACCGTAGTCTTTCATTCCTGGCTAAGGAAGCGCGTAAGTACCGACTACATGGTTGCTTGCCTGGTATCATGGCTGGCGAGAAGGGCTCTCTTTGGATCGGGTAGTTCACTTCATCGAATTCTGAAGACCAGGGAACGCATGGGGTATCGCTCTGTTGTGGGTCGTAGACTGGTCCGACAAAATCTGGGTATGTTGGCGGCGGACCGAGTCTCGAGGATAGAACAGCAGCGTCTGCCTTGGGAAAGAATACTGTTTCCTGCGTCGAGTCAGAGATCTTGATTTCAGTCGCATCAGCACAGATAGCGTACAGTGATAGATAAATTTGGCATCCAAAGGGGTAAAGATAGGGCTGAAAAAAATAGGTGAAGCGTGAAGGAATATGGAGCAGACAGGCAGTCGATCGATGTGTTGACCCAGCTGACGCGGGCGTGCTTCGTCACTACCCAAACCTGACCGACCGCGCACTGGATGTTTCCATCTTCGTTCTCACCTCAGAACTTACCCATGTATCCATGACAATCGCCTAGCTCTTACTTCCAAACCTCCCGCCTTGTCCGAGTTCGGCATTCGCGCGTCGGACATAAGACGCCAGAGCACGTCACTTTATCATGGATGACAATTGCGGCTGCCCCCACAACCCCACTAACGCCCTACACCTGCCATTTACACATACACAGGGCGCATTGGAAGTACTCGACAAGAAACAACTCACTCCCTAAATTCTTTGATAGAACATCAAATGGTCATAATGGGAGGCGGACCAGAAGCCCCATCATCTAAGAAAGAGAAGGAACTCGTCCTCGCGGTCCTCCCCTGGCCCAAAGCACAATGCCAACCGGGGATTGACGCGCTGGAGAAGGAATTCGACCATCTTACCGTCCAACACTACTACTCGCACTTTGAAAACGGCAAGATCACCGTCGACGACATCCCCAAGGGTCTCCCCGCTAAGGCATCCTACATCGCCACGCTCTTCTGGCTGCCAAAGGATGCAGACGAGATCCCTAAAACGCAGCTGATTCAGTTCTTCTCTGCGGGAACGAATCATGTCGCTAATCATCCGATCTATACGGACTCGAAGATCCCACTGTGCAGTGCGAACGGGGTACACGGGCCGCAGATTGCCGAGTGGGTGGTTATGATGGATTTGGTGCATAGTCATAATTATACGACGTTGTACGATTTGCAGAAGGAGAGGACGTGGAACCAGAGAAGTGGCATGCAGGTTAGTGATCGTGTGGGGAAGCGGGTGGGAATTTTGGGGTACGGGAGTATTGGGAGGCAGGGTGAGTTGGTCTGACTTGCGATCGCAATGTGGCAGCTGCTAACGAGGGGTTGTAGTCGCGAAAGTCGCGAAGGCGATGGGTATGGATGTCATTGCTTATACGGCTTCGCCTCGCAAGACGCCAGAGTCGAAGAGAGATGATGGGTACATCGTGCCCGGGACAGGTGACCCGGATGGCAGCCTCCCTAGCGCGTGGTACAGCGGCACGAGCAAAGAAGACTTGCACAATTTTTTGAAGCAAGAAATTGATTTGTTGGTCGTTGGCGTGCCATTGACGTACGTATCATCTCCAGTCATTGTCAATGGAACTTACTCACACCCCCTCCAGCAAGTACACCACTCACCTCCTCTCCACCGACGAATTCGAGCTCCTACACAAGAGCAACCCGCGCGGTACATACATCGCCAACATCGCGCGTGGACAGATCATCGACCAGAAAGCGCTCATCACGGCGTTGGAGACCAAGCAAATCCGCGGTGCTGCCCTCGATGTGACTGACCCAGAGCCTCTGCCCAAAGACGACCCTCTTTGGTCCGCACCCAACGTGCTAATCACCCCACACGTCAGCGGCTCCAGCGACGCATACGCAGAGCGAGCATTTCAGGTACTAGCAACAAACATCCGTAGGGAGCGGGACGGAGAGAAGCTAGTCAACGAGGTCAACCGCGACAGGGGGTATTAAGATGTCATCTAGATAGCCAATTTCACCACCATACCATACCACACCACACCATCTCCACCCTCACTCAGGCTCCTGCCCCTTCCACTTCTCCCTCACAGCCTCAACATCCATCTCACACGCCTCAGCATGCTTCAATACAGCCCTCGCCTTCTTCACAACGGGTACGTCGATCATCTTGCCCTCGAGCGTCCACGCCCCTCTCCCAGCCTTATCCGCCTTCTCATCCGCCACCACCACTCTCACCGCCCACTCGACCTCCTTCTCCCCGGGACTAAACGCCTTGTGGCACACGGCAATCTGACTCGGGTGGATGCACTGCTTGCCATTGAACCCCATGCCCTTCCCGTTCAAGCACTCCTCTTCCAGCGTCGCCAACCCTTGCTCCCCCTTGTAGCTCGTGCACACGAGGTCGATAGTGCTAGGCAGGTTGGCGGCTCTGGCTGCCGTGGCGATGGCGCTGCGGGCGTACAGGAACTCTGTCAACGACGGCGTCCGCGTGAGGCTCATGTCCTTGGCGAAGTCCTCGGCCGCGAACACCAGCCCGTCCAGGTACGGCGAGGCCTCGCAGATCTCCTTGAGGTTCTGGATGGCGCGTGCGGACTCGATCAGCGCGATTATGCTGACGGGCTTGCGTGCGCCATTGCCGTTGTCGCTGCTGGGGTGTCTCGCCGGCGACAAGTGCCGGATCACATCTGTGACGAAGTGGAGATCTGCTGCGCTCTCACACTTGGGCAGCATGATGGCATCGAGGGACTCGCCTTTCAGGACCTCTGTCAGGTCGTCGAGGGCCAGACCTGTGTCTACGCTGTTGATGCGGACGCAGAGTTCTTTGATGCCTGCCGGGCGCGGGGAGGAGAGGATGGAGCGCAGGTTCGAGCGGGCCGTGGCTTTGAGCGAGGGCGCGACGGCGTCTTCCAGATCATAGGTCACGTTATCGGTGTGCATTGTGAAGGACTTCTCGAGCATCTTTTGCGAGGACGCGGGGACTGAGGGCGTTAGACCTAGAGGGTGAGGAAGGGGGGTATTGTGGGTGAGAGGTACCGTACATGCACGCCCGACGGATGATGGGAGCTGCCATTGCTGTGACGGGTCTTTGAGATCTGAATAGAGAGTGCAATTGAAGCTACCACGAGGTGTGTGGACACGGTGATATTCCAAGAGCACCTCGCGGCTATATGCCCGGCTACATGACGTGACGCGGCGCGGGACTGGAGAAGCAATGGAGAGCAAGCGTCGGCGATGTCATGCCCAAACGCCGACAGGGACGCTAGGTAGACGCGTACCTGAGCCAGTGATGCCACTTAACTTATCGCGCAACACATCACAGCTGCAGCGACAGCGACAGCTCCCAGCGCCGCTCTGCTGCCCACCCGTCCACCCACCATGGAGACCGCGCAAGCAGCCCCTGCGCCCGGCTCGCTGAGCTGGAAACTCAGCAGCCACCCCATCACGCTGCTCACCTTTCTGTTCTTCCGCATCTGTACGCTGCCCCAATCTCCCTTGAACACCTGCCTACACACAACACCCTGCTAACACAAGTCCCTCCCCACAGCCTCCCTCCTCGTCTACATCCTCGGCCTGCGCCTCCTAACCTCCAACTTCGTCATGATCTTCATCATCACCATCCTACTGCTCGCCGTGGACTTCTACTACCTGAAGAACATCGCCGGCCGGCGCCTCGTGGGCCTACGATGGTGGAACGAAGTCGACACGTCGACGGGCGACGGGCGGTGGGTGTTCGAAAGCGCAGACCCGGAGACGCGCGAGATCAACGCAACGGACAAGCGGTTCTTCTGGATCGCGCTGTATGCGCAGCCGGTGCTGTGGATCCTGCTCGCGGTGCTGGCGCTGGTCAGTCTGGAGTTCATCTGGCTGACGCTTGTTGGTGAGTCTGGTCCTGTGTTTGCCCTTTGAGGCAAGAGGGAGGGCAGTGTTCTAATGGGGCCAGTTATTGCGCTCGTCCTTACCATCACGAATACCTTGGCTTTCTCGAGATGCGACAAGTTTAGTCATGCGACCGGGTTCGCGTCGAATGCCATTTACGGCTCTGGATTGGCGAGGAATCTGGCTGGAGGGGTAATTGGGGGCTTGTTTAGGAGATGAGCGTGTCATACCAGGGAATGCAGGTGCTGTACGAATGGGCATGGCGAAAGGCGTTTTGCGGTTACAAAAGCATCGTAGATGGATATTCTATGGCATTGCGGTCGAGCGCTGCGCTTTGGTGCGCGAGTACGTGTTGATCTGTCTATGTAAAGAAGTGTCTCCGTCTCTTGCTGGTGCTACTGCTGCATGCTTCGCCTTCAAGTCGGTCGAGCCGAAAGGTAACCAATGGCTTATTTCTGGTACACCATCTTGTACTTGAATTGCGTAGGGAACGACTTGTCAGTGACAAGGATCTCCTCGCCGTCCTCAACCAGATCGCTCAGCTTCTTCTCGAGGTTAGGCCGAGTCTGTTCCTCAAGCCCAGCCATCTGCATGTACAACGACTTCTCACCCGTGCGAATCGAAGGCTTCTTCAGTTGACTGTAGATTGTCAGCATGTCGGGCTCTCGACTAGCCAGCAGAGGTGGTACTCACGCTTCAGGTCGCTCTGCCAGTCCGTCAATGAACTCCTGCAGTGTAATGTTAGGGTTGACCGGCAGAGGCCGCGCCATGTTGCCTGCGCCACAAACTGGGCAGTCGTCCTTCTTTTGATGCTCGAATGTGTAGGTATATACGCTGTCATCGCCCGTGTACATCATGTAGTTGTCGGTTTCAGGAAAGCCCAAGAACGGGTTGGTGTTCGTTGCGATTTTGAACGCCTCGTTGCAGCAGCTTGCAGCAACAATGGCATTTGTCGAAGCAATAGCGGGAATGATGTTCTTGACCACACCCTGTGTCATCGAGTATGTGACACCTTCGATGTTGAACTCCTTAGCGCGCTTGAGAGCCTTCTGATACAGCCAAGTGATGTGTTCTGGATCGTCGTTGTCGAGAGTGATGTCCTTGCGCTCCTCGTCCCACGCAATGATGTGTGCCCATTCAATGCAGTGCTGTGGTTGACGAGGAATTGTGGCCAACGTGCAGAGCGGGACAGCAGCACGCGGAGCGTGCATATCGAGCTGGCATTCGATACAGCTGGTCATCGTTGGCAAGATAACCCTTGCCTGACCCTTGAAACCTTCAGTACCACCATCTACCAGTGGCTTCAGAGAGTCGGGGTCATTCTCATCGACCATTCCAACGAGCGTTGCGTTAATCCACCGACGAGCCTCAATGCTGTCCAAGCCGCACACTATCATTGCGAATTGCATATAGTATGCTTCATCCTTGTCCTGGATCTTGCCACAGTAAGGTGTAATCTTGACACCTTTGACACGCTTCTCGACGAAGCGAGCTGCGACCTCGGCTTTGTAGCTGCCAACGTCTGCTTGACGGAAAAGGAATTGTCGGTTGAGGTTGCTGACGTCAATAGTGTCCATATCAATTACGTGAATATCTTTGAACCCGGAAAGCGCAAGGTTCTTGAGGATTTCGCATCCAAGCCCACCAGCTCCGCTGCTAATGTGTTAGAGGACATGTGTGACCATCTGGGTCAGACTCACATAACTCTGGTGGTCGTTAGCTTGTAATCTTTGCATCCCAATTAGTCCGTCACGCACAGCACTTTGGCTCTACTTAAGCTCTCAATGACAGTTTCACCCGGCTGGAAGGCATCGGGATCTGTGAATGGCCCGCTTCGCGTCAAGATGTTGTCGAGGTACTTCCTAAACACGTCATGTTAGTTGTCATGTTGAATGTCCGAACATAGACCTACCATCGCGCGCGAGGACTCTCCTCAGTTCCGGAAACAGGATTTTGAATATCAACCGACATCTCGTGTGATGCGTTATGAAGGAAAGCGAAGTGAGCGAACAGTGGGTGTAGGTGTAGGCATCGGTGTTAGATGGAGTTTAGCGCCATTGCCAAGAATCTAGCGCGAACTAGGCTAGCCTTACGGGAAGGAAACATGCTGCAAGCTTCGAGACATTCACTTGAGCATTCTCTCGATTGCATAGGTGACCGGTGGGATCACTAGATATGCTTGGGGTCTCTGCGAGTTAATGGCAAAATGGATCAGTGAAGTCTAGCTATACATCGTTTTCAGATCCTCTCCATAGCAACGCGCCATTTGTGAGTCGAGATCGGGATTCTGTAGCATGCATAGTCCCTAACTGGTTTAGAAAAGCGGGTTTGAGAATCACGTGGTACCAATGGCCGACTTCCTCACTGCGGTCTCTACGAAGAAGATCGTCACTAAGCCAGTAACCGAAGAGATACAGACCTTGAGCATCCAAGACGCTGTCACTATCGATTCGGTGGAAACGGCGCTCAAGGCATTGAAGAACCAACCCAGCCATGAGACCGTGACCAGCATACTGCAGTTCCTCAGTGGTCCGAATGCTAGTCTTATCATCCCAGAACCTGCGTATGCAAGCATAGCACACGAGCTTGTCAGCAACACATTACCGAACTACTGGAGCATACTCAAAGGCCATTCTCACGATACTCGGATTGTTGCCAAAATACTCCGCAATCCTACTGGACTAGGCCATCTGCTCACCAGACTACGCGCGCTGGTCGCAGACGATCGACAGCAGAAAGTTCCAGGATCGACGCAGAATGGATCTGCCTTTATTGAGGACACATTGAACGTTCTTGACAGAGTCTTGAGCGGAGATGATGTGTGTCTCAGTGTCTGGAAAGAAATTCAAGCCTTTGCAAAGAACGACATTCAAAAGAAGTTGATGTGGAAGGAATTCCTTTCGCAGGTTGCGTCAGGCCGGGTACTCTCTGTGAAAGCTGAAGCAGAAGATGTTTTGAGAGCGAAAGGAACCGAGCGTTCGGTCGCAAGCGGCAATGACTATGCGGACTGGCTTGGCCGCAACGTTGTCTACATGCTAGATACTGGCAAAGAGGGCGAGACGTTATCTGCAGCTTTAGTCGAACTTACGTCAAAGATACTGAGTCTAGGATACACTGGTAAGATACTCCTTGAGCCTTTGCTACTCCCGCTAATCTTTCCATAAAGATCGCCTTGTTAGTAACATTCTCGATATTGCTTTACAGAAGAACCAAGCCGCTGCGTTTGCAGATCTCGTGGGTAGACTGAAGGCTTTTGAGCAAAGAAAGTACTTCAATTCTGTTGTCTCGTACATTGCAAAGCGGTTTTTTGGGTCAGAGATGGTTAGCAAGGAGGACGTGCCTGTCACCCATTCAGCGACAGTCTCAGGCGCAGCGTGTCTGTTCGACATGTTCCTGCAAAGTAACGAAGCTCTGAGAGACCACCTTGTCTCCTCACTAACACGGTCTACCATCCCATCGCTAAACGAATCTTTGGCTACACTTCGTGCCGTGATCGCTGCTTTGGCCCAGGATGAAGGTCAGTGTGAAGAATTGACATGAAACACAACCTTCTAACATAGCACAGAAAAATTGCAGAACTTATTCGAAAACTGCATCAAGACGTTTGGAGATTCCGTTTATGTCAAGCACACACCCATATTGCAACAAGAAGGTCAGCGCTTCGTATCCTGCTTTAAGACATACACTAAACCATTCAGCTCTTGCGCAAACACTGGCTCTATGTTGCGGCTACGTACAGCGAACGCAACCAATATTCGTGGTCTTGATGGCCAAGTCAACATACCATGTCAATGGCATGTCGAATCGCATCGGTGCAGCATCCGTTCGAGCCCGCTTCTTGGGGATCGCGGTCGGCACTGCTATTTCCAAAATGACCGATAAGCCTGAGCTTCAGCTCAGAATCGACCTGGAAAGAACCGAAGCTACTGAGGCAAAGTGGTATGAACGTCTAAGCCAGACTCATGATAAGATTGGGAGTATTGCAGATCTCCAGCACAAAGAAGCGAGTGTAACTTCTTCGCCTCGAGGAACTGTCAGACCAAAGTCAGCAACGAGAGCCTCAAAATCTCCAGTGATCACCGAAGTACAAGGCCCTCGCATCGTCGAGATGCTTTCTGATTCCGAAGACGAAGATGCAGACCTGGTGGCTTACAGCAAGCCAGATTCGGATCCAGAAGATGAAGATGACGACCCTACCACCATCAATCGTAACAAGCCTACAGCGCCTGTATACATCAGGGACCTCGTAGCTGGCCTTCGAGACCAAGAGAACTACGATCGCCATGAGCTCGCGCTAACGACTGCTGCTCCTTTGATACGGCGCAAAGCCAACTTTGGCACCGAAGTCATAGACCACCTCGAAGAACTTGCGACCATTCTGACAGGCTTGCAGAACGGCCTAGAACTAGAATCGTTCTCACAGCAGAGGCAACAGGCGCTGATTGCTGTTCTTCTTGCAAGGCCAGCGCAAATGGCACAGTGGCTTGCACGCTCTTACTTCTCTGGCGACTACAGTCTCACTCAGCGGATAGCCATGCTCACCACACTCGGCCTAGGAGCGCGCGAGCTGGCTGGCATGAAAGACGAAACTACAGACGATCTTGTGCCAGCAGCACCAGCATTCCCTAGCAAACAGCTGCCATCGAACCTGCACAAGATGTACACAGAGGAGAAAGCGGCAAGCCCAGTCTCCAAACTCACAAGCAGCATGGCGCGCGCCATGCTCTCACCACTCGCCTCGCAAGCAGCCGACACGCTCAGCGGGCCCAACGCGCTCAAAGTGCGCACCTTCAGCTCCCGCATGGAGGTTGAAGCAGCACGCAAGAAGCCCATTCCCAACGCCCTCGCACAGATCGTCGCAGACAACTTCTTCTTCCCCTTGACAGGCCGTTGGTGGCTGCAGATCCGCTCGAACAGCGACTCCATCTACGCGTCTACACATCTTCTCCCACCGTTCTTACAGACCTTGTCGCTATTGCTCAACGCATCAGGCCCGAACACGCTCTCGCTGCCGCAAATGACGCGCGAGTACTGGGACTTGCTGCTGTCCGTGCGCGGCCTTGCAAGTAACGACAAGGCCATTCTAGGCGCGCTGTTGTTTGGCTTCTTGATGTTGCTCGAGACCAATGAGAATAAAGAGAGGCTGGCGACGGATCACGGCAAGGAGCTGATGGAAACGCAGGCGTGGGTCAAGATGGTTTTTGAGGGGCTGGGGGTGGGGAGCGAGGAGGACGAGAGGGTCAGGGTTTTGGCGGCTGGTGTGGTGATACGATGCCAGGAGGTAGTGGAGAAGTACCAACGGAGGATGGCAGGGGCGTTGATGGACTACTGAAGACGAGCGCGATGCGTTCGTGGGTATGGGTGGTCAACAAGGTGAAGCAATATCATGTACATGATGCTAAGCATCAGGCCACAGGCCGGCAACTGCTGCGGCGCTCGCATTATCCACAGTTCAAGAGTTTATGAACATACATTCGTTGGCGTGTTGTCGCTGTTGGTGACGAAAACAACTCGTTACATCCAATGAACCTCTCCAGGCAGCTGCATGAGAGCGCAAGGAGCAGAAGATGAATCGCAGGAAGACAGAAGATTCAATGAATTGATGAGAAGATTCTCACAAACAGCAGGTGCCTCTGTACAAGCAGTACTGACAACAGGCTTGCGCAGCTCGTGATGAGGGCGCGCACCGTAAATAACAAATGACAACCCTCTCGCACGCGATGAGACAGCTGTTCAACACCAACCTGTGTCGCCAATGATGGACATGACACGTAACGCAGTCCTCGGATGTTATGAGGCTGAGAACATCACTCCTTCCTCAACGCCCTGCGCATGGCAGTAGCATCGATGAAAAAGATCTCATCAGAGAAGGCCAGCAAAAATTGCGCCGGCGGCGTCCCCGAAGGAAAGCCGTACCCCAACCAGTCCGCGCTGTGCAATGCAGCTGATCAAGGTAGAGGAAGCAGATACATGAGCCTGCCCCTCCCAACAAGGTAAGTATGATTTCTTACGAAGGGGCGACCGGAGGCTTGTTTATATATTCGCAGGGCGTGGTACGTGCGTCTAGCGCGGAGCCGAAGACACGTGATTTGAGCGAGGGAGGCTGGTGCCTGCGCGCACGGTGACTACGCACTGTGCAACCGAGAGTAAAAGCGGGCCAGATTCGTCAGCGGGTGGGTATGTGATCTGCAACAGCGGCCGTTGGGTCGGAAAGTGATCTGTGGTTCTGATTACCACAGTGAGTTACTCGTTTCTGCAGAGATCCTCTTTTCCTCCTCTTTCGAAGCACAAAAGTTGTACAACAAAGACTTCTTTCTTGCGGCTGCGGGCTCCCGCGCGGTGGAGTGTTTGCGCTGCCGGCGCGCCGGCGACTTGCGGTGAGGCAGGTTTGGTGCTTCTGGACGATGGAGCCAATATATTGGCGGCAATCGACACTTTTTGCAAACCTGCCGCTTCAGGCAGCTTCAGTGTACGACTGCCCAGTATTGGCTACCGTTTTGAGCAATATTTTGATTCTTTACGACGGGCATCTGACAGTTCTCACTGTATTAAGAGTCTGGACTCTGGCGGTTGAAAGGGCTTGCTAATAGGCATCGCTTGGCTATGTGGGTAGGATAGATGCAAACAGCGTAGATGGGGATCATTGACTATTTGCGCTATTGGCCCCACAGCGTTGTGTGTTTGTCCAACACCAGTTCGGCCGAATTTGGTATCAAGATCGCACTATCACGGACTTCTCGTATCCAACTAGTCTCTGCTATCTTTGGTGGACGGACAAGGTCACTGCTGGAGCATTTTCGCTGCGGCACTCAAAGACTGGCAGGACATATACAACGCTTAATATAATGACGGCTACATCAACAACTTTGTTCGGTGAACCCAGTCTGAATAACTGCAGTATACATACATCAAAGCCGCGATCCTTTCTTGTGAGATACTTGCCAACCAAAGCTCTGTTGGAGTTAGCATCACTCGACGCGATAAATGAAGAAGCATCTGAACTCACTGGTTTCTCGACTTTCCCGCTCTGGATGATCACGTTGACAATCACCGGTACACTTGCCTTAAATCCTTCAATCGTAGCCTTCTCCAGCTCCTCGGACGAGCGCACGAAAAAACCTATTCCACCACAGGCTTCCGCAAGCTTCTCATACCTTGTCTCGAATCCAAGTGCCCAACTTCTCAAGCCTGCGTCACCTTGCATTGTCTTCTTCCTTTTCGACTCGAAGTCCTCCGCGGAGTCAGAGTCGCCGAAGTAGATGCCACTGTTGTTGATCACAAAGATCAGCACGTCCATACCCATCCTTGCCATAGTCTCAACTTCCATTCCCGAAAATCCAAACGCAGAATCGCCTTCGATTGCGACGACCTTCTTACGTTGTGCAGGGCCAGATGAGGCCTGAGCATTGGGTGCATTGTAGGCTTCCCATGCTGCTATGGCATACGGCAGACCCACGCCCATCGTTGCGAAGGTGCCAGCATCAAGACGAAGACGTGGATGCTCCAGCGGGAAGATAGAGCGGCTTATGTCCATTGTGTTGGCGCCTTCAGCGACGTAGCAGATTCCACTGGATGATGGTGGTGAAAGTGAGTGTAAAGCTGTTTTGATAACATGGAAGGCACGGGCGTAAGTGAGCGGAACGGAGGGATCCTTCGCTACGAGAGATGATACTCGCTCGTTCTTCTCCTTGGCCTGTGCAAGTACATGGAGGTACCCGGTCTGTGATGCGTATGACCAGCCTTGCAGGGAGCGTGACAGTTGCTCAACGATGACATCGACATCGCCTAGCAAAGACAGCTCCGCATTGCCAGCATTCCGGCCCATCTCCTCGGCCGATATATCAACTTGGATGAACACTGCCTCCGAATTCCATTTTGGGGCCGCGCCATAATGCATTATCCAATTCAGTCGCGCACCTAGAATCAGCACGACATCAGCCATCTTCATTGCCGCGCTACGGGCTGAAGATACATTCTGTGGGTGCGAGTCTGGAACTACGCCTTTGCCCATAGGCGAAGGGAGGACAGGTATGCGTGTTTTGTCGATAAAAGCACGTATCGAGTGTTCGGCACGGGCATAAGCCGCCCCTTTCCCAATTACAACCAGAGGTGCGTTAGCGTTCTTGATGAACGCAACAATCTTTGCGAGTTTCCCCTCCTCTGCAGCACTTCTGGGCGGGCTGGCAGCCTCGACAGTGCCTGGTACATCTTGCAACTCTTTGAAACTCAGCGAATCATTGATTATATCCGCAGGTAGATCGATGAACGCTGGGCCGGGCCGGCCATAGAAGGACGTCCGATAGGCATGAGCGATCATTGAAGGTAATACGTCAACACTGGACAGTTTCAATGCAATTCTGGTGTGCGGTGTCAGAATGGCGACGGAGTCCATCTCCTGAAATCCGCCTTTCGTAACGAGATGCGACTCGATCGACCCGCCTAGCAAGAGCAAGGGGAAGTTGTTCGCGCTCGCATTTCCGACCTGTTTTGATGTCACTCATAATCGAAAGATACATGTCTCAGTCTGATTGTGGCTATTCAAAGAAGTATGAAACGAAGAGAGGCTTACGCCAGCGATGGCATGCAAAACTCCTGGACCACCAACCACAAGGCAGACGCCCGGCCTGCCTGTCAAGTATCCATAGGCTGTTGCTGCATAGCTGGCAGCTTGTTCGTTTCGGAAGCCAATGAACCGAATGCCAATATTGATGGCCTCTTCCGCGATCTCTGATACAGGTACACCAACAATACCGAAGATAACACTGACACCCAAGGCTTTGAGAGAATGTGCTATGATATTAGCGCCTGTAGTCTGAGGTGCTTTTGAGGACTCCATGGTATTGTGAACGACACAAAAGAGAGTCGCATAGTGTCGACAACCTCACAGCACCCAGGCTGGGATCTCTGAGCTATTTGGTGAGATGAGGAGTGAAGCGGAGGTGCCGAGGTTGAGAGGTCGCGAATCGAACGTCAACCTTCAAAGTGAGCGCTCAGCTCTGTGTCTCTCTCTGCAACAACAACTAGCTCTCGGTTTCTGAACCGACTTTATTATCGAAATCGCCCCTAACGAATGGTAAGAGTAAAGCAGCTACCTAGGCAGGAACAAATTGCTAGTCAAGTTTCACCAATGCCTACGTAACACCACCCAGAACTGCCAAGCACTCGACTTTGTTCTGTATTCCAAGATCCATTCTCGTCAGCCCCAATACGTACATGGCAGAATGTTTAGAAGGGTTCCAGCCTTGTTCGAGAAGCTCGCCGACTTCATCCTCAGAAGATTGAAGCCACTTGTCAGCTTTGTCGCATCGCTTAAGCTATATGAGCCACGTGTTCAGCGTCAAATACTGGCCTAGGACTTACGAGTCTTCCCGTCATCATTTGCGCAAGTCACTCTTACAATTTTCTTGCTCTCTCTTCTCACACAGCTTCTTCCGTTCAAGTAGGGTAACGCCTACAATGGCTTGGCGAGACCACCAGGCATTGCCCGTAGGAAAGTTCGTTGGCCTACAGAAAATTGTGTCACTCGAAGCCGAGGAAAAGCGAGCAAGAGATATCTAAATCCAGGACTCGTATCGCGGGTCGGGCGTGTACCCGCAAGTGACTGGCTGGATGGCTGCGGGACGGCACGTCCCTGAGATCATGGCTTTGGTGCAGCACACAGCGCATGTCATTGTGTAACCAATGCAGGCAATCTCTCCAATAAGCCACGAAGGAGCAAAACGCCATGAGTGAACGGTGATGTTCATGCACTTCCATGCACCGTGGTGGACCACGATAACAAACACAAGCATACCACAGACACCTTCTCGAAGGCTCGTGCGGGCAAATCTGATGGTCTTGCGCATATCCCTCGGAACATCTTATGCACGTGTTTTCTGACCTCATGTTTTCGCAGCAGATCCCAAGAATAGTGGCTTGCCTTGGTGGAGAAACTGTATCTCTTCGACAGCGCCTTCGCTGCAAGTAGTATGCAGTGATATCGTGATGAACATGTGGCGTGTTAGAAGTGCTATGTGGTCTGTTCTATATAGGAGCGCCATGCTCCTGTCTGCAGACCATATTGATTCACGAACTTGAAGCAGGAACGTCGAAGAGAGAGGCTTATAGCACGTGCGAGAAAAACCGTACTACCCTCAAAGATGTTTGCAGTACTTCACCTTTACATGGTCTGCCTGTTGGCAGTGCCGACATTTACAATTACTGTTCGACCAACAGCGAACAACTCTCTCCCACTCGTTGACCTAGGATATACAATACATCAGGCATCCCTCAATGTAAGAGACAACTCGAAATCACATCTAACTTCTCCTCACATTGTCCCAGGATACTGGCAACTACTACAACTTCTCCAACATCCGCTATGCCTCTCCACCTCTCGGAGCATTGCGCTTTGCCGCCCCCAAACCACCTCAAGGACGCAACCGTACCATTGAAAGTGGTTCAACAGCGCGCATTTGTCCACAGGCATACCCTGTAGGAGTCTTTGCGAATGCCCTCTATGGCCTGTATTATAGCCAAACAGGGCAAACGGACGTGGGAGGATTTCTCAACGCGACTGCAGGTCTTGAGTTGCCTAGCCTTACGCCTCCAGACCCAAGAATGACGGAGGACTGCCTATTTCTTGACGTCATGGTACCGAGGAAGGTATTTGACAAACGTAGCTCCAAGGGAAAGGGGCGCAAGAAAGGTGCAGCAGTTCTTGTGTGGATCCATGGAGGAGGCTTTGGCGCAGGCTCGAAGTATGATGTACCACCTGCTGGGCTACTCTCACGGAGCCAAATAGGTGGAGAGGAGGGCGTCATATTTGTTGCCATTAACTATAGGCTGTAAGATCCACTTTCTGAGTGCATGCTCTCCTGCTAACACGAGATCGCCAGTGGTGCGCTAGGATGGCTTTCTGGGCCATCATTTGCAGTCGACGGTCTGCCCAATGCCGGCTTTTACGACCAACGCCTAGCTCTCAAATGGGTGAGAGATAATATCTATCGCTTTGGAGGAGACCCCGAGCGAGTGACAGTCTTTGGCCAGTCTTCTGGAGGTGGCTCAATCGCATTTCAGCTCACTGCTTACGGAGGGAGAAAGGAGAAAGCCCCATTCCAGCAAGCAATCATGCAAAGTCCAGGCTTCACGCCTCCAACTGGCAAGTTCGAGCAGGAGCAAAACTTCCGGACGTTCTTGCAACTTCTGAATGTTTCCAGCCTCGAGCAGGCAAGAGAGTTACCGACGGAGGCGCTACAAGCTGCCAATGATATTCAAATTCGCAATTCGAGAGCCGGATCATGGACGTTTGGTCAGTATCTTTCCCGCTCATCCGAAATACAGACTGACACCTCCCACTAAAGGCCCAGTCATCGACGGGACATTCGTTACCGATCTCCCGGGCGTATCCCTTCTCCAAGGAAACTTCGACAGCTCCGTCAACATAATGGTAGGCCACAACGGTAACGAGGGCTTCGGCTTTCCCAGCGTATTCAACGACACTGCCTTCGACGGTATGCTTCTCTCTCCTCAACAGAGCCTTGTTGAACATCCATACCCTGACACCACACAGACTACATCAGCACTATCTTCCCCAACGCCGCCGCCGCCGCCCAAGACTACATTACCACCACCCTCTACCCACCCCAACTCCCCACAACCGAAGACCTCTCCACCTCCTACAGCCCCCTAAACTCCACCTCCATCGTAGTGACGGGGTATGACGACCAACCCGGCCGACAAGCCTTCCTCACCTCCGAAGTGGTAATCAACTGCCTAGTAAACCACCTCAACCTAGCTTTCGCGTCCTCGAAACACGCCTCGTACTCGTACTTATTCTCTGCGCCGCCGGCACTGCATGGTCAGGAGCTGAATTATGTGTTCTACAACGGACAGAGACAGGACACGTATACAAGGCCGATTGATGTGGGGTTGGCGCACACGGTGCAGGATTATTGGCTGAACTTTGCGCTTCGGGGGAGTCCAAATGGGGTTGCACTTCCATCGTGGGAGACCTGGGGAGATGAGAGGAAGGTACTGGGGTTGAGCCTTGCGGGGGTGGGGATGAGGTCGGATCCGGTTGATGGCGGGAGGTGTCGGTGGTGGCAGTTGGGGGTGTACTTGTGAGCTTTGGTAGAGCCATGCGGTACTTCAGGAGAGTAGAAGGTAATGGTATGGATCGTATCTTCATTGGCCTGCTTACCTTGAATGCAAATGAGTTGCATCGCTGTGCTCCCGGAGTCTATATGAGCCGAGTTTTCAATACTCGCTGGGTGTACCTCCTTGCACCCATCCTGCAGGCTACATCCATAAGGATTGCCACACACTCTCAATACGTATATCTGAACCCTTCTGTCCCCTCCAGCACGCTCTTTCCCCTCCTCTGCCTCGCATTCGCCATATAGAAGTACGCGCTGAACACCCCGACCACGCCAATAATCAGCACATGGCTCCCAATCGAGACCCACACCGCAGTAAGGTACCTGGGACTCTCCTGCTGGCGCACGATGAAGCTGCCTGCAACACCTCCCGCACCGTTACACGCCGTGACCGCCGCGGCAGTGAACACGCGTTTCCACTGCCCGACGACGTTGTTGGCTTGATATGTCGCCATTGCTGCCCAGTTGGCTACGTATGCGCCTGTGGCGAGGTAAGTGCCGATCAGCCGCACGGCGACTTGGTCTGTGAAGCCGAGCATGGCGAAGCCTACGACGAGCGTCACGCAGTTGAATACGATGACTGGGCCGCGCAGCTGGAATTTGTCGCTGAGGTACGAGGAGAGGAGGGCAGGGATGACGGCGTAGTAGTACGGTGGAGCAGAGAGCAGGATCGATTCGCCCGTGTTGAAGCCCATGCCGCCTTGCAGGATAATGGGCAGGAAATAGCTCATGCTTGTCGAGACGAGGTTCTGCAGGAAATAGAGAGTGCAGAATCCGTAGATCTTGAGGTCGCTGACGTGAATGAGGACTTTGCGCCAGGTGAATGGGTCGGCTTCGTGGTCGCCACGATCGTGGGCGATGCGCGCGCTGGCCACGCGTGCTTCGGATTCGCTGAGGAAGTGAAAGGATGTGTGTGCCCGCTCTGGGAAGTCCGGCATCCACCAATAGGTGAGGATGCCCAAGAATGCGGTGACGGCGCCTTGCACGACGAACATCCACTGCCAGCCCTTCAGACCCAGGGAGCCATTCAGCAGATTGAGGCCGTAGTTGACGAGGCTGCCGGTTGCGAGGACGGTGACCTCGCCGCTTTGCATCAGCGCGAAGCGGACCTGCTGCTCCTTGCGCGTGTAGTAAATGCTCAGCATATACGTGAGCCCAGGGTAGACGCCGGACATGGCGATACCGAGTAGAATGCGCATAGCGATCATTTGACGCCACGTCCGAATAAATGCCGTGCAGAGAGTGATGGTGCCGAAGCAGATGGTGATGAAAGAGAACCAGATCCTTGGGCCAAAGGTCCGAACGGCGATCGTAGAGGGTAGCTGAAAGACGATACTGGCAATAGTGAAGATGAAGATTGACACCGAGTAGCGATTTCCAACGTTAAGCTCAAGATCTGACAGCATGGTAGTGACAGAGGCGGCGGAGATGACTCCACTGTCGAGCAGATTCAGGCTGCACAAGATTCCGGCGATGGAACACAGTCGCAAGTCGACCTTGAGTCTGATACTGCTCCTCCATTTCTCTTCCAGTTCTTCCTCCGCTGAGAGTATTGAGGCCTCATCGGCGTTCTGTTGTACCTCGCGAACTGACTCCTCTTCAGAAGTCTGACTAGCTGCGTGTTTTGCCATCTTGTTGGAAAGGTGCTATTGACTTGGGATTGGGGTGGAAGTAGCCAAAACTTCGCTTTTTAGTGATCTCTGCCACGTCGCTTTGAGTGTTGTCAATTGCTGTATACCAAGTACTGTCGTCACCTACAGTCAAGATGGTACTGTCAAAGTGTATCACTTGAGTCAGCCCCGCGCCGATAAGAAAACTAAAAAGGACAGCTCTCACACCACGTCGCACAGAACGCATTCACCGCAGATCAAATAAGGAAAAAGCCGTTGTAATGCACATGCACCGAAACCCGTGGAACCGCCGCTTATCGATCTCATCCCCTCAGGGACTGGGTGTAGCCGTGCCGCCGCCTTGCAAGCCCGCATTCGTAGATCCCGAAGCCGGTGCCGAGGCCCAATCCCACCTGCAAGCGCCGATTGCACGAGCATTGGTCACGTCTTATACAGCAATTTTCGCCAACGCTGACAAACGCAGTGCGCTGTTCCGCGACTCACGTAGAATGAATCGGATGGAACGTGCAGAGATTTGGGAGCATCGTGGGACAGCTCTTGCAAGTGAGTATTGAATGGTGATGGTAGTTCATTTCTTCGTAAATAGACACTAAATAGATCGCTAACCTCCCATCGTTGTGTGCGAAACGCTGCAGGTCGTAATAAGTGTATATGTACAAGGGACTCTCAAAAAGCGGGAGATAATGAAAAGTACTATGAAATGTTCCATGCGTGTGTGAATTGAGACAGCACTGCCGCTTATTCGTGCACGCCTGGAGCAGGAGTTGCGACTTCGATCTTGACGCCTACCGGTGGAGGCTCTAGAGGTTCGGCGTCGGGCTCATTCACAGGCCGTCTGGGCAGGGGTCGGTCTCTTTGTCTCTCCTCGTAATAGACATACTCCTCCGGTCGGCTGTCATATCTATGAGGAGGCCCGCGCTCGTATATGTACGGATCGTGATAAGGCTCGTATCGAGCACCAGGTTGACGATAGTCACCCATGTACGGACGTGGCTGACGATAACCATCTCTGACACGCACGATCTCGTACTCCTGCTGCCCATAAGGGTCGTCGTAGTAGATTGGCTGTGGTGGGCCGCGAAGATCTTCGTAACGATGATAGCGTGGTGGTGAGAAATGGTGATTGCGATCTTGAACGGATACGTAGTCACGCGGCGCAGGACGGGCAGGCGGATAGAAGTGGTCCTCTGGAGATGCATGGTCGACGCTGTGATCTCGCGAGTAAGGTGGCTCGTATGTACGATCTCGTTCTGTGGTGGGCTGTGGGGTTTCAGCTTCGTCAATACGGCGGCGTTGCTCCTCGTATCTGCTTCTTTGTGATCTGGTGATGCTTGGCGCACGGCCAAAGTGATCATCTCGAGCGGCAACGCTCATGTAGCGGTAGTAACGAGATGGCATGCGATGTTCATGTGGACGGTCTCTGCGGCGTTGAGGACCAGGTCGGCGAGGTGGTCCAACTGAATCAGGTGTTGGGATGTGACGGCCATTTGACCCAGGAGCCTCGTATTGCGAATGATTTGAGACAGTCGATGGTGGCGGATGAGGTGCAGCAAGCGATCGAGGATCTCTTTCAGGCTCGTTGGAAGGAAGTGGGTTTGGTTGTGGAGGCGTAAACTGGGAGCCATCATCGCCATCGTTGGTGAGGACGGATGGCTTTGAGTTTGGCCTTGGGGGCGGATGCGACTGCTCTTCGCTTGCTGCAGGCTGTTCAGGAGCGAACTCTTCAAGGAAACGATCAGCAGCGGATTGTCCATGAGGTCCGCTGGCTTCCCGTGGACGAGACTCATCTGGGTATTGAGTGTCTGTACGATGACCATCATCGTCCGTATACCTGACCTGGCGTAGATGAGCGCTATACTGCCGGCCGTGCCCTCCTTCGTGGGGCCGCGCGTAGACAATGTCCTCAGCTGGGGGTCCGTAGAAGCGGTCTGACTCTCTGAAACCTGTGCGACGTCCAGAGTATTCGTCGTAAGTTGGGGCAGTGTGATAAATCCGAGGGCTTGGAGCATATTCCATGTACTCTCGAGAGCGCGGGTAGGGGTCATCCAGGTGATCTCTAGCTAGCTGAAGTACACTGTCAGAACTCCTCCGTTAAGCCTGTCACGTTTAACTTACGTAATACCTGTGTTCACCGTAATAGCGCTCTCCGCGCTGCTCGGGTGAGCTGTCGCGGTGCGAACGCTTTCTGCTACCCAGGCTTGGAGCCTGGTTCGAGCGATTGACAGCCGTAGACGGACGGTCAGGGTTGTATTCGTCGTCCGTTGGTTTGGAGGGATGTGGCGACTCGGTACGTGAAGCACCCTGGTTCAGACTGGCCCTGTCAAGTGCAACGCCGGGAGTGCCGCTTGCACGAAGAGTGTCCTTCAGAGTTCCTGAAGAAGCAGGCGATGTCAAACCATCGTCTTCAATCTTGCCAATCGTTGGGAGAGGCAAGGGGAATAAGCTGGGAAACGTGGTCGCAATGATAAGGAGCTTGTCGTCATCCATGCCGGGAGCATGGATGAGTCCGGATATGATCCGCTCGCTGGGCAATTCAATCATGTCCTCTTTCCAGTCCAAAGTAGTCGGGACCTGTCCGTAGCCAACACCGGAGGGGTAGTATGACAGATGATGGGAGCGAAAATGTTGGAACAGAAGCAGAACAGTGTAAGTTTTCCTTTCCTCTGGCCTCTGATAGTATGCACCAGTGAGATGATGGGCAGATTGGAGTTGACAAGCTTTACAAGATAAGCCAGGCGCATTCTTCAAAGCCTTCGATATCTCGTGATTCGAGAGCGCACTGATGAAGTGATTCAAGTTTGGTTCGTAGTTGAACTCAATATGAAACTTTGAAATGACGCGGTGTAACAGGACATAGATCCGGAGGCTGTTCGGCATGTCCTTGATACCAGAGGTCTGCTTCCACATATCCTGGGCAAGTCCGATGATGGTACTTACTTCCTTGTCGAATGAAGCTGTGCTGTGACTTGAGTCGCCATTACCATTCGGCACAGACTCGGCGACGCCATGAGGTGGAGGCGGCATAGCCGGGGGAGGGGCAACAGCAGGGTTAATGACAGCCGGAGACGGCATGTACGAAGGGTTACCTGGGTGTGGGCCATATCCAGGAGGACCCATCGGCTGGTATGGATGCCCTTCTGTAGGGGCACCGTAGACCTGTGAATAGTCGTAGGGTACCTGCGGTGGGGCAAAAGGGCCATTGTAGCCGGGATATTGGTACGGGCCTGGACTAGCTTGGGGCATATGAGTTGGCATATGCGGGGTGGAGGTTCCTGCTCGCGAGAATCCACCGTAGAAGCCACTGTAATCTGTCGCGTTAGATGACGTGTGGGGAGCGTGTTTCACGGACACAGGATCCGGGTGGAATGGTGTCTCCTCTGGCCATTCGGCTTCTCTCCAGGCGACAACAATGTTACCGCTGCTAAATGCAGTGGTATGCTTGGCTCCATAGTGTTGGATGACACCTTCGAATCCAAAAGGCCTGGTGGCTTGCTCGCAGTCATTAGCATGGCAGAAAAACAAATCGCGGCGGTATTGTTCCGTCAAAGGTTTGACCTTGTTGTCATATACCCACTTCATGTTCTCTAATACCAGGGGCGGACTGCGATTCAAGGAGCCTTTCTCCAGCAGCGGCTGCGGTGCAGCAGTCGGACCATTCACCTGTTCATAGTAGACTTGTCTTATATAGATAAGAAGGTCTGCTGCAAACTTTGGGCTGTTGTCGTGTGTAAGGATCTTCCCTTGGTCCCAGTCGCGGTTGATGAAGTCATCAGCGATAGCGTTGAGCCTTTCACGTATCAAACGTTGAGAGTCCTCCCACTCCCGATCCATGACCTCCTTTGCTTCCTTGGAGTTAGCATCTTGATGACGACGGTCTGTTTGTTTTGCTGGAAGCAAGGCTGCACGAGACACGTGGTCGAGTTCGGCTTGTTGGGCAGCGGGCAGGTTGGCGATTAGGCGAGGCTGCAAGAGGTTCCATGCATACTCGGTCATTGGCTGAGAGATTTGAATCGCTGCCTTGAAGGCATCCATGTGGCGCAATATGTTTGGAGCAATGGGTGGATCCATCTGTTGGCAGCGACGCTCTATATCCAGCTTACGATTTGCTTTGGCTTCATTGGCATCGTGAAGATTCCTTTGCTGGTTTGGCTGAGCGCTGCCGGTATGTACAGGCTGGGGGGTGAAGACATTTGGAGGAATGGTGGGAGGTCTATGCTGTGTGTAATGGGCGTTGGGCGCTGCATCTGTTAGGTTGGGCACTGGAGGGGTATTCGTGAAACGTCTGACACGGCCGCCATGCATGACAGCGAGTGAAATAGCTGGAGAGTACTTACTCGCAGGGACGGGAGCGTGGATGATAGGAGAGACTGTTCGGCGCTTTGGGGATTTTGACGGCTTGCGAGGCAGGGTTGCAGGTGAGCTCGCAATAGAGGCTGCGCGTTTTATAGGCGGAATCTTGACGGACCATCGCTCCCATGCTTCAGCTGCTTTCATACGCAGCTTCCCTCTTGCCTCTAGGCCTTTGGACCACTCCTCAGCTGCAGCAGGGCCGAGAGCGAGTGCACCGTTGAGCTCCTGAGTTATCTCCTCCACATGCTTTTTGTAGTAGTATTTGCCAATCTCAACGTTGGCGGGCGTAGTCGTCGATTGCAGCGTGTACGCAGGGACGTAGTTGTAATCGCTAGTGATCAGTGCGAACGGAAGTGCAGGCCTCAGTGCAGAGGCCGCTGAGAAGAGAAGGCTGGCATCCTACACAAGTCAGCAGCTGAGCACAAGGGTGCGCCTGCAACTCACAGTCTGGCATTGCTGCATCAGACAAGGCCCGCATGCTGTGATAGCGAAGGGCCATATGGTGCGGACACCACCAGCATCGCCGGGTCCCTGCTGCCATATCTTCTCACCAAAGACAGTATTAGAAAGCTTGTTACAGAACTGGCACCTCTTGGGCCACACGAGCTGCCACATTTGTAGCTCGGTGAGGCCTGGGAGGGCCTTTGGGGCATTGGAGTTATATGCATTGCGGGCAGAGGCCCACAGAGCTTCAGACTTTAGGAGATGCAGACAACCATGCTCTGGTTTTGACAAGGAGACGTGAGACACGTCTGTGAGATAGGAATGAAAGGGTCGATTGACTTGCATCAACCGACCAAGGTCTGCAAGCGAACAGAAAGAAAAGATATGCTGCCACACAGCGGGTGGAAGCCCTGCGCAGCGTCCCAACTGTGTTGAGACAGAAGGAGATACGTGGGTATCTAGCTTGCGCTTTTTGTCTGCAGCAGAAAGACTGCGTTCCGCCTTGCGCTTTGCAGGCGATGCCTCGGTGTGCATGTCGGCAGTAGGAGCCTGCAGCTTCCCTTCAGACTCGTAAAAGTCAACTGAAGAAGCTACACTCGACTCGCGCTCAGACATGGCAGCGCAGCCGTCTGCGAGTAAAGCTCGGCTCGGCTCAGCGCAGTGCAATGCAGCGCAGCACAGCTCAGCTCAACTCAGCTCAACTCACCGGAGCTGCACCGACGATGCGCAACAGGTCGCACTCATGTGATGGGTTGGTGACTGAGGCGTGTGGACGGCCAGGGTGCGTTCGGGCTGCGGCGCGACACGGTTGGGTGGAGAGACGGAGAAGAGGGCGGCGCGCGAGACAGCTTGTCTTGTTGGCAGATATTGGTAGAGACTCTACCCAGAGTTTCGAAGGTATCGAGGAGAACGTGTGGCAGGCTGCAGACAGCGGCAGTAGATATGATATGGTCTAGGTGCAGGGTCAGGCGGTCCTCCAGATGGCTGTCTGCCTTTAGCCTATCAGCGAATGAGGCGAAGTGGAAGCTTGGGTCGACGCCCGCTGCCCGGCAAGACTGCCGCGCGCTGGTATGACGACGAAGCTTGGCGCGGGCCCGCGGTGCTGGAGGCTGGAGGCTGCGGGCTGCGGGCTGTGTGCCTTGTCGGGCTGCACATAACATACATAACACATCCCACCCGCTCTGTACGCAATACGCTGTCGCATACGAGCAGACCACCCAGCGCTAGTCACACGCCGCGCACCCAGAGAGAGCAACACCCACTGCCACTGCCACGCCTGCCTGCTCTCTGCTCCTCCTCTCCCTTCCTCCTTGTCCCCCCCTCTCTCTCTTTCCACACCTCACCGCATAGCTCCGCCAGCCCCCGTCCCTCGCCATGGCTTCACTCAACACCTCCACCAACGGGCCCAACATCACCCGCAGCTACCAGAACATCGTCAACAGCCCGCTGCCTTCTGCTGCCCAAGCGCAGTCGCCTACATACGGTCAATGGGCCGTCTTCGCCGTCACTGCCCCGCTCGTCAGCGCCTTCCAGAATGATGGAGGGAAAGAGAGTGTCCTGAAGGTCCAGAGCACCGGAGGTATGTTGGATCACCTCAGTGGCCCCCAATTGCAGCAGGAGCGGCACATGGACACGTCTTGGGGTTTGCCGACACACCCCAGGCTCGCATGCGGGAGTTCGGCCCCGCCGAGGCCTCAGCAAACCGCCCGCCCGCCCCGAGACGGCCATGACGAGTCCCTATACTGCACGACGAGAGCATTGACTGACGACTACAGAGGGTGAGCTGCTCGACCTGATAGACGAATTCTCGGATGGTCGCATCCAATTCGCATTTGTCAAGGTCAAGGACCCCAACTCGTCGCTGCCTAAGAACGTCTTGATTGCTTGGGTACGTCTGGCAAATCCGCCCTCATAATTGGGACTGTCTGCTAATCATCCATTCCAGTGCGGTGAAGGCGTCCCAGAAAGGACAAAGGGCTACTTCGGAAGCCACCTCGGCGCTGTTTCCAAGCTCCTCCACGTATGTCAATTGACTAACATCTTCTGTAAACAAGGCGCTAATCCCACCAGGGCTACCACGTTCAGGTCACAGCTCGCTCAGACGCAGATCTCACCCCCGAGAGGATCATCCAAAAGGTGTCCGACGCGTCAGGCGCAAAGTACACTGGCGGTGCCGATATCCCCTCGTCGGGCGGGCCTCCCCCCGTCGCTGCGAAGAAGCCTGTCTTCACACCTACAAATGTCGGAGGTGGAGGCTCAGCGTTCAACCCATTGGCACGCTCAAGGGCACCTGCTCCAAGAGGAGACGAGGACGCGGATGGCTGGGGCGCTGATGCTCCTGAAGTGACCAGGTCACAGCTCGAGAAGGTTGGATCCGCATACAAACCTACCAAGGTTAACATGGCCGAGCTCTCCAAGGGCAGAGACGACACCACTCGTGGCCCCCAGTCACAGAACGATCGTCCAGAAGTCGTCAGGGGTGCATACCAGCCGGTCGGCAAGGTCGACATCGCCGCCATTAGGGCTGCAGCGAAGGAACAGAAAGATGACAGACCCACAGTTGTCAAGGGCGCATATGAGCCTATTGGCAAGGTTGACATTGCGGCCATCCGTGCAAAGGCGCAAGGCGGACCCCCATCTTCAGGCCTTTCTCCAGCAGCGACTGGCGCGTCCAACAACGAGGACGAAGACGAGAGGCCCAAGTCGCTCGCAGAGCGCTCCTCAGCTTTCAGCAGTCAGCCCGAGCGCCTCACCACCATGCCAAAGCCAAAGGTTGCGAATAAGTTTGCTGGAGCGAGCGCTTTCACAGGCACCAAGGCTCCCGCGCCGGGTGGATTCACTGCTCCCAAGCCTGCTGTTTCTGCACCAATTGGTACCGCCAGCAAGACCTTTGCAGATGAGGGAGGCAAGACCCCAGCGCAGATATGGGCAGAGAAGAAGGCCGCTCGGGGAGAATCAGTCAACGCACCTGCTGCAATCCAACCTCAGCAGAGCGGAGGAGGTGGATGGAAGAGTGGCTACAGCGGCAAGTCCTGGGCACCTGTGCAGACTACTCGTACAGGCCAGTCAGCAAGCAACCTCAGCGAACAACGTACCGGTGAAGCGGCCCAAGAACAAGAGGAACCTGCTTCGCCACCTGCTGGTGGTGTCGGCTCTCTCAAGGACCGTTTTGCTGGCGCAGCCCCTATGGGAGCCCCTGGATCTCGAGCTGTCCCCGAGCCTCAGGCTCCAAGCCCGCCATCCCTGGACACCTCCAGCAAGCCAAACGCTGGTGCTCGAGGCGTACCCATGCCCGGTCTGCCTACCCGTCCCAAAGAACCCGAGTCCGAGGACGAGGATGTGCCAGCGACCCAGACGCAGCGCCTCCCTTCGCCACCACCCCAGCCACCACGTAGCCCATCTCCTGAGCCATCGGGCTCTCCCGTACGCATCGCTATGCCTGTAGCCCGTGGGAGGGAGACTGAGCTCTCACCAGCTGAGGAGCAGCCTCCTGCCATGCCCAACCGCTCGCTCGCACAGGCCGCTTCGCAAGCCCGCGACCTCTCCCCAGAGCCCAAGGTCGAAGCCAAGGACCCTGCTCGTGGTGCAGGTGTCGCTGTTGCAGCGGGTACATTCGGCGCTGCAGCAGTTGCTGGTGCCGCTGTTGGTGCCGCGATTGGCTCTTCTGGTCACGACGAAGAGGACACTGCTGCTGGTGCCGGCTCTGGCGCTGGCAAGCGTGCTGTTATCATCTACGATTATGAGAAGGCTGAGGACAACGAGGTCGAGCTGCGTGAGGGTGACCACGTCACTGATATTGACATGGTCGATGAGGATTGGTGGATGGGTACCAACTCCCAAGGCGAACGGGGTCTTTTCCCTGCAAACTACGTTGATCTTGTTGAGGGCGATGATGAGGCAGGTGCCGCTCCCCCGCTGCCCTCGCATCCATCTGCTCCCCAAGAGGCTGAGTCCCCAGCGGCCGCCCCACAGGCCCCTGGCCGATCCGGCCCTACCGCTACTGCGATCTACGACTACGATGCTGCTGAAGACAACGAGCTGAGCTTCCCTGAGGGAGCCACGATCACAGGAGTTGTAGGTTATCCACTCTCACCTGATTTCTAAGTCAAGACTAACGCTTCCTAGGAATTCCCCGACGAGGACTGGTGGCTTGGAAGTTACAATGGCGCGTCTGGTTTGTTCCCAGCAAACTACGTTCAACTCGACGAGTAGTGTCCAAATAGGCAGGCACGTTGTACATGTTCCCGCGCGTTGTTCTACTTGGACCCTGAGCGCAGGCATAAAATCTGGGAGGGCTTGTGACCGACACCCAATATTTGAAGAATACAAAAATCTCGAACCGTTTTATCAATAACCCAACTCTGGTTCACACTCTGTTCCACTTGAGCCTAGGTAGTATAAAGGCACACATAAAGTCTCCGCATTCACATTTTGTATATTCAATCCACCGGACACACACGTTTTATGTCTAACTACGAACCACAAGTCCGCTACATTCAGGGCAAACTGTACCTGTTGGTTCTGAATCGCCCCAGAGCCTCCATTTGTCAACCCATACAACGCACCGCCAGCGCAGCCATGGCCGCTGTCGAGAAGCACGCTATATCCAACTGGCCCGCGTTCATGTTTACAGCTGTGTTCTTATTCGCTGGCTTCATCTATGCCTTCTCCCCACTCCTTCGGCGCCTTGATTATCGTTCCCACCCTGTCTATCAAGAAGTCACCCGGTATATCAAGTTCATGACTGACCACCCCGCCTACCTGGAAGTCAGTCAGTTCCTCGACTCCATGATCGCCGCCCCTGTAACCTGCAGCTCAGAACTCAACTCCCTCCGCGCCCAGCTCACAGATCTTCAATACCAAAAGACCAGAGACGAACAGAGATACGCGGCCTCAATCCGCCGCGTCACCAGGAAGTACGAGCAAGCGTCCCAGCGCCTACGCAAAGCAGACCAAGACCTCTTCGCCGTGCGTCAGGATGCCGACGCACTCGTCTTCGCCAACGCTACCCTGCGCGCCGACTGTGACGCCCTGGCAGCTCACAACAGTAGTCTCACGCAGGCCAACGAGGAGCAGCGCGCGTCGTACGAAACGCTGGCGTGGGAGAACGAGGGGCTTGACTACGGGTACAATGACTTACGGCTCCAGAACCAAAGACTGAGACAGCACATCGACGACTTACGAGCTCGCAATGCGGACCTGGAGCGCGCAAACGTCAACTGGATCAACACCATGCGCGCCGTGTACACTGGCCCGCCGCTGCACTTCACTCCCGACCCTGTCCCATCTCCAGCTCTAGTCCCATCTCCACTCCCAGCTCTAGTCCCATCTCCACTCCCAGCACCAGGCTCAATCTCACTCCCGGCCCCAGCCTCAGCCTCAGTCCCCGTCTCCTACCCAATCTCGCATCCCGCCCTCCTCCCCAGTCCTCACGCCTACGTCCCCCTGCACCCCCCTTCGACCCTTGCACCCCTCCTCGCAGCAAACAACCGCCTCCTGGCCATCGCGCACGAGCTCGTCGCATCCCTGCGCGCCGCACTCGCTCTGAAGGAAGCGCAGCTCGCAGAGCAGGCGGAGGAGATTGAGGAGAGAGATGAGATCATCGACGAGATGAGGAGGAGATGGGCGTGGCAGGAGCAGGAAGGTGAAGAAGAAGAAGAGGAAAGACAGAGGGAGATCGAGAAGCAGCTCGATTGGATGAGGTATTGTTTCGATGAGATGAGCAAGGCTGGCGCGTGGGAAGAAGATGGGTCTACCAAGTTTGAGGGATGGGATCAGAATGAAGATTGGCAGGAAGGAGATGAGGATGAGCAAGTTGTTGAGCAAGATGACGAGTGGAACGAGCAGGTAGAGAGTGAAGCTGAGTTTGTGCATGGCTTTGTGGAGGAGTTCCAGATAGAGGAGGTTGAGGATGGATTCGAGGCCGTGGACATCGGCACGGTTTGGTGAATGGGGCGATTCTTTTCCCCAGTCCTTTCTTACTTGTTCTCTCTTTCTTCCTGTATCAATCATACGTATTAAAGCTAGTCATGTGAGATTCGCGATATAGAGCGGACACACCCATACACATGCTGACGACTGGACTGGCATTCGCCCTCAGTACCTGCGTGGTAGGTAGATCTCTCGATCTATGCAATTATGAATTAAGTCAATTATCATCTATCACACCTCTTTAGTACTTAGCAGCTTGTGTGAGCGATACACGGCAACGCAGGACAAGTCGACCTAGTACTAGGCGTTCGACGCAGCTTAGGTAGCTCTTCAAGGCATCCAGGCAGCCTTCATGCCTTCTTATGATATCGGCGGTTTCGTTTGTGGATCCTCGAAGCTAGGAAGGCGCACTATATTGCAATACCTGGAGGTGAGACATGTCTCTCGTACCACATGCACGCTGTCATTGAAGCCACTGAGACATCTGCAGGAGTGGCAGCCACATTCTATCAGCAGCTCGCGCAAGAAGAAGCAATAACACTAGAGATGAAACTTCCAGCCACCTTCGTCGACTCTTCTGCACACCACCCTCGGCCCACCAGCCACCACACTGACCACCACTTCCCACCAGGTATCGATCCACTTGCTCGCGACACCTTCACATCTCGACTTGCCCGTAAAGCACCCTAGCGGAGCGACCCGCACAGACACACATGCAGCGGTCCGGCGCGCGTAGTCTCTGCTGCTGACCCTGATTCACGAGCAGCCTAGCTACAAATACGGGCCAGCATCATAGTCCAAGACAGATGAATGACAAAAGCAATATACAACTTGGTAACGGTACCCGCGAACTGGTCGCAGGACGGAGACAACGCCGTAGTTGCGGCTGAGGTAGGATCGCGGCTGAGCGGAAGGGTGACAAGTCTGGGCCACCAACAAACCAAGCATGGAGCGAGCGAGCGAGCGGTGTCGCCCTCAATTTCGAGAGGGAATCCTGGGTTGTCCGTTTCGAGGGCTGCCTTGAATCGACCCAGTGACTTAGCGTCGAAGCAACGAAGAAATCATGCCCGGAACGAGACCCTGTTAGTTCTGCCATCCAGCCCCTAAGATTAGTTGCAGATTGCGTAGATTAAGGTTCAACCTGTCGGAGATGTGCACGCGCGTGCGTTTATCACCTGCATGAGCGCGGGGAGGAGCGATGGACAAATGAGAAAGGCATGTATGGCGGAGATTAAAAAGAGAGTGGATTTTGGTACATTACTGCTTGTGGACGGCGCGTGTTTTGTGGGCGCCGCCAGTCTGTCTAGCGTACATATAGACGGCGATTAATGACCGCGTGCTTGTTCCTATCTAATCTTGTAATGTTGGCGGTGTGAGACGGCTTGTAAATGGTCTTCAAAGCGTATGGCGACATGTGTCTTGCGACGTATAGCGATATTGGCGGATGCTTTATTAGATGCGGTTGCCGAAATGCGAAGCTACGATATAACGAGTGATTTATATGGTGAAAATGTGACGGGGTATCTATAAGTAAAAGATGGCGACTGTCGCTCGAGGCAGTATGCTGGTGCTGAACGCTGAACAAAACATGAAGGTGGTGAACTATGCTGGACGCTGCCTGTCACAAGCTAGTGTGCACATATGGTCAGTCAAAGCTCAACCACCAGGGGAACCTCATGACCGTAATGCACCCTTCATCAACAAAGACAAACGATGTCTGTTCTTGGGCTTACCTACATTTTCCTCCGCTGCGGTCCAAGGCAACGCATCGCCCCTGCGCACTTGACCGCCGAGGCCAAGTCGATCGCGTGAAGACTGGTGCCAGTGCTCCGATAGTTCGGATGGGGCTATCGAAGATGGCGTGACAGATGGCGCAATGGATTGTGCATCGCTTTCGTCACGGATCGTATCCAGGGATTCGGTACTGGCGATGGAATTCTCGTATAAGGTTGGAAGACCGGAACTCATAGCCCTTGATCGAAGGGATGCCGGTACCGTTGGGGTCGGAGGTGCAGGCTGGAAGAAGTTCGTATTCTTTGACTCAACAGGTGCCATAGGCCGACTGAAGTTTTGCACAGGGCGAGATGGAGAATAATGTGGTACAGGAGGTGGATAGTCGCGCACACTTCCTGGTGAACGAGAGATAGGCGAAGTAGCCATAGGCGAATCGTTCTTCTGCAACGAGGCGCTAGGGGGTATATCGAAGAGAAAATCGTGAGATTCTGGAACGTCGGTATCGGATACAGACTCGGGGGGTGTTTGAACTGCTGATGTGCTTTCGCTCCAAACGCCTTGTTGCTGGGGCCGGTCGTTCATCTTCTTGAAAATCACATCAGCTTCAGCCCGGACAATAGTGTCTACTGAATCAGTCGATGATGCAGGTGATGCAGATCTCAAGCTTTCGGGCTCGTCTGGAATCGTTTCCAGGTCAGTTGTAGGGTATGAATGCCTAGACGATGCTATGACCTCAAGATCATTGAACGTAGTTGAGCGCTCTACAGGTAAGGCACCGGATGCCATTGGCTCTTCTGGGGAGTAATATGATGGTTCAGATGGGTATCCATCAGATGGTGGTGTAGGAACGTAGTGGCCGTTGTGATAAATATCGGCATTGACTCCAGCAGGCAGAGAAACGATGGAGGGTGGTGGACCTCGCGACTCGTTGGACATGACTGAGAACTCAGACGTGTTCCAAGGCATCGTGGCGAGGTGCGAGCCCCTCGACCCGAACGAGGATCCGGATGATCGCTTGGTATCTTTGCTGTTCCTTGTGGTCATGGTTGCTCCAGACTGCCGCTTCTTAACTACATCAGGAATACCATCCCACTTGGAATTGACTTTAGGAACGCTGTCCGGCAACTTTTTGCTTGCGATTGTGGCACTGGTCCTGATGGAAGAGTTTGATGGCGAAGTCGTGCCCTTTCCATTGCCTTGCTTGCGCTGCTGCTCAGCGAATTGTTCAAGAGCGACCTGGGAAGGTTCCTTCAAAGACAGAAAGCCGAAGACAGAGTTGCTCTTTTTCTTTTTCTTGAACGTTTTGGAGTCATTGGAACTCGAAGCGCTAGACGTTGTGGAAGCCACGCTGAATGACGTCGTGCTTGCAGTTGTCTCGAAAGACGGTCGGTAGGGCGAAGTAGGCACGTCTGAACTTGTAGTAGAAATCTGTCTTTGCAGAGGCGGCGGTGTGGCCTCTTGAAGAGAAATCTGCGACGAAAGCGAGATTTGATCTGGTGGTAGTGGGTTCCTGTATTTCAGCTTTGGTATGCGAGGCCCAGCCGGCGGGGACTGCGCTGTTAAGTCGTCGGTACCGCGCGCCATGACTCGTTACAGCAACGGCGACGATGATCTCGCTCGGTTCTGACAGACAGGGCTTAGCAGCGAGGATCAGGACGTGGCAGAGTCGCGGCTGATTGGTAGATAGCAGGACTGCTGCAGCACATTGCGACAATGCGGTTAGGTAGGTAGTAGGATCGTGCAGTTGCGCAGATGGAAAAGCTGGGGGAGCACGAGAGTAAAGTCGAGAGGGTCGCCCATGCCGCACGTGGAAGGTCCAATTAGTGGGCAAGCAAGAGCGACCCATGAGCCAACACGCGAGATCTGGTACCGCTACCGTGTGCGCCGAAATGCGGTGATTGGGCGCACATTCCAAAAAGACTGTTGTGGCGTAGCTGGAGAGACCAGAACCGTGCTCGCTCATCAATCTTCGGCGCAGCGTCAGCCGGTAGATTCAACAGCAATGGCATTGTACATAGGCGAGATGGTGGGGAAGGCTGTACCAAACAACGGAGGTGGCCTGATTTGCCCAAGCCTGATTGCTACATGCACGTATTAAAGTTTCCGTGTACCCGCAGTTCTCTGCCTGAACGGGCTGGGTCTGCTCGAACTGATTCCACATGCGTTGTAGTAGGAGTGCTTGTTGACTGTGTCTGGCTCTGGAAGTGACAAGCTCGACAGCGGCCGCCATGAGCCTAATAACGCCGCAGTCGCAAGAGAGTCTGGCTCCAGGAGGCGACAGAAGCGAAGCACATGACCGCAGCGCGACTGTGTAGCAAAGCAATTCTGTCACAATATATGTTATTGCCGATGAGCGCAATCGAGTCTCGTCAACTGCCATGTCCCGCGCCCAGGCAGATGCAGATTGGCGAGGCATTGTCGCCCCGAGCGGCTGCCGCCGCCACCAGACCAACATTTCTTGTCCACACACACCCGTAATCGGCCTTCTCGGCCATGGCAGTTATCTGATCACAGGCCTCAGCGTGGTCCTTGACCTTGCCCGTAGGCGCGCCGCTGCACTCTCACGGGCCCCGCGCCTTGAGTTCCTTACCTTCTGCCGCCATGCCTGCACTGTTGGTGAATACAGATTTCGGGACGTCGTCCAGCGATGCGTCGTCGACATCTGGGGCTTCGCAGAATCGCTCAGAGTCGCCCACCTCGGATCGCCCACCCGTTTCGCCCATAACACCCACGGCGACCGTTGCGCAGCTTGCTCCCATAGAGCGAACCGACTCCTCGCAGCCTCGCAATGAAGCCCCACCGCGGACCGCGACTGCACCTGCGCCTGCGCCTGCATCTGCGCCTGCACCAGTACCTGCAATAAAGCCTACGCCGTTTAGGAAGCAGCCATCCTCGGTGCCTATTTCAGAGAGCGAGAACCCAGACGCCATAGCGCTGCGCTCCGCGATATCGTTGCTGCAAATACAGCGAGAGAAGAGCAGGCGCGACCTGAAAGCGCTGGAAGAGCTCAAACACGCCGCAGTTCAGGACCCAGAGAGTTTCATGCGCTCATTGCAGGAGCAGCGTGCGCAGGCAGCGAGATCTCACCACGACGTCCTCACGCCAACACTTGCGGGACTCACAGACACAGCCCAGAGCAGTGGCGACGACACCACTGCTGGCCAGCAGTCTGAACCTGGGCGAAAGGACTCTGCCAGTGTAGACCCCAAGACAGCTACAAGATTTCCTGCCATACCACAGCCGCAGAACGTGGTCCGGTGCCCTCCAATCGAGTGGGCAAAGTACCACATCGTCGGCGAGCCTCTCAACAAGATGCACGAGGAGCAGAAGAGGTGGCCAGGGGCTAATGAACCCCCAAAGCTGGCAAATGGACATCGTGCTCCCCCGCATTCTGTCGCCTCGCCATACTCGCCCTTTAATGACGCAGTTGGGACCAAATCGAAGTCTCCTTCGGCTGGTCACTCAAGCAAGACAAAAAAGACGCCATCGTAATAATTGGCACACTCCGCGCCCTGGGTGCAAACTATACTCACACTTACTACCTTCACGACACCACTCAAAAGCATATGAGGCACAGGCTGCCCCACTTACGATGACCATACATTATGGTCTTTTATGATAGACGAGACCTTATGACTAGACGAAAGCTAGGAACAATAGACTCAAATACAACAACTGCGCAGCTCGCATGAAAACTCCCATCCTGTGTTTCTTCTGTTGCTCGCTATCTTAGTTCAAAGTGAGACTTGATGAAGACTTCCGACGCCCGCAAAGAGTAGACTATTCAACGGTTCTATTTTCATCTCAGGTCCCACAATGATCGCGTACCTCGATTCGTACTTCAGCGGCTGTGCGACCCCATCGTGACTGTGGCACCGTCGCGGAAACCTGCCTGGTCTTGAGGATCCTTCGCGTCTGCGACCCTTTTCCAGCACTTTCGTGGTCGATTATGCCTTACTGGCCAATCCTGTGCGTGTGGTGGTGCTCGGCAAACTTCGTCTCGCGCAGACCCTTGCGCGGCCAGATCAATGGCTGAGAGCCCTGCGTAAGCCTCAAACTAGTGACGTAGTGCCCGTCAAAGCGCCTTACACGTCAACAAGGTCGGTGTGCGTTTTGACCACCACTGTTTCAACCAATACAAAGACAGAAATTCGACGATCTGGAGGCTGGGTGGCAGCGCCTGTTTCCTGCGACGCGCAAAGTGATTCGACAGTTGGCCTCGTGTTGCTCGTGGCCCTGGCTTCTGTGACGTGAATGCAAAGACAAGAATGGATGCGTGAAGCAAGCTTGGAATGCGTGTCCCGACTCGTGAGTGACATATAGCTTAAGGGGCCTCTCATGGCTTCAATCCTTTGACGTCTGTCTTCAACCCATCAGCTGCTTTGTGGAGCAGTCAAACATTGTGCCTTTTGTCTTGCCAACTTACAAAGCACCGTCATATAGCACGAAGCACTCTTCAAGAAAGAAAGCCACAGAAGCGGTCTCCAGCCATGCGCCTCACAGCTCTGGTACCAGCAGTATGCTGCACAGCAGCCCTCATTCTCTCCTTCCTCTGCCTCTTCGCCGGCCACAAAGCAGGATTTATGGAGGACTACCACCTAGTCACCCTCAATACCTCCATGATTGGCGAGAACCTCCTGAACGAAACACGCTCCACCGACACGAGCAACCCGCTCACCAACCTGATCAACGGCGTTAAAAACTGGGGCTCTGAAACCGTCAACGATGCCATCGGTGAAGTCACCTCGCGCATCGGCATCGAAGACTTCTACTCCGCCCACATGCTCAACTACTGCGAGGGCCAGTACACACCCGCTGAAGCCGCCAACGCCACCGTCAGCGAGTCAGACATCAGCAAGAATGTCACCGAGTGCAGCAAGAACCGCGCCATGTACAAGTTCGACCCCACGGCCATCATCCAGGAGGCTCTCAACAAGACCACTGGCATGAACATCACTCTCGACGACATCAACTGGCCTGATGACATCGAGACGGGCATCGACACACTGAACGCGCTCATGGGCGCCATGTTCGTGCTCTACTGCGTCGCTATCGGGCTGATCTTTATCGCTCTCTTTGCTGCCGTGGCTGCCATCCTGCTCTCAGGGCGTCTATCCGCATGCGTCAACTTCCTCGTCTCTGTGCTGGCTTTCTTAGCCATTGGTCTGGCAAGCGCGCTCGTCACAGCGGTCATCGTCAAGGCGAGCAACATCATCAACGACAAGGGAAATAGGATTGGGCTCGAGGCGCACTGGGGCGGCAAGTTCCTTGCGCTTACGTGGGCTGCAACAGGGCTCATGTTGATTGTGGTGTTGGCGTGGGTTGTCGAGTTCTGCAGGGGAAGGAGGCAGAACAAGAGGCAGGTTTATGCTAAGCATGGTTAAGAGAGGGGGAAATCTAAGAGAAAGAAGTGTAGTTGTGGAAGTGGAGTGGTTTGTTTCTTTGTGTTGTGGACTTGTTGTATACCCTTGAGATCGAGACTTTGTTATGATAATGCACAGACGGAACGATTGAAGACATCTAATGAACATACTTTTCACCATTGATTGCGACTTTTATGTGCTTTGGAAAGAAACATTGCGCCTTGCCAGCATCCATGAGAGATCTGGTAGAATGCAAGACTTCAGAGCTGTCTCTCATCACGGGAAGCACGCCATGATGGCTACAAATCTCTTGGCTGCTTACAGTCTTTCCCCTTGTGAAACTTGGATTATTTATAAACACCAAGTGGCGTGTAGGGGCTGGTAAGGCCCAGTATTTCAGATGAGCGATAGACTACACTTGGCCCGTTTCACGTATTGGTCACTGCCGTTCAAAAGAGCGTGTTTCTTGGAGAGGTTCCGACACGAAAGATTCTCCAACATGTCACTCACTGCTTCTTATTCTTCGCGTACAAAAAGTTCGCAGCGACGGGGACCAGCTCATTCTTCTCCGCCCAATCCCTCACTCCTCCGCCCTCCTCGCCCGTACCCCAATGCTGACGATCCTCGGGCTTGGACAAGTGCAGCGGCTCCGTAGTGCCATTTCTCGGCGCAAAGACAAGGAATACATATCGATGCTTGCCAGTCTGCGGCGGCGGGCCCGGGGGCTTGTAGTCAACTACATTATCTGGACTGTTGCTTGTGTCTTCGACGTCTTGCCCGGTAAGACCGTACTCAGGAAGTGGCAGAATGGAGAATGTCCGAGGAGTCACAGACACATTGGTGGCGATCCAGTGGCACATTTCACTCCATTTGGGATTCTTGCGGGATGGTGCATCGGGGTCTGTGAGGGTGATGATGTAGGGTGGATGTGAATGTGAGGTGCGCCCAGGACTAGTGTCTTCGTATAGAGTGATTGATGGTGGGTCTTGCAGGTGTTTGGGTTTAACGGTGTTGCCGAGCTCTGCATCGCCTTTCTTCCACTTTACGGAGAGGGTTAGACTTGGGAGGAAGTCATCGATTACTTTCGGGTTGTTAGATCTGATGAAGCTCATGAGTGATCGGGCCCTCACCTGTTGGGATGATTTCGGCGTCTCTGAGTCTGCTTCAAATTCAGTACTTAAAACATCAACAATACTCTGCACATACGCAGCTTGCACGGCTTGGACATCGGGAGAGCCTGTGGCCGATAGTGGCTGTTGGTCGGTGGGCAGAGCAAGCACGGCTGCATAGAAACGTATGAAGGCCACTACGCCAGCTAGGGGTTGCACGCGCATGATTAATTTTAGGCGACGAAACGGTACCTGATTGAAGCGCTCAAGTTTGTGATGAAGAAGTGTCGTGTCTGGTTGTCCCAATATGAAGCTGTTGCTGCGTCATCTGAGGTCACCTCGCAGATCATCGACCATTCTGGGTAACCACGACTGATTGGCCAGCATCAACCTCGAAGTACTGCACCTCGCCAGCTTCAAGAGGTAGCCATGAAGCCATAGAAGGTAGAAGATGTGAACTAGCAATGACGATGTTCACCAGATTGTTAACACATCAACGCAACTTAATGTGAAATGACCTGTCCTGCCCTGTTTTGTTACAGTTTGCTGTCTTTTAGTGGTAACCCAAAACCATCGTGTCAAAGTACTGTATGCATGATCGTTGCAAAGGTTATCGTGTATTTACTTTATGCTATATAAGCGGGTATTCGCAATCATTCGCAAGCGCTGAAAGTACAGTATAAGATGGACAGCCGCCCAGTAAACGCCGAAAATGAGAACATATCAAACGCTAGACAGTAGCCGCCTCGCAGAACTCTTTGCTACCAGTTACAAAACCCATGTTCTGCGCGATGTTGTATTCAGCAAGCGCCTGAGCGCCAAGTCCGGTCATGGTACCTGTGCAGTCGTCCAGTAACACACAGTCCCAGCCGCATGAGTACGCGTCAGATACTGTTCCAAAGACACACTGATCGGTGTTGACCCCTGTGAAGATTAACGTCTTCTTGTCGACCGCACGAAGATACTCGTGAAGAGGCTCCGCTGTGGACCACAATCCGCTCATGCGTGTCTTGTCGAAGAACAGGTCGCCGGGCTGAGCAACCTTCTTAAAAGGCTCATAAAGCTCTGCGTTCCAAGTCCGCTTGAAGAGACAGCGACCCTGGTTGCCTGGAAGCTGAGCGCCCAATCCGACATGCCAGCCCAGGGTCTTGTGAAACCCGCGCTGAATAGCTGGCGCCATGGTTTTCAGATCGTTCTCGGTCAGGCCCCAGTTCAGCCAGGCGATCTGGATGCCCTCCTTCCGGCACCGTTCAATAACCCTCAGAGTGGGGTCAACAGCCTTCAGACCAGCGGCGTGGTCCCGGTACCGTGGATGAACGAAGTAGTTCTGCATGTCAACAACGACCAGGATGGCGCTGTCGGGATCAAGCATGAATCCGGTGTGGTTGTGGCGGTCTTTGTCGCACTCGACTATCATCCTCTTCTCTGATCCCCGTGACAGGTCGAACTTGCCGTCATCTGGGAAGTAGAGCCATTGCTCTTCGCCGCCGAAAGGAATTGGTGCAGTGCATTTGATGGTTCCAACAGTCGTTGACGAGTGCTCCTCTTCTTGTAGTTCGCTGAAAGTCTTGGAGGCCATGGGCAGGTGTGCAGTCAAGGTCTGTCCGAATGGGTTATTCGTAGATGAGCTACAAGTTGGTGAAGCGGACTGGAGTTGGTGTGAAAGGGAATTGATGAGTCGCAAGATCATTCAAATCCGTCAACAGAGTCGAATGTCTCCCGGCTTTGTACCTTTCTAAGGCCCTAAAGAGCACAGACTTACCGCTTTGTTGGGTGGTTGTACCTTGATAACAGTTCAAGATAAGGCATCGGAGCTTGTAGCTGGGCGATGTTGATCATGGGACCCTGATATTCATTGTGATGTTTGCCTTTCACCGCTTTCTAGTTTCCTGTGCTAATAGTAGTAGATTCACTTGCTGCGTTCAGGCGAGACCGCCGCCTTCAATTGGAGCAATTCCTGACTGGACAGCGTTGATAATGGGCGACGGCAACAATGCGGAGCTAGAATCCGGGGTACCACTGCGCAATCTCCTGTTGCCGTTGTTGAACGAACGCTGAATCAAGATAAGCTTGACGAGGCTGGCCGATAGTAGAGACGATAAGCCGTGACTGGCACTTTGAAGTCAAAGATTGTTCTCCGATGCTACCCGACCGCCCGACAAGGACAAGGACGACTTCGGTCGACCATTGCTGCCGCCCCGGTGAACGCATCTTGAGAGGTTGTCAGCAACGTGTGACGTACCGTCCGGCCGTTGCAGCTCTGAAGTTCACATGCGCGCGCCACGTGCTCGAGCACACACCGAACGGGCAATCAAGGATGTCCTCATGACACTGAGTCGCAGGTCGGGGCAGCCGTTATTGCGTGAGCACGGTTCTTGATCTGAGTTCTGAGATTTGTTTCTAAGATTTGTCGTTCTCCTTTATGCGCTGGCAAGTTGGCGAGGCATGAAATTAGTTACATAGGTGATGTGGAGACAGTCACGTGTTCAAATTCCAAGGCGGCCTCGACTTGACTGAAGCGAATGACATCGATAGGGCTGCATTCGATCGTGAGCCTCTCAGTCAATCCAGCAGGTATCCAGGACTCGTTTCTTCTGCGAGCCATCTCTACATCCTCGGTCGGCACACCCCTTTCGCTCCTGCGCAACGACAGCAACCCTCTCGAAGCCACCGAGGCCGTTGTTGTTTACCTTGCTGAAGGCCAAAGACCGGGAACATCAAAACCTCGCTCGACCTCGCGCGTGCAAGAAGCCCGCATACGACCACCATGACGTCGCTGGGTGAAGAGCTCCTGAACACGGTAAATCGTCTTCAGGATCTTGTCTTCAATACGATTGGCAATGATTCTTTGGACCTGCCCCAGATTGTACGTTGCCCCTCTGGCCGAGGCACCCGCGATGCAGTAGCAGCAAGTGCTGCAGAAAGCTTTGCTGCTGTGCGCCACAGCCTCTCGAGATCTCAATACTAACCCTTCCAGGTTGTCGTAGGATCTCAATCTTCCGGAAAGTCGTCAGTCCTCGAGAACATCGTCGGCAGGGACTTCCTTCCTCGAGGCAGTGGCATTGTAACACGGCGACCGCTTATTCTCCAGCTTATCAATCTCCCAAGCGAACGAGAAGACGCCGACGACACAGACGAGGTTCACGTGCCGCACACACCCGCCAGCGTAGCAGGACAGCAGGAATGGGGAGAGTTCTTGCATATTCCTGGGAAGAGGTTTTATGATTTCGCGGAGATCAGGCGCGAGATTGAGGCAGAGACAGCGAGGATAGCAGGAAACAACAAGGGCATCAATAGGCAGCCGATCAACTTGAAGGTGTACTCGCCACATGTTCTCAGCTTGACGCTTGTTGATCTGCCCGGTTTGACCAAGGTATGCCGCAAAGTTGGAGGCGAGCAGGCAGGCGCTGACAGATGCAGGTACCCATTGGCGACCAACCGACAGATATCGAAAAGCAGACCCGCACGCTTATCACCGAGTACATTGCGAAGCCGAACAGTGTTATCCTCGCAGTTTCTCCCGCCAATGTCGATCTTGTCAACTCAGAAGCGCTGAAGTTGGCCCGCCATGTGGACCCCATGGGCAAGAGGACCATTGGTGTCCTTACCAAGTTGGATCTTATGGACCATGGAACGAACGCCATGGATATTCTTTCTGGGCGCGTTTACCCACTGAAGCTTGGTTTCATTGGAATCGTGAACCGTTCGCAAGCGGATATCCAGAGTGGCAGGCCTCTCGCGGATGCCCTACAGGCTGAGCGCGATTTTTTCAAGCATCACCCAGCATACAGGAATATGGCCAACCGATGCGGTACTCAGTTCCTGGCAAAGAGTCTCAACCAGACACTCATGGCCCACATTCGCGACCGTTTACCGGATATCAAGGCGCGCCTGAACACCCTCATGGGACAGACTCAGCAGGAGTTGGCAAGCTATGGTGATGTGGCATTCACAGGGAAAGAGCACCGTGGCTCTCTCATCCTGCAGCTCATGACCCGTTTCGCTTCTTCGTTCATCTCCTCGATCGATGGTACCTCGACCGAAATCTCCACCAAGGAGCTGTGCGGTGGAGCTAGGATTTATTACATCTTCAACTCGGTTTTCGGCAATTCGCTGGAGCAGGTCGATCCTACACAAAACTTGTCCGTTCTCGACATCCGCACTGCTATTCGTAACTCTACCGGTCCTCGGCCCAGTCTGTTCGTTCCCGAACTGGCATTCGATCTCCTCGTGAAGCCACAGATCAAGCTTCTTGAGATCCCCAGTCAACGCTGCGTTGAGCTTGTGTACGAAGAGCTTATCAAGATCTGCCACACATGTGGATCTACAGAGTTGACCAGATACCCCAGACTGCAAGGCAAGCTTATCGAAGTGGTGTCTGATCTGCTAAGAGAACAGCTCGGACCATGCTCAAACTACGTTGCGTCTCTCATTGACATCCAGCGAGCATACATCAACACGAATCACCCCAATTTCCTTGGCGCAGCAGCGGCCATGTCTTCAGTCATCGCCGACAAGGAAGCAAGGGAAAAGAAGGCCATCCAGGATGCAGAACGCAAGAAGCGCGACCAGAAGAGGCTCAAGGAGCTGAACGGCGCGAATGGCGGCGAGACACCGGAGGATGGCGAGGAGTCGCACAAGGTAGCCGACAAGGCGCTACCTCTCAGGAAACACCAGTCACAGACAAGCCGCAGTATGTCGCCGGCAGTTGGGCGCTTGATGAATGGCTCTCACAACAGTATTTCAGGTCAGCTTAACAACCGCAACCGATCGCCACCAGCTGCCGGCAACGGACGAGACGGGTTCCTCAACTACTTCTTCGGCAAGGAGGGTGGTGCTGCTCACAACCCTTCGTTGACGCTGGACAACCGACCCGGCAGCCGGCACGTCAGCCAGCACGTGGAACCCAGCTTCGCCCAGAGCATCAGGAGAGGTGACCCCAAGGCACCCTCGCCCATGATCCCATCCTTCAACATGGGCGACGACGATGAAGAGCCAAGCAGCCCGATCCAGGAAGTCCAAGGCGGCTTCGTAAGTCCCCCATCCACCCCCACCCAACCCCGTACCCCAACTAACCACCTGCAGCCCTCGGACCCAGAATCCGCCCCCGCGCTCACCGAACGCGAAGCCCTTGAGACGGAGCTGATCCGCCGCCTGATCTCCTCGTACTTCAATATTGTGCGCGAAACCATTGCCGACCAAGTCCCCAAAGCCATTATGCACCTGCTGGTCAACCACTCTAAAGACGGCGTTCAGAACCGCCTCGTCAGCTCTCTGTACAAGGAAGACCTGTTCCAGGAGCTGCTCTACGAGGATGACACGATCAAGGCCGAGCGCGAGAAGTGCGAGAAGCTGCTCAAGACGTACAAGGAGGCGGCCAAGATTGTTGGCGAAGTGTTGTAAACGATCTGTATGAGTAGGAGGGATTGTGTAAGGATATATTACTATAACTACCTGTAGGATTCAAAATGCTGCTGCTGCTGTTGTTCGATGGTCTTTTTCTGGTTTAGGTGGTTGGTTGGCGTACCAGGACCGCATGATGTAGGATGGGAGGTGGGAGGAAGACTTGCTGTATGCGTACTTTCTTACTCTTCTGTCGGGTTTCGAGGCAACTGACTGCGTAGGGTGGGCGGTTGGTCGGTCTAGGGAATCGGGCGGGGCGTTTGTAGGACTCTGCTCTTCGGATGTCGTTCATGGCTGAGGCGGACGATGGCCAGTACTGTATAGAAAATCACCACGCAACTTCAATCACATCGTCTCACTTGAGTTCACGCGGCTAAGCCTCTTTTCCAATGCACGAAGTCTGTTGAGTTCGCGAGTGAGGCTGAAAGTAAGCAAGCATGTATATTGCATGTGTGTGTGAAAACGCGACCAACCGCCGTCTATATTGTACAGGTGTGTAGACAATACAAGAGGGTGATATCTTCGCACGGCATAACCGATCGAACTTGAACGACAGCTTTTCCGCATCCGGCCTCTTGCGCTTCTGTCAGGCGGCCATTATGTCCATGTCCATCATCCATTGTCCATGCTGTAAGGGAAAAGAGAAAAGGACCATCGACGCTTCTAACCGACTATTGCGGCGCTCATTTCTCGTCTGTGATGCCGAGGATGGTGTTCAGGTCAGCGTTGGGGTCCTGGGGGTTTGCCTTGGCTGGAAGAGTACATTAGCCAAGAGCTCTACATGTCTCTTATCGCAGAGAGTGCGGGTATTGCAAACGTACCGCCAGACGAGGCCTTGGGCTGCTCCTGGGGATGTGTCTTTGCCCACTCGGCCTTGGCTTGCCTGATCAACGACTCCTTGTGGCTGTATGCCTTCTGCTCGGCCTGCGCCCGCTCGCGCGCGGATATGGAAAGCTGGGTGTAGGCGCCGTAGAAGAGGCCGGTCGCGAGGGCGGACCATCGGAGGACCTGTGTCATTCGCGTTAGCATCTGGGGGGGAAATGCGGATTGAAATGGCTTCGCTGGGGTCTGCGCGCCCGGAGCAAGAGTGGGAAGAAGGCCATTTCGATGAGGGGAATGCGTACGTTGACACCGACGGAGGTAGACATGGTGAGCTGGGTGGTGCGAGGTGCGTGCGGGTGCGACTGGTGTGGGCCGAGAGAGTCCAATGGCAGGGGCGCCGGGGCTGTGACGTGTGATGGGCCGTTGGAGGTGGTCCGGAGAGCGGTGACGGCGGCGTCGAGGCGGATAGAAGAGGTTGGGCGGAGGAGCTGCTTCGCTCTTCGCAAGATTCCTGCGGTTCATCCCGATTTGTGCACGGACCCGCAACCTTACTAAGGCGCGTGTTTATCGACGGGCATGACGGCGATGCAAGTACGCAGACGCGGTTTCCGAGCCAGCAAAGTTTTGTTTGTATTCTTTAAAGGGGAATATGTCTGGGGAGGGGGTGTAGGAATTGTGCCACCTGATTTGACCAGCAACCACCGCCAGCGCTATACTCCCCATATTGCGAGCTCAGAGCTCTGCAACCCCACACTCCACCTCCGCCATGGACTCGTCGTTTGCACAGCGTCGCCAGGAGATAGAGGCGAAGAAGGCCAAGCTCGCCGAGCTGAAGAGACAGCGCGAGTTGCGCAGAGAACAGCAGGCCACTTCCAGCAGACAATCCAACACTGCGAGTCCCCTTGGCGAGGTGCGTCGTCCTGTCCTTTGTTTACCTGCACACAACACTGACACGCTGCGCAGGTGCTGTCGCCCACACCACGACGGAGCCAGGATCTCGACCGCAGAGCAGATGTCGATAGTCTCATAAATAACATCCTTGGCGACCGCCGCCCTGGATCCACACAGCCTGGCTCGCCAGCTGTGCGCGCAACACGCCCAACCTCTGTAGTCAGCGCAGGCCAGCTGAGCAGCGACAATGAGCCCGCGTCGCCAGCTCAATCGCGCATGGTCGACGGCGAGACACAGACCATATCCATAGGTCCGCTGGCCACTGTCTACGAGTCTGCCGGCGACGGACAGGTCACCGCCGAAGCCAACACACAGAAGGAAGTCATCACATACAGCAAGGGCGTGCAAGCGAACATAGACTGGAGCCCATCCAAGTCACGCGGTGTGGGTAGCAGCGATACAGAGCGCGACGACAGCCCCACACGGTCGCCCAGAAGCAAGAGGCTAAGCAGAAGACAGAAAGAGCGGGACGAGGAGATCCGCAATCAGTTGCGCAAGGAAATCGAAGAGGAGATCAATGCTGCCCAGCAGGCACCTCAAGATGGCGTAGCAGCGAGCTCAGACGAGAACTATCCGTTCAAGACCCTCACCACCGAGGAGCTGACTGCGGTCGAGAACTCTGAAGATTTCATGGGCTTCGTCGAGAGGAGTACCAAGGTACTGGAGAGAGCACTAGACCAGCAGCTTGGATACGATATTCTGGCTGACTACGCCCTCGATGGAGTGGATATTGGCGACGATGACGAGAACTACGGTACAAGCGCAGGCAAGAGAGGCAGGCGCGTCAAGGAAGTCGCACAATTCTGGGACGAGAGGTGGAGTAAGAAGAGGATGATCTCAGACTTGGGGTTCTCTACAAAGGTAAGATACGTGCGCACTCTTTAGTGGCCTGGCTGATATCCTGTGCAGTTCCCAGAACTCGTCCTAGCCTCTTACACCAAGAACCCCTCTGCTCCCCACGACCCAGATGGTTTGGTCCAGGTGTGGAACATGCACATGCACGACCGACCTGAGTACATCTTTCACGCCCAGTCTGATATTCTCACTGCCAAATTCTCTCCTTTCCACCCCAACCTTATCATCGGTGGTGCCTACTCAGGCCAGGTGCTGCTATGGGATACTCGCGCAAAGTCCGCCCCTGTACAGAAGACACCGCTGACCGGCTCTGGACACACGCATCCTGTCTACTCCATTGATATTGTTGGAACACAAAACGCAAATAACATCATCTCATGCTCAACTGACGGTGTTGTTTGCGGTTGGACAGTAGACATGCTCACGCAACCACAAGAGTTCCTTGAGCTGACCTCACCCCCGCCAGCAAAGACTGACGACATGGCGGTCACTTGTGTTGCCTTCCCGCAGTCAGATCCAACATACTTCCTTGCCGGAACAGAGGAAGGCTCCATCTACACATGCCACCGCTACGATCGCGCAGGCGCGAAAGCAGGTGTGGAGGGACGTTTCAAATACACCGGCCACGCTGCTCCAGTCATGAGTCTCGACTTCCATCCCACACGCGGTCAAATTGATCTTGGCGACCTCGTCCTCTCCTCCAGCGTAGACTGGAGCGTCAAGCTATGGAAGGTGCGCCCCCCAGCGGCAACCGGTGCTGGCAACACTACTCTCCCTGGCGCTTCTCACGAGATCACTCCCGTCCTGGACATTGCGCGTGAGGATCTCGTCTACGATGCACGTTGGTCACCTGTCAAGCCATCCGTCTTCGCACTTGTCGACGGTGCAGGCAGCCTGGAGATCTGGGACATCAACGTCGACACCGAAGTTCCTGCGCAGTCAGTCAAGCCAAGCGAGAACAAACGCGGCGTCTTTGCGAATATGCCATCAGGCGTGGGCTACATGAACCGCAGTCTCAACAAGGTCGCTTGGGAGAGGAACGAGGGGCGACGCGTTGCTGTTGGTGGCATGGATGGCGTCGTGACAGTCTTCGAGGTCGGCCACGATCTCGGTGGTGTCGAGACCCGCAACGAAGAGTGGAGCGGGGTGAAGAAGCTGGTGAACCGGTTGGAGGGCCGTGGCGAGGGCGTCAATAGTAGATAGAGCGGGTTCGTTTATATCGGTTGCTGCGAAACGAGTTCGTTCTGCATTGCATCTCTGGAGGAGTCGTCTGATAGCCAGCGCACATACCCCTTGCAAATTCGAAGTAAATTCAACCTTCAAACATGACTGATATGATCGGATTCAACTGTGAGCAGTCTCTCGCACAACCTAACGGTCGCTCTGCAACAGCTCCAACCACCCGGTCCTTCGGGCGTCACACCGGGAACACTTGCGGGAACGTTGGAGACCCGAGAAGCCTCCTTCACCAACCAACGCGCACCAATTCACAGCTATCACACACTCAGCGATAGCTGGTCTCAAGCTCGTAACGTCGTACACGTCAAGCTTAACCATGAATGCATCTATTTCCCGGACAATGTGGGGTCGGCAGACAGAAAGCATGCAGCCCTCAGCGCAGCTAAAGACCACGCCGCGGACGCATTGCGCGCAGTCGTCATCAGCATCCTGATCCTTTCGCAAGATAATTCTATTGACGTATACCCACGACCCATTGCTTCCGAGAAACACGAACGGATACGAAGGATTCCTCACACAGTGCCAATCAGATTGCGCGAGAGAAAGAGCTGACGAACCCTGATCCGCATTCCCCAAGCCGCTAGCATACCTACCTACCGAACCGTGCCCATAAATAAGTACAACGCGGAGAAGGCCATGTCGAGTTGTTTGCTCCCCACTATCCAAATCCTACAACCGTCCACCACAAATCCTGTGTTGAAACCTCGGCTCCTCGTCCGTGAGAGAAAGAGAACAGGGACACAGCCTCAACCACAACCTCAACCGCAATCACTATCACACTGCACACCACCACCTCATCACCACCACCACCGCAGAAAGAAATCCTATCCATCTGGGTCCTCCACAAAGATGCGTCTCACACCTCTCGCCACAACCTTCCTCTCCCTCCTGGGCCTTACGCAATCGCAATCCACATGGGCGCAGACCCAGCCCTTCACCGTTGCCGCATCCACCGACTCGCTGCTGCCTTCTTCTTCCGCGCAACAAGACCTTACCAACATCATCGGCACGCGAACCCGTACCAGCGATCTCCCGCCTGCGGTGTCGGTTACGGGCGAGTTCAGCACGACGATTCCGACGGAGCTGATTAGTAGCGCTACGTCGGCTGTCAGTGGGAGTGGGAGTAGCAGTGGAAGTGGAAGTGGGAGTGTGACAGCGAGTGGAAGTGGGTCGAGTAGGGCTAGTGCCAGTTCAAGCGTGACTGGGACGGGGTCGCAGACGCAGAGTTCGGGGGCGGCGATGCCCGGTGGGCTGCAGGGCAAGCAGAAGGTCATGGGTGTTGCGGGAGCGTTGGCGGGAGCGGCGGGGGTGTTGTTTGTCTGAGTGTTCTATTGAGTGATTGGGAAGATGGGGAGTGGAAAGGGAAGATGAGGTTCCAGACGTGGAAATCGCTGTGGGAGGACATCTACGAGTTTCAGACGTGTACTTGGGAGGCCTATGTTTGCGGCGACACTCGAAGAGCATCAATCTCGGAAGCAGTTGAGAGCTGGTTCCAAGGCATTCGGACTTGACTATAACGTCCACACATGTAAGACGACAGGAACAATAATAATATATCTCCTCTGCACCACAGTCAATCAGATTGAAAGCGTCGTTGTGCTTCTACTGGCCTTCTATGGTTAGGCATGATGTCGTTGGACAGCCATTGGCCAGAACAAGCACCATGGGTCGTGATGAGTAAGTCCAAGTAGAGACGGGTAGTCACACAATGGCATATACAAATATACGTGGGATTTGGTAGAGACAGCTGCGAAGGATCGAAGATTACAGACAACGACGCGGGCGTTGTGCTTGACACCAAAGCAACCTTTAGCATAATCGTTTACTCAAGAGTAACCACAGGTCGTATTCTGCAGCATCGTAGGCGTGATATACTACACAACAATTCACCAAACGCTACTCCCCAATGATAATGCATCATCACTCGAGCGTCAGCCACGAACTACCAACCACCCAACGACAAAGCAGCGCTCCAAAAGCCCAGAACAACAGCCATCACAGCACGCAATGCCTCGCCATGGGGTGTGCGAATACCCAGCCATCCTCGCGCTCGCGCTGGCGCCATCCACCCCAACCTCGACGGAAGCGGCGCTCAACACAAAACTCCTCGCTCAAACCTGCCAACCAGCTTAGTACACTACGGCACTTCCTAGCTCTCCACGCTCGCACCGGTAACGGCAACACTACAAATGTTACATGACTGGTCCTTCGTGAACACACCAGCAAGAGCCTGTACGTCTGGCCCGTTTGTAAGCGCGTGGCCAGGCGAAGTAGTCCGCGATCCTGTAGATGGCTTTTCTCTTCTGTTCACCGGTGTCGCTGAGGAAGCAGCAGATCCTAGACCCTAGTACTGCCGTTGCATGTTGCAAAGGCTATTTTCAGCTTTCGGGGCGCCCGCAGTTTGCGCTTGAGACGTGACTGGTTGTGACGTCCAGCTCAACAACCTCAGGACGCTTGCTTGCACACTTGTGATATGGACTTACATCTGCACTTGCGACGAATTGCCTGTGCTTGCTTGCCTGCGACTTGCACACTTGCGACTTGCTTGCCACTCGCCCAGCCGCCGGTACCAGCCTCGCTCAATGCGAACCAGTGGAACCAGCGGGCGGTCCTGCGCAAGTGCAAGGCGCTAGCCTTCTAAACTCTCTTTGCCCGCGTGATGGTGTATTGACGCGTGTACCTCGCGCCATGGCCGCAGCACCTCATCGCAGATGGAAGCGTCTCGCTCGCTGACTAGGCAGCTACCTGTATACGTAGTTACGTGGAGAAAACTCTGCGCTTTCGCGTGTGCAGAAGTATCCGCATGCGGGTTCTTGGTAGCTGGACCAGGAGGGGCGCAGCGGGAAGCTGCATTGATGTGATGCACAAAGAGACCCAGTGATGTGCGGTGGCAAGGCTGCGGGCTGGGGTGCAGAAGCGGCCGCTGTGGGGAAACCTCGCACAGCACGATGCATCCTGCTGTACCATGGGTCCTGGGGTGGGTGAGCGTTGGAGGTACCTTACTTTGCGGATTTTCGTGTTCGGTTCCGAGTTCCTTGCGCTGCTACTCACTGGACTGTAGGACAGAGACGGATTTGACTCACTTCAACACACTCTGTGAACGGGTTTGAGATTCCCTACTGTATGGTCCGACACACGTCTACAGTCAAGAAGAGGGAGAACGAGCTCCCGCATGGGAGCTTGACCACAATGACAGCTCTGTGCTACGGTATGACGAAGCCCACACCATGGATGCAGTGACACCTGCCTATCTGTTTGCTTGTTCTTGCCGATCCGTGTGCACCCGCGTGTTTCACCACAAACTCATGCGCAAAAGAGAAGGCGCATGAACATCGATCGTCGTGCACGATCGTCAGGCCCCTTGACCGATGATGCGATGAATCGCGTATGCACGAGGACAACACTGGTAGTAGACTATGCAATGCACAAGATCGAGATGATTTCTCTGAGTTGGGGGTGTAATGATGGTTTCATAGTGTCATTTGGTTCTACCGCACACTGTACAAGGCCGCTCTGCACTAGATCTAAGCACTGGCACAGCACTCCACTCCAAGCGAAACGCCGCGGCGAGTCGTGACTCATTAGAAGGATATCAACAATAAACAAAAACTCTTTCTAATTATTTCCAATGCAGAAGATACATGAAGATTTGGGTGTTTTCAATTAGAGGAGAAATCGCTTAGTTGAGGAAAGCGAAAGCTCCAGCGGCACCGAGGAGGAGCGCAAGAGGAGCAGAGGAGAGGGAGCTGGCGGCGCCAGTGCTCTCGGGGATGGAAGCCGAGGTGGCAGAGGCAGTGGAGCGGGTGGAGGAGCCAGAGAGAGTGGCAGAGGAGACAGTGCCGTTGTGGCTGGCGGTGGAGCCACCGGTGGCGGAGGCCTTGGCGGAGGAGACGACGCTGGAGATGAGGCTGGAGAGCGAAGCAGACGCAGAGGCGGCGGACGAGGCGGACGAAGCCTTGGAGGCGATGACAGAGGAGACGGAGAGAGCCGACGAGACCGAGGCCGAGGCCGAGGCGGCAGCAGAGGAGCTGGCGGCAGCAGAGCCACCGGTCAGACCGAACTGGCCGGAGTAGTTGATAACGTCACCCTGGCGGATCTCAAGAGCGTAGTCGGCCTGGTTGGGAAGGTCCTTGGCGACAGTCCAGGAGAAAGTACCGCCAGTAGCAGTGCCTATATAATGAATCAGCGTTTGTTGTTTGATTGACTTTTGTGAGATGGCTTACTGGTCAAGGTGCCAATGGTCTTGAGATCAGTGGAGAGGCCCTGGCGGAGGATGAAGGTGGTGGGGGTGTTGTCCGCGGGCGAGTAGGTGACGGTGTAGGTCTGACCGGCCTGAACACCACCAGAGGGGTACTGGTTGATCTCAAGGGCGAGAGCAGCTGCGATGAAAGCAGCGCTGGAAGCGACCATCTGGAAGAAACGCATCTTGATGTTTGGTGAGGTTGTTGATTAGGGAGGTATTAAGTGTTGTACGGGTATGTAGTTGGATTAGGAACGAGTGTAGGTACTGTGTACAGCGAGAGGAGCGATCGGTGGATGAAAGAAAGACGACAAGTGGGCGGTGTCCTGGGGATTAAGAACCACTGTGAGCTCTGGGCGCAGCTGACTTTTACAAAGAGGGCTTTCGGCTCTGGACAACGCCAGAGCAACGGCTGGAATGCAAAATTAGTTACTTGTTGTGGTATAGTTTAGCCTGAAGCTTAATGAAAGTCGATGTCATGCACCAATCGGCTTCGTGCTTGGAGGCGGATTCCCCTGGAAGGCCCCTTTTACGCACACCCCAACTATCAAGCTTGGAAAGGTGTGTACTGGCCTAGAACCACTCAGCGTTCAGGCCTCCTTGGACGCGATCGAGCATCCCGGCGCATCCAGTGATGCGCCAACGGCCGCTGTGTTTCTCTCTTAGCCAGGATGAGCCTAGGTGGCAGCCATTCAATAATCTGGGGAAATTCAGGGGCTGAGCCTGCTCCTCGCTCGACCGCGAGACACAAGGCGCACAGCAGCGGCAGGCGGGGATACACAAAGGTGGCTGCTCACGGTCAGCCTCCCTCGATGACGAAATCCGTGTAACGCCATGCGTTCACGATTGCCTTTGTCCTCGGTTGATGCGGTGTTTGCATCAAACATTCCCTTACTGTCAGGCGCATGCCTTCCGCATCCGGATGTCTAATCACCGAACTCTTTTACTGTTTCACAACTTTGCCGCTGGCAACGTCATCGTCCTGGAGCCCAAGCCCAGTGCGCGCCTTGTCTTGCTGTTTTAATGCCCGCCCTTTATCGATATGGCGAGGATCTGCTCCTAGGGAAGCGGCGGTCTCTGCATTGTTGTTGGTGGAGTCGGCAGCTTGGTCGGTGCGACACCGGTCCATGAGCCTTGACACTTAGTCCGAGTAATTTAGTCTTGTTGTTATTGGCCCCACTGAAACGAAATTTGTTTGTTGAATCCAAATGGTCGAAGAACATTCGACCAAGGAGTCGCCCTACGCGCTCGCATGAAGCCACCCGAGTTGTGCCGCCGGGAGTGGATGCACGCTTCGACGGCAACTGAGCGCCATCTGGATGCTTCGAATACCTGGGGCATCGCGGGCCAAGGCGATCTATCGTGAGGGATGTGATAAGCTATGAAGCCAGGATCGGAAATGCGCGCATAAAGGGTATAGGGTTCCTTGTCAGTTGGCGAGGGTAGGTTAGCACGTCACCTTGACAGTTATGTGTTGTACCATGTAGGTATGATGATGCTTGGATCTTGAATTCATTCTCATTTCATATCGTCATTGAATTGCACAGCTGGAAGCGTATCCAGGTCGAGATCATCATGGCCATGTCCTACCAGAACGCCCAAAGGAAAATGCCGCCCGTATACCGACCCGCCAAAAAGGACACCTGAATGGCGGAATATGCCCGGAAGGCATTGAGACTTCAGAGGAAAGCAAAGCTCGAAACCCCAAATAATGCCCTGGAGGTAGTCAGCAAACTTCGTACAGAAGCAAAGCTCGGAATGCAAACAGCACCTTGGAAGCCTTCAGAAAAGCTTCTGAGCAGAGGAAGAAGACAAGCAGTTCAGACCTCGTACTCCTTCTTGAAGAAGTCATCAACGTCCTGCGGGAGCTCGAGCTCGTCGTCGGTGACAGGCGGAGGCTGAGCCTTCTTGCCACGAGGCTTAGGTGTGGCTTTGGGCTTCTTGGAAGGAGTGTCCTCGGCATCATCGCCCTTGCGCTTCTTAGGCGTGGCAGGTGTGGAGGCGGCACCTAATGTTATCGTCAGCATTGAATGACCCAAACATTGATGAAGCGCTCCGACCTCGCTTCGCGGCAGTAACGGGAGCGAACTTTTCGCCATTCTCGACACGCTCCTTGAGATCCTTTGCTTTCGCGATGATGGAGCGGAACTGATGCTCAAAGCTGCTGGCAGTACGGGTGCCGTCAAGAGCTGACATCATATTCAACTGCTCCTTAGAGATGCTTGTGCGACCAAGCGCCATAAGCAAGACTGCGACGCAGTCCGCCGAGATCTTGGAGCCACCAGCAGGAGAATCTGTAGCTTTGGCCATCGAGCAAGAGGTGTGGAGGGACTACAGGAAGATCGGGTGCTGTGCGAGTGGGTTGAAAGCGCCGGTTGAAGTGAGGTGGGTCGTTGGGAAAAGGCTCTGTCTGCCTCACCGCAAGCCTTTGTAGCTGCCTAAAGGCATGCAGCAAACAAGGTCAGGTTGCAACAGCGAGCCAGTAGTGAAAGTGAAAGGACCTCTCGCTCAGGGCAAATTTGAACTTACCACGCCTGGCTGTTGGCTGGACTTGCTCAAACACCTCGCCGTTGTCCACACGGTCCTTCAGGTCTTTAGCCTTGGCCAGGATAGCTCGAAAGTCATGCTGGAAACCGCTGGCTGTCTTGACACCGTCCACAGCGGACATCATCTCGTAGTGCTTCATGGAGAGTGAGGTTGTTCCAGTTGCGAAAAGAACTGCAGCAACCACGTCGGCACTGTAGGTCTTAGCTGCCTTGTCTGCATTGGGAGTCGCTTTGGGAGGCATATTGGCCGTGTTGTCGATCGCTCGATGTGATCCTGATGGCGTGTAAGGTTGGGGTGTAGTTGCAACGAAAGACGCAATTGTGGGTGAGAGCGACAAGGAAGCGACTTAGGCTTAAGTGCTGGACAAGTGAAAGGGAAACGATGCAGTGCAGTGAAGTGAACGTGAGGCGGGGACTGATTTGGATACTCAACAACTACATTGGCTGTGCTAATATGGGATCCAGTCACCCATTTCCATCAGTATCGCTTTCTGCGATTCGAGCTCCTGGTTGATCACTGCTGTGTTTGGATCCTGACCCACGCTTCTCTGCAGCGCCTCGCTCATCTCCGTCGCTTTAGTCTGCACACTTTGCGTGAAAGAGTTGTTCGGACCGTGACTCAACATAGAAGCATCCAGCACTTGCTTCGTGAGCATCATGGCAATCAAGCCCATGTTGGCCCCTGGCGCTCCAATACCTTCCTCTTCTCCAGCAAAATATGCTGCCAACATCGCCATCTGCCAGGTTTGAACAACGCGGACGGGGTGGAAATGCACGGGGTAGAGTTTCGGTTGGATGTACTTAAACCGCTTTGCACACTGGGCCCATGCTACTTTAAAATTACCTGTCGCCAGTAGATTCACGATCAGATCGTCTCTGAGCGTGGCGAATGGCTGGCGATACACAGGCCATAGGCCAGACTGATGACAAAGACGCATACCATTCACGATTATCTCGTTTGCTTCTTCTGGAGATGCGCGCTGCGCTGCCTCGTACTCAGCGTAAGCCTTGCCCTGAATAGTTGCAACGTATTTCTCGATCTTCGAGTGACCGACAAAGTTTGCGGGGTCCGATGCAAAACTCTCGTTCTTCATCATCTCAGCGACTCGCTGCATCTCCTGTGGCAGATCCTCTGAGTCGATGGCCCATTTATCTTCGTCCAGGGTTGCGCCTTTCTGACATTTGGCACACTTGCAAGTAAAGAACCAGCGTTGTTTGAGCTCGTGCTGGCGTCGGTGGTATGGGTTGGTGGTGTCGATGTACGAGATGAAGACCTCTTCGTCTTTCTTGATCGGCTTCAGCGATCGTACGTTAACTTCTGCCCCATCCATGATTATGTAGGCATTAGGCTCGCACGAGTGGTTGAAGTGGCCCAACATCGGGTCCAAGATGATGCCCAGCGGATCCAATGTAGGGGTTATGAGCGTTAGGGAGTTGGTCAGCACCTACTTTTGTGAGCCTGGAGTTTCAATTGGAAGGTTGAATCTACTCACTCTTGCATACATGGCCGCCACGAAATTCTTATCGAAGAGCTCTTGTGTAAGGGAAAATTGACTCGCACCCATTGCCATCAGCTCGATGTTGCTGTAGTTGCCGTTCGCCTTGAAATCATCCACATGGGATGGTAGACTAAGGAGCATATTCCACGCTTGCTCAGGTACAATATTGTTCTTTTTCATGACCAAGAGATCCATGCATGCAAGCACAGCTTTAGGGATTTCCCTATCGCCAAGCTGCTTGAAGATCTTGCATTGGTACTTGTGGCCTCGGTTCCAAGCAGCTTTCTGGCATGCCTATTACTAGTCAGCGGTCGAACATTAAGGATTACAGGAGCATGTGTACTTTACTGCAGTATCGAAATCGTTGACATCCAGCACACTTGGACACTTTGGTGGCTTCAGGAACGTAGGTTCTCGTCCCTGTTGATGCACCTTCCGTCCAAACGTAGCAATTTGCGCACGTGTCGTTCAGGCGCTCAGTATCCAGAGAGCCTACAATGGGTCGCCTGACAGATGCCACCAATTGGCCAGCTTCGAAATCTACATTGGCGAAGAGACCATTCCCCACGCTTTCGCCCTTGTCATCGACACAGACAGGCGATTTTCCCGGTCGGAAAGGGGCAGATGAATTTGCCCAGCCTTCCTCAGTCTCTTCAGCCACGTTGACAATGTGCTTGATGGGCATCTTCAGGTATGTAGAAGAAAGGCCAGATTTGCGTCAATCACAGAGATGCGATGTTATGTTCTGTAACGTCAGTAGTAGGAGAGCTTCGTCGCGTGGAGACGGGAAGCTAGCGCTGTATTGGGATTAGGCGTTTCGCTTCCGGGATAGAGAAGGGTCGGCAAGCTAAGCATTCTTTCTTCATGTTACAACCATTACATTGCTAATCTCAATGAGGGTGTATCTTAGCAACTACAAAATACCGGAGTGGCTCTAAAGACACGCGTCTGTTTCAAAGCTAGGATATATGAACGAGGTGAAGTGAAATACCTGCATACTATCATACTTTGACACATGCAGGCTCCAATTGTGCTATCCGGGTCTGGTCATGGGTTGACTCTGGCTGTTCCTTCAGTCCATCGAACCTCAGCCATGCGACGAGTAATAAAATAGCAATACCCGAGATAAGCAACGGGATCAATAGGTATCTCGCAGCTCGCAACTCTCCACAGAGCATTCTTGTATCTTCAATTTCCGTGCGACGAATAGAGGCACAAGCCCAGCCCTCAACATTGTGTTCGACGAAAGTATAGACGAGTACGATGAACGGGCGCAAGAAGTGGAAAGATGCGACAAATAGAAGCGCATTGGGATATCTCGATCTGCTATTGTCCTATCTTCTTTAGCCTTTCTATGTCAATTCGGGGAGCATTTACCCGATTACTGACATTGAAGCAGTTGGGTTGCGCTCTGAGCAGGAGGAAAATAAAAAGCAAGAAGTCGACGATGCCTCCGCATGCGGGCCAGAACAGGAAGCTCAAGCCCACACTCTTCAAGTTAGAGGGGATAGAATCGTTCAAGCGGTCCTTCTCGGAGATGCTATTGGCGACAAGACCCAGGATGACGAGAGAAAAACAGGCGATGAGTGCGTTGATGGAGTGGAGGATAATGCCATGGCGAACCATGACTAGCCAGTATCCGGTAGTGTCTGAGGATCGAGTGTTTCTAGAATGCAGAATGATGCGTTCGTAACACTCTGCTCCAGTGCAGATATCTCGCGACTTTATGTATGCATTTCTATGTGAAGCATCGTAGGCCAAGACCGCCACCGCCATGATGTGCAGGGATGCTTGACCTCTGTTTCGCATTCGCTTAATCCTCCAATGCGCGAAAGCATCAAGAGGCCCTGGTACCTGGATGACTTCGAACTTGTCTGTAGCATCTGCTTCTACTGTTGGTATGTAGTCATCGTCTTCCTTTGTTGAATTCTTCGAAAGATCTGGCAAATTTTTTCAAGTTATGATAATCCTCCACAGATGTACAGCTTGAGGAGAGTAAGAACCAAAGAGCTCGCAAGTATCATACGTTGCACGGGTAGAATCACTTGGCCACGGGTCTTCCAAAACATTGTGTTTCGCAGACCTCATTGTAGTATCTGTATACGTCTCTGAAGATATGGACCTTTGCTGCGTGAAGAGAGGCCCAATCTCTGAGATCCCTATTTGTGAGATAGGAAAGAGATACACATTAGCCTCAAAGAGCAGCTTACGAACACTGAGTCACGAAAAGTGGAGTCGTCCCAGCTACGAGAGAACTGCAATATCCTCCGAATGAAAAAAGTATCTGTACAGTGTAGCTGCGCAGATGCACAGGATGGGCCAGTGGGAGTGACGTCGCGTGGTGAAAGAGGCAACCGCGCTAAAACTCCCGCGGAAGCCCGAGCGCCCGTTCGTGATCGAACAACGCGCCTGCAGTTGCAGCTTCACTAGCAATCATCGCCCCAACCCCCACGAAGACTCACAATCGCGCAACCTCGGGAGCAGGATCGCCTGCGTCGCCCATCATGGCGCCCATCGAGACGCCCGACGTAACGGACGATGCCTCGGCGGGCGACACGTTCAGCGTGGTGAAGCAGTCGCTGGAGCTGGACATCAGCTTCTGCCCACGGCGCGTTGTAGGCAAGGCAGTGCTCGATATACAGCCGAAAAAGGCGCATTTCCGCGAAATCGTTCTCAACTGTCGACAGCTCAGGCCGACGCGCATCCGGATCGACGACCAGGCGGCGGGATATAGCTACTCCAACTTGCACGAGCGCCTCACCTTGTACCCAGGCACAGGTCTTGAGCAGTACCACTTTGCGAAGGAGCGCATCGCTCGCCATCTGGACGCCAAGTCGCCGGCGGACGAATTGGTGGTATTCGTGCCGGATAAGATCAAGATACGGGAGGTGCGGGCAGAAGAGGTTGGCGAGTTGGAGAGTGCCCAGGGCCCATTCTATGCGCCGCTAAGATTGGAGATCGAATACATACTCGACGACTTTCGTGACGCCTTTCACTTTGTAGGCGTCGAGGATGGAGATGGACGATATCCTCACGCTTTCACCCGCAACTCGCCCTTTCCCGGCACCGCCTCGTGCCTGTTTCCTTGCCTCGACGACGGGACCCGCAAATGCCTCTTTGATATCTCTATACGGTACCCTCGAACCTTAGGTGATGCCCTCAGCAAAGTGACTGAACCAGCGCTGGCAGGCGTCAAAGAATCAACTGTGGTCGATGGGTCGGACAAGGCGGACAGCGTCATGACAGATATTGACGATGAGCTGGGCGATTACTCTGCAGAAGAAAGAGCTATGGAGATGCAGGTGATTTGCTCAGGCGCCCTGACAGACGACATCATCGACAACGCAGATGCCTCCCGCAAAACAGCAAGCTTTACATGTGATGAACCAATTCTGCCGCAGCATATTGGCTTCGTCATAGGACCTTTCGAACACGTCGATCTCTCCGAATATCGTGACACCGCTGACGACGAGCGCCTGGGGTCGAACGCTGTCAAAGTCCATGCATTTTGCTTACCTGGGAAGGAGGACGAGGTTCGGAACAGTGCCATGATGCTTGCGCGCGCTCTTGATAGCTTTACGGAACGTTTCCAGAGTTATGCGTTTGGTAACGCTTACAAGCTAGCCTTTGTAGACGACCTCGACTGCGATGCTGCACACACTGCTTCGTTCTCCATCTGCAGCTCTCGTCTACTTTTCCCAGAGACAGTATGGGAACCTCTCGAACATACCACAAGGGTCTTGGTCCACGCGGTGGCGAGTCAATGGATTGGAGTCCATGTCGTCGCTTACAGTCTTTACGATTACTGGATCATAGTTGGTGGCTCGTGGTTCATGGCGGAGCTTTATCTTCGCGAGCTTTTCGGCCGCAACGATTGGCGCTTCCGACAAAAGCGAATGGTGGACAAGATCATCGCGATGGATCACGAGCGGCCCAGTCTGATCGAGCTCGGTCCTCTCTTGCAGTTGCATCCTGCTGAACAGGATTTCATGGAGACAAAATCACTACTCGTGCTTTCTGTCCTCCACAACCGTCTTGTCAAACAAAGCGGCAAAAATGGCGTGGACAGGTGCTTGTACCGCATGTTATTCAATGCCCGACAAGGCAAATACGACAACGGTGCAGTCGCCAATGATGACTTTCTCGACATTTGTGAGAAGGTCGGTCATCAAAAGCTCGAGACGTTCTTCAAGCAGTGGATTGAGGGCTCTGGGTTCCCCACCTTCACGTGCGAACAACAATTCAACAAGAAGAAGCAGGTTGTCGTACTGACAATCCAGCAAGAACAGAACGTTCTGGCGATGGGCAGCACTCTTTCCTCTGACGAATTCGTGCGAAAGACGAAGGAGAGCATGCACAACCTGGCGCCGACACAAAACTGGCCGGTGTTTCTTGGGCCTATGACCATCCGCATCCATGAAGCTGACGGCACACCTTACGAACACATTGTCGAGATCAATGCATCCAAAGTCAAAGTGGAGATTCCTTACAATACCAAGTACAAGCGATTGAAACGAAATCGTCTCAACAAGGAGCGATTGGCTGCTGCTGCAGGCTTGGATGCTTCTGGTGATGCACAAGAAGATGTCACTTTCTACATGCTGGGTGATGTGTTTGCAACACCTGAAGAGCAGCAAGAGTGGAAACTTGGAGATTGGTCTCCTGAGGTCGAGCGCCAACAAGAGGGCGAGGCCTACGAGTGGATCCGTATTGACGCGGATTTCGAATGGATCTGCAAAGCCAAGGTTGTAATGCCAAGTTACATGTACATCTCGCAACTGCAACAGGATAAGGATGTTGTTGCGCAGGCAGAGGTATGTTTGATACTGACAGCAACATTGGGCTCTCGCTAATATTGTAGTCAATTCAATTCCTGGCGACTAAGGAAGACAAGCTCATTTCAACCTTCCTCGTCAAAACCCTCATGGACAGTCGATATTTCCACGGTATCCGCACCATGGCTGCCGATGTCCTGGCGCAAAGCGCAAAGAAGAGTTTGGATTGGATTGGTCTTTTCCACCTAAAGAAATCGTTTCAAGAACTCTTCTGCTTGCCAAACTCGCCGATGACAAGGTCTAACGATTTCTCGGATCGAAGCCTGTACCTTATCCAATGTGCTATACCCAGAGCGATTGCACGGATTAAAGGCGAGAATGGCAAGCCACCTATGGAGGCCAGACGCTTTTTGCTTGATCTCATGAGGTACAACGACAACCGTGGGAACGATTACAGTGACGACTACTACATTTCCACACTTATGAGATGTCTGGCTGAGTGCCTTGTCAGTATCTCTACGGCGGTCGTGCTGCCATGGTTCAACATAGAGGAACGAACCGAAGAATTCGACTTCACGAAGAAAGCTATCGAGGAGCTTACGCGCCATCAACGATTGGACGAGTGGATCCCAACATTTCAGAACATCTATACGACCACAGGCCTTGACTGTACTTTGAAGCTTGTCATGAATCGAATCATGCCTTTCAACCCTTCCGAATTTTCGCAGTACGCTCAACTTGGTAATGCGGACAATGTACGCCTGAAGGCCTGGGAGTGCCTCATCCGATTGGGGATGATACGAAAAGACAGCGTTCTAAGGTTCCTGATGCATGAGATCCGCTCAGACCCTTCACCTTACTTCAGGACGCAACTGCTGCTGATCTTTGACATCGCCGTTGGGCAGATCGCAACCGGCGATGTCTTTGCGCCATCGAAGCCTCAAGAAGCCACACGCGGTCTGGTCATCGATCAAGAAGCTGACGGTTCCGCACGCGCTTCCAATCTTGCCCGTCAGTCGCTAGCAGGAGCTCTCAACGGACTGAAGCAGGATCTTGTCAACAACCAGACTTTGCGCTCAGCACTAGAGGAAGCCTTGAAATCAAGAACATTGTCACTTAGTGACATGACTCATCTCCTAGACTTCTGCGATATGATCTTCAGAGACAGGAGGAAGAGTACACTGCCCGTCAAGCTTCGTTATCCACATTATTGGAAAGTCAAGCACCTCGGTCAGGGCAAGCTGCAATTCACACAGACTGATAAAGTCCGTACGAAGGCGCTGCGCCCGTTGACCAAACAGGTTCCACCTACGCCTACAACCGTACATGCGCCAGCATCCGCTCCTGTGCCTGTGCCTGTGCCTGCGCCTGCGCCCCAGCCCGCCCCAGCACAGGCACAAGCAGCAGCCGTACTAGCACCTCCAGCACTTCCAGTGGCAGCTCAGCCTCTGCCTACGCCTATTGTTCCGTCGAGCACTGCGCCACCGAAGGTCGCTCCTTCCTCGAAGCCCAAGCTATCACTTAAGTTTGGCAAATCAAGCACGTCTGCAACTGCGTCTTCCCCCCCACCTTCTGCTCTTTACAGGACGCAGCCTACATTTTCTCCCCCCATCAAACATGCTTCCCCTGCTCCGATGTCGGCACCACCATCGCGAAAAGCATCGCCGGCACCACAACCTGCTGTCATGAAGCAAGAAGCACCCGCATTACCATCTAGACCCTCAAGTCCCCCTGCCGTGTCACCTCCAAAGAAAGATCCCACGCCAGCTCCTGTCGTAAAAGCACCAACGCCCCTTCCGGCCGCGCCTACGACCTCAACGCCCGCGGGATCCGCTACCCCCGCACCACGTCCAAAACCTGCGCCAGTCAATGTTCCAAAGGTCATCTCCGCACCGTCACCCATCCACTCTCCAATCCCTTCGTCAGGGCCTAAGATCAAGATCAAGACCAAGACTGTTCCGGGATCCTCCGCACCTAATTCTCGCCCGTCGACACCGGCGCCGTCTCGACCAAGTGTCCCACCGCCGCGATCCAACGTCGTTGCTGCTCCTCCGTCAAGATCCGCAACTTCTACTCCTGCACCACGTCCTTCATCTGTGCCTTCCAAACAAACCCTTTCGAAACCTAAGAGGAGCAAGATCGTGAAGCTGAAATTATCCCCAGATGTGCTTGCACAGTTCAAGAATGGCAGCAGCAAGAAGAGAAAGCTGCCGGGCGGTAGTGACGACAGACCTTTCAAGAGGCAAAGCGTCGAGCCAAATGGACTCATGAATGGTGCTGCGAATCGTGGTTTGGTGAAGATCGAGAAGTCCGGTGGAGAGCGACCAAAGTTGATTGTGAGGATGAAGGTGGATCGATTCAAGCTGCCCCGTTGATGATGATCATGCCATATGTTGGGTTTGAGCAGCATACCTGCATTGATTGGAGTTATGGATTGGCACTCGATTTCGAGCTGCGGTCTGGAAAATAGGTAGTTCTATTGTTAGCATTCAGCGATGGCGTTTTGGGTTGGTCGGCTGAGTGGATGAGTATACCCACAATCAATCTTCGTCATTATTGAGAACAACGAGGCTTTCTGACGCTGACTGGTATACAACACTCTACATTTGTAATGCTGTCGATTCAGAATAAATAGCTGGAATCACCGACCCAATCTTATAATCATCACTTCGACCTACGGACTCAACAGTGCCCTCAAGTACCGAATCCCCATTCTGGACGCCGCCAGACATAGCATTAGAGCAGTACCGGCAAGCTTGGGCTATCACATTTGCGCTTGACACAGGCTGTCCTGTTGGACTACAACTGACAAGTCAGGACATCCTGTCTTGTCAATAATGCCAAAAAACACCTGGCCTCCCTCCGTAGCTGCGCAGCCCTGCTCATCTGATCATCACGTGTCGACGCGCCCTCAAGTCGATCCCGTCTCGCGCTAATGTTGGAATCCCAGCCGGTCGTTCTGCGGCCATTCGGTGCTCTGTTTCCGGCCGCTTGGAACTTGTTCGCGAACATCATCTCTTATGCGAGCCTTTTGGGTTTTTATGACGATGAGGTGAATGAAACCCCTGACCCGTCTGGGAGTAGACAGACAGGGTGACGGGAGATGGTCTGGGGGTGGTGGACGCATTTTGCAAATGCTTTATATCCTTTTTGTGTTCTATCACTCCAGTAACGAGGTCTCTTGCAGCATCAAGACCGGCTGTCTGGCGCAAAAGATATGCAGAATCGCACTCTCTAAGCCTTGCCGACTAGGCATATGAGATCGTGCTTGAGCACTAACAGCGGAGATCTTCAAAGGTAATCATACACGTATTCTAGATTACCAACTGCTTTGCTGGCTACAATGATTTCAATTAACGAAGATAAATTTGCCCCAACACGCAGAAGACCTCCTTCTCAGTTCTACTAGGACTGACTATAGCTCACCTTCAGTGCATTATAAGAGGTATGTAAGATGCAGTGTGACTAAGGTTTGGCAATGTGCATGCACATCGAATAGGTGGCGCAACAGTAGCAGAAGCATTGCGCGGCTTTTGATCTGCACGAGGTGTGATGATTAGAACACCAGCAGGAAAGCAGACTAGAGCAAATGTTCGTTTGAACAAAGAAGTGCAATAACCATGACACGGTAGGCCTTGTTTGCTCGCAATCAGCATTCCATACTGCTTCCCCGCCTTTGACTGCCAACAGCCACAGTATATTGCCAAGAGAACGGCCTTCACCAAAGCATCATCGTCGCCCAAAACAGTGCATTTAGTGCCGTGGAGCCGTGCATTGGCGCACAGATCCGGGCTTACATGGCAGCATGGCAACTCAGGTACCAGTGCGCTCTGAATACGATAGGCAGGGAGCTATTCGCGACGATGCGCCCACAGACACGGACAGCATTACGTCTACAAGCGGCAGTTGGCTACCAGTTGGAGGCGCAAGCGTGATCATTGACAGCCCCCATAAATACTGACGCTCCGACATTCGCAGGTGCTGCCAGCCACAGCACGCGTCGTCAACTATCCGCCAGGTCCCAGATCTGGCTTTATATCAATCGAGTGATATTCTTGTTGATCTCTGGACCAGAGCATATTACCGCTGCGGCGATCCTCTTGTCGTCATCTGCGCTGCATCCCTGCCGCGGCGCCGAGGGTTGTCGCCGTACAGCACTCGCACTAGGTACTACAAGACTGCGGCCACGTCCTCACCACTCCGCGCCTGTTTTCAGTTCTTCGCCAGTTCTTAATCTCCCCGCCCCACGGGACCCTCGTGTCTACTGTCACTCGTTACATAGCTTCCCTGTCGGCGCACGCAGCTGTCTCTCGCGCACCCTTTACGTGCCCTTGCTTCGAGCCGGCCCATCCGTGGCTTGCACGGCTGACCCAGCTGCAGTAACCACGCGCTACAGGCATTGGCCGCGTTTCCTGGTGTTGGTGGTGCCGCATAGTTAGGAGGAGCTTCCGGGCTCCCTGAAGAAAGAGCATCCATCATGGCTCGTCCCAAAAGAGGTAAATAGCTGTTTCCGGGCAACCACCTGCCGCTGCTCTACAAGACATCAGGCGTTGCTCCCATATTTGGCAGAAGAGCACTTCACTAATGCTGCGCTCCGTTCGCTCCCTTACAGTGCTGTCTTTCATGTCACAATGGGGTGGCTCCACGCAGCCCAAGACAACCACGTCGTCCGCCGCACCCTCGCCCGGCCCAGCGTCGCCCACGACCACCCATTCGCCCTCGCAGCCCCCACCGTCCTCCTATGCCTTTGCTGAGTCGGCCACTGCGCTGAACGACTTCAACAGCGGGCGCTCCTCACCCAGTCCAGCCCAGCAGCAGCGCCAGCGCACAGAAACTGGCCGCTCCTCTCGCCCCGTGTCCATGATACAGACATACCAGCCGCCTGTGATGCAGGTCGGTCAGGACACGCTGCCCGAGCTGCAGCGTATCTTCACGTTTCTGAACAGCCACTCGAACAAGCTGTACCAGGAGGGCTACTTCCTCAAGTTCCACGACACGGACACCCGTACGTCATAATTTCCAGGGTGATTGCTGCTGTGGCACTAACGGATATGCAGGTGGCCGTCCGGCACCAGACAGAAAATGGCAGGAGTACTTCGTTCAGCTCGTGGGCACCATCATGTCTCTGTGGGATGCGAGCGAGCTGGATCAGATCGGTGGTGATCGTGAAGTAATACCGACGTTTATCAACCTTACCGATGCCGCAATTCACATGGTCAGTTCTCTATTGACAGCAAAAGGCACTCCTACTGAAGTCCCCTAGATTCCCTCCATGACCTTGAAGGATGGCAAGAAGCTCGACCACATCCTGAGCGTATCCACGGCCGCGAAGAACAAATATCTCCTCCACTTCGATTCATACCATGCGCTTACTCAATGGACCGCTGCCATCAGGCTCGCTATGTACGAGCACACGACTTTACAAGAAGCCTACACTGGATCCTTGATTGCTGGAAAGGGCAAATTCCTGAACAATATCCGCATGATTCTGTCTCGAGAGAACGCCAAATATGAGGATTGGGTTCGCGTGCGCTTTGGTGCAGGCACTCCATGGCGCCGCTGCTGGTGTGTTGTCAGCCCTCCGGATCAGAAAGAATACGCCAAGTTACAGAAGGATCAGAAAAACAAGAAGAGTCCGTATGAAAAGCAAATGGTGCTCAAAGGCGACATCAAGTTCTACGAGACCAAAAAGATTACCAAGAAGACAAGGCCCATTGCCACGGTTAAGGACGCATTTGCCTGTTACGCCATTTACCCACAATCGAAGCCGCTGATCGACTCGTCGACATTGCTCAAGATCGAGGGAAAGATTACCGTACATTCCCAACCGGAGAACACCACAGAAGGATTTGTGTTCGTCATGCCAGAATCACGTCCTGCCATTACCGGCTTCGAAATTATGTTGCAATTTCTTTTCCCTGTATTCGACACCTTCAACCTCTACGGGCGACCGAAGAAACTCATCGCAGACGTCTTGGATACTCGAGGTCTCATGTTCGCGATGCCAAACGACAGGCGATATGGATATCTGGAGCTGTGGGATGTGGCTGGTCTGATCAACAAAGATGGTAGCCAAGCATGGTCCGAGAGGCAGTGGAGGAAACAGTTGAAGGACCTGACTTCCACTCGTATGAACTCATTGCCCGATTCTGACAATAACGGAGGGCCTGGAGGCCGCCGGAACACTGTCAGTCGAGCGGGATTCGCCTCCTCTACGCGCAACCTCAGATTCCAAGATGGGGGTTCCATTCGTTCACAGCCTTCTACTCGGCAGCCGTCGCCTACAAGAGAAGCTAACATCGACCCACAAGGGCCCCGTCGCGTTGATTCTGCACCACCCGGAGCTGCGTTCGCGAACCCTCGTCATCAGCGATCGGTATCCGAGAATGTACATAACATGCAGAAGAAGAACTCACGTCTGGCGCAACAGCAGAGCTTGGATGATAATGACAGACCGCCAACCCCCCCACAGCATGGAGTTCTTTACAACGGAACTCAGAACGGCTCGACACAACATCTTGACAGCTCTGATACGGATGAATCTCTTGGTCACGAACCGCAGAATTTGCCGGAGCTTCCGACCGCAGCCTCTGCTCCGCCTGTGGGGCCTGTTGAGGAGCCACCTTCGTTCACCCACTCGTCAAATCAAAAGCCGCCAGTCCGGCCAGAACTGCCCGGTTCTAGTATTAAGCCAAATCCACATGTCGACAATGCAACGCTCAATCAGATGGCGGATGTAGCACCAGCAGGCATTGCGGCAGCGGGCGCGGCTGCTGCCTGGAAAAGCCAAGAGAGCCTGCACAACAGAAGGAGTGGTGAATATGTCATGGAGCGTGGGCAATCTATGCACCTCAATGCACCTCAACGGCCTGTGACTCGCGAGGACCGCTCGCAAAATAGGATGCCTACAATTCCTGCATCGCCGTACGTTGAACATGCTGAATTTGTGCAGCCACCGCAAGGATATGAACCTGTAGCACCTCCTGTTCCGGAGCACGGAGTGCCATTGCAGTCTCAAACGAGACAGGAACTTCCCCATCGCCCGCATTCTGGTAGCAGCGGCGGTCAGGTTACCCGTAAACCAGTCCCAGGTCGGTCTCCCTCCTTTTCGCAGCGCTCGACCACTAGCTCAAGCCTTGGTAGTTTACGACAGGATGTAATTGATCCTGAAGCTCTTGATGCCTTGAATAAAGCAGAAGTGTCCCTATTCAGGCAGCAGAGCACGTCGAGCAGCCGTTACGACGACGACGATGTTTCGACATCAACTCCAGATTATGCCAGCACGCACAGTGAGGAGGTAGTGGCGCGGAAGTTGCCTGCACGGAGGGAAGACCGGCCTCGCAGTGGTGTCTTGAAAACGATCGGCGATCCAAGTATGTTGCCTTCTGCGGATACGACTGCAGGAGCGTCCCACCCAACACTGGACCCAAGAAGTCAAACTCAAGGCAACATGCCCTCGATCGATTTTGGCCCAACATACGCCCTTGGGTTTACGGATAAGCGACCAGGGACCAGCGGAACTATGACCCCTGGGCAGGTGATGGTTGGCAACGAGTTCTCACGTTCAAAAGAAAATCTTGTGCCCTCGCCCAGTGAGATGCCCAACCGCAATTCGTATATCTCATCAGGTAGAACTACGCCAAATACTGCGTTGCATATGCGCAGTACTTCAGTATCTCCTAACGAGTTTGAGTCACGACAAGTTGCATGGCAGCCTGCCATGGCACCTCGCAAGTCCAGTGCGCACAAACTCGATGCTGAGGAATGGGTGATGCACCGGGCTGCTCAGCAATCTCCAGGCATGCTGAACTACGCCAGACAGACACCTCCACCTATGAATCGTACACGATCTGGTGATTGGGCCCATCTACAACGCACCCCTGAAGGACCTCCATCACCTGCTGCTCGACCGTCCAGCAGACTCACACTAAGCAGGCCGCCCTCTCGAGGTGCCGAGCTTTTACTCGAATCGAAGCCCACTACATTGTCTGCTCGCGAACAAGAACAAGTTGCTCGTATCACCGGAACACCTCTGCTCGACATGTCGAGCAGCTCCAACAAAAAGCACCAGCAGCAGCCCTCGCAAGGCCTCACAGGCTACATTGACTTTCGTGAGAAGGAAAAGGAGAAGGCGAAGCAACAGAACCGTCACTCTGCTGCGATGCAAGCTGAGATCGACAAACGAATGATGCAACAGAATCAGCGCCAGATGCAAGAACAGCAACGACACATGGAAGCCCGACAGCGTCAAATGATGGAGATGCAGAATATGAATCAGCAAATGGCCATGGCCCAAAGTATGTATGCGCAGAGTAATTACGCACCGAGTATGATGGGTACGCCTCAGGGACTCGGCACACCTACCGGAATGCCTGGAATGGCATACTCTACGCCTGGCCAAGCGCAATTGTACGCTCAGCAAGGGTATTTTCCTCAGCAGCACATGACGCCTCAGATGCAGATGCCGGGCGGCTGGGTTCAGACCCCTGCTCAGTCCATGCAGGGTCAATATTTTCCTTCACAGCAGCAACAGTATATGCAGCAACAGCAAAACCAAAACCAAAATCAAAACTACCCGCCTACCAGACCATACAGTCAACAGCAGCAACGGAGGTACTAGTACGACCGCGTACATGAAGCGTACAGAAGCATAGGAGCAAGCTGGCGTGGAAGCTGTACATAACTCTTCTGGCGAGACACAGTTTATCGCATTCTAGTATATATTGAGCTCGACTTACATCTATGTTTGTATATCCTGAACGAAGATGTAAAGTGCATTGGATAGAGGTCCTACTTCGGATCGTACTTTGTATAGGACAAACCTGTGTACCTACATTAGCATATTTCTGAGATAGATTGTGAATGTTTATATATAATGTATACTAGCCTTTCTTCCATGACGCTACTTCTGCGGCTTGAATTGTACTGCGCCAGCTCCGAGCAGCGAGACGTAGCTGCGTAAGATTCAAGGAAACTTGGTGTCAGATCTTGATTGTGAATCGTACCCAGATGCCTGTATATGTCTTCGATTGCTTCTGTAAATTGCCTCGTTCGATGGTACCCTTGCACAGTATGCTGCGAGCTTTCAAAGCGCAGCTCACATTTTACAGTCGAGCGCTCATCTCCCTCCTTGCAATCTCCTTCAAATCCTTCTTAAGTATCTTCCCCGAAGCATTCTTCGGTATCGAGTCCACAAATTTCACTCCGCCACCCAACTGCTTGTACCCAGCCAATCGCTCTCTCATATACCTTTGCACCTCCTTCTCGTCCATTTGGCTGCCCGGCTTCAGTACAATGTAGGCTCGGGGCATCTCGCTCCCTTCCTGGCCTGCTTTGGCAATCACGTCTGCCCCGCTTGTGCCGCCTGCTGCTACGCCGATTACGGCTGCGTCACTGATGGCTGGATGCGAGAGCAGGACGCCCTCGAGTTCTGCGGGTGCGACTTGGAAGCCGCGGACTTTGATCAGTTCCTGGATTGGTTGTCAGTGGGGTGTTGGTGCTGTTGGGGGACTGGGGATGGACATACCTTCTTTCTGTCCACGATGTACCAGAGCCCATTGTCCCGGCGGCGTACGGCGATGTCACCCGTGTGAAAATACCCATCTTTGTCCCAGCTCTCTGCGTTTGCATGCGTATTGTTGTAGTACCCGTTCACTATGAGCGGGCCTCTTGCGCACAGCTCGCCACGGACGTCGTAGTCGGTGATGTCGTTCCCATCCTCATCGACAATCTTCGCATCCATATTCGGCAGAAATCTACCCACGGAACCGGTTGGATCGTGCTCTGGGTAGTGTATCATGGTCGCGATGCAGCTTGTCTCGCTCATGCCCCAGACTTGGTTGAACGGCGTGTCGGGTCGCAGCAACGCTTTGTAGCGGGCTTGGGGTTCGGCTGCTAGAGGTGCTGCTCCGACCCAAGAGTTTCGAATTGACTTGAGAGAATACTGCTTTGTCAGGGGCGAGTTGATGACTTGGATTACCATAGGCGGGACCATGTTGGCTTCCGTGATGCCAAAGCGTTCGATGTTTTGTAGCCATGTTTGTAGCTCGAAGCGCCGCATTACATAAGTAGTCATGCCACTACGCATAGGTGAAGTGTGTGCGCGCGGAACGTTGGAGACATGGAACATTGGTGTGCAGAGAAGGCGAATGACTTCATAGTCCCTAGGTTTGTGCTCGAGGACCATGGTGTGTTGGGCGATGAAGTTGTGGTGGGTCATTTGGACTGCCTTTGGCAGGCCAGTGGTGCCGCTACTGAACAGGCGTGCTGCTGCTGTTGATCTGCTCCGCCCTTCATCGTCCCACTTCACCCAATCACTCTCTCCATGGCTCATTAGATACCTCCAGCTCTTAAGCCCACCCCAGCGCTCCTCGCCTCCAAGCCCTTCGCCCCATACCTCATCGTCACCCCAGGGTTGAGCTAAGGTTGTGTGATGGTCGAAGACAAAGATATGAGATTTTGGAATGCCCGCTTGAGAAGCTGCTTTTAAGGCGTTTGGAATTAACTCCGGTTCGACGACTAGGGCTTTGATCTCCGCGGTCTCAAAAGCATGCACAAGCTCATATGTAGTATGCGAGGGGTTAACACCAGCAAATATGCCGCCGAAAGATAAGATGCCCAAAAATGCCATCGAGTAATAGATCTGCCGCAGTCAGTGAACGTCCAGTGATGACGGCATCAGATCGTTGGGTACGAGCCGAGCACGAAACAAAACATCAGACTTACATCATTGAAAGAAAGCATGCAAACGCAATCACTGTCCTTCAGGCCAATTGATTTGAACCCTGCACATAGTTTCCTTGTTATACTCCTCGCTTGGTTGGACGATATCGATCTTGTCGGCTCTGCTGCGTCTATGTAAATCTGCTTCAATTAGTCCCTGTTCGTGATACTCGCACTTCATGATTTTACAGCTTTGTCTGTGTCATACGTCTGACTATCGAACATCCATGATAGCAGGTCAGTAGTCGGGATGTCAATGTGTTCTTCAGCGAGGAACGGCATGATTGGTTGTGCTGGTGATGGCCGGGTGCGGCCAATTTAGATCACGGGAAACTCTGGAGAAGCGAAAGGAAGGAAACATCCCGTTTCGTTCTTCGACATACGTTTGGTACTGGCTTTCTGAATCGAACGTAACTGTCATGCATTGAGTTGTAAGTGAGATACCTCGGTGATCTAGTGCGGGGTCCCTGCATAGAAGCAAGAGCTACCCCTCCATCCTGCCGGAGCTCCATACAGCCTACATCCGCCATCAATTTTCCTCTCTAACCCCTAAGAGTGACATTGCCAGCGACAATGACGGGCTTCTCGCTGCTGAAGTTGGGGACATCGTCCATGACTTCCTTCGTCTCGGGGGCCGCCATAGCTTTGCCGAGTGCTTCCTGGCTCTCAAAGTCCAGAATCGCAGCTATGCTGTATTGATTGTCTGGGCTGAGCTGAACGATGCTGAATTGCTTCAAACCGTGTGGTGACCATGACTTCTTGACGAGCGGCATGTGTGTGGCATGGTAGTAATCGAGGTCGAACTTCGCGTCGTCCTTGCGAGGATAGAGGACGATAACTTGGGCACCGTTGCTGGACATTGTGACGTTTGGCTCAGGGATCTGGAAGATCTGCGAGCTGTAAGCTATGAAGTCGGATTGAGTGTCGGCAACCGACCTGTGTGTTGTAGTCGAAGTAGAGTGAGCTTGGGTGCAAGAATCAGACTGTCGGTCTAGACGTGGGGAGTGGGTGCTCTTATGTCACAATCGGAGATGTACCCCACTTCGATAGCCTTCTATCCGCAGCCTCCAACTGCAAAAAGAGCCCTTTACCTAGTATCGAGCAAGGAATGGTATCGTCTAGAGCCTGTACTGCAGACATGATGGCCGCCCGGCTGACAAATGAAATCGGAGATGGCCGTGTGTATTTACCACTACAAGGGTGAGCTATATACTGTCGAAGCTGGATTTAATCTAGCTGACGCAGAGAAACACGCTTTGCGCACGGAATGTGTGTATGTACTGATAGTATTGTAGACAAATTATCCCATACACACAAGTGGAGTCATGATCCTACGGAACAAGTAAGAGTCTCCAGATTTATAAGATCAGCATGTCATATCCAAGGCCGCACGTACGCGTCAAGGTTACCTGAGCTTTGGATTCTGCTGCCTTTCTCCACTACCCCCAGTAAGACGCTTTCGATGATGCGCCCTTGCTCCTCATGTGCACAGTCTGTCAAGCGGAACCGAAACTCCAGGTCCAGGCCGATGGCTGCATCTAATAGTCCACCTCCTTCGATCGGATCCTGACTCGAAAAAGGGCCGGAAAGAACGTATTAAGGGTCCAATACTTGATCTCTGGCTTTTGGTCAACGGACATACTCAAGGTTTAGGTGTGATCCCGCTCACTTTGATTTACAAGTTGGTCTGCAGCGACTATCTCCCCAAACTCAGCCGTGCGTATGATTTTAGTCTCGAGCGGGATACAAGTCCACCTCCATACCACTACCACATAAGCTGCTGAGTCCCTCTCATAGCAACCTCTAGTAGCTTGTGATGACCAAAAAGGTTCGTCTTGCGCCTTGCACGCCGCTGCAGCTCGACACAATGCGTTGCAGAAAGCAATCTCGACAGCGCAAGCACACGCAAGATGAGATGCACCTCAACTGTGGCGCCAAAACCGCACAGCTGCGTATCGTACCTGTAGGCTAATGTGATGCTTGCTGGTCAAGTTGATTCTAGCAGATGGCCGACATGCGACGAGAGCACGAAGACTACGACACTTGGGAGAGAGGCACTGCCAACTTCATCAACGTAGGTAAGGAAGATCAGCAGAAAAAGGCAGGGGTCGTATCAGTGCGCGTGGAGAGCACCGGTATTCCCAGCATCACAGGTTGAGAATACTTGCTATCCTTAGCGGTAGAAGCGCGATTCCGAGCAGTCTCGAAGCAGCAGATAAGAGACGCTGCCTTATCAAGCAAAACAAAGAGTTTGCTAGACAGCAAATTGCGGTTGACCTGGAAAATATCAGAGAACTTCAAGACTTGATAGCACAGATCTTGGAGGAGCTCGGCAAGCAGCAGGTGATGTGAATCGAAGAATGAGGTTGTAATGACTGACGGTCGGTCGTTCGTATATTAGCTTGAAGATGCTGGGATATTGGTCTAATTTTATTATTTCCACAGGGTCAATCAATAAGCTCGCCCTTGCGGATACTTAGACTCTTTCGCTCCTGGATCTGACTCAATATCAACGGCGTAGCTTCGCTCAGCATAAATTCTTTTGGGGTCGATTGGTGCATCGCTCTTGTCCGAGTCACCATCGAGACGCTCCCAATCATCACCTCTGCCATGATGCACAGTCGACAGACTGAACCCAACATCAGTAGGGTTCCGAAAGCTATCGCGCAACCGCCGTTGCTGGCGGGATCCGCCAACAGTGACCAGCTGGGTACCCCCATCACTCCTCTTGTTGTTGCTAGGACCGGAAGGGCCAGAGCTTCCATCGTTGCTGCCTCGAAAGAAATGGCGAAGCGACGGGACCGATGATGCGATGCAGCCGATGCCGGTCTCGATGTTGGAGCAGAGCATGGTATGTGCAACCCAGACTATTGTTTGATTAGCCCTGAAGCACGATAGTCCGCGGTTGCGCTTACATTGCAGATTCTTCTGTGCCTCGAACTTATTGACATAAGGGATTCTAACCATTGTGATCACTGACGCACTGTTGTGTGTAAGCAGAGGTCCACAGATGAGTTCGTGAAACTTACATAGACGCGAACGAGAGCAGACCAAAAGCCTGGATCTTCGCACCCCTCCTCATCTGCGTGTTCCAGAGCATGACTGCCGGAACGACAACCAGTGCCAAATCTGTAATGATTGTCGATACCGTAGCAACATGGCCGATGATTACGAATGTGTCCACAGGCGCACACTTGCCTTTACCAGTTATAATCAACATAGGTGTCCAAATCGAGCGGACTGGCTGGCAGTAGAGCAGGGTGCCGAGGAAGGTGATGAAGAAAGAAGCCCAAGTAACGGCGAGGAGGGCCCAGACGGTATAGACCAGCCCCTTCTTCGTTGAGGCGATTCGTTGAATGGTGATGCATACAGAAGACTTGACCAAGGCCAGAGCGACAACATATGTCAAGATCCAGATGATGTAGTACTTCATGGCTTCCGACCACTGCCATGCATTGAGGTCCTTTTCCAATCTCCCCAGCCCGACAAGGCATGCATATATTGCTAGTCCGGTGACCAATGTGTACACAACCTGAGCAGATGTTTAGTGGAGGGTGAGCGTATTTGGCAGACATATCTTACGGTGCCGGCCCCAACAAAGGCATCATCAAGACCGAACGTCCCTTTCTTTAGACGAACATATGTTCTGAGCGACACAGCAAGGATGGAAAGGCCTAGGAAAATAGATGATATGATAATGATCGTTAATGGCAAGCCGTTCGGAGCGATGATTCGTTCATCGGGATCGACATTCGGATTCTCCATGGGTGTGATTCTGGGGAACTGTCAATGGGAGAGCACGCGACGTCAAAAAGTTGATACCACAGCACGGCGGTCCACCTTATACTGCGGAAGTCAGTAAGCGACAAGGAATTTCGAAAGCATAGGTGTGAGAGTGGCGATCGATCATTCCTTTTCACGCATCCTACATACACCTCACGAGTCGTTCAGCTTCTGTACCGTGTCGGCAATGGGAACACACCCCGGAAAGGCAGAGAAGGAATGTCAGGCGGCCCAACAGTTTCATGGGGGTCCTATGCTAGACTCTTGTCATGTCCAACCTGTGGAGTTCTTACAGGCTGCGAGGCGACGGTATCCTTGACGAATTTTTTCTAGGTTCAGGCCCGGCCCTCGTATACCCAGGGCCGTCCCTCGAAGGTTCAGTGCCGTCCCAAGCTTCTGGCACAGTTGGCAGCTCGAGTCAGGCTTTGTGACAGCATCCCGCGTTTGCTGCACGCAACGTTCTGGCAGAACCGATTCCAGACACGAGGTGCTAGTGTCCGCGTTGTGTCCCACACTCGTGCCATGTGCACGTCTTGCACGTGCTGATGATGCGCGCTTGGCGCAGGACCTCAGGCGGACCCTGCCACGCGAAGCCATTCCGTACGAGTTCCGTTGCGCGAAATTTGACGCGCTCTGGAGCCTTACAAATGCGCAATTGCTGCACATCAGCGCGCTTCAAATGCCGTATTGAGATCTCAGGCAGGGGATCCAGGTGGCCTTCGGCCCGACTAGAATGTCATCGGGAGCTATATGCCGGCGCTTTGCTGCTCCTGTGGCTTATGCCGGTGAGGGAGATTGTGGGTACGTATGGATCCATAACGAGAGATGGGTCCAAGAACGGCACACTGTGTGCATACGGATGTCGCGACTTCCACACGCTCAGAGCATGCATGGCTTGTCCATGTATAATCAGTCTCGAGTCAGTGGTGTACAACACCTCACCGACTTGAAGCGGGCAATTGATGTGTCTAACGGAGCAAGTTCCGAGGATTGGAAGTAACTAACAGGCTACAAGTCGTGTCGAAAAACTCTACGTATGATAAGCAGTAGAGATTGAAGACAAATCGAACTCACTGCCCTGCTTGTTCCTGCGTTGTGCCGCGTCTACACGGAGCTTTGCAGATGCGGTAGGCAAGTTTCATAAAGAAGGATTTGCCCACTGTTTTCTTGATTGATGAACGATAGGTTCCTGACGAACCGAGTGGGTCACATCGGTGCGCGCGGAACGACATGCGGTTTGCTCAATTTCAGGGTTATAAGATCAACACATATGCAGAACTGCATGTTTTCTTTTTGTCTAGCCGAACAGAAATCGTGGGTGTTCACGTCTAGTCTATCGTAACCCTTACGCCCCTGTTATCTTTAGTCATAGGGATGAACATATCGTGGTCGTATGCAAGGTCCTCCGCCACAGTGTCATGTAGATGCATCTTGGGCAGAACGCGCAGGGCCAGTGCTGCAATGCTCAGGTTGAGCTCACACAACGCAAGACTGAGGATATTAGTGCGGCGAACAAGCAAAAATGAGGATCATAACTTACTTCATGCCTAGACACGAGCGGCTGCCCTTGGAGAACGCGAGCATGCTGCGCTCGACGTCCTTCCTTCGCTGGTTGTTCTCGTCCAGCCAGCGCTCGGGGATGAATTCGTGGGAGTTAGGGAACGCCTTTGCGTCATGGTGGGTGATAGCAGCTGACATGCCCACTGCGTAGCCTTGTGGGATGATGTACTCGATCGACTTCTTGTTCCACTCGCCCTTGAAAACAAGGTTCTCCTCAGTCGGCACACGGGCTGTGCGAGCAGAAACGCCGTACGATAGCCTCAGACCCTCCTGGATCACAGCTCCCAGATATGGCAGGTTCTCAAATTCAGTCCATGTTGGAAGCTGTTTCGGGTCCGAGACGACATGTTGCAATTCAGCCCTGAGCTTGACGAGAAGCTCTGGCTTGGTCAAGAGATGGTAAGTGATGACGGACATAGCCCAGCTTGTAGTCTCTGTGCCGGCACCAATTACTCCAGCAGCTTCGTCAGCCAACCTTTGAGGCTCCTTCTCAAGAGAGACAAGATCAGATTCCAGGATGGTTCCAAATACAGTTGGTCGGTCGTACTTGATTCCCGCGTCGATATCTGCCTTCGCCTTCCTCATCCTCTCGGGAAGATCAATTTGCAGTGTGCGAACCATGAGAGCCGTACTAGGCGGCATGTAGTCGACCAGATACTTTCCAAGAGCAGCACTGGCCTTGGTCCAGGGGAAGAAACGAAAGATAAAAACAGGTGCCAGGAGCGAGGCCACGGGCTCACGGAAGTTGGGGAACCAACCGTCTTGGTCGAGGAAACCGAAGCTTTCACCGAAGCTGTAGCCAGAGATTGCATCAGAGGTGAAGCAGCTGTACGCCATGGTAACATCGAAAGGTTTCTGACCGGATTCTCTGAGAAGCTTGTCGCAGAGCTTCTGTGCCAGGACCTGGATCTCGGGCTCCAATCGTGCAATCATGCTGCGCGAGAAGAATTTGGCGACGGGAATTCTTCGTAGGCGATGAAGGTCGTGATCAGCTGTACCGAAACCAGCCTGTCCCAAACTATGATGAGATTTAGTAAACGTACTTTGCATTCAAATGGTGGTCACTGACACTGAACCGTTGATCTGGTGCACTGGCTTGTCGCGCTTGCGTCCACCAACAGCGTAGATCTCATCTGCGAAGGAAATGTCGTTGCAGTGCACTTCGTGAGGACTGATGCGGACAATGGGGCCTACCAATCGCTATTAGATATTGTATCTGTCTCATTCTTCGTGAGCCCTACCATATTTCTCGTGCATCTTCGCAATTTCCTTGGTGTAGCACCCATATCTGACTACATCGTGGTAGAACTCAGGCCAATATGTTGCTGCCGATAACGTGGGACCCGGGATGCGGCTCAACGGGTGCAACGGGGAGATATTGTATAGAGCTTTGAGCACATAATAGGCCAAGTAGAGGCCGGCGAAGACCAGTACGTTACGGGCTGAGAGAATGGACGTCTCCGGCGGAGGCAATGCGGCCTGAACCGTCATGATGGCGAATGTTGTGCAAGACGGCTGACTGCAGAGGAGCAGGCGACTTCGTGCTCACACACATCGCGCGAAAAGGCCAGCATTATCAATTCGGCGGATCTCTTTCGCTGTGGAGTGCGAGACCTGCACTGTCGGGAATTGGTGACAGAATTGTCGAAGGGTCCTGGGGACCCACGGTGCAGCAAGTACCAAAAACGTGCCGACTAGCATGGAACAAGGCAAGACACCATGTACGGGCCGTGAAGGTGACAGCGGGCATGTGAATGTTCTGATTTGCTGGACAGTAGATTTTCGAGTCATTACTGACCCTATACCTCCACTGTCCCCAGTCCTAATGAGTCGGCCGACCTTCCGTGCGACCGTGTCGGCTGCTGGTGCCACAAACGGACGTTTCTACGAAACATCAGGCCAACCACAACTTGTATAGCCATCCATGTCTACACCTCGCATCTCGGAACTCACCGCATGCCCGCAGGGGCCCTGTAAGACAGAACGGGTCAATGATTCTGTATGAAGTACCGTTATGGATGTCTTATGGGGACATGGACTCAATCGGTGGTAAATGACAAGTAGCTATGACTTTCATGATGTCTGTGCATCTCAACGAGGAACTTGGCGGTGCTCGTGAACTCCTTGAGAATACATGAGGACCCTGACCTTTACTTGACAAGGCAATGACACGCAGTGCCCAAGACCCGGGTAACGGGAAACGAATTTCAACGCATTAGGGACGGCTTACATGCTTCCGATATAACGCCGCGTACCCAACAAATGCCATTCTTCGAGATGACACGCTATTCGAAAGATGTCTACTAAACAAGTACACGCCAGATGCATTATACCGCACCTTGTACTATTGAAGTATTTATAACTACACAAAACACATCCCAAATCGATTGCCCAGACATGTTGAAATCACCCACTTTCTGCCGTTGCAAGCGAACGAGAAGGCTTCTCTGCCTAACTCTTCTGTGAGGCGGATGCTTCGAGTATATCAGACCCCTTGTTGTGAATGAGTATATCAACTGGAGACGGCCACTCGTGGTGCTCCTCTTTGCTAGAACATTCTTACCAACACGTGCACACATCGTGACACTCTTGTCGGTAACGTGGAAGGCCACCCTCTAGGAATAGAAGGAAAATCGCAACGTCGATCTGTGCATGAGATGAACTACTTTGCTACTTGCATGGGAAAGCAGTTCTAACCCCTGACAATGGTTCTTATTTGGCATGAGTAATGGCGATTGTAAGGCATCCTCTTGGACACTAGAATTAAGGCAGCCGCGCTATTAGGTACGAAGTTCGACAGACGCTCTGATTGCTTGCATGTATTACTTCTACATAGCAAAAGTTTAAAGTATACTTCTGTTCGGATGGGCTGATGAATCAGACCACTATCGCCACGAACGCTCGCACATGCCCGGCTGCAACTCCGCCTGACGACGAGCAAGGGTATAAACGGTAAAAGGTAATGAAAAGGAAAAACGGCTGAGACTAAGTTAACTATGCATTGGCGCCACTTTGCCTCTCCCTCTGCCTTCTTCTGCGCTGTCTCGCGTTGTCGCGCAGGAACTGGGGATCGATATAGCCCTCCGGCAGCTCGAATTCATGTTCTTCAAACTCAGGTATAGACTGCCCAAAGGCCGTGGCATTGCGTCCATGTCGATGCTTCCCTAATGCTGCTGCTCGAAGATGTGGCTTCGCGTAGAAAGATAAGAAGGGTGTTGTAGGTTCTGGTGGTACAAACGGTAGGAGAAAGCCATGCGGTCGCGGTGGACGTTTGGGCTTAGGAGGTTCTGGTTCTTTCGGTTGCTGGTCTTTGGGCTGAGCCACTTTTGCGTTTGGTTTTGTTGAATCTGAGGCTTCTGATTCTTCGCCTGCCTCTTCCTCATCCTCTGTACGAGCTGTGAGAGCAGCTTCTTTCTCAGCTCGTATGCGCTTCTCTTCCTGCTTCCACTGACGGAACTTGTCTACGAGCGCTTCAACCTCCTTAATGAAGAAGTCTCGTTTTGCCTCCCAGTCCCTTATATCGCCAGCTGTCGTACCTGTTATTCCCATTACTCGGAGCCAATCGGGTCCCTGTAGACCATCAAGAAGCCGCTCCAGCTGTTGCTTCTCATGCATTGCGCGTTCTTTCTCTATGTTACGCAGCTGCTTCTCTTTCCGCTCAGCACGTCGATGTTGCGCGAAGAAGTGCGAGTCGGCAAGGGGGTCTTCCTCGCCATCATTGCGAATGTGTTTGGCTATGCTGCTGTAGTCTAGTACTTGGAAAGTAGTGGAGGACTGAGCAGGAGGTAGCGAGGCGTTCGATGTCTCGTGAGGAGGTGTGGCAGCTCTCGACTTGCGTGTTCGTGCAGGGCTGGCGGATTTACGAAGGGACTCAGGCGATGCTGGCGCAGATGTCTTGGTCTTGGACGGCTCGTCGACGATGTATATAGGCGTGTCGATGTCTAGGAACTCTACCCACAGGGGTCAATGAGGGCTCGAGCGCAGGCACAGAGATGAACATACCAGAAGGTTTTGGCAGGCCGGCAATGATATCGTCATAACTCGAGAAGTACACAGCAAGGTCACTCTTGAGGCGTGAGCCGCCATCTGAGCTCCTCAAGCTCCTCCTGTCACGCGACTTGGGGTCTGCCGCGGGTGCAGGCACTGCAAGCTTTCCCGCGCTACCAGGCCGAGGTGTAGAGCGCCCTGAAGGCACATCGTCTGCGTCAATGTCCAGCAGTGTCTGCACGCCGTTTGTGATGCGCACCAATTCGCCGTGTGGCTCACGGTGCACGACCTTCGTGGGCGGCCTCGTATCATGCGCGTCGTCATCCGCTGCGCGCTTCCTCGAGCTGCCGCGGGGCGGCGCTGCTGGCTGCGCTGGCGACACGGCTATCTGCTTCACGGTCTTCTCATCGTCGCCGAGGACAAGGAGTGGGCCGCTTTTGCTCGAACGGCGCGTCGAGACGGCGGCGCTGTTGGGACTGCTGTGGTTGATGTCTTGGGGCGTCGCGACAGGGAAATTGAGCCGTGACTGCACGAGACGCTCAGTCGACGATCGCATTGGAGGCCGGACAAGGTTGGCCATGGTGCTGCTGGGGAAATTTCTGGTTTCGCAGGATCATCTTTCAGTCACTGCGACACATAGCTGCCGTGGAGGGTGTCGCGCTGGGTCAGGGCAAAACTGTCGCGGCGTTAGGTGTTCGAGCTCAGTCGGCCGCCTCTGGCCTGCATACGTGAATGCTAGGTCCCTTCACTTTCACCCATGCACTTGTGAAGTCAGATTAAGCCTCGTAAACTGGGATCTAAGTGCCTCCACAGGTTCCTGTTGCAAATCAGGCTATATCATCGAATCAGACTGCAGGGAAATCCGACAAAACCCAAGATAGCTCCACGCCACAGTGCACTGCAGCCAATCACGCGCCCCTGGAGCCAACTCACGAAGGTGGGAGTGAGACGTTGTTGTGACTCTGGTGAGATTAAGCTGTATTTTGAGAACTTTGAAATCTTCGAGCACATGTGGGTTGTCATTACACATTACTATGTACATTGGCTGTTGTCTACCAAAGGAAACCGAGCCCATCGTTCCTCCCACAACACCCTCACGTTTGGCGCGCTCCTAATGTCCCGTGCAAAGAAAGCACCGCACTCGCAATCCCCAATTGTCAAAAATCACGAGAACAAGAAATCTTTCAGAATTGGTGACCCGGCAAACTCAGGATTGAGCAAGACGCAGCTAAAAATAAGTCAGGCGATATAACACTAGCGTGAAAGGTGACAACCTACTTCAAGAAGTACGATAGACCCTGCTTGCGTCGTTCGAGAAACCTCGGTCTGAATCGTGCTTCAAACTCGCGTCAGCACTGATCCTTGAATGGTGGGGTAAGGATAAGGGATGTGACTTACACACTACCGATTTGGGTGGGAATTGTGGCATGGAACCCACGGCATGAGGGAATGTCTTGATGAGCTTTTGGTGAAGGTCTTCGAACTCAGAATACCTGGAGCGGGGTGAGCAGATACACGTCCAACTGCTTTGTCAAAACCAACCTCTTACGTATCTTCATTGGACCGCCCTGGGTTTCGTTAGTCAATCGTGCTTACTGACCCCAGATCTGGAGATAGATAAGCTGCGCCCAACATGTCGGTAATTCCCTGCATAATCTTTGTTCCTCTGAGACGACGCTAGCTTGAGCGATTGGCTGCGGGGAAGTGTACTCGAGTTAAGCCAATATGTGGGCCGCGTATACCATTGCTCTATTAGGGTGAGGCTCTGGGACTTACATCGAGCATCTCAACTGTACAATTCCACACCACATATTGACCGGGGGCATAGGCTCCAAGTCCCGGTGCTGTACCGCTGACGACGACAAAATCATCAATGGTCACATGCTTGGCCCACAGCACTTTGCATTGCTCGGAGCCCTCGTCGGTGTGGTCCTCGAGTACAATGCGAGCCCCGGCGTCCGAGGTGTACGAGCTTAAACGACTGCCGTTACGCTCGTGCCTCTGCCAGTACGGCGGGACTACGCTGTTCCGCTCAGGACGGGCGGTGGCGAGCGTGGCCCCATCTTCACGGGACGGTGATGGGGGGCTTTCGTTCGCAGCTTCAGAGCTCGCCGACTCCATCCATCTGCAGAGTAGCGGACTGAGCGGGTGGCGCGTCGAACGGGAAGACGGAACAAGTATATAGAAACACTGGAGGTGAGGGGTAGATAAGTGTTCGAGGTGGGACGGCGCTGCAGCCAGATGTCTTAGTGCCGTTGGCAGTAGACAAAAGGGAAACTGGCTTCAGCGTTCGCCTCGCTTTGGCGACACAACCGGATGATGCGCAGATACGGGGACCCTTGTCGGGCGGGCAGAATGGCCAATCATGGTTGGTCAATCGCGGCAGGAAGCAGACCGCCTAGTCTGCTTCGGAGCTCACCCGAGGAAGGGTCCTACCGCTACATGGAATATTTCGTTGCGCGTTGGTCGTTCCACGGCGATTTACAGTCTGCAAACCACGCAATGCTCCCCTCCAACACAGCATGTGGTGAGACATGCAGCACGCCCTGCTTTCCTGTTGGCTCGGGCGGCCCAAGTGAGTCAACGGCAATAAACTACAGTGTTGGAGTGGCGGGTAGACTCCCCAAGCTTCGAGCTAGTGAGTTCGAGATAGGCCCATGCGCAGTACGTGCGCCATTGCCGTCCTCATGATCGTTCCCTTTATAATCGGCGCTGCTCCCTGCAGCCTTTTCGTCTGCACTCACGATCGTTGCTGAGAATTGCTCGTCTGCGAAAAAAAGATATCTCGCCCGAAAAGTTGCTTCGATTTCCGTCTGTCGCTGACCGTGTTATCTTTTGAAATTATTCACCTCCCCGTGTCAAAGCACCCATAGGGTACGTGCATTCCGAACTATAACCTCCGCACTCTGGGGGCAATCTCCTTGGAATCAGAAAGCTCATAATCCACGCAGTCTTCTCTCAGCTTCGCTTCACTCACCTCCACATCATAACCGACCAGAATGCGTTCCACACTCGCTCTTAGCCTTGCTGCCTTCACCGGCCTTGCCGCGGCTCAGACCACGGCTCAGAACAACTACCCATACCGTATCGACCCAGAGTCGGTTCCCCAGGCTACTAAGCGTATGTGCAAGCACCTTGCTTTGCCCAAATTGTGTCTGACTCCATTCTAGAATTCTGGTGTGACCAGAATGTCGCTCAGTGCCCGCTTATCTGCCTCCAGCAGCCCGGCGTTACCAGCCAAACCACTACGGACAACGAGTGTGACCCCGTAAGCTCACCTTTTCCCCACACAGACAGGAATGCGAGCAATAAGCTTCGGTGTTCAAGTTGATTTGATTGCCGTTGGCTCACCCGTCCCATGGCCTCTCAACAGTCCCAACACTCGCCTAGAAGCCAAGCTAACATAACGCCTTCAGACTGCGCTGACCTACTCCTGCGTATGCGACAACGGCGTCTCACCCAACATCACCCAGTACTCGCAGACCCTCCCATTCTTCATCTGCCAGGAGTGGGGCAACCAATGTGAAGCCAACTGCAACGGCGACAGCACATGCGCCAGCGCCTGCCGACAAAACCACCCCTGCGGTGCTCAGGATCCCTACAAGGGAAACGCCACACTTAGCTCTATCATGGCGGCCTCTTCCACTCCCACCGGCACCGGAGCTGCCGCAACCTCCAAGATCCCCGTCACTGGCTTCGGCGGCGCTGCCTCCACCTCTGCACCTGCAGGTTCGACTGGTGCTGCCGCCGCCACCTTCGTCCCTGGTGCTGCTACTAGCATGGCTGTCCTCTTCGGCAGCGTGTTCTTCGGCTTCGCTGTCCTCCTTTAAGCCATGAAGGACCTCTCCTACTTTGGCATATTCTTGCTTTGATTCCACCACATACATTTCTTCCTTGCTGGAGTTCTTTATGCATAGCGTCCTGGGAATCACATCACAGTCATTTCATCACATCACTCAAAGATACCCCAAAACGGTACCTGCCGCTCCTTTCGAAATAGCACAGACAGGAGACGTAATAATTAGCAAGGCGCATCGAGGCAGAGTTATGCGACTACTATACCATTACGGAGCAAAAAGTTGCATTGCATCAGCACTCGTGTAGCCCGGAGTTCTTTCTAGCCTTCAAATCTAGCATGGTGTTTGGGTGATTCGCAAGACTCCTTCGTTACTATACGTGCCGCAGGCTTCGTTCGATGTGGTGTCACTGTGTTGCCCTTGCTTGCATTCGGGTACGTCATGTTCCAACAAGTTTCCTCTGTATCACCACCCGATGCACTCTTCGTACGACCCTGGCGAAGCTCGGGAGAAGTTGGCGTGTAGCACGAGGCAGACTGTGTTACACAGGGACCGGAACATCAAGCCAGCTTATATGCATTCACAAACCATCTGTATAACATTAACCTAAGGTTTTGGTCTAACAAACAAACAACACCTCAAAACACACCAACGCCAGTATTAGGTTTAGAACCACAGACCACATATGCTTCACCATCTTCTTCTCCCCTTCCTTCATTGATACGACAACTTCCTGTTCCCGCTACCGCCCCCACTTCCCCTTCTAAGCACCTCCCTTGGATCTACAAACACCGGACAGTCAGGCAACGGCGATGCCGTAGTATCGGACAGCGTACAAGCAGCCCAGTCCTTATCTGCAGGGCCCGGCGGCAAGGGTTTATCCAGCTGGGAAATCGGCACCACAGCACGGTTGGAAGTATAATCGATGCCAGAAGGGTAGGCTGCGCTGTTCTGACGCGAGTCAGGGGGTGTGGGTGGGAGTGCGCTGACTGGAGTGCGATTGCGGTTGCGCAGGGCAGCGGTGGCGGCTGCGAGGAGAGTGGATTCAAAGTCTTCGCGCTGGGATGTTGGACCCTCGGCAATGAGGTCCTCAGTGGAGGAGTCGACGAGTCTTATTGTTTTTTGTGGCCTGAAGGTGCGTTGGAGATGGGCTGTGCTGCTGTTTGCTGAGCTGAGCGGCGACATGGTGAAGATGGCTCCAGGGACGCGCTCCTGTGAAGAGTCCTCTAGAAGGAGTTGCTCCGGAACAGCGGCTATCGTTTGTTCTGGCTTGAGCTCCGGAGTTGGCGGCGGTAAGCAGTTCTTGCACAAGGGGAAGGGGAGACGTCCTTCTTCGAGTGGACATGCTTCATATGGGCGGCCGGTAAGGTGGCTGGGGTCAGCCAGATCGAGAGCCTTCGAGCTTGCTGGCTTGAGATCTACGACAGCAGGAACGGGAAACTTGCAAGGATGCAGCTCTTGAGGAATGAGAGAGCAGATGACGGGTTTCTCCTGTGTGCGCCGAAGAGCATCTCGGATGACGAGGTCGCTTCTTGGTTGTCGAACTCTTGTTGTCTGCGAGTCAAGGAGATAGGCTGAAGATGGGGCCTCAGAGCGGTCCAAGACGTCAGCAAAGTATACTAGATCCTGGCTTGTAGCTGGTGATTTGCCCTTGTTTTTAGGTTGGTGCCTTTCTTCCCTGGCCCTGCGAAGTTTCAAACGCCAGCGTGGGGCTGTAAATATGGACTGTCGTGGCCTCGGGAGCGTCTCCCACGACTCAGTGGCATCCGATCGGGGTGGTGACGGAGGTGGAGCCATGACTGGCGAGGGCGGCGTCACCGGTCTGTATTGTGAAGTCTCGCAGATCTCGCACTGCATGCGAAGGCACTGGGCTGAGTGACGTTCCCATCGTACCGAGTCCCTCCAGTCACTTCCACTTGACTGGTACAACATGAAGAAGTGTTCAATTACACGTTGGTCAATCGGTTGGCCATCGGGGCCTGGCACTATGGAGTTTGCGTCCTGTGAAGCTCGTTCGAGTTCTTTTTCAACTTTCTCAATGTCCTCTTGTTCGAACATCGAATCACGGTGGCGACGGGCATCCTGCTTGAAGCGCTCGAGGCGTTGTCGTTGGTTCACAAGCCACTGCTGGACGCGGTATCGTTTCCGTGGAGGTTCTTCGGTGCTGGGTTCCCGGGACGCGACAGCTACTTTACCCTGATTAACGACACTGTGAAGCACGGGTGTGGTTGTAGACTTTGTTGTGCCGTCGCACTGGGATGGGCAGCTGACATTGCTTTCCTGTGAGTGGTTTCTTGGTCTTTTGCCTTCAGTACTGAGGGCATAGAAGCGCCTTTTCATCTGTGGTAGCGACGGTAACGACATGGTTGAACTACTTAAGTTCGAGTGAGAATAATCTACTGTAAGATGATTTGACGATGGCAATGAAGTTGAGGGTAAAATTGGGATATGCTCAAGACTGCTCATTGCGAGGATTTAATAATGTTCAGATCTTGTATGTGTACAGTCATCGAATAACAGAAGGCCTACATAAGGCCGATTGGGGATGATTTATACCAATCTCTGCCCAACCAGGAGCAGAGCATGCGAACCGCACGTCATGGTCAAAGCGTCTTGGCGATACTTCGAACATTGCAGAAAGTTGGGACTGCGCTTTACAGACTTGGAGGTGTTTGAGAGGCCTAAGTAAGTTTGAATGCAAATGTTTGACGGTAATGATGTCGAAGTGACCGGTTAACATCTCTCTAGAAGCACACCAGAAAGGAAAAGACTTGTGCAAGAAATATGATGGATCAGCGGTTATCGACAGTTCGAGATCAGCTTCGTCCCTGTTGGGCTGCTTTGACCGTGGGAGGAAGGAGGAGAAATCGAGTGTTGCCGGTGCAACTAGATATTAGGGCCCAACGACGTGTGTGACGTGGTTGCAGATACCATCGTGATAAACAGCAGGTGACACGTGGGCCCTATGGGAGAATGAGATGGGAAACAACGGTGAGCAGCTCATTGGCAGGCCAACTTCTGTGAAGCTGGGAGGTGGGCCTCACCGGTCGAAATAGGCATCGTGAGGGAACCCAACTGTGGCAGAGGGTCGTTGGCAATCTAGGACAGGGCTTGCTAGTAGTTCAGCAGGCCTTTACTAGTATGGAAATCTCGTGCTCAATCGAGTTAGCAATATGTAACATACGTAGTTGAGAGAACGTTGGGCATGCGAGTCCAGAGGATGCAGATGCTAGTGCAGCGGCTCTTGCCGCCCTCGGAAACCAGCCGATTCGATCATGAGCGAGAGCGAGGCATGTCATCAACCAAACAGCGCAAACACGCGCGGATCATCATGACACCACCACTCCCAGGTTTCGAATACCGCAATCGACCGCGCCCGCCGATGCCACAGGCGTTCTGATATCGCCATGCCCCCACGATTGCTGTTTGGAGCGCCTCGAGCCTCGCGCTCAGTAGCTGTGCGCGTGCGCCTCTGCAGGAGGTTTGCCTCGAGCTCTGCGAACACGCCAGAAGTCTACGATGTAGTCTGCGTAGGCGGAGGCCCAGCAGGATTGAGCTTGCTGGCAGGACTGAAGGCATCGCCAGTAACTAGAGGGCTGAAGGTGGCCTTGATAGAAGGCCAGGATATCCAGAAGAATAGGCTGTCGAAAGACGCAAGCCTTAACAGCTTTTCCAATAGATGTAGCTCTCTCACACCAGCTTCAGTGAAGAATCTGCAAGGTGCGCGACGACTACGAGACCGTGAAAATGACAATCTGACAACGTCGTAGAGATTGGCGCATGGCAACATGCGAACGCGGCACGAGTGCAACCGTATCAGGAGATGCAAGTATGGGATGGCGTCTCAGACGCACGCATATCCTTCGATTGGGATACAGCTCGACCGCTCCTCTCGCCTAGAAATCCCGCTCAGCCAACCACAATCGCATACATGATCGAAAACACGAACACTGTCACCATGCTCTTGAGTAGACTTGAGGAGTTGGGCGGTGTCGATATGTTCACTTCAACCAAAGTGAACTCAATCCAACTGGGACAGGACACAGAGCAGATGGACTTCACATCGTGGCCCATTCTCACACTCTCAAACGGCAAGACATTGGCAGCGAGACTGCTTGTAGGCGCAGATGGTGCAAACAGCCCTGTCCGGACCTTTGCAGATATTGAGTCGCGAGGCTTTGATTACAACCGCTTTGGAGTGGTGGCCAGCTTGAGCATCGAGGGACAAGGCTGGGGTGGACCAGACCACAAGATCGCGTATCAACGCTTCTTGCCTTCAGGGCCTCTGGCGCTGCTCCCACTGCCAGGCAACAAGTCGACACTTGTGTGGAGCACGACACCAGAGCGTGCTGCTAGACTCAAGGCTCTGTCCCCTCAAGACTTTGTGGCCATGGTCAATGCAGGCTTCAGGTTGTCACCACCTGATCTCGAATACCTGCACACGCTTGAGTCAGGGCAAGCAGCAGAGGTGGCATGGCGAGAGGAGCATACCCCGGTCAACGAGCGAGCGATACCAATGCGCATCACGGACGTTGAAACGGGCACCATTGCCGGATTTCCCCTCCGCATGCGCCACGCCGACACCTACACTGGCGAGCGTATCGCCTTGGTCGGCGACGCTGCGCACACAATACACCCGCTTGCAGGTCAGGGTCTCAATCAAGGCCAGGGAGATGCAGCGGCTTTGGTACAAACCATCTCGCACGCAGTACGGACCGGCCAGGATATCGGCTCGACACTGGCATTGGAGAGCTACAACAGCGAGCGTTATGCAGAAAATAATGCTATGCTAGGTGTGTGTGACAAGTTACATCGACTGTACAGCGTCGAGTCGGGGCCACTTGTGGGGTTGAGGAGCATTGGACTCAGGGCTGTGGATGCCATGGGCCCCTTGAAGAGCTTCTTCATGAGTAGGGCAGCAGGAGGCTCGTGATACTTTGTACGTTTACTTGTACAATTCATTTTGTATACATAAGAGCTGAGAGGAAATCCCTCTCGAACAGCTTGTACGATTGTAATGGCATCGGATTGCGCCATCGGGATGGGTCCGCAAGTTGCTCTGAATGCGCCCCACTGTTTGTTGCCCCACGTCATTGACAAATCGCATTTCTATGTGATGTGTGACATCGCTGCTTGTGACACCCCCAACATGGCGGATCATCAGAAAGAGATAGAGGATTTCGGAAAGAACGATGACTTCTGGTTATTCGGCTATGGGTATTGACACTCACCGAACCATTGGCGAGCACACCTGACAAAGGCTACGTAGAAGTTTGATCTGGAAGCCACCACCACACTTCGGTATATGCACCTCTATTAGGGGTCCAAAGTCGCTCGTACTGAACACAATTTAGATCAGCGCCTTCCCGGACACATAGAAGGCTATGTTCGACGCTTCTGGCAGGTATGAGATCTGCTTTGACAACACCAACTCGATGACTAAACGTTTCCTAGGCAAGGTACACTGATCTCGCACAATATACGTTGGAAGATGATGTATCTAACATTCAAAAGTGAGGACCACAGAGGTACACCCGAAGCTCCCGGGCGCGTAGTGACCCTTATCGACCGTGCGCACTGGGATACATTGACAGACCACGTGAGATCCTGTCCACATCAATTCCAGCTTCACGCACGCTAACAATTGTCTCAGCACGAGCCCACCGAACGTGTCTGGGGCGCCGCATACCACATCCCCGTATCCAAAGTCCCTGAAGTCCGCGAGTACCTCGACATCCGCGAGATCAACGGATACAGCATTCAATTCACACCATTCCACCCCGCGACTCACGCTCAGCCCATCAAGTGCCTTGTCTACATTGGACTGCCGGAGAATCCGCAGTTCTTGGGCCCACAGGATCCAGATGCACTTGCAAAGAAGATCCTGGGGAGCAAGGGACCGAGCGGAGAAAACAGAGAGTATTTATTTAACTTGGAAGAGGCCTTGTTGGGCCTGAGTGCGGAGAGTCAAGATAGGCATATTAGCGATCTCGTGAAGAGATGTAAGGACATTGAGGCGCAGAGGTGATGCTTGGAAACTTGGAATCTTTCTAGACCAAGAAGTCGTAGACTAACACATTAAAACATAGAGGATGGTATAAATACTAAAGGAAGCCTCGAAAGTATTGGAGACGTTAAGACGACCTGAGACCTTCCTCGTCGCTTGGTCTCGCAGCATGACCCTCTTCCGCACTCCTGCTCTGCACCTTACTCTGATCTGCGTGCTTTGCCGGATCGAAAACGTAGATTGGGAATTCCAGGAAGACCGTTCTTTTCAAGCTCACTGGCATCTTCTCGTACAGCTGCGGCGGAAATGGGATCAAGATACTCGTGCGCTTCAACCAGCGTTCATAAGTCGGCCAATTGTTGCCCTTTTCATACCTCTTCTTCGCGCCTGGTCGCTCTTGCAGCGTCAATCCCGAAACGAACATGAGCAGTAACGTGAGGAAGAATGGTCCGAGGATAGACGCGTAGAGAGCTGAGTAGGCGCCCCCCGACACAAAGTTGTATGCTGCGGGGGATACCGCGATAGTGAACATGCCAAACTGGATGATCATCTCGCCGAAATAGTTCGGGTGCCTGCTCACCGCGAAAAGGCCGACGTTACAGACCGCTCCGTCGTGTTGGTGGGCGCTCCTGAATCGGTACTTTTGAATATCGGATACGCTTTCCATGATAAACCCAATCGAGTAAAGGACTACACCAGCGATGTCTCGTCCCGTACCGAACGCAGGCTGAGGAAATTGCGTTACCTTTGGCGAATTGAGGATCGTCACGGGAAGCGAGCAGGTCCATACCCAGAACATTTGACTGGCGCTTATTAGCATTGGTATTTTTGAAGAGACAATGGAAGAGGTACTCACAACACCCAAAAGCCAAGAAATGACCAGAATTTGTCGCGCTTGTCATCAAATCTATCGTCCTTTCCTGTTTTCAGGATCCTGAACAGAAGGAATGCGCTCAACCGTGCTCCCCATGCCATCATGAACACTGAGACCACGATATTGCGGGCATCGCCTCTGTTCTCGCTCAGCGCGAGAGTGAGAATCGCGAGAATAACAAAGTTGGAACCACCAGCTAGATCTGTGATTTTATCAAAGCGACATGTATACGCTATCGCGAACCCGATGAGTTGATATGCAACAGTGATGAGGAAGGTGATTGCAAGGTAGTAGTCGTCCAGTACATGAACAGCCATCTTTCTGGGACGTTGTCGAGGTGCCGTACTAGAATATCACTGTAGAGAGGAGCATCAGTTCCGCGGAGGGGATTATGGGTATTATAATCAACCCTCTCAATAGATGCAGCCGCTGCGCCCCGAAACTAAGCAGTCGCATTCTTCAATTACACCGACTCCGGTCGATGCGCGTAGACTATTCTGAGATGAAGACGCGCTTTTGAGGACAAGGCGGTAAGCCAGTGACGACATTGAGCTGTTGGAATCGCCAAGTTGGCGCGATCGACTCGGCCCGCATGGAGCCCTCATCCACCCACCATCAACAAAACAACAACGGCGGTGCATCACGCACATCATTCAGCCACGAACAACCTCCTAATCGCTTTGTCATGGGCAACTGCGACAATGGCATATAAGACGGGTGTTCAATATTGTTTTGTCCGCGCGCACCAGCTACAAAGTGAAAACTCCTAAGATGTTGTGAAACGTAACAGGTGTTAGGCACATCGGCTCGTGCAAGTCGCGTCTCAGACCTCACCCCCACGGCCGCTGGCCAGACCATCATGAAGCTTAGAATCCAACAGAACGACCATTTCGAGGCCTGTCAGTCTGAATTACATCCGTTCTGTCCTGCGACAAACCTTCTTGGCCACGCCATCCGAGCAATGCGATCCCCTTGTGCGCGCTCCTTTCATACTAGACCGCAGTCTGCACCCCTGAGATGCGCCGGCAACCGTACGAGTAGCCGCGTGAAGTGACATGCACGAAACCCCTCACATCCTTAGAAACATAATGAGCGGGGCCTGCGTCGGATTCCCTAAGTACCATCGTTTCCACCTCAGGTGTTGACCTTTGAATGGTTTGGACTTGCCTTACCGGAACCTCACGCTCGTTTTGGTCCGAGATACTTGTCTTCACGCTTGCTCCCTCTGTTCCTTCCTTCGAACTCCTCTTCGACCCTCTGCTGTGCAGGTCTTGAACGAGTCTGCATGTCTGTGACAGCCACTTTGATTTCGTACCAGCTGTGCTGTTGATGTATTAATCCTAATATTCGTTCTTCGGTCTGTCAGCCTTTCAGCCCTTCAGCCTTTCCTCGTAGCAACAATCTATCATCGAGTCATCCCGAACCCAAATATGAGGACATCGAAGTCTTCTCTAGGCCTTGCCTTCCTACTGATCAATGCAGTACGTGCGCACCAACAACTGTCATCACAACAAAACTAACAGCATAGGTCGCTGCTGAAGCTGGAGTTGACCTCCACAATCTTAACGTCGAGCGCAAAGTAAGCGGAAGGAGGATTGAAAATCTGGTATCTGGGATAGACAGGTCAGCAAATGGCTTAACGGAACTCAATCTGGTCGCCAGCAAGGATGGACGACGCAGTGTCAACGCCGACGGCCCCGAAGTCGACCTCGTCAACAAGATCGCCCAAATAGATGTCGGAGCACTTCTCAATGCTGGCACACAAGGACCAAGCCAACAACAGGGTGCGGGACAAGCGCAGCCTCAGGGACAAACCCCAGGATTGAGGCCTGCTGGTCCCAGCGATATCAACACGAGCAACGTCGGCGGAGATTTGGCCAACCAAGTTGCTGAGAACATCACCGCGCCTGCCGCCCCAGGCCAGGTTCCTGGACAGCCGCCATCTGCAGCGGCTCCACAAGCGGCTCCTCTTGCTGCCGCGTCTCCACCAGCTGGTCAAGGACAAGGACAGGGTCTGAGACCTGGGGGGCCAAGCGATATCGACACAAGCAACATTGCAGGAGAGCTTGCCAACCAGCTCGCCCCAGTGCCCGGCGTTAGTGGCCAAACTCCAGCAAGCAACAATGTCGCAGGGGACCTTGCGAATCAGATTGCCGGAGAGGGAGCTTCGTCTGGACAGGATCAACTTCAGGGTCAACTTCAGGGCCAGGGGCAGGTGGCTGCGGCAAAGAGCGGTGGTGCTGGCTTAGCGGTCATCGAGATCAAGTCAACCATCATCCAAGAGGCCAACGGCCAGCGGATTGCGACAGCCGTGATTGAACCGCTCGGTCAAGGACAGCAACAGGGAGCAGCGGCAGTACCCACAGCAGCTCCAGCCATAGCAGCGCCTCAGGAGCCTGCTTCTCCAGCTAAGGCTCCCCCTGTTGAAGTACCGGCGGCGATGCCCATTCCGTCTGAAACTTTGATCAAGTCGGGTATTGCTGAGCCTGCGCCGAATTCCGAAGCAAAGCCTACGCAACTCCCCAATGAAGGTATAAGCGCCAATGTACGTACTCGATTTCTGACTGTCTACTCCTGCTAACACGATAAAGGGTACAACTCCTACAGCACCTGGGACGATTACTGAAGTCGCCGAAGGAGGAAAGCCAACTGCGGTGGCAGGAGAAGCTCAGAAGCCAACAGAGGGAAACTCTACACGGGCCGAGAGTAACCCCATGTTGACCAAAAGTAACTCTACGATACTAGAGGGTAACTCTACTTCCGAACAAGTGTCTGCACCAGGCAGTGCCAACGCGGTCGCTGCTCCCGCTCCTATAACCGTCAGTGCTGGAGGTCCCCCAGCCCCTGGAGTTGAAGCTGCAGCCAAGTCGTCCTCTACCGCCCCTCCTCCTGTTGACTCTGCCAAGTTGACTGCAGATGCTCTCGTGGCCTCTCCTACCGTCACTCCAGCCGGTAACCCAGTCACCGTACAGGCAGGCTCCGGTGGAAGCAGCAACGGAACGACAACAAGTGCGGCTAAAGCCAACGGTGCTCCCGCAGCGGCTGTTACTGTCGTGGCAGGCAAAGGGAGTGGAAGCAACTCGACAAGCACAACTAGCGGCGTAGGGGCAGCAGCTGTCACCGTCGTCGCCGGATCTGGATCTGGTTCGGGATCCAACTCAACCTCAACCGCTGGTCGTGCTGGCGCTGCCGTCACTGTTGTTGCCGGCAGTGGCTCAGGGAACGGCACCGCCAAAGGCTCGGCAACTTCTACCAAGACTGGCGCTGCGGCAGCCATAACCGTCATAGCCGGCGGCGGCAACGGTAGCAACAACGCTGATGCTGCTGCAGCGAATGGTGGATGCAATTGCGCCTGTATGTGTCCTGCAGGTTCGTTCCCGATGGCTGCTCCACAAGCTCAGCCCTTCCAGCTGGGATCGATGAACCCAGGTCCGTCAGCGAGCACCATGCAGACATCAGCCATCACCGTGGTGGCGGGCCCGGCTCCACCAGGCGCCAATCAAGCCGTCACGTCATCCTCGAGTTCGACAGTCAGCGTCAACACCGCAACCCTGACCACCGCCGGTCTCCTCCAAGGTACAGCAGCAGCACCCGCCGGGCCTGGAGTAACCATGGTAGCATCCGGTTCCGCTTCTGCAAGTTCTACAGGAAACCAGGCGGCTGCGCCACCTCGCCCAGTTGCAAGTGAAGGCGGCACCAGCGTCCCAGTCGAGAGTGCTGTGGCAGGGACAACGACAAGCGCTGCGCTGCCGGACAGCACGGCCAGCTTGCAGCAGAATCAACAGCTGCCGTTCGACATCTCTACGGTTGCGCTGCAGAGCCGCGTCACAGTGAATCTGGGAAGGAGGCTAGTGAAGCCTACGGAGCCCGCGCGGAGGTGGCTGTGGTGAAAGGAGAGGTTGATGACTGAATGTAATACCCTGTCTGTTCTTTCGTTTGTTTTTGTAGGCTAGCAGGCATTGACTGTGCTGCAAGGTTAATACATCAAAATTGGACGTATGTTGGATTGTACTTATTGTGTGTGATTTGTATCGTGTGTCTATCGGGTATCTTTGGATTGTTTGGTCTCCCTTTTCTCTTCTTTCTTCTCCTGAACGCTGAATGCCGCAGAAAGTGGCCGACCTTGCAGTCTCGACGGCATTTGGCTGCTTTCTCGCCAGCCGTTTCTTGGGCTCTCGTTCAAAAACAGCGTAACATGAGTTGTGCCTCTTACGTGTCAGCTTCTGACGCGCCTTGCTTTATCTTTCTGTGTGCTGCAAACCACCCGGGCTCTTCCAGTACGCGGGTCCGCACGTCACTTCTACAGTCGTGCTGCAAGTGTTTGCGCTCACGGCATACTTTGGTCGATAACCATGTCTCTTCGTATAATATGTCCTTTCATGTGCTCCTTTCAGCCTGCTTCTGACGCTTCTGTTCACGTTTTGAGACGGGTTTCTCTGGTTGTGGAGCAGGTGTGCGTTCCAGACTTTCACCTGGCCGCTTGCCATTCTGGTTCTTGGCTTTCATTTTCCCGTCCTGCTTGTCTCTCGACGCAGGTGTGGGTTTCTCCCCTCCATAGACAAAGTCGATGACGCCCTTAAAGCTTTCGCGCTTCAGCCGCGCATGCTCAACGACACTGCGCGCTTCCTTCGTCAATCCGTCTTTGCCCCTCTCAGATCCCAACCCCCATACTGAAGCCAGATTAATAACGTCGCCAGGCGCGCGAATACCGAGTACATTCTTTGTTTCAGAGCTGAAGATCAAACCGCGTCCTCGGGTAACTCGGATAAGCTGTGTAGCGTTGCTGATCAGATTGCGTTTCGCTTGCGGATCGCTTGAGAGTATACCCTGGCCGTAGCAAAGCTCAATCTTGATACCGCGCGCAATCGCTGCGCCTAGCATGGGGAATTTGAAGTGTTTCTCGAACCGGCGCGTCAGGTCCAACGAGATGATGTCGACGTCGAGGCTTTGACATGCTTGTTGGAGCGTGCGCTCGTCTGTAGGCCGCGCAGCGACAAGATCATACTGTTGTTGCAGCTGCGGAATGCGGAAGTTGGAGGAGTTATCGGTCAAGAAGATGTTGCATCGTCGCAATATGCGCAGGCGCTGGGGGACGGGAAACGGCAAGGGATTGGGTATTGGTGAGCTCTGGTACGTGAAGTGTTAGCAGAGTGTGGTCACCATTATTCTACACAGGTTCAAGGCAGGCGCAAGACCAGCTCGGCAGGCGCAAGTCAGGTTCAGGGAAAGCACGACCTCTGGTTCGAGGCGAGGTTTCAGCTAGGAGAGATTATATATCAACGTACCAGATCGCTCGGAAGCTTCCCACTATAAGCGTGCGTGAGAGCGATTACATCGTATCCTACTGCACAAGTCAGCGACCAACATATACGCAAGGGCGCTGAGTCTGCGTACATTCATCCAAGAAAGCCACTGTGCGCTGTAGCTCCCGTACAGCGTCCGCGCCCGCACCTGGCCACGGCACGTGCAAATCGTGGAACATGGCCGATAATTGTAGAATAATGTCTGGAGGTGTATGCAACAAGAAAGGTGAGTGGACTTGGTCAAGAGAGCCCTTGGCTGGAAAATAGTTGCTGACATAATGCGGCAGGGTCGTCTTCTGAAGCGCACCCAGAACAAGCTGCTGCTCACCATCCCCGCACCCAGTCAAATCTCGATCGCTCCGCGCAACCAGCCGAGTCCCAGCCCGCTGTTGCAGCACCACGACCGCGCCGCGACAACCTCCTTTGGCGCGTATCTTGGAACAAGGCAGCCGCGTTCGGCCTGCTGAGTGTTGGCCTTGCTTGTCTGTGTCTGCGCCAGTTTCCCGCCAACCTCCGCGACTTCACCCCACCACCACTTGACCTCGTCGCCAACACCACCACTCTCGCTACCTCCTTGACGGTCGCCGCCTCGCCGCCGACCCCTACCGCCAAACTGGCCGCCACCAAGATGACGACGAACAGCAGCGGCGCGAGCATTGCTCGCGTCTATGCCGACGTCAACGCCAACATGCCCCGCTCGTATTGGGACTACGATTCCGTCAATATCTCGTGGGGTGTACTCGAAAACTACGAGGTTGTCCGCAAGATTGGTCGCGGAAAGTACTCCGAGGTCTTCGAGGGCATCAACGTCGTCAACTACCAGAAGTGTGTTATCAAGGTCCTGAAGCCGGTTAAGAAGAAGAAGATAAAGCGCGAAATCAAGATTCTTCAGAACCTGTCTGGCGGGCCCAACATTGTTTCGCTTCTGGATGTGGTGCGCGACAATCAGGTCAGTAGTGATTCTGAAGAAGACTGCATGAGCGATCGCACGGTACTGTGCCTCGCCCGCTGTCGTGTGCTAGATGAACCGCTAACATGTTAAATATAGAGTAAAACACCCTCGCTGATATTCGAATATGTCAACAACACCGACTTCAGGAGTCTCTACCCCAAGTTTACGGATTACGATGTACGATACTACATCTTTGAGCTGCTCAAGGCTTTGGACTACTGCCACAGCAAAGGCATCATGCACCGTGATGTCAAGCCTCACAACGTCATGATCGATCACGAGAAGCGCAAGGTAAGTCCTTTTCAGTAGGAAGGTGGACCATTCACTGATGATAGGTAGCTGCGGTTGATCGATTGGGGTCTCGCCGAATTCTACCACGCCGGGACTGAGTACAACGTCCGTGTTGCCTCGCGATACTTCAAGGGACCTGAGTTGCTCGTGGACTTCCAGGAGTACGACTATTCGCTCGACATGTGGTCACTAGGCGCCATGTTTGCGTCGATGATCTTCAGAAGGGAGCCGTTCTTCCACGGCAACAGCAATTCTGATCAGCTGGTCAAGATTGCAAAGGTACTCGGAACGGAGGATCTGTTCGATTACCTTGACAAGTACGACATCGAGCTCGATGCTCAGTACGACGACATTCTTAGCCGCTATCCCAAGAAGCCCTGGCACTCATTCATCAATGCCGACAACCAGCGATTCGTCAGTAACGATGCCATTGACTTCCTCGACAAACTTCTGCGTTACGATCATCAGGTAAGAAGAAACTATTTTTGCACACCGATTACATGCTGACACATTCCAGGATCGACTCACTGCCCAAGAGGCGATGGCTCATCCTTACTTTGCCCCTGTTCGACAAGCTGCTCAGCAGAACAGCGGCAGTGCGGCGTAAATGATACCCATTTCAGTACTTAGATGTTGAGTAATGGCATGAGATACACGAACAAGCGGATATCCGATGCGAATCATTGATATCCTGTCGGTCTGGCCAGCAGCGGCTTTGCTATCGATGTCCCAGTGCATGTCTAGTCACACATTCTACGATAGCAGGGCGTACAGATTGGTCTGCGTCATGGCTGGGTGGGTGTTCTATGGGACTACGAGTGAAGAGCTGTAGGCAGAAGTGGTCAAGCATGCATTGCATGGTGTCAACGTGCGATCAAATATGTAAAAAGACTCATATCGTTCAATTTTTTTGACTCTTACGTTGACTTGTGATATTTGACAGCAAGTTATTGGACCTGAGTGATGATGGTGAAGACGCTCGGATACATCGAGTGTGGTCTGTGGTGTGGATGCCCGCGGGCAACGCTAAGCTAGCTTAGTGACTGTACGTCGACTCACTTGCACCGCAAAATGCTGCCCCGCTGACATGCCCCTCGGACCTAAATTGTGTCGGCCGCGCTCCCTTCGATTCTCTTTACCAACTTTACGACCCCGTTCCCTGCACCTTCTGTACTCGCCCGCGCTGCGCAGTGCTCAATTGCGACCGCAGCTTTACACTCTCTACGGTACCAAGCGCGAGCTTGCACACGACTACACCACCGCCACCATGGCGCTCAATGCTGCCTCCCACAACGTTGCCGGCGAAAAGACTGGCCCTGTAACTGCTGCCCCTCCTGCTGTCAGTGATGAGAGCAAGAAGGAGCTTCTCGAGGCTGCCAACGCGGATGGCACCGGCCAGTCTGCGCCTGGACGTGAGAACGAGAAGGGCGTAGAGAAGAAGGAGAAGACAGCAAAGGAACTCGAGAAGGAGCGCAAGAAGGCTGAGAAGGACGCCAAGTTCAAGGCGAAGAAGGCCGCTCAGGCCGGCGCCGCTCCCGCTAAAGAGGGTGGCTCGAAGAAGGAAAAGAAGAAGGCCAAAGAAGAGGAGCAACTGCCTGAGTATAAGGAGGAGACACCTAAGGGCGAGAAGAAGCGCCTCAGGAGTCTCGAGGACCCCTACACAAAGGCCTACGTCCCTCAGGTTGTCGAGTCGGCATGGTGTAAGCTCTCTCTTTTCTGGTGGAAATATCTCATACTAATCTCAACCAGACGACTGGTGGGAGAAGGAGGGCTTCTTCAAGCCTGAGCTTCAGGCCGATGGCACTGTTAAGAGTGCCGGCAACTTCGTCATCCCCATCCCTCCACCCAACGTCACCGGCAAGCTCCACTGCGGACACGCCCTCGCCACATCACTTCAGGATGTTCTGATCCGATGGCATCGTATGCGCGGCTTCACCACACTCTACCTGCCCGGTTGCGATCACGCAGGTATTGCTACACAGAGCGTCGTCGAGAAGATGCTATGGAGGCGCGAGCAGAAGACCAGATATGACCTTGGTCGCCAGAAGTTCCTCGAGCGCACACACGAGTGGAAGGAGGAGTACCACCAGCATCTCACGCACACTCTGAAGCGCATGGGTGGGTCTTTCGACTGGACACGCGAAGCTTTCACCATGGACAACAACCTCTCCGCTGCTGTTACCGATAGTTTCGTTAAGCTGCACGAGGATGGTCTTATCTACAGGTCTAACAGGCTTGTCAACTGGTGCACAAAGCTCAACACAGCCCTGTCAGCACTTGAGGTCGACAACAAGGATCTTACGGGCAGAACCCTGCTTTCCGTTCCTGGCTATGAGCGCAAGGTCGAATTCGGTGTCTTGACCCACTTCAAGTACCAGATTGAGGGCAGTGACGAGACTGTTGAGGTCGCAACAACCCGTGTCGAGACTATGCTTGGTGATTCTGGTATCGCCGTCCACCCCAACGACACGCGCTACAAGCACCTTGTTGGCAAGCAAGCCAAGCATCCCTTCCTGAATCGTCTCATGCCTATCGTTGCTGACGAATATGTCGATCCTGAGTTCGGTACTGGTGCTGTCAAGCTGACACCGGCGCACGATCCCAACGATTTCAACCTTGGAAAGAAGCACAATCTCGAGTTCATCAACATCCTCAATGATGACGGTACACTGAACAAGAACTGCGGCGACTTTGCAGGCCAAAAGCGCTTCGACGCCCGTTATACCGTTGTTGAGGCTCTCGAGAAGGCTGGACTTTTCGTCAAGAAGGCGGACAATCCTATGAAGGTCCCCATCTGCTCGAGGTCTGGAGACGTCATTGAGCCTATTATGAAGCCGCAGTGGTGGATGAAGATGGAGGAGATGGCTAAGCCAGCTATCGAGGCTGTCCGCAACGGTGATATCAAGATTCGCCCTGCAAGCTCAGAGAAGACGTATATGCACTGGATGAACAACATTCAGGATTGGTGCTTGTCGCGTCAGCTCTGGTGGGGCCACCAGATCCCTGCTTACTTTGTCAACATTGAGGGCGGAAACGGCGATCGTACTAGCAACGAGCACTGGGTCACTGGCCGTACTGAAGAGGAGGCTCAGAGGAAGGCTGCCGAAAAGTTCCAGGGTCAGAAGTTCACTCTTGAGCGTGACGAGGACGTTCTTGACACATGGTACTCTTCTGGCCTCTGGCCGTTCAGTACTCTTGGATGGCCCAACGAGGACTCCGTCGACCTCAAGAACCTCTTCCCCACATCTGTCCTCGAGACTGGTTGGGACATTCTGTTCTTCTGGGTTGCTCGCATGATCATGCTGTCGCTCCGCTTGACAGGAAAGGTTCCTTTCAAGGAGGTCTACTGCCACTCTCTCATCCGTGATTCTGAGGGCAGGAAGATGTCCAAGTCTCTCGGCAATGTCATCGACCCTGTTGACATCATGGATGGTATCACGCTCGACAAGCTTCACGACCAGCTGAAGACTGGTAACCTGGACCCCAAGGAGTTGAAGACTGCCGAGAAGTACCAGAAGACCTCATTCCCTCAGGGCATTCCCGAGTGTGGTGCCGATGCTCTGCGCATGGCCCTTGTTGGTTACACAACTGGTGGTGGCGATATCTCTTTCGATGTTTCTGTCATCCACGGCTACAGGAGGTTCTGTAACAAGATCTATCAGGCGACAAAGTATGTCCTTGGTCGTCTTGGTGACTTCCAGCCTCGTGCGCAGATCGAGAAGGGTGGCAACGAGTCGCTTCCTGAGCGCTGGATCTTGCACAAGCTCACTACTTCGTCGAAGAAGATTAACGCGCATCTCGAGTCACGCGAGTTCTCGCTCGCCACACAGGTTGCCTATAGGTATTTCTACGAGGTAAGCTTGCCAAAGACCATATCGCGATAGCATGGAAGCTGACAGAAAATAGTTCCTCTGCGACACCTACATCGAGAACAGCAAGGCGATCTTCGATCACGGCAGTGAATCGGAGAAGGAGAGTGCCAAGCAGACTCTTTACACAGCTATTGAGGGTGGTCTGACAATGATCCACCCCTTCATGCCCTTCCTCACAGAAGAGTTGTGGCAGCGTCTGCCCCGCAGGCAGGATGACAAGACACCATCCATCACCGTTGCCTCTTTCCCACAGTACAACGAGTCCTTCAACGATGAGGCCGCTGAGGCCGAGTACGAACTCCTTGTCGATGTCTCGGGAGCTCTACGTTCGCTCACCGCCGAGTACGGTTTCAAGGACAACGGCAAGACCTACATCCAGCCTCTTGACGAAGCCACACACAAGACCCTCCAGGCCTCTACATCTTTACCTTCCATTCGCTCGCTGGCAGGTAAGACTGTCTCGGAGATCACCATCCTTTCTCCCTCCGACGCCCTCCCCACTGGCTGCGCAGTCTACACCGTCGGCAGCGCCGCAACAGCATTCCTGGACGTCAAGGGCCGCATCGAGGTTGATAAGGAGATCACCAAGGCTCAGGACAGGCTCAAGAAGGCCAATGAGACCGTCGAGAAGCAGAAGAAGATCATGGACGCTGATTGGGAGGAGAAGGTCTCCGATGTCGTCAAGGAGCAGGAGAAGGAGAAGCTCAGGGCTGCTGAGATCGAGGGCAAGAACTGGCAGGCTAGTATTGAGCAGTTCGAGAAGCTCAAGCTGTCCGAATAGTTGCCTTGGGGAGTGTTGAAAGAATTGACTTAGTAAGGTGTCAGATGCTGTCGCCAAATCAAAATATGTGTATCGTTATATGCGCCCTTTTTCTACTGTGACCCCTCTGCCACGAATCAGGAGAATCTTTCAAAATATACTCGTTACATGCTTCAAAAGGAAGCCCTCGGTAGTCTGGCCACTTGTGGAGCAGCCCGAACAGGAGTGGCGCTGGTTGTTGTGGCAAAAGACGGTCGAGCAATGTTGCCGCCTGGACGCCTTCTTCATGTTACCTTGCCCACATCTTGGCGGGCGCTCTTAATCTCTCGAGATTCTCCGTATGTCTGTTCACAGAATGGACTGCAACGAAGTGTACGTTTTGCGACTTCATCTTTGGTCTTACTCTTACTGATGTAAGCCAAGCACCGCTCAGAACCAACGCAACTCGCTCCTTTTACGTCTCCCCTTAGAGCTTCGAAATGCGATCTACGAATACGTCCTCGCAGGTCATGAAATAAGCCTTCATAAATGGCACAGGGAGATCAAACTTTTAGCTTATAGACCGTTACCACCACGAAACAATGATACTTGGAGCACCCGCCCGTTTCGATTCGATTTGCCACTCGTCTGCCGGCAATTATATTATGAGACTGCACACTGTAAAAGTCTCTTCTTCGCCATAAACACTTTCAGAGCGAGCAGGGAGTTGGATCTCAGGTACACGACCAAATCACCACGGGAGGCACGAAACAATGTTCAAACGCTGCACTTCGAAGCTTCAAGCCTCATTGCAACTAGCAGCTACTTCTTCTACCCAACATTGGAACTGAAATCGAATCTCAAAATGGCACTATTGGATCTACGGAATTGGCCCAAGCTCAGGAAGGTTGTTGTTATCTACCGAGCGAGAACGATGTACGAGTGGACAGAAGAGGGTGCGGTGAAGGAGATTCATCGTGTCTTTCACGAGGGAAGGGAGGCGCAGCAAGAGGTAGAGATTGTGTTGACATATGAGGAGCCACGTTAAGACCGCTGGATTCAATGATGCGTCGTATGGTCCTGCCTTCTTTCTTCGTACCTAGGTACTGACGAAGCACTTGCCATAACGTGCGCTTGAGTTTCTTCCTTTACCCGTCTACGCATCATCTGTTAGCCCATGACATCTTGCTTGATCTCCTTGTATTGGCTGCGGGACTCACCGCGTAAGCCTTCGACGTGGTGTCTCTTGGGCTAATTATAGGACTAGAGATCTTCAATGGCCTTGCTTTCAATTGGACGGATTATAGTGGGTGAAGCAGAGCAGACAGAAGCTATGCACATTTTCAGTGGCTCACGTCGAGCTACCCCGCAATGCAAGGCGACAAGGCATACGTTAAATGCAGTTTGGCTGGAAGAGTAATGCAGGGTATAATCGTGGCTTAGTGACCCACATCGATAGTCCTTATCCGTTCCCTGAACCACATACTCGTGCATGATCGATTGATGATATGGGGCGCTTGTATCTTCAGCTCGACTTTTGACGGACAAGCCTCATACATACCCTATGCTTGCTCGCGCGGAGTATAAGGCTACTTCACACCCATCTCCTGGCAGTGCCTCAGACTTTTGGCTCGCTCTTAAGCATACAAGTGTACTCTTGGTCTGTTCCAGTAGTCAAAGTGACAGAGTAATAACTCCTGAAAGAGAGGCCCCGCTGCAATGTAACAAATCACTTCATAATTTTTGGTGCCCGAAAGATACCGCACTTGGTGTCGGTGGCCAACGACAACTATCTTTCCACATCACTGTCTGCGAATATCCGGAGAGGGTGAGAAAGAATGACGATCACCCACAGAGTTTCATTGTCCTATCTCGTGGTATCCAGCTAAGACAGGATGTGTCTCGATTGTATGCAACCTTTTCCTTACTCCTACCCTGAACCCCTCTATCTTGGATTTTACGCTTTCTGGAGACCCACGGTGCCATAGACATCACAGGACCCATCTGCTCTATCATGTTCAAGCTGATACTTGTGAATCATGGAGTTCGCATATCCACAAAGGACTCTGAGCGCCTCCACAAGCCATGAGCAATGTGGAAACATCCGGGCACAAGTTCAAGAATGGAGGATTTGAATCTACGCGTTTGGGCAACAATTAGACCTGCCATACGTACACTTAGAAATGTCGTACTGTCAAGGACCCATCAATGACATTTTGAAGTAGCTTAGTTATGCTCATACCTTTGCAGTATCAAGCGGTAACACGAGAATGAACTTAGCTTGGTCAACTATTGGAATCTACCCATTGATATTGCCATTAACATATGGCGCTATCGAAACGATGCTTCTAGCGCTATGCCCGGTGCTCTCTTATACTGCGTAGCGCTAGAATCAAGGCGAGACGCTTGCCTAAGATGATGCTAGTCTACTGGGCAACAATGGACCCAAACAGGTGTGAATTAGGGAGTGGCTTTTTCCTTTTCCCTCTCGCTTATTTCCTCCGAATATACCGCAGTCGCCATTCTCGTACAAACGATACAAACCAGCTGAACAAATCCAAGCCTTAAACCATAACTAACTCGTCTGCACGAGACAGCAGATCCGTCATGACTCAGAAGTCGCTCACATCCTATCTTCACATATGCCTTCTCATGCTAACTCAACACAGCTTGGCCCAAGTACCCAGACCCTCATCCTTGTTCAGCCTACCACCTGAGCTGCGGGATATGATCTACACATTCACCTATGGGGATCTTCAAGCTATCACATACGCGCATAATTGCGACCAAAGGCCTGAGATCTGGGGCGAAATCGACCATCCCGCATCCGATGATGGAGAGTTAAGCAGAATCCTCTCCTCATACTACATCACCGGTCTCCACCACGTCTGCCGTGAGTTACGAAGAGAGACCATGGACTACAATCCTCTCCATAAGATCATCGAAGGAGATTCCAAGTCTCTTGTTCGACTGTTCAGCCAGTTTCTGAATCCTCTAAAGAATCTAAGAGGTATCACGATCTACCTGCGACCTGGCGACACAAACTTCATCAGTGGCAAAGTCACTCTTTCAGACGATTTGTACCGCCTGATACGTTCGTTTTCAGGTATGAAGGAGTTAGCAACACTGAACATTCAGGGGTGTACTTCGTTTTTCGATGCCGAAGAGAAAGCTGCATTTGTAGCGATCTGGGAGGCACTTAGAACGCGAATTGTGGTCAGGAAAAATCTCTCTGTGTCTTTCAATTGTTCCAGGCCTTGTGAGATGTGCAGTTGTTGCATGAGTACGTGCTGTGAGTGTTTGAGTATCACGTCGTGGGCAAAATGTATGAAGATGATTACTACAGATATCTGACATTGATGTTAGAAATAGATGCAGAATTCTCAGCAAGAGAATTTGGTACATTCAGACTATTATGAGGCTGACTGTGGGTCAAATGCGGTTAATTGTAATCCTGCAGGCAGGCGGAGTCCTTCGGTGGGGCCCGTAAACACCAATGCTGCCTAAGGTGAGGCTGTGGTGATAGCCTCCCCTCTCGGCCTGACAGAACATGACTACCAGATCCCAAGCTTTCGCGTGGTCTGTAACAGAGACACAGACTTTTGTTCAGCATTTACTATGTCTCTTCAATATCAGCCGCTTCCTTCCAGCCGATCCATACGGCTCCTTCAGTTCCTCCCAGGCCCACAACCATTATGCAACATGGTAGTTGTCGAGGTAGAGAAAGCGCCGCCATACATCGCCTTATCGTATACCTGGGGAGATAAGATGCTTTCCAGGACGGTTACAGTCGATGGCTGCGGGACTCGCATCACCGTAAACCTGGCCGAGGCTATCGATGCAATATACCAATTTGCCAGGTCAAGAAGACTAATGTTCTGGGCTGATTCTATCTGCATCGATCAAAATAACCTGCAAGAGCGCAGCAAACAAGTGGCACTCATGAACAGCATCTACCGATCTGCTGAGCTGGTGACAATATGGCTCGGCGCTGCCGCAGACGATAGTGATATAGCATTTACACGTATGAGGGAGTGGGGCTCGCGATTCCATTCCTTGAAGGAAGAGCACAATGGTTCAGATGGCCTAGCAGTCACAAGCATTCCGATTGATGACCCGTTCTTCTTTGGCCCCAGTGAGCAACCTGCGCTTAAGGCGATCGATATGATCTGCCGAAGGCCATGGTGGTCACGAGCATGGATCGTACAAGAAGGATCCGTTGCTAGCCCAGAACGGACGCTGTTATTCTGTGGCACACAAATGGCTACCTGGACTTGTTGGCGTGCGGCGCTACATATCACTCATCACATTGTGCACTTCAAAAGCAGTGGCATGAGTGTTGACTTCGATGTTGGTATGCCTATCCGGCTTGATAGTTTCCGAGAGGACCGGGAGACTGGCGCCAACATACAATTGTTCGATGTGCTCGAACTCCTACGAACTTACCATTGCGAAGATCCCAGAGACAAAATCTACGCTGGCCTAGGAATGGCTATGGACGTGCAAGAGAATGACTTTATCCCTGATTATGAAAAGTCATACCGAGAAGTCTGCCTCGACGTAGCCAAGTTTTTTCTGGGGAAGTCAGATCACCATGCGTTGGACTTCTTGGGTGCCGTCTTCAGAGGCACTCCAGGGACTACGTTCGAAGGCGTCCCTAACACGCATCAACTGCCATCTTGGGTTCCGGATTGGACATATCGAATAGGCACTCACGCTCTCTCGAAAAACCTCGATTTGAATTCGTTCGACACACATATGAAAGTGTACAACGCCAGTGGTACGCTTCCAGTGACACATTGTATAGACGACGGGCTTCTATGCCTACAGGGAGCTATAATTGATAAAGTCAGCCGTGTTTCAAGAGCGTGTGAATGGAACCTACGTGCTGGCGGCCTCAAGGTTGAGAAAACTTGGTTTCCTGACGACCCGGATCAACCGTACGTCGGCGGAGGAACGATTATGGAAGCCTTCAACCACACGATAATGTGTGACGTGGCCAGAGAGGACGACATAGAGGACGAGCTGCTCAGCCGTGACTGTCAAGCAGATTGGAACACGTTATCTAGCGATATAACCAACTTGACACCGTACCAACGTCACAGGCAGAATGTAATGATGATCGATGTCAAAGCAATGACATTTGGGAGGCGACTGTTTAGTACTAGCAGGGGTTATATCGGACTTGGACCAGCTACTTTGGCGATTGGCGATGAGGTATGCTTGTTCTCAGGGGGACAAGTGTTGTATGCTGTAAGGAAGGCCAGCGAAGATCGCTTTGAGTTCATGGGAGAGTGCTATGTACATGGCCTTATGGATGGCGAAGCGTGTAGCGACGAATCGTTTGCTCTGAGGGACATTGTACTGAAGTGAAGCGCCTCAGAAAGCTGTACAAGAGACCTAGCTGGTTTGAGTACCTGCTTGGGGGTCGTGGTGGCTATTGAGCGTAGGATAAAGATGCGCCCAGCTGTAATTGTGTTCATATTCACTTCTTATGTAGCAATTATGCACTCCAAGATAATTATCTCGTTCACGTTCTCAGCTGATCGACATTGTGCTTTGCCTCGAAGCTTTGTCGAAAGTGTCTCTTATTTGAATAGGGAATCTATGAACTGCGCATGAGGAACAATCACGATATGGACTGAGGTTCGCAAACATGGTATCCATTTTCGTCCCTGAAGACTAGTCCTTTCTATATCCAGAGCCACTTGCACCAGCTTCCCGGTGGATGATCCTGATCCAGCTCCTGAACGAATGTGGGGTATAGGGGTATGAGAAAAGAATAAAAGCAGAGAAAAGCAACAAGGGGGAATACAACAATCAGAAACACAATAACCAAACAGCCAGTCCATACATGATATGTGCTCCATACCTGACCAGCCAACATGTGTGGAGTTTTCAAGCCGCCCAAAGGAGGGTTCTCTGTTGCTAAGACAATTTGATGTTGAATGGTGTATCGAGGCACTCGAGGCGCACAGTGTCACGGTGTAGATAACATGCAAACGCCAACTGCTGATCCGAAAGACTCGCTGTCGTAAATCGTCAAGGTGGTGTTTATAAGAAGTGTAAGATCGAGATTAAAAGGGTTAGAGGTCGAAGCGGTCGTGAAGTGATTCTGGAAGAGACGGACAGAACAATCAACTGTCATCCTCCTGATCATCTTCGTCCTCATCTTCCTCTTCCTCGCTGATGCTCTGCTGAGCTTTACTCTTCTTGGGTGGACCAGCCTTGAGCTGAGTTTGAGAAGCCTTTCGCTTCGGTCCTGCACTCTTAGGCTTGGGGGCGGACGCAGCAGCACTGTTTTCCTTGTTATCGGTCTCACCATCTTTGGCCTGTGCATCCATAGCAGCAACCTCTTCAGCGGTCAAGAATCGACCTCCAGGTCCACGTGGACGGCGCATAGCATGGTTGTGTCTCGATTCGTGCAGATACGGCTTGCGACCCTTTGAAGTAAGACGGAGAGCATCTTCCAGCTTCTGTCGCGCAGATCGACGCTTAAGGATGCGGTGAAACTGCTTGGCATTGACATAAAGCGGAGCTTCCTCCGCCTGTGGCCCAGCTACGAGCTCAGGAGACTGCTGGTGTTGTGGTGGTGCTGTCATCTGGGGTGGAACTGAGATGGACGAGCGTGGTCCTACGTGGTTCATAACGGGCTGTGGTTGCTGCATTGCAGGACTGCTAATCTGCGTGCTCATTCTGCGCTGTTGCATCTGACCAGGCGTCATCTGAACCTGAGAGGCGAGAGACCCAGCCATGCCAGCTGAAACAGCGGTAGGTGACCGCGGGGCAGCGCGTCCATCTGGCTTCAGTTGTCCTCCAGCCATGCGCGGGGACGCTCTAGGATCTTGCGCAAGCTGTCCATGCATGGCATTCTGATCATACCCATATGCGCCCGCGGGTCCCGCGGCGGCTGCTGTGGCCATGGCTGCTGCCTGTGTCGGCGACATACCGTAGGCTTGAGGCATGCCGGACATGTAGCCCTGCTGCGCGTAGCCCATCTGCTGAGGATGTGGCTGGTGCTGTGCGCCAGCTTGACCATAGCCCTGCGAAGGGAGGATTGGCGACGTTTGCTGGTAAGAGTGCATCTGTTGCTGTTGCGTAGGCGATGTGATCGATGGGTTTCCGGCAGCCGCGTTCTGAGCTCCACCGTAGGGCTGAATGTGCCCAGGCGCATGCCCATGGTGGGGCTGTTGGTACTGCGCGTAGTCGGTCATGGTAGGAATATGTGTTGGTGGTGGTGTTGTTGTTGTGGGTGTACAAGGCAAGCTTGATGCGCGCGACTTGTATCCGACGCTGTTGCAAGTATTACCCCGAATGCGCCACTGGTTGACAGAAACGCAGGGTATTGGATGCGCGTGAGAGCCTCAGTCGTTAGGGAGGTGAGCTTTAGTCCCGAAAGTCCGTACTTTGCGCTGCTTGAGCAGAGGTCGCGTTTGATTCGTAGAAGAGTGTAAGATGCGCGCGCAGAGACGCGACTTGTTTGAGGGATCTTACGAAGGTGGTTGGAGAATGGTAGCCTGGAGCTAGGTCCCAAATTAGTACGCGACCAATAACGCGTTTTGTGAGCGTCTGAAGGCTTACGCAGGATTGACTTGGGCTCGGTCAATGTACCTAGTGGCTGATTCGACGAAGGGCTCAGTGGTGAAGGCTATCGCGACAGATGCGGATTGCTTGCTGATCGAGACCAGGAGGGTGTTTCTAGGCGCACGGTACAAACTGGGCACGTCGCGGCAAAGCTGATGCTTGATGCGTTGTCAATGGACAGGCTTATGTGGCGAAGTGCTTGAGACGCGCACGGGTGTAGTCTCAGCGCAGGTCTTGAGGCGCAATGACGGCGATTGGATGCCGAGTCAGATCTGGGGCGGTGCACTGGCACAGAGAGCAGATTGAACCGACGATGGTAAGAGTGCGCAGTCTAGAGGCCCGCTCCGTGTGGGGAAGAGTCCGTTTCAGGGCTTCACCCAGTCAAAGGAGAGTGCAAACGATGTCTACACTGTTAAGAGTAACGTCAGCTAGTCCAAGGCACAGATACTCGAGCAATTGGAGGAGACCGAGGGGAGGCATGTGTTGGCGGGCGGGCGATTGGAGGTGATGCGTTGGCAATGCAGGTTCATGCAGGCTCGTGGAGACACTTACCGGCTTTAATCAGCGCGGCACATGCACGTCGCAAATGCACGCCTGGTTGATGACTGCGCCGGCGAGGTGACGCTGGCTGGCGTGGAAGACGTAGAAGGGCTCTGGTAGCGGTGATGCTAGAGCGTGCTCGGATGGCGGCTCTAGAGACCAAAGCTTCTTAGGGCGACCAGCGACTGCGCAGAGATATATTGAGCAGTGCGCAGGTGATGCTCGCGACAGGAGACTTAGTCCAAGTAGCAAGCAGGGTGCGCGATACAAGACCGAGCAACTTTAATGAGCCGTGTGTTCCCTGTGATGGGTCGTCGTTAGCAAGGCAAGAGCGTATGGCAGTTTGGGAAGGTATACGGCGCTGGGGCCAGCCGGCATGACAGCTCTTCGGAGGTGGAGCTGCGCGGGCAAGGCAGCGCTGCAACCGTCGCGCAATAACAACAGTGCAGAGGAAACATGGCGGCGCGTCGCGATAACAGCGATCGCCGGCGAGGTATACCAAACAGATGGGCGTGGTGACTTACAGATGCAGCAGGCCGCAGCGAAGTTCAGTCACGAGATTTGTGGTGTGTAAAGGAGCGCGACTCGCGTTGACTGGCTGGGAGACAGCTCTTGTCTTACCGACGCGTGCTTTGAGCCTACGAGACGCAATTTTGCTACGAAAGCGCCGGGCGGATACCCAGTGCGTGCGTACGTGCGATTTGACGTCTTGTGAGCACGAGCGCGTTGTAGCGCAAGACTCGTGATTCTGGTTGAATGCGATGGATAGCTAGGCTTCGTGGTGCAGGATGCTTGATTGGAAGAGAGAATGGGAAAGCTGCTGTTGTGTGGTTGGGCGGACAAGAGAGAGGGCAGCGGGTGCTATAACCTATGAAAGCGCGCGGCAGCAGACAGGGATCGTGCCGTGACTGCACACTTCCGTCGCCCGAAAGCTCAGTGCCGACCGCGACCATGTTGCACATCATTTTTCTGGGGGAGCGCACCTTATCCTCACTGCGACCATTATTTTCTATTCTACGAGAGCAGCTCCTGCCTGCGTGCGTTGTTGCCTTTGAAGCGGTTCTATACCTCTCGTGGTGGAGAGCCGAGCAGACGTCATGGTCCGGCTCAGCAGCGGTCAGCGGTCAGCCCGAGGGCTGGCTACCTACTACGCAATGGGCAATTCAATGCCCTGGCAGATGCAGACGAACGTGCTCCTCGTAACTCTCAGCCCGCGAGCCCTTGCACTGTCTGCTCGGGCGTAAGAAAATGCACTGCACACGACAAATCACAGTCGCACATGGCCGGAAATCCCGCGCGCGTAGCCAACGTGATCTCGCAGCGGTCAAAGTCTGTGAGTCCTCGCGGCCGATTCGTTGACTGTTCGAAATTACGGCACCCCCAGCCCTCGCGTCGCAAGCTCCGTCCAAGCTCCTTGATTAAACCCGCGCCCCGAGACCGCAAGCCTCAACAAGAGACGGCAGCTTTGTCCTGGTTTTGGCGAAGACAAGCACGACAGCAGACGCGCTGCCCGAGTGTATCACTTGGGTCAGACAGGCGCGCGCTGGTTCGACACTCGTACAAAGCACATGCTTCCATCCCACCAGCGTGTGCCCAGCGCGCCTCTGCAAGCCCTACCATGATCTGTTCAAGGGTTCTTCAGTGCCCCAAAGATAGCCCGCCCCACTGCTCTGCCCTGGACTTTCAAAGTCCAGAGCGCCGTCTCGCGCTGCTGCTGTGACTCTACCGAGCTGCAATACTGTCTCCTGCCGTCTATTGGCCCAGCTGTTGTCTCGTCTGCGTCTCAGAAGCATACAACGTCAGCAAGATGCCATGCAGCTTAGCTTGCGCCTGAGCGTCAAAGCTCCTGATCGTCATGCTGGGGCCAACGCGCACATGGATGAAGCGTGTATGCACACGCAGATCCGAACAGGACGCTCTGTTTTGCCAGCCTGTCTCGGCTAGGTCGACCTTGTATATGCACAGTTGAATGGCATTTTATTGACGTGCTGTATCAAGCACTTGAACAAAGCGCAGACACCAGCCAGACCAAGTCCGTTCATTCCCAAAGGCCGCTTCGCTGCGTCATCCCGTCGTCCGCCTCCAGCCGAGCGCAGCCCGCCCGCCAGCTTGGACCAGCCGACAATAAATCCTCGCCAGCATGTGAAGTCACACCAACCATGACAGCGTAGGATCGATGCTGCGCACAATGCCAATCCACTGGTTCTTAGAACGACACCCGACTGAGAAATTCGCTGTTGTTCAAGCAAAGCGATCGGTATGCGCACGCTGCTCCTGCAGTAGAACTCCGCGGCTGTTGGCGCGGCGCTCAGACTGAAGTCAGATCGGACACAGTTGTGTAATATTGCGATGTGCGACTACTATATCCAAACTCTTTATTTCAAATGAATGCCAGTCAAAACCACCGAAGACCGATCCCTCTCCACCAGCCACTCTCCCGTACATATCTGCCCTGCATTATGCCTTACCTCTAGGGAGCACACAACTGCAACCTTGGCAGCGTACAGTCTGAACACGAGGGCATCCTACACCAGCACGCGACACTTCCCTGCTTCTTTCAACTGCGGTGTCACCGTTTCTATATTCGATGCGGTGCACGCAATCGAGTCCTGCATTACTCTCCTTGCATCCTCGTGGGCTCACAGCCCTCGCGCTTTACATAAGCGGCAACGCTTCCGGTGCAAAACAATCGCTTCAATATTGAAAGCCCGAATTAATGTGTGACAACAACAACCTTGGTCATTGTCCGTATGACTTTATGCACTATGAATCTCCTATCATACACAATTGGGCGAAGCGTCAACGAGGGTTGTCTACCGTAGCCATATGGGCGGTAGGGATATAAGACATAAACAAAAAAACAAAATCGTGAGGACTTGGAGCGCTAGTTCAGAGTACCTTCTGCATGGATCCTACTGCCCATTTTCTTCAATCCAGAGCTACCTACCCTTGGTAAGGGTAGCTCTGCTGATGTTGATGTTGATTCGACATGTAATGCATTGCTTGGTATGAGCCCGTGCTGGACGGTTGCTGGTACTGCATTTGCATAGTCGGATCGAAGTCTCCGGTCATGTACTGTGGATCAGGAGTGTAGTAGTTGGGGAATGCAGTTGTCTCGGTAGGTGAGTTTGTGAACGGCGCTTGGTCTTGTTGTTGAACTGCAGACACTGGGCCCATGTTGACGTATGACGGGTTGCGCATGTCGTAGTCATTGGTGAATATCTGTGGAGATTTTGGGGGCTTGTGTAGACCTGGATAGGTCTGGTTGGTATAATGGGCATTATCTGCAGCATAGGCTGCATACCCGCCCTGCTGAGGCACCATGTGAGGCGGCGGGTAAGAATGCATTGCATGACCCTCTCCCCCAGTCATATTGTTCTGCGGGACTCGAGTGAAAGGATTGACACCTGGCGCAAAAGTTGCGTTGGAGAAATGATACAAGGGGCTGCCGCCAACAGGCTTTCTAGTGATTGCCTTGCGGACATCGGGAAGCTCTTGCACTGGGCTGATGATTGTGTCGGCATTGAGGACCTTTTGCTCGACCAGCGGAAGGATAGGCATGCTGATCTGCTCCATATGCTTTGCTAAGTGAACTGTGAGCTTCTTCCAGCTGTTGCAGATATTGCCACAAAAGCGACATGGCTCGTCTTTGGGTTGTTTGGTTGTATCACGACGGCATCTTTCTACGATAGCCCAAATGTCGTCTGTTCAACTGTTAGTTGAAGCTGACCATCTAATCATCATAATGCATACCTGAGTCGCCACTCGAAGACGGATCTTTGTTGGATCCGCGTGCTGTCCGTTGTTTTGGCTCTGCGATCTTGTGTTCTCGGACTAGATGCTGCACGAAATTGTCTTTGCGGAAGCATGTATGATTGCAATCAGTGATGTTACATGTCCAGTTCTCAAGCTGTCGGTGACGCTCGTTTTCATGACGGACCCAGTCTGCTTTACGTTTGAAGGACTTTGGCTCTTGGCAGTTAGGAAACGTGCAGGTGAAGGGTTGGACATCTTCATGCACGTGTTTTGTCCAGTCAGATGGCTTGTAGAATTTTTTCACTTTGAAGCATAGAGGGCATTCAAATTCTGCGGGCAGTCGTTTGACAGGTGGCAAAGGAACGCCCGAGGGAAATTGTGCAGCCACAACCGTACCTTCAGGTGCAAGGTCTCCGTCATCCTCCTCCCCGGGCACTGTGATCTGGAATCCAATGAATGGCGCATCAGGATCTTTGCTACCGGCCTTTGGTTGGAGTTGCTTAGCTTCTCCTCCAAGTTCTGTGCAGAACTTTCCAGATGGGCAATTGCCATTCTGCACGACATTCAAGTGCTTTACTCGAAATTCAAGCAGTCGCTTGTATCTTCTTATCTGTTCCTGAGCGATGCGCTCGACCATGAAATCAGCCAAGCGAGGATTCAACTGCCGAGCGTGGGTTCGATAGCCTTCTTGGTTTGGTATGATGGGATCTGTGCGCACTTTGAGATCCATCGTGATCGGGTCTTGGTCGTCATCGTCGTCGTCAAGGGCTGAGCTTGGTTGCGCAGATTGCTTTGTCGCTTCAGTATCCGCAAGAGGCGAAGCAAGCCTAGGCATTGGTGGTCCACCGTGCTGTGTCATGAGCTCAGCGAGACCAAGAGACTTCCCAGCATCGCCTCTGCTCCTGCCAATGTCACTTCGACTACGACTACGTTTAATGAGTTTCTTGGGGCCTTGTGTCCAGCTGCTCGCACCCACGCCCAGAGGCCCCGAGGCAGCCCCTTCTTTACTTTTATCACTGAGGTTGGTGTTTACCCTGGGAGATTTTGGACGGCCCCAGCTACCTATGCGGCTTGGCTTCTCGAATGTTGGATCCTTAGTTTGATCGGTCCCGGTGTCTGAAGACTGTTGTACTGGCATACTACCCTTGCGTTTCAGGACATTGCTCGGAGAGCGCCGCATGCTACGTAGGAAGCTTGGCCGGCGTTGCCTATCATCGCTTTTACGAGTCTCAGGCTCGACGATTCGAGCAACGCCTGGTGCTCCACGGATACTACCGAGGTCTGGTTCACTCAGACGTCGCGATCCAACGGTTGCGGCAAGCGAGGCGGACTCCACATCTTTCGCTCGTTGCCGGAACCGCATCATTGCGGCATTCGACGTAGGAGGCTGGTAATGGTGTGTCGTTATCGGCATTTGAACAAGCACGTCCATCCACGGTTGCACAATAGCGTCTGTCGCAGGACTATGCTCTCCAGTCTCGGGAAAATAGGATTCCTCTATCCGATCTATGCGCATGTTGACAGAGGCTGGAGGCGAATCCGAATCAAAGTCATCACCGTCCTCATCGTCGTCATAATCGCTGTTCTCGTTGATGTATCGAGGGCTGAACTTGTCAAGCGCGGTTAGGCTATGGTTCCCGAAACCATCTTGTATAGTCAGGCGGTTAGCATCGTTTTGACTCTTCGCACGGCGCCGTCCGACATTGGGCTTAAGATAGCTGCTTGGTGAACCTGCATCCTCTGCCTCGCTATTAAGCTCACTCTTCGTAAGCCAGTTCTGTACTTCGAGCTTCTTTTCCAATTTTGCCCTACGCTCTGCAATATCGTCGAGACTGGGCACCATCATGTTGCCCATCGCCCTGCGATCCCCAGGACTCAATCCCGCTTGGCCTTGACCGCCACTGACCAGCCAGGCGCCGTCCTCATTGCGTTCTGCGCCTCCATACGAAGGATGAGCAAGACTTGACTCATGCAGGTCCTCCTCATCGGACCGTTCATCCGCGGGGTAAGGGGAGAGGTGATTGCTAGACCGCCGACCATTGAGGCTTCTTTTGCTCATACCTCTACTGTTGTCGGAATGTGACGGTGACTCCTCCCTACTGCTGTAATTTTCGACTCGTACGATTGGACTTGTCATATGACGAGTAAGTGGACGTGGGCTGGCTAACGACATGTATCCGGGGCTGTTAGTCAGGGGCGGACTCTGCAGTGGCTTTCTTGGTATGGTATGTCTTGTGCGGATCGCTGGCTTAGGAGGCATAAAGGAGCTCTGGTCTTCTCCTATAAACCTCAATGTTGAAAATGATGTGGCATCATTCCCAACTGCAGGGCTCGAAGCATTCGTGTTGCTTGGAGACAGCATCTGGTTGTGGGGCTGTGGGAATGCTCCATTAGCTGTCGACATATGCGTTTGAGCATTGTATGTATTCAAAGTCCCAGAGGTCAGTAGAGACATGTCTACATCTGCTTGGTACGGAGGGAATGTGGTGGTGCCAGAATCGTCAGCAAAGTTTAGATTCGAAAACGATTCGTCGAGGTATTGACCGTTGTAGCTCGGGGTGGTATAGTTGCTCAGGTCGTGCTGGTTAAAGTCGCTTGCGTAGCCCGGCTCAGGGCTAAGATGGTCTGTTGAATGTGACGGCGAGCGGGCTTGACCGATGTTGGTGTAAGTTCCTGGGGAGAGATTTTGTCCTTGGTTGTACGCATCATGTTGGTAGTATGGTGGGCGATTGACCATGTCAGGGTGGAGAGCGGAGGATCCGACATTAGGAACAAACGCACAGTCTTGATTCGAAGCTCCCATAATGGAGGTCTCGAAGGCCATACCGGTGGGCTCCGCCGAGAAGGTGAATGCGCCTTGCGCATTTGACATTGAGAATTCTCCGGTGCCAGACACAGGTGGGTAGCCGTTGGCAGGTACAGCCTCGAAGTGGCGGTGCTGACGGCGCCGGTCATCTTGTGGCTGCATACCAGTGTCGATCGCGTTCATTGTCAACAGCTGTCACAGCCTGTTGGGAGTACCGAACGATCAGAAGGACGGTGAAAGGCCAAGTAGAGGAAAATAGATGCATGCAGTCGAACACACATCAAGGAACAACGTTACTTCGACCCGTCGATTAAGGAGGCATAGTGTTGCCTGAATGGATCTGGTGGATTATGCGAGAGGCCGACGAACAACAACAGAAGGTAGCTCAGCAGCGCAGCAAAACGCGCAAACAGAGTACAGTGAGGCAAACCAGGCAGGTAATAGCTCTGCACGGTTGGCTAGTCTGAGGCCTGACGCTTGCAATCTGCCTTGCGCAGGGAGTAGTCGCTGCGGTGACAAGAGGCGGTGTCGGGCCTTCACAAAGTCAACCACTTTACGAAAGACTAGAGGGGGGAAATGGGGAAAGCGCGTGTGAGGTACAGACAGAATGCGTCAGTGGGTCGTTGGTAGGCGAAGGTTCCGTGTAATCGTTGATGCTGCGGCCGGCTAGTGGGAACTCAAGGCTGACTTCGGACTCTAGGATTGCAAAGGAAGCTCGCTAAGCAGACGCTTTCTGCGGGCCGTAAGCTACATGTGGAGTGCTTCGATCAGTGCCTGACGGAAGCTCGTGTGGAAGAAGATAGATCGAAGCAAGCGCTCACATGGCTATGGCGAGAAACGGATGTTGCGAGCTCGAGTGATGCCTCGAGTGATGCCTCACCGGTCCTTGGCGCTCTATGATACATCCCGCCAACACAGCCCCAACTGCTGAAACGAGGCTGGTGGCTATGCTTTCCATCACGGCTACATCACTGCAGGCGTACTTTATCGCACGTACTGTATACTTAATATCTTAAGTTTTCTGCTTGCACGCTGGTCTTCGGATCACGTCCCCAAGCAGAGCACCAGCGCGCGCTTAGCCGTGCCGATTCTATAAAAAGACAAGCCAAGACTCCCTACGCGGTATAAGTCGAATTCTAGCACACAGGGGCATCATCAGTCGAACACAGTCAAATGCGTGTGACAAAATGCTTGGACGTTTGCTAGGCTTTCTCATCAGTTCATAGATGAGCTTATCCTTCACTACAGCGTGGCTGAGCATAAGCTACTGCCAGCCACATCGCAAATCTAGTCTAGTCGGCCACGTTCCGAGCGCGATTGTGGGGCATTTCAGATTATTCACCAAACATGGTCCCAGCCTCCTGGAGGGTTGGGAAGCCTTCTGACATACCGGTGGCATTTTCGAGTCTGTGAAAGATAGGAAGGAACCGTCTCGCGCACGCTACCGCCTGTTCGCTCGAGCCTCGATCTAGTTCCTACCTGTGTCTCTTCCTGCTACATGATAAGCATGTACACACGCTTCCTTTCAACCCTTTGAGCAGCACCATGAGATCTTCGCATCGAGGTTATGTCGTTTGTGGTCAGCAACAGGTTTGTGCCAGCTTGGAAAGGAGTATCTTAGAAATCAATTCGGTGTCGACTGACGACAAGCATGTCCATCCCTCCAGATGTTGAACGCCAGCAATGCTATAATAGATTGCCTTTACGGTTGTTTTGGAGCAAGACGTGTTGGTGCGTGGTCTAGAGCAATGACAATGAGTGTGCAGCAATTGGAAGCTGCTTTAGTCGCGGTCATCTGCACCTGCAACTCTGGTTCAATCATTGCCGGCAAGTGCAACCGGGCATGGACCCTCGATGCTCGGTCAAACGGAAATTCATCTTCCTCTCCGCAAAACATGTCCCACTCAAGAACGCAGATGCACGCTCCCCTACTTTCTCTCTTCTCAACATCATCTAGTTCTTTGTGCTCTTATTCTTCTGCTTCGTCTACTCCGCAATTGCATGCTAAGACCCCGCGTGTCAGTGTTTGTCTGCATGTGACGGAATCACCAGACTAGCAACCAGCGCAACATAACATTCCTCGCCCATCAGCGGTCTTGCACCACAACTGCTTCAGCGACCACCGCCATTACTGCTCAAAGTCGTCGAATAAACAGCCCACGATATATAGCAGGCTGCAGTGACCATGCCGGGGCTCGACCAGATCATCCCACCACCCAATTCAAGGGAGCTCCTCCCTCCGCTCCTGGCCTGTCTTTCGGTGTCAGGCAAAGCAAAGGAGGCTCCGCCGGGCTTACTACCCCTTGTATCGCCCATCCTGCGTCAAAGGCTTCAGCTTGTTGCAACGGACGATTGGCTCTCCCTTTTGTGTTGGGATAAGGATGTGGCTGCCAGATTGCCCTCGGTCATCGAAAAGATCCAAGTCGAGCCACACCCCGCCTCGGGCGAGATTGAGGTGGAAGAGCCAGACCAAATACTATACAGACGATCAGACCCCGAGACGCTACATGCAAGATTGGTGCTGGGTGAACTCGGAGTAATTCCAGCATACCTCTGGTGCACGGGTGGAGAGGGAGGCAGCAGATGGCTCCTCGCTGAGCTGAGAGGGACAACAGACGCTGATGATGGGACGGATTGGTTCCAAAGCCTCGGCGAGGCTAACGAAGCAGGCTTCCGGCGAAAGACTTCGAAGAGCAACGATCACCCCACCACCCAGATCCCACAGTATGTAGAACCACAGGATGACAACGACGATGACGATGACGGATCTTACTGGGCCGCATACGACCAGACCCCTAACATTCGTACACCTGCGCAAAAGCGCTCGCCCGCGCCGCAAACCAACGGCCGTACTCAGGTTGGACCGACCCAATCCGAACTCGAATACTTCGCGCGATACGCTTCAGAGGTGCAGCCCGCTCTAGACGCACACGATCCAGATGAGGAGAGCCCAGCGGCCGGCGAGTCAACTCTAAGTGGTAATGCGCTCAACTACACCCGCGTACCTCAATTCGAACCGCTTGAGACGTCGAACTTAGGGCCGAATGGCTACGACTCGTCGCTGCCACCGTCATACGTGAACGAAACAGGTGTGCAGAGCAAGACAGCGCATATCGAATCTGTAGACGATGCACAGAACGCTGCTCTGAACCATCCGAGACCAAGTTCATCGACCTCGTCCAGGTCCATAGAGAGGCTGGAAAGGGAGGCCGCAAACCACAGCCAGGCGGAGCTCGCTATTAAGCAGCACATTAGCACAGACATTAAGAGTCTTTTCAGATTGGCAAGAGCATCAGGCATTGATAGGGAGGAGTTTGAGAGGATCATCCAGAGGGAGCTGGAGGTTCTGCCGTTGCTGGAGAGGGATTCTGACTAAGTTATCGAGCCGGGATGGGATGATATCGATACTGGAGCATAAGTCATGCATTTCTAGGGCGCCATGTTCAGTTACTGCATCTACATGCATTTGTGGGACTTGGAACGAATAACATAACAAGACATGGTCATTGCCTGTTCAGATGTTCCACTAGATGTGTGTACAATTGATTTACGATTGACTTCCCCGGGTATCGCGAAGGCTACTCGTCAGGTCTAAGTCTCGCTCGGAAAGCTGCCGCAGAGAGCAGACTCGACTTTCCACAAAATGCCATACCAAAGAGATACACTTGCTGTCGCCGCAACCCAGCTGCCTCATCGATTGCTTACTTCCTTCTCCTGCCCTCACCGCTCACAAAGCTTGCTCCACTAGCCTTCAGCTGGTTCAGCACATCGATTGCATTTGTGCTGTCCAAGTGCATCTCCTGCGCCCCACTCCCCCTACCGATATCTTCCACAACGTTGTCCGGGTCCGCCGCACCGATAATAGGGATCTCAGAAGCAAGCCACTGCTGGAACGGTTTCGCAGTGAAGTAGCCATCAGCCGTGAACCACCGCGTCATGGCCGCACGAATTTGGATCTTCTGTTCAGGGTTGGAGTTGTAGGGCGCGGGCCTGAAGACGACGTCGCATTCGTAGACGGGAATGTGCTTCTTGGTGGATGATGAGATCCGGATCTGTGTTGCTGTCAGTTCTATGGTTGCACACGGATAGTCGGCTTCGCTGATGGTACCTTGCCTGTCTTGCCTTCGCCCTCATACACGACGCCCTTCTCGACAAACCATAGCCAATATGAGAATGCACCGTTCAGGAGGAAATATGCAACTACTGCGGGGGCAGTGTACGGTTTTGTGGCTTCCCAGCCGAACTTCCAGTCGAAGTAGAAGAGGACGCCGGCAATGACGACGGCGCTGTAGCCGAGCGCTAACCTCACGTCGGTCTGGGTGTGAATTTGCTTGAACTTGAGGGAGTGGAAGTAGTTGGGGAGAGCATCGTCGGTGGTGTTCTTCAGGTCTGGGGAGCTGTCAGTGTGCTGCCTGCAAGTGTATTGATACTGAAAGCTAGGCGTCATGTACCTGCCAGCGAGTGGACGGCGATCTTCTGTGTCGCCGACATTTCTAACGATACCCGTAATCAACAGCGAAATTGATACTTGTATGCGCGCGAGAGGTGTGCACTTGGGTTGTGTTGAAGCTGTATAGCTCGGTTGATGGAAGACACCTTTCCTGAAGAAAGGCGCGGAGGTCCTTGTCACCGACAAGGGTCCGCACGAGGCTCCGCTGGAGCTCTCATCATCAAACCAGCAACCTCACGTCTTCTCCACCCCCACCACACACGTCGCGCGCATCTTGACACGACTAGCGAGATGGCTGAACCAATTGTGCAGACGATCCACAGGGATCCCGCCCTGTTGTATGTACAATGCGCTGCAGCTGCGGACCCCATGCTGACAAGATAATAGCTGGTGGATTCTGCTCCCCATCACGGTGGTCATGGTATGCTGCGTTGCCGCTTTGTTGCCTTCTCAACTGACCGCTGTATAGATCCTGACAGGCATTCTCCGCCACTATGCCATGACGCTTCTCCAATCGACGCCCAAGAAGCAAGACCTACCTAAGATCCGGCAGCAGCGGTCTTTGGCCCGTGGCTTGACTCTGCGCCAGCACGCCAATGTTCTCTCGCCAGCTGCGTTCTCTGCCAGGAAGTCATACATGGTGCAGGCCTACCAGGAGGGCAAGTTCCTCGCAGAGCCTGAGATGAGGGGCAAGCCTAGGCCAAACCCCATGAGTGATCCGGCAGCTATGGAGGGTATGATGGGAATGATGAAGGGCAACATGGCTATGATGATCCCCCAGACGTTGATCATGGGGTGGATCAACGCCTTCTTCTCAGGCTTTGTCATTAGTAAGTCCACCCACCTGTGTAAGCATAATGGTGATTGGAGAAGATGGAGATAATGGTATTGGCTGCAAGCGCCCATTGGACAAACGTTCTCGTCGTGGCGCTCGTATACGCCATATGCGCCAAAGCAGAGAGGCCAGCGCTGACAGTGTTCAACAGTGAAACTCCCATTCCCGCTGACTCCGCAGTTCAAGTCCATGCTACAATCGGGTGTTGGTACGCGTGATCTTGATGTGAGATGGGTGTCCAGTTTATCCTGGTACTTCCTCACTCTCTTTGGTCTCCAGCCAGTTTACAACTTCATTCTTGGCAGCAACAATGGTGAGTCCTTCCACTTGTCCGTTCAGCTGGACAGAGCTGACACCCACTTTTAGCCGCGAGCAACGTCTCACAGCAGATGGGCATGCAGAATCCTGGTGCGGGCATGATGGGTCCCGAGCAGGATCCTGACAAGCTGTTCCTGGCAGAGGCCGAGAACCTGGAAGTCCTTGAGCATCGCTGGATCCTCGAGGGCATCGAAGATCGTTTGGTGGCCAAGTACGCTGCGTAGTGCATGTGTCGTGTGGTTACGCTTGTAAGCTTGCAATGACATTTGCAAGTATAGACTATTAGTATGATATACAGACGAAGGACTATCATCCCACGCTGTCGGCTGGGCCTGGATGCCTGATTTACGCAACCCGCTCCATGATAGACACAAAGTCAATGCTATGACAACCCTTCATTCCACTGTCTCGGAACATGTGGCAGGTGGTTCGATCCTCCAGTCTGCGGGGGCGGACCACGCCAAGCATAAGCTGCACCCGTTTACTGCTCTGCTCCATCAAGAGGACCACCAAGACAAATGATAAGCTCTGGTCCAGTAGAATGTGAAGCAGGGTCACTGGTGGCCTCGATTTCTGAGCTCGCTTCTGGCGTCACGGCTTCTGCTTTGCCCCTGCAGATGGCGCTTGGAATAGGATGTTGTCATGGTGGAGGTCCTTTCGCTTGAGCATCAAGGAGTCCTGCGTTCGGGTCTTCCCCGCTCCGCCACCCAATCCACTTCGTCCATCTCCCGCGGGTCGCACCGCCCCCAATGCGCTGGAATTTGAGGATTGCGCCTCAATCCTCAGACAGGGCGTTTAGTAGAACCATCGATCGATCTCGAGTCCGTGAACACCACTGGGCAACTGACAGGAAGTCCGCGCGCAGCCTTCGAAACAGCCTATACGGGCGCGGTCCGGTCCATTCACCACTAGATTCGTACATCGCCATCCCAGACGCCTTCTTATGTACTACGACTCAGGACAAGGCAAACAACCGTGCTCAGCCCTGACTTCGCTGCCTTCTTCAGGCATGATTGTCGGCTGTGCGCCCCAGAGGGTGTGCGTCCATACAGCGGAGTCTCCAATGGAATGATGAGTGTCCACCACCTTCACCAGCATTTAATTCGTCTGGGATATGTCCGTCGTCCCGAATGGGGGCCATGGCTTGCTCACTAAGCCTCATTTGATTTCTTGTGGCCTTGGGCATCCGTTCGACAACCACACCCTGGTGAGGTTACGGACGCACGCACAGCTGTCGCTTGCCGCGACTCTGCCACGAGAGGACTCGGGTTGGTGGCGCTCCCTTCCCACGCGTCCAGGGCGTTCGCTGTTCGCTGTTCGTCGCTCCGGAGCTGAAGCTCGTCTGGCCCCCAAAGCAAATCTGCGAAGGATCATGCTAGCATTTGCAGGACCAGGTTCCCGTCTCCCTGCCTCCCGAACATGCACGCTCGCGACATTCGGGAGCGCGGTTCGCGGTTCAGTCTCGGTTCGGGAGCTACTGCCATGTGGTAATGATTCACCATGCCATACCGTAATTGCTTTTTAAGATGGGGCTGCGGCCGCAGACCATACCCTTATCAGATTCCTGTCAACAAAAATGAGAGGCGTACGCAGCTGACTGGTGGATGGGTGGTGGCTGTCCAGCTGTCCCTGGCCCACCGGTGAAGAGAGGTGCAGGACCCCAATGCAAGCCAAACATTAGTCCCATCAACCATCCATGCCGTTCACACTAACCCAATTTGATGCGGCTCTGCGATCAAAACGATCCATAAAGCAGGTAGAGAATGTGAGCTTGAGGGTGCAAGTACACAACAGCGAAGAAGTGGGCAGTGCAAGTTGACATCAGGATTAAGTCTGCTGCCTCAAGTCACCGTCATTCTATTCGATGCTGCGCCCCTTTAGCCCACATACGATACACCCTACTCGACTACAGCTAGTAGTCGGCGCAATAGCTTGAATGCTTAGATGCGTGTGATCCTCGAGCACTTATCATAATATAAGTCAACAGACGGCTTTTGTAAGTCCATATGCACCACAGATGATCGATCTTACTCTTACACGTTTTAGTATCTTTGCACTTCTTTGGTGTGACCCAACACTGCTGTACTTTTGCACCATCTCTCCATTGCACGTACCCGGGCCTTGATCGCTCCGAGCATACCGTTCATCCGAATCGATATCAGCTAATATGCGCTCTCACCAATGTGGAGATCTCTTGCAGGGACATCACATGGATGATTCGCACTTTCCTGGCTGGCCATCCGATTTCTACGACTATACCTTCAGCGTCAAGCCACAGGTACCTGGTTTCAGCGTTGTCGATGACCACCTGTATGTCAATGATCTCGACGAGAGCACGATGAGTATGCAGCCGATGCAGCGTTTCATGTTCGACCCGTCGCCCCAGTCTTCTGGCCTGCTACATGCAAATATTCCGCTGCACAGTCACCCCCAAAACCAATGCATCTCTTCATGGCAACCAAACGAGATCTACCGCAATGCATCGCCCGACCGTACATCGATGTCTGGAACGTCCAGCTATGCTTCTCAGAATGAAGTCCCTTCGCCGCTTCCGTACAATACTCTACCTTACGGAAGCCCGATCGAGTCTTGCCAGCCTTTGCTACCATACCATACCGTAGGACACTTCAACGATTCCTCCTATCTGTCTGGCTCTTCAGGCGCAATCATCAGCTTGAAGGAGATCGAATACGCCCAACAAGAGCCTGAACCCACAATCGAGGATGCTGGCACCCCCGACATGAAGCAAGAAGCTGCCCCTGGCTCCGAACAAGTCTCGATCAAGGCTGGAGCCGACTACAGCGCCTACAGAGAGTACACGGATTCTGGCATTGGCAACTCAGTGCGTGATGCTGAGTCAGTTCAACCACTCGACTTCAAGGACGAGACAGACACAGACTCGGACTACACTCCTACTAATCGAGGCAGTGGCAAACGAAGAAGATCCGCAACTCATACTGCTCGGGCACCACGACGACGCAACGGCGCTCGCAAAGACTCAGCAGTGAGCATTTCAAGTGCTAACAAGCCGGGTCGACGTCCTCGTAGCTCGACTAAGTCGAAAGCTGAGAACAAATGTGAAGACGACCGCCGACCCTTTCCCTGTCCTCTCGCAGCGTACAATTGCACTTCAACTTTCGCGTCAAAGAACGAATGGAAGCGCCACGTCAGTACCCAACATATTAAGCTAGGATATTGGCGATGCGACCTTTGCACGCCCACCACGGACCCAAACGATTCCTCAGTCCTCTACCACAACGACTTCAACCGCAAGGATCTCTTCACACAGCACCTCCGTCGCATGCACGCTGCGAATGGCTCAGGTGCGCGTCACTTAAAGGAATACCCAGTCGACGAGGACAACATTGGCGACCACCAGACACGTTGCTACCTGCAGCTTCGCAGCCCGCCACAGCAGTCCGTATGCCCATTCAACGGCTGCGATCATGAATTCTTTGGTCCTGCGAGCTGGGAAGAGCGTATGGAGCATGTTGGGCGCCACTTCGAGAAAGATAAGAGGAACGGCGTTGACTTACTCGATGTGACAAGCTGGAGGGTCGATACAGCACTTGAGAAGTATCTTATGGATGAAGACTTGATTGTTTGGGAGCACGGTGGCTGGAGGATTGGGGTTGGGAAGGCCCGTCGCCCCAGCTGTGAGTTTAGTGATGAGGAGTCTTAGAGGCGTGGGTGCAAAAAGGGACCGGCCCCGTGCGAATTTTCTTCCGTTTGTTGGCAGATACCCTGAGGCGTTTGGCATACATTTTGACCAGCATTTTCTGATTTACTCGGTTACATCTTCATCTTCGGGCTCGCTGACTTCGGTCATTGGTACAATGCATATTGCTTATTTCAAATTTGTACCTTCGCGTCATTTCTTGCGTTGCGACTGCTTCGCTGGACTCCACGGCGCAAGAGCGCCCAGTGTCGTTTCCAGACTTGGTGGTACTGCTTGTTGACGCGTATGTCCGCGTCTCCCATCTACAAACACCATCGATACTTGTCCTAACAAACAAAGCCAGAAGCGTACGCCTTCGTGTCATTACGAAATGCAAGACTTGCCGGCGCGCCCGACGGTCAATCGACCCGACACCACTCAACCATCCAGGCTTTTGGCACGGGACATCAATATCCTACGACGTGCGCCTCGTGGCTGACTGAGTCCTTTTGGCTGTGGTCAGCACCTAAAATGCAAACCATGCAAGCACGGCGCAGGACGTAAGCGAGATAATCCTACCCTCGAGAAATCTTGCGCCGTCGGTTTTGCAGTCCGAAGCATCGAAGGCCTATTAATCACACCTGGCCAAGATAAGCCCGCTGAACCATTCGTAATGGCTTCAGAAGACCGAGGGCATGACTGAGGCCACGAAGGTATACATGCAGGTGGCTTCGCCCGACTCCACAGACTGGGTGTGCTCTTCACAACCTGAAGTGCCCGGCTGATTTTTTGACACACTCGTAACAACATCCTTTGTAGCTATCATTGCTTACAGTATAGTGACTTTGTAGTCTCACCCTTGGATGTCCCCCTCACTGACGTAGATCGTTAATTAGAAGACTGATGTTCAAGCCTCTCAGCATGACCATCGCGGACCATGAACCAGATGGGGAGACAACTGCAACATCCTCAGGCCGCGTCAGAAAAATCAATGATGAGCCATAAAGTGACTCGATCTTTGAGAGTATTGAAGCTGCCGAAATAAGCGAGCGTTGGCTGGTCCGCTGAACAACCCAGGAGGCAACTTGGGAATGAGATATCCGAGAACGGTCAGAAGTAACAGAGTCACGACCGTCTTTCACGGATCTTGATATGATCGAATCTATGTGTCGTCCATCTTCTTTATCACCAGAGTAGGAAATCGCAGCGAAACGATATGATACACTCCCCAGCCCCGCGTACTATCGCCCATAGATGCTAAGACATTCTTGCACTGTTTCCACAAACACAAGGCGCATTCGCACAGCACAAGTGCGAAGTACATTAACCGACTGCCAAAGAAGCTTGGGAATAATTCAATCCGGTTACTTGGTAGTGATGACCTGCTTGCAGCATGGCGCATCCACTTTATTGACGGGCCGAAAAAAAGAGGGATATGTTGGGCACTCATAAGGGTTCTGATCGCAAGTCTTGTGGCCTTGATTGTGTACAATATTGCGACTCAGCAAGGAGAAAGAGGCTTCGCTATCGGCCAATCGATGGTCGCTACACTGATAGTTAGACTGTCAGCACTGTATCTTAGTCTCGAGGACGAAGTGAAGTCGAACTTCGACCAAGACTAAGCGTAGTTTCACCAACACAAACCCGCATATGTTTCTACCGTGCTCAAATTCACCGATAGATCAAACCAGACGGCATGTACTAAATATTGGCCCTGTATACGAGAACTGCAACTTGACGTCCGCTTCGGGAAGGCGATCGCGCTCCAGATACCCCTGTCGTAGTGGTTCGGTGGCTTGACACGTAGCTGGTTGCCTTCTTCCTGCCTGAGGCTCGTGCGTAGCAGGCAAACGCGAGGCTGAGACAACCCCGCTGGCGTGCAGATACGAGAGGTCCTTCGGCGGCTGTGTTCCGATCCTCTGGTACTATAGCACTGACTCGTTCTTGTCGATCGTTGAAAGACGGGACCATTAAGAGGACTATGCATACCGGTGTTTTGTCTAGCGAAGAAGTAACAATGTCGTTCGTATTTACTGTATATAAATGGTTCATTCTAGTAGGATTGAGAGCAGGGACCAACTTTCCCTACCGTCTGTAAGATCCACTCGCTCCACTTCATCATACTCTTCGTCCTCTACAAAATATTGCACATCTTGCAGGGTGACCTCAGCAACTTCCACGCCGTCATCCTCCTCCGCTTCTGCGCTGCGATTCATGAAACCTGCCTTTCCGTGCTCAACGCTTTTGACCTCAATCTCTCGTTCTTTTAGCCACCGGAAACCCTCACGTTTGATAATATGTAACCGATACGCGAGAATCGGGTCGCCTATAACAGTGTAACTTTCGATGTCTTCGCCGCCTCTCTCGCCTTCGAGGGCACCACCAAGTGAGGCTTCTTTCGTGACATGACTCTGTATAACCAATTTGCCTCCGTGATCAGCAGTGCGTCTGTTCGAGTATCTCAGTCCCTTCGCAATCTTCAGCCCCGTGACAACGTAAACGGGACCGCGCATTAGAGCACCCTTGACCTCTTGGTTGGTCTCCTGGAGCATCTGCGCATCGGCTTTGGTAGGGTTTCTCTGTAGATATTGCGCTTCGATCTCGTCGAACTCGTAGGTAGTCCGCAGAGAGTTGTTAGTCCTGGCTTCTGCCTGGCCACCGAAAACCTCATAGATCTTTGCTGCGAGGCTCAGTTTCAATGATGCATGCCCTTCGTGTTCTAGCTTTCCATCCCCGTAGCCCGAGCCTGTGACGATTGCAGACATAGGACTTAGGGTTGCAATCGGATCCTGGGGATACTTCATGTCGGTGACTACATTGCCGATCTGAATAGGGCCATTGAGATTATATTCCAGGTCTGGGGATCTGAGGTAGAACTTCTTCTGTTCTTGCGTGGATACCATCTTTGCGGTCTTCGGCTGCGAATATGTTGCGTGCCCGCTGCGAGTGTACAAGGTCCAGCAGAGCTCTGCGAAGGGCTGAAGAAACGGACTGGTCAGACTTGGGCCGATCAGTAGTATAGAGTAAGCACTAGGCCAAATGTTGCAGGTACATATGCAACTTGACGTGTAACGCCGCGGAGCTGGATTCGTGCCAAGTTTCCGCATGATGTTATGGGTTAATGTGTGCGAGAGGTTGCACTGACTCCATCTAAGCAGGATTCAAACGTCTCCAAATCGTTGTAAACGTTTTCAAGAGTTATGAAACGTTTCCGAGCCTCCGGCTCCGTTGCGAGATTGCAAAGCAAACTTGCAAAGCCATCCATAGTCCTTAGTTGTTGCCATGTATGCTTGACAGACGAAGCTTTTGTGTAACCGACAACGAGAGCGGCGATACCTGCGACGATTGCAGTTGCTGGCGAAGTACCAGTACGGCCGATGATAGTATGAGTCCCTCCAGTCTGCGATACGGGCACACCCTCCCCTAGACTACCGTAGACGTTGATACCAGCCTCCGTGGGTAGCGATGCATTGAAACTACTGTGTTTTCCGTGATGATCAGTCGCTCGAATCGAGAAAGTTTGTGAGTCTCTCGCCGGGAAAAGCTCGTGTCTTCCACCACCGTAGTTAGAAGCAGCAGCAAAAAACAAGACATTCTGACCTCTTGCGGTCCTGGCATATGAGATTGCATCTCTTACGACATATTTGCCCTCGAATCTATGTTCAGTCTCCCAGCCCAGAGACATAGATATGATATCGACTTCGTGTATGTCTACAGCCCATCTAATTGCCTTGACCATAGCTCTTAGCACAGAGTCCAGGTGATGCGAGAAACACAGGTCACACTTACATCCGCAAGACGCTTTTGACTAACACTTCCCTTCCCAGCCATCAAATCGCTATCTGAGCACGCGATACGAGCAATGTACACGTCAGCAAACGGAGCTAATCGCATAAGCAAGGAGAGCATTGAGGTTCCATGGCCATCAGTATCGACCGGAGTGGGGCTTTTCTCGTCGCAGAAGTCCTTCCAGTGGTATTGAGAATGATCAAAGCCATATTGAGGATTTAAACGGTTGCTACAAGATCGACTACGAAGAAACGATGCTTCTGGATCGTACCCAGTATCTATAAGCGCGATTCTTGGCCTCGTTGTTTTGCCGGACTTGCATTTTAGTTGGAGGTTTCGGTAGAGAGGCGATGTCGATATCTTGTCAATCCAAACTTCCGATTCTCGGCTGTCGTAATCAGCAGGGACTACTATGCAAGTGTGATACTTACCTATGATCATCCCGAACTCTGTCAACTCGATCAATCTCCTGGCTGAATCCCTGGAACCCGGCATTCCAGTCGGTCAGCTTATCTTCAATAGCTGGAGTTTCTAGATCTTGAAGAAGATCTTTCAATGGGTAGACAACCTTATCTAGCAGCAGCTGACGCCTCTCATCTGAACTGCTACCGATGTCTGTCCTTATCTCGGGGAAGCAATGCCGTACAATACCCCTATAACGATCTTTCGCCTGCTCTGATAGATCAATTGCAGGCCACTCTTGCCTATTAATTGCGCTCTTACAACTGAGGTATTTGCTGTTGAGATCATGCGGGATACGAATAGTCGGATCGCACAGAGACACCAGTAAAACCCCAAGATTGAGGATGTATGGATGTCGATGGAACAGTCGCTTCTTATTCGCTGGATCGGAAACCTCATGCTCTTGTAGCAGATATGCATTGACTTCTTTGGACCGAACAGACAGCAAGGGACTTTCGGCGACAGAGGCCATCGAACGTCGTCCATCCTTCGGCGGTAATATGAGGAGAGTGTTCAAGTCCCAAACAGAGTGCATCCAGTCCGATTTATACAACTGCCAGAACGATTTTGATATGGTAAACGCCAATTGTATCTTGTCTCTTGCGGTAAGAAGATCTCCGTGCAGCGCTTCGGACAAAGATATTGGCCCAACTGCGTCCTTTGGAGGATTTTCAAGAAGTACCGGGTCCAGACTGTAGAAGACGTATGCAGAGGGGTCTCCATTGATTAGGACCGGACAGGCGAAGTCATATGTGTCCTCAGCTAAGACACCGCAAAAGTCGGCAAGTATCTCGCCTTCACTTCCATCTGTTGAACGGCTAAAACTATCGCCTTTTTCATCATTCACAAAAGAGACTCGCGTGGCTTTTCTGTCCAACGACTTAGCAACAACGATAACTACCGATCGAGCCACTTACTTTGGAACACGAAATTGGATCTTCCTCCATTCATAACTGTCATCAAAGGCAGTGAAAGAATCAAAGAAGCAGAAGTTATGATCTCCAGCTACACGCCACCTCCCATCGAGCTGTAAGGTACAAATATGGTATTGTGTCATGTTCAGTGGCTCGGTTCGATGTACGCAGCTGCAAGGTAACAGTGCACTTTCATAGAAGATCTTGTGGAGGACTTGCGTCGTGATTCTTGAGTACTGGTCGAGTTCAGTCCGCCGAAGGCGGCCTGTGGTATTTTCTCGCATTGCTGCAAGCGTCTCTTCGTCTTTCTGAGCAAGCCGTGCCTCGATAGTGGTTATTGTTCCTTCAATTGCAAGAGCGCCGTGCACTGTGTCCACGCCCCGTAAAATAGGCGCGAATTGTTCCTTTTCAAGACCATAAGTCCTAGAATCGCTGCTAGCCATGGCTCCCAGACTGACCCATTTGACACCTTCCAACAGGTTCGACAAGGCTTGAAATGGGCGCTTCTTCTGGAGGCCAAGGAGAGCGGCATCTGCGAAAGCACCGCTGTTGATGATCGAGTTCGTTTCGATGAACTCCCAAGAGGACTCTTCCTCATCGAGAAGCATGGCGCAAAGTGTCCTTGTATCGTATCGATACTGGGTGGTGAGGAGAATACATTTGTTTGCCATCGGTGTTGCAGCATGCAGTTGCCCCGCCTTTTCCGCCCCTTCACCTGCCTGAAAAGGTGACGCTTGTTGACGAGAGAGCAGCAAACCTTTGCAACACCACCCATCTTTTCTCTCTGGACTACAATGAACGAGTATGCAGACCAGAACTATTCCAGACATCACAGAAACTTCCATACTCTTCGAAACCCAAGAATGCCGCCTTCTGCTGCATCACTGCACAGATCAAGCCCAGCCTTCTGAGGCACGTTGGTGTCAGAACCGTCTGAATGATTTCAACTTGTGGGATACTGGTGTCGGTGCAAGTGCGAAGAGGACTCAATCCCTTGACGTCCGCTTGCGCGATGACCGATCAACGAAGAGATTCGTCATTGCCTCACTCGGCACATTGAGAACATGGTTGGACATTTACCGGCGACTGTTGACTAGAGAGGAAGCGGATGACGAAAACAATATCAAACCAGCTCTGCCTGGAGGTGACTTGGATCTCAACGAACCCATATCCTTATTAGAAGCTAAAGATGGTATTCAACAGCTGTTTGGAATTCTTGTCAAGCTGGGGGTAGCAATCCGCCAGGCGGGCACTGTCTCGCGAGTCAGTAACGCTGACAAGACTTTCACGACACACAAGACTAGCTACAAAGAATTTGAAGCGGAGCTGATGTTCAGCCTTCAGCTCATGAGATATCGACATATAAGGACTAAAAATCTCGATTCCGGCCAGCTACAGATTCCTTATACTGGGGAGCAGGTTTGTTCGGAGCGAAGTGAGCTACAAAAAGAATGGGACATCATCGTTAATGCAAATGCAAAACGTCGGCACCGATTTGCATTCGCGAGAAAGCGTGCAGAGAAGTTACAGTTGAATAAAAGTTCCCCTGAGGCAACAGATCAGGTGCATCTTTATCCAACCACAGGCCCGAATCCTGCAGTAACTCGAGAGAAATTAACGCCGCCTCAAGCTTCACAGAATACGGAGACGCCGTCTGTACATACAACAGATACTGGATTAACGAGTCTTAGCGCATTGCGACCGGAGCAATCCATGGACAGCACTAATCAACTGTCCACACACAAGCCCCAGTCTCTACCCTCAGCTACACACGAGGACGATAGACCAACGGCACCACCAACAGTGATCACATTGAAAGTTACATACCCAAAGGGACCTAACGTAAGCGCAGGTTCGGGCACAGCTGTTTGTCCGTATTGTCTGTTCACAATTTCGCATGAGACGACGCAAGCTCTGCGATGGAAGTTAGTCGACGACTGTAACGATGTATACAGACATACTTACAAACATAGGAAGCACGTCGCAGATGACCTCCAACCTTATACATGCCATCTTTCCCACTGTCCGCAAGAAAACCCTCTCCTCAAGACTTCGCAAGAATGGAAGACACACCTGTCCACTCAGCACCGAGGCCCTCCGAAGTGGACATGTTTTTTGTGCGAGCGAGCAGACCATTTCATCTCGAAAGAATCTTTGAAACAGCACGTCAGCTTCTACCACGGCACTGATATCTTGGACTCACTTGTCGATGACTTCGTGGCAGAATGCCAGATCGAGGAGGGCCCTGTGATAGACCGGTGTCCAATCTGTTACGTGGACACAAAGACGTGGAGTATAAGACGAGCGCAGGACTACCTTCACGAACCGGCAGATCATACTTTCATCGATCATGTAGCATACTGTATGCATATGTTTTCTCTTCGAGCTTTACCACCGATTGATGATCGAGACAACGTCCACGAGAGTGGTAGTAAGACACCTACAGTAGACATGGATAACGACAGCCGACTGTCCATTTCTGTTGATCCATTCACGGATACAGAAGCGGCGGAGCTTGACAGTGAGCTTACCAAAGCTGATTTCGAGGATTTGGCACTCAGGGTCCATACAGAGAAAGCAGATCATTGGGAGAAAAGGGTCCTGATTTGGCAACAAGCAAATACCAATGCCGACTACCCAACGATTGGTTATAGAGATCTTTTCGAAAATAGCCTAGCGATGGACGAGCTTGAGCAAACACTAGGGATACGACCTTCTTCTGACGAAACCGACGCAGTAGCAGTGCCTCTACAAGGAGTAGATTACGATAACGTCAAACGTATACTTTTGGAACAATCGAAGAAATCCTGGAGTAAAATACCAAGGGTTTTCAGCATTCTGATGTTCATCGGCCATCTGGAAGATATCGATGTGTTCGTCAAGACAGGAGTCAGCGACTACTGGTTTCCGTTCTCAAAAGAGACACTGTCAGCGTTGATGCCAGTTGCGCATGTCTCAGCCTTCCTCGCGACGCAACACTTGGTCTTCCACACCCATTTCATCAGCCTGGTGCAGTCGTCCCCGCGACACTGTCACTTTGGATCTCCAGACAAAATACCTCTTGAGAGCGTTAGAGAAGCTACACTGACTGCTTGGAAAAGAGGTGAGCACGTCCGTAGCACTACAGATGGAAGGAGTCTCTTCCTGAAGCTTGCCATCCGCGGACGAACATTTCAGGGACTGAAAGAGACTCAAGCGTCTTTTGAGTCGGAAATGGCCATCCTGAAAAAGGTTGTCACCAAACATCGCCATCTTCCTGAGCTCTTCAACAGCTATACTGACGTAGAATACAATGCCATTGCCTTGATGCCGATCGCGGATTGCGATCTGAGGGCATACCTGGAACGAAACCTTGATAGCAAGCAGAGGCTGTCTCTGCGTACATTGTTTGGCTGTCTAGCATCGGTGCTAGCCTTTTTACATGATAACAACATCTGGCACAGAGACATACAACCGGCCAATATACGTTTTGATGGCGGAGACATAGTCCTTGAAGGGTTTGAACATGCGTTCGATCAAAGCAGTCCGGGCTCTGAAAGTCAAAGCGGGCCGATCACGAACTCACTTCGATATGTTGCGCCTGAAGTAGCTGACCAGGAAGCTGAACAAGCATCTCCGACCGATGTTTGGTCTCTAGGCTGTACTTTCCTGGAGATCTGGACTGTTCTACACCACGAAAGCTTGCAGGCTCTCGAGCAACATCTTGAACTGTCAGGCGAAGGTCACGTGGCTTACGAGGCTTGCGAGCTCGGCACTGTCTCTTGGATTGAGCATATCAAGTCACTCTCAAACGCCAATCTGGAGCCAGCAGACTGGATCCAAGGGATGCTAGTGCGTGATCCTAAAGATCGATGGTCTGCGCATACAATCCTAGAAAATATCAACCAGTGCGGTCAAGACTTCATCGGAAACTGCTGCACCCAAGATCACAAAGAAGAACAGCATAGAGCTTTAACAACAAACGCAACCTCGCGTGTGGTAACCGACGCACCTCTTACTGCAGGATCAAGCGTACTCGCATCGCAAGGCTTTGAAAAGACTACAACACCAGACAGTCAGGGAAAGGAAAAGACCATCGACCCTCTAGTAAGGTCTCCTACAGACAGCGATATTATTAGAGCAAAGTACGATCGCGCAGCCCTCAAAACCAAATTTCAAGAAGCCTTGCGGTGGATTGAATCGGAAGAAAGGAAGCCGCAAGCTCAACAGAGATTAGAAAGGATGAGACGGATTCAAGGAAGTCTCCCGAAGCTGTCGAAAATGATTGCAATCGTACAACTTCGAGTGGAGGTGCTTGAGCTCAAAGCCAGCGGTAGACGAAAAGATGCAGAGCAAATCGATGCTCTGGCCACGAGACAGCTCGATGCTTGGAACAGTGAGCATCCAGAAGATGTAATCGAGCCGTCTCGAGTTTCAGTATAAAGCGAGTTGCCTCAGGAAGCCTGCCATGTTGCATACTCATCGTCTCCATGTTATCAACAATTCACACTCAAATACCAAGACAGCCTCAAAGCATACGCGCCTCCAGCTGTCCTTCACGATCACGTGAATATTCGACCGAACCCCAGCACATTAGAACCCACTCATGGAAAATCTACAGAAGTCATATAAACATCACCAACAGAACAACGTATTTGAGATATGCATATACATTCCCGCAGTAGACACCTAGCCCATCTACATCTGATCGCCAAAACCATACCGTGCCATGCATTGCGCGCCCAAGGTCCAATGCACACTCTCCCGAACACTGTGATGCTCGAGTCCAGTTCCATGTAACTGTACTATCCAGATAAAGCACCCTTGAACGCCACAAGAGGAGAGAAAAAGCAACACCCAAGCATACAGAGATGGGCGCTCAAAGCGCTACCGATAACCAGAATGCTTGCAAAAAAAAAGAATAGATGATCGATCGTGGGAAGCGTGAATATATCGTGTTAGAGAAAGTATGTATATAGATTCGTTATCTGACATATGGCGACTACCTGTTGCCTGCTTCAAGCTGGCTGGGGGTAGGCTGTGTGGTTGTGTCTGGTTGCGCGGCGTTGTTGCGGCTGCGACCGAACCAGCTGGGGAGGGTTGAGCCTTGGGTTCGGTCTTGTCGGAACCTTGACATCCACCCTGCGTTCTCTGTGGTTTGCGGTTGCTGAGTAGCGTCTGTAGTTGTGGAGGCGGTATGTCGGCTAGGTCGGGACAGACGGCCAAAGCGATCGGTGCGTTGACTTTGCTGGTTGTCCTGATTGCCAATTATGACCACTCGCGAACGAAATAGGCCGGTGCGAGGACTTGTCCATATCGCTTGTGGCGAAGTGGGTGATCGCATGCCTCCTGTGCGGCGCCCTGATCCGGTCTGGTCAGTAGCCTCGCCCTCTGGACGGGGCTTTGGGATGTAGTAGTCGGCCTTGCAGAGAGGACAGCAGGCGCGGCGACTTGTGAGCCATGGGTCGACACAACTCGCGTGGAAAGCGTGGCCACAAGTCAGTCCTCGTACGTCGTCGTCGTCCTCAAGAGTGTCCAAGCAGATGGCACAGGTGTCTCCTGGCTCCGCCAGCATCTCAGGGGCAGTTGCAGTGCGGATCGGATCATCTTCATCCTCTGACTCGTCGTCATCGTCACGACGTGCAGATACTCCCTCAGTAGTATCCTTTCCTGTTGTGTCGACAGTATCGGTTCTTGACATAGGTGTCTTTTCTTCCTCAGTCTTCTTCGAGGCAGTGGCAGTTTCCTTTGCCTCTGCCGGTGACATGCTTACTCTAGGCGATGCGGCTGGATTTTGGACATCGTCGCGGGCCAGCGAAAGTGCAGTCGCTGCGCCTTCCCGGGCGGGAATGACGCCCTCGACATCCTTGACACTGGCCGCTCTGCTTTGAGGTGCTGTCGCGATACCACCGTTGGCTGGCAGTCCTTCGGTTTCGCGGCTCGACTTCCACTGCTTATACTTGGTCAAGGGAAACTGGTCATTGACCTCGTCCATGGTCATCAATTTCTTCTCTCTCCTCCTCCTGTGTGGTCGCGGCATCGCTGTCATATCGATTGGCTCCCCATTCTCGCCTGCGGCAGCAGCCGCGCGGCGACGGTTGTATCTAAAGCAGTACTTCACACCCACGATGATCCTGCAAGAAGGGTCAGCAAATCCAATCTCCGCTTATATTCCAATGGTGCGCTTACCATAAATTTGTGAAGACGACACCAAACCCTAGAGCAACGAAAAAGAGCAACGGCGAGCTTGTGGGCCCACCTCCGCCGCCGCTGCCACCATTGTTGCCAGGGTTGTAGGATGGTGATGTGCTGGTAGATGGGGGCGAAGTGCTCGAGGGCGCCGCCGAGAAAACCGTGGTCGACATTGTGAAGTGCAGTGGATCTACAAGTCCATAGGTTTTGGTAGATCAATGGGTCTGGCACCGGGGGGCTGGGGCGGTGCTGTCCTCAAGAAGGCCGTTGGGCTTGAAGTTTGAGTGGGCGGCCGAATGCGGATGGTGAGGCCTGAACAATGCGAAACCAACGGCGGGAATGGGATGCGCTGCAACAAGACAATGCCTCTGAGCTGACGGGAGCGATGCAGCGTCTGCGATGGGGTCGAGTTTTGGGTGGAGCCCTGGATTCGCCCGAACTGGTGGAGCGGCAGATGATGGTGGTGACGGCAACGATTCCAGTGCTGCGCAGCGCAGTGGCGACGGGCTGACTAAAGGGCTGTGGCTGCGTTTACGACTGCGATTGGCCGTTGCGAGTGATTTGGCACAATAACAGTCTCGGCCATGCGTACCGAAGGGTTTGCAGGCGCTGCTTGGTAGTGACGGCGAGTGCGACGGGGGGTGAATGTCAAGACTGCGCTGGGAAGGAGCGTCAGCACAGGATAAAGGCCGCAGCCGCAGCACGACGCTTGCTAGCAGCCAAGCAAGATGACCGGGACCGAACGAAGGCTTGCCCGGATCAGCGACATTCCCTTCGTCAATTGCCGCTTCACGGATGCAGCGCCGTCGGCCTGCTATTCGAGATAGCTACTCTTGCAGAGCCCCGGCGATAACGGCCACGCTCAGATTTGACCATGTGTCTGGCGCTTATTGACGTTTCCAAGGTTGCGCGCTGTGCATCGCCCTCGAACATGTCGACGTGGGCTGTCGTACGCAGGCATGACACGCACAACCTACCTCCAAGTTGGGCCAGCGCCTGCATGCCCGTGGCCGCAGCTGCACCTGCATTATTGTTGCAACGCCCTTTCGTATACCGGTACGGCTTGTACGCTTCCCATCCTCAAACTTCGCATCATCTCTCGAGCTCAAAGCGGCAGGCGGGCGTGCGCAACTCGTCAGCACCGGTCTGACCCCTGCTCAAGCGGAGAACCTTACCCCATGCATCTAACTGCTTCGAGCTTGGCCCTTGACTTTATCCTGCCTGGCATCACACTTGAAGCAGGTCAAGCGTTCCCTGCTGCAGCACGATTTTTCGTCCTCTCCAGATCTTCGGCGCGCACTTGCTCCGGCTTGCGACCTCTCCGGGGAGCATCTGACCGATAAATCGAACTCGAGCTTCGTGTGCTTGACGGTGAAAAATTACCGCGCTGCTGGTCAATATCCTGGCGAGCTAACGTCATCAATCTAGACTTATCACATTCATCAGCCCTGCAGCAGCCATCTTGCTCCGCCCCAGCCATGGCCGAAGCAGCCGAGGACAGGAACCCAATCGTGTTCTTTGATGTCACGCTTGGAGGTACGTCCCGCTTACTCCAGATGGTGGTGTGGTACACCCCGCGCCCTCCACCATGCTTCCATGTTAGGCTTAGTCCTGACCGCCTTGTCACCGCTGTCGGCATTTGACGCTTTTGCATTGAGATGTTGACTGACATGAGCTGGTAGGCGAGAAGTTGGGAAGGATTCAGATGGAATTGTACAAAGATGTAGTGCCAAAAACAGCTGAAAACTTCCGCCAATTCTGCACCGGAGAGACGAAGAACAATCGCGGCCAGCCACAGGGCTATAAAGGTTGCAAGTTTCATCGTGTGGTAAGTTACACATGAGTTTGTTGTGTCAAACATGCCACAAACTATTACTCGAATGCCTGTTCTCCAACGTACTTCTGAGTACTAACATTGGCATAGATAAAAAATTTCATGATCCAGGGCGGTGACTTTATCAACGGCAACGGCACTGGCTCAAGAACGATCTACGGCACTGAGAAGTTTGCCGATGAGAATTTCACTCTGAAGCACGACAGGCCCGGTCTGCTGTCCATGGCTAATAGCGGACCTAATGTGGGTTTCCTCAGGCGTATGCACAAGAGCACTGCTGACGGGTGCAGACAAATGGCTGTCAGTTCTTCATCATTACAGCACAGCACGGAACACCTCACCTGAACGGAAAGCACGTCGTCTTCGGTCACGTCGTCGAAGGTATGGACGTAGTGACAAAGATCGAAAACACGAGGACTGTCGCCAATCCTGAAGGAAAGCCAGTGCAGGATGTCGTAATCGCCCAGTGCGGTGAGATGTAAAAGTTGTACACGCAGAGACGATGTGAGGATCTGTAGACGAGCCTGGTCTATTGTCCAGGACCCACAGAAGGGACTCAGTGCAGAAGAGAAAGCCGTAGCACAGGAATGCTGTCCTCGCGGCGGCGCGTCATTCGATGTGAACAAGTCAGGCCACTGGATCTCGCCTGCAAAATCATGTCAGCGAGCTCGCGGGCATCGCAGTAGATAGAGGGAAACCCAAAGTCAGTGACAGATGGTGGAGTTCTGTCTTAAGAGTATCATTCGGGACCTCGGTACCGTTGGGCTTTTGACGAAGCCCTAAGAATCTACAAGAAGAACACGAATACGGTTCATGCGTTCGTGACTTTAGAACAAGGTAAACCTCGTATGCTCTACCACATTCGCCTTTACATCAGATGCTCCCATCGAAGTGACCTATCACAAGGGCGACGTAGGACTGAAGCTTTTCGAAGGCCCCACAGAAAAGTTGCGACGCCCAGGCGCCAGTCCCCGCCTATCGCCGAGTCGCGTGTGTGAAGGGTTCACCATCCCACTGCACGTTTGCCAGCGCCCTGCCAAACCGTGGAACGCCCGCAATAATTGCCCTTTAGTATTGCTTTCCGATGTAACGATTTCGCAAACATTGCTTCGCCCAACATGGTTTCTCTCGCTGCCCCCCGCAGACCCGCGAACAACTTCATGGCGCCCACTGTCAGCAGCAGCCTGAAACGCAAGCAACGCGACGCCTCGTCGGACGCAGAGAACGATGCCGTCACCCAGGCGAAGCGCCGCCGCGTCACTTTCGACCCCAATATCAACGTCCAGATCGTAATGGAGGCGGAGAAGAGCCTGGAGCTGGTGGCGGAGGAGGTGCGGCGCGCAATAGAAAAGCATGCCCTCGGCGAGAAAGGCGAATACGACCAGCTGCGGAGTCTCTTCTCCGAGTCTCCTACTACGCCTGGTACAGCTCATTCTGCACTTTTGCAAAAATACGTCATTGCGCTAAGAGACGTCGTACCGCTGCTGGATTACAACTGCAAAGGCCTGGTGCACGCCGTCATAGATTGCAGCTGGATTGCTCGCAATGAGAACTTTGTGCGCGAGTACCGTAATCTGCTACGGTCGCTGCTCTCAGTGCATCCTGCCTACATGTCGACGGTCCTCCAGATGCTTGTTTCCATGTTTGTCACCCCGCCTTCCACAACCGCCAGAGCCCAGGACGATCCTACCATTCAGTCGCCGCGCCTCACGCAACGGATACACGAGTGCCTCCGGTCGTTCCTGCGCCAAAGCCCCATGGCAAGCACCTACCTTGGGCCCATCGTCGCTTCCACATTCCCCTTCGCAGACGACACAGCAAAAGCGCATACACGATACATCAGGAACATCCTGCAGGTGTCTGAATACTGCCCAGAGCTGAAAGGAGAAATACTGTCGCTTGTTACAGACAAGATTGTAAAGATCGATGTTCAAATCCAGGTAGACATGGATGATCTAGAAGACGATGAAGAGGAACTCGTAGGGCGGGCAATCAACGAGGCAGAGGAGGAAGATATGAGCGATAACGAGTCTGTCTCGAGCGAGGAGAGCCTGGAGCCTGAAGATCGCCGGAAACGCCAAATCCAAGAAAACGTCAACAAGCTCGACGCAGTCATGGACCTCCTCTTCTCGCACTACGACTCCGTCTTTGCAAAAGGCGACCTCTTCGACAGCGACGAGCTCTTCGAATCCCTTCTCTCCCAATTCGCCAACATCATCCTCCCCACCTACCGCTCACGCCACGTCCAATTCCTCCTCTTCCACTTCAGCCAAACCTCCGCCGATCTCACCGAGCGCTTCGCAGGCTGCTGCTCCCACCTCGCCTTCGATCAGCTCCGCCCCCACATCCTCCGCGTCGCTGCCGCCGCCTACCTCGCCTCCTTCATCGCGCGCGGCGCTCACGTCTCCGGCGCCGTCGTTCGCGACGTCTTCGACCTCCTCTGCCACCACCTCGAACACCTCCGCCTCAAACAAGAACCTTCCTGCAAAGGCCCCGACCTCCGCCGCTACGGCACCTACTACGCCATCAGCCAAGCCCTCCTCTACACCTTCTGCTTCCGCTGGCGCGACCTCATCGTCACCCCTGACGGCAACCCCCCAACCGACCAAGACATCATCTACCACGACGGCGACTTCACCTGGTACAACGGCGTCCAGGACACCCTCCGCCGCAACATCTTCTCCCCTCTCAACCCGCTCAAGATCTGCGCCCCCAGCATCGTCGCCCAGTTCGCCCGCATGGCGCACCACCTGCGCTTCCTGTACGTGTACCCGCTCATCGAGACCAACAAGCGCGTGCGACTGGCCCGCAGCATGGCGGGAGGCTATCTAGGCGGGATTGGCGGCCGCGAGACGGCGCTGAGCCAAAAAAGAGGCGATGACATGTTCCTCCTCGACGCGTATTTCCCGTTCGATCCCTATGTGCTGCCGAGGAGTAAGAGGTGGATCGAGAACGACTACGTGCAGTGGGAGCCCGTGCCCGGGATGCCTGTTGAGAAGGATGATGACGAGGAGGAGGATGATGATGAGGAAGACGATGATGACGATGGCGACGATGATGAAGAAGAAGATGACGACGAGTCAGACTCGGAGGTTGAGGTCGATGCTGCCGACGACGCGCCTGAGGATCTGGACGACCAGAGCACTGAAGCGAGTATGTGAGTGAGTGAGTGCGTGAATTGGTTGCAACATGTCATGTACGGCGTCAACGGATCTGGGTATTGTTTTTTTTTTTTTTTTTGCATAGCTTGGCGCTGGGATGGGCTTGCTTGTTTGATATTCTACATGACTGCAGCATGGAAGAGAAAGGGGGTTCAAGGATGTCACGTATGATACGAAAGATATACAGAACGCAAATAAAAACTTGATACACAATGTGTATTTATCTCCCATCGTTGTGTGAGATCTCATGTCTCTTCGTATCTCGCTACAAGTAGCTTGCAGTGCATACTGCCGTAAGACTCTTCCTGTTTTGTCTTCCTAAAGACCCGAACCATGCAACTCAAATGCAATGCAATGTCGTGCTAATCTCAGCCGGCAGCACAAAAGTCCTAAACTCCATGATGAAACAAACCACTCCCGCGTATCTCTCCTGCAAACAGACTTGCGCTACTCCCTTCCCCGACTTGGCAACCTGACCGTGCTCTGGTCAATCTCCTCCTCGCCTTCCTCCACCTCGCTCAACTTCATCGCCCTCAGCAAGTCCCTGCACGCCCTCGTGCCGTCCCTCAACTCCATCGCACCCTTCAGCAAACTCTCCTGCAGCACCCTCGGATCCGTATCCACACCCAACATGGCCTCGATATCCGGGCCGCGCGGGATGGGGAACTCAACCAGTGGACGTCCGTTGGGGCCAGCACTGACTCTGGAGTGTCGATGGTACGCGTAAGAGGGAGAAGAGGAGTCCGACTCGGCCGTGTAGGGGTAGTTGTCATCCGTGTCGGAGCCGAGACCGAGACCGAGGCCGGCGACGCGAGGGTCGGCAGAGTCGTCGATGCTGGAGTTGCCTGTGCGGCGGGCTGAGCGGAGAGGACCGTAGGAGTTGTATTTGCGTTGCGCGTAGAGCGAATGGCGTTCGAACGAGTCCCAGAGTTCGTCGACGTCCTCTTCGGAGAGCGACGTGTCAGTTGTAACGCTCATGGGGGGAGACTGGTCGTCTGAGCCCAAGCCGTAGGCGTGCGTGTGCGACCAGCCGTCCCAAATCTGCTGGGACCGTTGGTGAGGACGATGCGAGGTTAGTGGGGGGATGGAGATGGCAGGAGGCTTGTTCTGCGCTTGCATTTGTGAGACGGAGGATAGACCGCGAGCGTGCATAGAGTGGTGTGGATCCTGGTTTGTGGGCAGTCCTTGATCGTCGTATTGCTGAGGTGTGAGGAGGCCTGGTACTGCGTGGTTTGGCTCGGATTGAGACTTGGTGTGAAAAGAAGCACGGTGGTTGTTCTGCGACAGCTGGACTTGGTCCTCGAGGTTAAAGGGATTATCGTTTGCTGTGTAGCTGGACCCAGTATATGTTGACTCTGAACCAGATGTGGATGGCCGGTAGTGATCCACCGTAGCCATGTCCAGATCGATTATAGATGAACGCAAAGGCGAGTTGGGATCAGAGCTGACGCGTGGGAAGCCATCAGCTGGCTGATCAGTCGCAGCTTGTCGCTGACTAGAACGGAACGCGGGACGTAGAGTCGGCGGGGACGAGTAGTCTAAGATGTTTCCACTGCCGTCCTGACCTCTCTTTGGGCTTGGGCTACGCATCGGAAACGAAAAGTCCATGGTACTCCTATTCTCATCTGCTGGGGCAGCCGTGGGGTACGAGTACTCTTTCGTCTCTCGTCGACGAGATGTGCGGTTCCTGGGAGCATCATACTGTGCCTCTGCCATAGCGGCATCGAACATCCATTCGACCGTCTTTCGGTTAGGTTTTGGTGGATCAGCAGCTGGAAATGACCACTCCATGGTCTTACGGTTCGAAGGATCAGCTGCAGCAAACGACCACTCCATTGTCTTGCGGTTGCCTGGCTCCTCTGCCGGCGCGTCCATGGGAGGAAATGTCCAATCTTGCGTCTTGCGGTTGTCAGATGCGGAAGGGAACTTCCAGTCTTGGGTCCTGCGGTTATCAGATGCCCGTCGTGTGAGTTGATACTCTGCTTCACGCTCTTGCTCCTCGCGCAGCTCTCGCTCGCGCGCAATCTCTCGTGCGTCTTCCTCTTCCATCTCACGTAATAAGCTCTTGATTCGGTTTCCCTTGATAGTCGGCACCTCACCAATATCGATGCTGGGCATGTTGTCAACGGAGGGGAGAGAGATGTCCAGATCGATAACCGTTTCTCTGTTGGGTGCGCCAGGGTTGAAGTCACGGAGGACAAGATCCGAAGGTGGTCGCCCATTGGCAGCATCATCATAGTCACCGATACCGTACCTGTAGGGCGTAGTTTGTGTGTCGAATATTTTGGCCAGTTGACTTTGCCCTCGATTGATAGACTCCTCCTTGAACCTAGCCTGCAGCTGTTCGAAGCGACCCATGTCCTCTACTGGCGGTAACCCCATACCGATGAACGGCTGTCCAGCAACACCACCACCAACAAATGGATCCGAGAATTGCGGAGCGTGCTCTTGCTCAAATTCATCAGACGTACTGAAGGTCCAGTCATTGTCATCATCATCGTCAGTCTCCGGGGCGAGGGGGTCGGGAGCTTGAGCGCCAAAGACGTTGAAAAGAGACTGACGAGCTCCACCTTGTTGTTCCCACACGTAGTAATCCTCGACCAGCTTAACGAGTATCACGGTTGGATACATCTTAGTAGAATCCTTGAGATAGACGTGCTCCAGGATATCGTCTGGGGTAGGGCGGTCTTGAGGGTCAGGCCGAAGCAAGAAAGACACAAAGTCTTTCAATTCGTCTGAATAACGGTCGCCTTCGAGTACCGGTACACCAGCGTTTGGAAGATCGAAGGGAGCGCTGCGGTGGTGTGGTGGGAAGCCGCAGGCCATCTCGTAGACTGTACAACCATATGCCCATATGTCGACCTCGGAACCGTACAGAATCTCTCTTGGTTTCGCCAAACTATGTGGGTCCGCGTCTTTGATCCATTCGCGCTGCAGCTCGGGCGCCATCCAGAACGGCGTTCCTACGATGGTTGTGCGTTTCGACTTCTGCGGCTCGAGTGTACCAGACACACCGAAATCGCACAACTGCACGCGACCGTCTTCCAGGATGAGAACGTTGTTGGACTTCATATCTCGATGCAAGACGCCAGCTTCGTGGATGTATTTCAGACCGAGCGCCAATTCGCGAGCAATGGGGATGATGAACTTCTCTGGGAGTCCAGGTCCGGGGTCCTTGAGTGTTGCCATTGGCTTCATCAGCGTAGCGACGCTGCCACCACTAGCGTACTCGCTGATGATCCAGAGCTCGTTGTGTACAGCCTTGGCTTCCTCGATGATGTTCACATAAGGTCGTGCTCTGCTGTCTCGGAGTTGCTGCAGGATGTCAATCTCTTTCAATGTCTCAGACAAGTTCTTCGTCGTCATCTCTTGGTAGTCGACTGTATCAATGTCGATGATCTTGATGGCAACAAGGTTACCAGTGATGCGACTCTTGCTGTAACAGCGTTAACTCCATTGTGCATCAACAAGACGCATAATACACACCCTTTGAACACACGACCATAGGCACCTTTGCCAATGAGTTCGTGGAAGTCGTACTGCGGCGGCTCATCACCACTGCGCTTCGCCCGCTCTGCTACAAGCGCTTCCATCTCTTTTGCTTGCTGGATGGCGCGGGCCTTGGTGCCCGTCACCATTGCTGGCGGCAACAGCGAATTCCGAACTGGCTCCATGTTTGCAAGTCGTTGGCTCCTCCGGCAAAAGTCACGCTGAGCGCCTTGTCGTTTGTCGTCGTAATCGGTCTCTTGGATGCGCTCGAGTGGGCTCCCAGTTACGGAGTCTGCGCTACTGGGAGTCGGAGCTGTGGACAAGGGCAGTGGGACGAAGAGACCGATATGCGGCCGCGATGGTGGTGAGTGGTCACTCGTAGGGTCAGAGGCCGAGTGTGCGTGCGTTGCAGCTGAGCGGCGATCAGCTCTGAAGAGCTTGCGCGGGCTCGAGTTGGACCGAGTCCAGACTCTGGGTGACGGCGAGGCAGTGGCGGCGTTGGCAGGCGCGGACGGACACAGAGGACTCTTAGGGTCGAGTATAGGACTTGAGATACTATGCTTGTCGACGGCAGAGATAGAGCGATTGGAACTCGACTTGCTTCTCCTTTGCATCGAGTCAGACAGCTTTGTAAACGAGAAGGCACGAGCGCTGCGAGTTTGCGGTGTGACTTCACTCGTCACCTGAGGCAGCGTACGCTCACTCATGGGTGCGAGGTCGTCGACATGGCTCTTAGAGCGCTTGAGCGACTCAATCGTGGCTGCATCGAGCATCTTCGCGCGAACAAATATGGTTTGTCGCGTGAAGAAGGTGGTGGTGGTGCATGGTGGCGGCGAAATGGAGCACTCACGGCTATTGTATTGTACTTGTTGGGGTCACCTGGGATTCAGGTAAAGGCAGGTCATGGCGCGCAGTCGTTGCGGTGTGCTATGCGAGGCGGGTGTCTATCGACATTCACGGCGGGAGGTTCGAGGGGACAGTGCTGTCAACACCACCAGTCAAGGCGTGCTGCACACTCAGTACGTGATGCGGAGCTGGAAAGTGAACAAGTGCGCGGGGCACAATAGAAATTAGGGTGCACTGAGGGCGTTCGTAGGAGGAGTCGTTGACATGTCGTCCAGCGACCTCGAATGCGAAACGACATCCAGGGTCCACCTGTTTCCGCGAGACTGAAACAATCGAGAATCGAGAGCCTCTACGCTAAGCCCGAGCCTTATGCCCGATCCAGCTTAGCCTCCGTTGTCGTTGCGCCTGTACGTCATGGGGGCGAAGCTGAACGGGCGGGTAAACTTGATATGGGGTAGCTCTGTAATGCAAGAAGGGAGGAATCCTTCGCAGGCCATGCACTGACCTGAATAACACATCGAGACAATCACACAGACACTGCAAATCCCCCCAGAAAACGAACTGCCATTTCACAAATATGGTCGCCCAACCCATCGGCACAAAGAAGGCCACCACAGGGCCCAAGCCCGCGGGCCCCAAAGCCGTTGGATCAGCAAAGAAGCCCGTTGCCCAGACTAAGACCGTCCCGTACAAGAAGCCCGCCGCAGCTCCCCTAAAGAAGCCTACAACGCCTGCAACGAAGAAGGCCATTGGTGCTCCTGCTGTGAAGAAGCCCGTGGGATCTCAGCCAATTGGTGCTAAGAAGGCTGTGCCTCCCCAGCCAAAGAACCTCACAAAGCAGGCGCCGCAGCAGCAAAACAAGAGCTGGCTCACGAAGACCCTTGGGGCTGCGTCGTCAGGCATTAGCAGCGCAACAAGTGCTGCTGCGTCCGGCGTAGGTAACGCTGCTGGTGCTGTGGTGACGGCGGCTGGAAACGGTGTCGCTGGGGCTGGCAAAGGAGCCGGTGCAAGGTGCGCCAATCTCAATCACTGATCAAGGCAATGCTAATGCTGAACAGCATCGCAAACACATCGCGGGGCTGGGGCGACATCGTCCGTGAGTATGGCAACTCCCTCAAGGACATGACTGGCGCTGCAGGCAGTCGCGCGACCACAAAAGGAAACCCATTGGGTCTATCCACTGGTATCACGGGCGGTGCAAGCAACATGGCTTCCAGACCTGGCTATGCGGGCGGCGGTGCGGTCAAGAAAGGGAGTGCCAGCAACCCTCTGGGATTGTAGAAGCTATAAAAGAAGTGGTGGATTGGTGTAAGATACAGGTTACTATAATACAAAGGTCTAGGTCTAGGTGTGTGGAGTTGATGGGGTATCTTGAGAACATTTCGTACAATGACTTTACGGAAAATGAAACAATGCTATCTCTTGCTGCAAAGAAACACGCCTTGAGATGACGAGCAGACCTAATGTTCTCCGAGGTACTGTCGGTGTGCATCTTCAGCCATGTCCCACACAGTCATGTCGCCTGTGTCTATGTACGGAACTCCAGCAGCATTCGCCGCCTCTTGGATCAAATGCTCGGCTTCCTCAAAGTCATAACGATTGATCAAGATCGTCCTGGTAAACTCGCTGATGACGTTGAGTTCCAACTCGGCCAGCTGCTTCTCGCTATAGGATTCAAGATCCTCTTGCGTGATGCTCTGCCTCTGAAGTCTATTCCAATGCAGGCGCCTGTATAGTTTGCGGAATTTTCTCATGGATTGCTGATGGTTCGTGCCGAGACCGAATTGTATGCGTACTGACTCGGACTCGTCATCCAGAACCGTCCATGCTTGCATTCTTACAAAGATGCCCGCATGGTCAGAGTTGGCTTTTATGCCGAACTTCTCACGTAGAAAATGCAAAGCCACGAGGGCACCGGGCAGGTCTTGTACGAAACTGAAGCAGTGTAGTACAAGCTTGGTGATGGCTTGCAGATTCTCTGCCGCCAGACCTTGCAGGAAGCGATCAAAATCTGGTCTTTGGCGTACCAAAACCCACCACTCGAACGTTTCTCGCAGAAGCTGCCGAGGTGTTGGCAGATTCGGATCCTTTCGATTCTCAGGATCTCGAAGCGCCAGTCGAAGTGTCCTCCATAGAATCCTCATGCTTTCACCATTCGGGAAAACGGCCACAGCTTGATCCGGATGGTCGGTAAGAGTCTTATAGATTTGCCAGGCCTCAACGAATTTCCCTTGCAAGCCCTTGTTCTCGATCAAAACGTTCATGATGGTATCGTTCGGTTGGACCTTGGCCTCACTGAGCTGCCTCGCGAGGAAATCCACATTTTCCCATTCGTTCCTCTCCGCATGATGACGCATCACCAAAGCAAAGGTAGTGGCACTCGCTGCAGGTATTGCTGTCACAGTGTCGACATCAAGGATGCTGTTGCCATGCACTTTTTCCGCAATAGCATAGACTCGTCCCCTCAACGGTCGTTCAGCAGCTACCGATGATCGTTGGCTTTCTTCGATCATCTTCCAAGCAATGCTCAACGCCTTTTCGATATCTTCTGATTCATCGGACCGGAAAAGAGCCCTAAGCAACATGTTGAAATGATTTGTTTCAGGCTGGTAGCCTCGCTGAATCATCAAGTCGAGAATCTGAGCAGCTGCTTGAGGCGTTCGGTCCGCGATCGCAAGTTTCATCCAATCGGTGAAGATGTGGCTATGATATGCGTTCGGCAGCACGTCAATCGCATCCAACGCGATGGTCGTCATGCTTGACACGTCTGTGGCTAGTGGGTACATCAAATTCAGTCTTCGAAGAACACCAGTGACCTTAGGTCGAGTTACATCAAATCCTGGTTGAAGTTCTCCCACGTTCAGGCTGCCACCACAGACCATATCTCGAAAAACTTGCCGCGCATCTGCCAATGATCGTGCTTGCAGGAAGCCGACCATACACGCATCGTAGGTTCCGAGGTCGTCTTTGTGGCATATTCTGGCTTTGATAGATTGATATATCTTCTTCGCCTCATCGTGATGCTCTTGCAGACTCGAGCTCGTATAGGCACGAAAGACAGCTGTTAGCAAAGAGACATCCCAGTCCGGCTCCAGCTTAAGAAGGTCGTCCATATGTTTGCGTGCTATATCTGGGAGACCTGCAAGCGCGTAGAGTCGTGTTCCAGTATCCAAGTATTCGGGGGCTGTCGCAAACTTGTGGTAGCTCGTTTCCCACATGCTTAGAGCATTCTCCTCACCACCAGCCATGAACGTCTTCTCTGCGCGAAGTGCGATCTGACCAGCGACTGGAGCTGCTCTGCCGGTTGTCATGTCACGATCAATCTGAGCCAAGCGGACCTGGCGTTTTGATACGTTGGAGAAGTCCTTGTACTGCGCTCTCCATATTATGTTCCAACCTCTTTGAGGCATACGACGGGTGACCATCTTCGGCCTGTGCTTTAATGCAAGCTTGTATGCGTGCCATAGTGGGACTCGGACATCTGGTCTTAGATCATCGTGGATGTCCGCCGAATTGAGTAAGTACTCTAATTTCGTAATCGTGCGTTGGGTTGAAGAGCTGCATTTGCCGACGTCGATGCACACACGTTCGGTAAGACGTTTATAGTAATATTGTTTATCTGCGGTAGAGAACGAGGCTTCCTCGCCAGCATTGCTCTGTGTTGGCACCACGGATCCGGATGGCTCGTTGAGTAGCTGGAGAGTCTTGGCTCGCATCGATGAAGTTGGTACAAATGACTCGTTGCGCAACTGCAGAGTTTCTTCCTGCGTCCTTTCAAGTTGCTCCTTGGTCGACTGAGTAGTCACGGTTTGTGTCGGTCCGGACGGCTCGTCGAGCACTTGTAGAGTCTCGATCTGCGTCGATTCGGATTGCTCATCAAGTAGCTGGAGAGCCCCGGTCTGTGACGATTTGGACGATTCTTTGGGCGACTGGACCTGTCCATGCGGTCGATACAGCGTAGGACCCCATCTTTTAGCGTACTGGGGGATCGAAGGAGGTTTGGTCCTGAGCTGGCGGATTTGGGAAGCTGGTGTAGAGTGGAGAAGGCATCGTAGCCGGCGGAGCGCAAGCATCAGCAGGCGCAGAGGGGCTGAGGGAGTGGATCAGAGGAGCTAGATCGAGCAGAGCGCACAGTTCCCAACCCCATCAGGTGCAAGATAAAAAACCCAATTTTTTGGCAGGGTTAGGAATATGACGACTGCGTGCCACTTGACGCGCAGCTTTCCGTAAAGGAAAATCACCGAATCCCTTATCGATAAGAGTCCACGTGATATGCTGTATTGTTGTGTCCACGGGTGCCGCATGCACAGGACACAACTCAAAGTCCCAAGGACCGCATCTTGCAAATCTTTGAGAAGGGATCTGATCAGTACCCTTGTCAAGCCCACGTTCGAAACTATAGTCTACTTCTTCGCCTCGCAATTCTCACTTCATGCTTCACTGCTAATCACTCTCACTTACCTACACTTCAAGAACAGTTGCTCCACGATCACATTGACACCGTCATCACAAGCACTGGGTTGATTTACAGGCATAGTCAACACATGGCTGGTTTCTGTGTCTGCCACAGTCAACCAACATGACCAAAGTGCCCAGGACACAACCTCCAAGTTCCCAGCAGTATTCCCAAATATGATATACAAATACGCTCTCTGCAATCTTAACCTACTCAATGCCTCCTTGTACTTCGGAGGCACCACTTATGTCCAGCATCGCCCCGTCAGTCTTTGGTATGTTAACCGCTAGATGTACCAGGAAACTTGCCTTCTCCGATACTCGTTGAGTTCGATCACGGCAGGTCCTCGCACCAAGTTCATTGAATGGAAAGGAAACCGCATTGAAGAGTAACTAAGCGCCGTCACGAAGCTATACTTTGTCTTCGACAGTCTTCTCTACGGCTTGATTGACAAGAAACGCGCAGAAGACGAACTCTCTCACGAGTCTGAATCGGCATTGAAGAGCGTCAAGATCCAGCGAATGGTTTTCCAAGGCCCCCTGCATTGCGACACGTGCTTCTTGAGATACGACCCGGTGCAACGAAGCATAATAGTTGCTGGCAAGATACGGAGGTCCTCCGCGCAGCGAGCTTCTATATCAGGGACCTGTGCCCTCAGATCAGTATGGATGCAGATCTGATGTATACGGTGGCAATTTACTGAGAATCAGTATCCCTTGCTCCCTCAAAGCTGGGCTTCGTGTAGTGCACTCGGAAAAGAAGTTGACTGCGATCAAAGGAATGAGACCATACCTATATGAAGTGCAGGGACCGGGATTTCTTTGTGAAGTGGTGGAAAAGCCAGTACACAATCTAATCCGATTGTCAGGTTTCCAGTATGTTGTAACCATTGTGCTTGGTCAAGCACAATGGTTACAAGTCGAGCGCACTGAGCTGCGATTACCTGATTGCTCCTTCCCTGCCCACCCCACGCTATCAACGCACCCATCGGTGTCGCCAACGCACACGCGCGCTCTCAGCGACTCCATGTTTCCCACCCCTCACTCCATTTCCATGCTACTGCTCACTACTTCAGGTCGCACAGTAGCAACGACGAAGTTTTCCTAATGGTGAAAACCAATCTGGAGCAAGGCGAGAAACAAGCTCGTCAGCGGAGCTTGCATATCGGTATGGGGCTCATCTTCGGAAAGTTACAACATGACCCCAGCACTGTCACCACGGCAGATGCTTGCGCTCTTGCTGACATGGCCGACGAGGGCGATGTATACACAGCCATGGTCATCGAGGCCCTTGCGGAACTTGCCATGTGTAACGAGGGAGATGAAGCAGTGCCGCGAGGAGTCGGGCGTGCGCCTGATTCCCAAGTATCACGGCTGGTTGATGACCTCCACGCTACAGTCAAGGCCAGTCCTCAAGGAATTACCACAAAGACAGTCCAGACGACACGAAGTATTCTCAAGAGTGAGCGCTCAGAGCTTCATGGCATTCCCAGCTGCTGACCATGGCTCAGTGATGGAAAGAGCCATAGGCCACACGAAGGCACCACATCCTGAGCTCGAGGCTGAGCTACAGCAAGAGTACGCTAAGATAGTACCTAAAGTCGAACGCGGCGTTGTCACCAGGACCGAGAGTGAAAACCAAGACAACGAGAATACGGAGGGAGTTGGCGCGAATGATATGTCTCGGCCCTCAATCGCCAGGCGCGAAGTGTTGAGCAGCGGCTTAGGTACCGTCCGACATCGTACCAACGGTTGTACTTCCGCATCATACAAAGACTCTACCCACGACACAATACCTGAGCCAAGACCAGTTCATATTACAACACGGAAAGCTCATAACGATGAAGGTCCGGTATACGTATTCCGTCCAAAGGAGCAGAGCTCTTCTGAACAAAGTGGGAGAAAATCACCGAAACTTTCGACGAGGCGCTGTCAGTCATTCGGCGAGACCGCCAATCGTACTGCAGGCAGAGACTCTGATGTCATATCTCGAGCGTACAGATGTGAAGATACTCGTACGGTGGCTTGAAGCATGTGGCTGCACCAGGCGACAAACATCAGGCATTAATTTCATCTGGTAATGTTTCTTAACGGGAGACGATTGGCAACTGTATGTATGGGCTTCATGTAGGATATTTTCCTTACACCGATCGGCTGTATCACTCTCATGGAGCTCAACTTCCAGTGCATTCGACCGATGCATAGAATATGTAGAGGATTGAGCTACGACAATAACGCAACGGCGCCCCAGACACATAAGTATGTATGCTTCCGCAACAGTCAAGCTACGTCAACGTAAGAGCAGCGATGCTCGCGTGTGTGAGAATGTAAAATCATGAATTCTATGGTATCGCCTCGTCAAGCATCTTCTAGCATGTCCTCTATCCACAGCAGCAGCAGCAGCAACCCTCCCCAGCGTAATCGCACTACGCACTCGGTCTACTTGATCTCAGTCTTAGCCAACACATCGGCCAAATCATCAACCTTCTTATCCTTTTCCTGCGCAACCGGCGCCTCCTCGGCCCTCTGCTCCTCGACCAACTGTCTCGCCGCGCGCTCCTCAACCTCAACACCCTCCTCGTCGTCATCACTTCCCTTCTTCGCCTCGTCGTCGCTGTCCTCCTCCTCGTCCTCGTCCTCGCTCTCCAGCTCGTCGAGCTCGTCGAGACCCCAGTACTCCTCATCGTCTTCGCGCTCACCGCTCTCTTCTTTCCTCGCGTCAAGGATGTCGCGCAGCTTCTCGATGCTGGGGTCTTCCTCATCGAATTTATTCCCGTTGACTTCGACGCGGCGCAGAGCGGGGAGTTTGGGGGCGGCGGCGGCGAGGCCGGCGAGGCCTTTAGCGTTGATTTCGTTGAATTGAAGGCGCAGGACTTCGAGGTCCTTGTTGGTGCCCTTCTGAAGCGCGTTGGCGAGCGCAATGCCTCCGCGGCCCGAGAGAAGACAATCACCGACGCCGAGTTCGCGCAGAGCGGGCCAGTTGCCAACGACGTTGCTGAGGGCCTTGCCGCCCATGGCTGTGAAGGTGTTGTCCTGGAGGTCGAGGGTCTCGAGCTTGGAGAGGTGGGCAATGCCGTGGGTCAGGAGGTGGGTGATGCCCTCCTGGCGGATGCCGTTTTGTGTCATCTTGATGGTCTTGACGCCCTTGTTCGCTGCGTAAGCCTTGGCCCAGGCTTGCATGGAGCCGTTCTCGAGGCGGTTGCGGCCGCAGATGACGAGCTCCAGGTCGGGCACCTCCTTGCCCTCTTTGCGGGCGGATTCCTTCTTGCCAGCGAGGGCTGTAAGAGCATCGGCGAGGAGAACACCCGCTGCCGGGCCCATACCATTGTTGTTGAGGTAGAGGAAGCGGAGCGGTGTGTGTGCGGAGAGGAAGTCGACGAGGGGCGCAACCGTGTTCAGACCGAAGGCGTTGTCGCAGAGGTCGACAGTCTGCAGGTTGGGTAGTGTGAGGAAGGCGTTTACGAGGTGTTGAAGCGCGGCTGGGATCTCAGACAGGAGGCGACCTGTGAAGATGTCGGCGAAGTTGGCAACCTGGTCGTGTGTCAACCTCGGGCTTGTTTCAGTTGAGACGATGGGAGGGGACTAGGCGTACCTTCAGGCTCTTCTTGGTCTCGAGAACCTTAGCAAGAGCCTCGCAAGCCTCTATGCCAAGTGTGTTGCCCAGAAACCGCACCTCCTCGACATCATTATTCTCCTTGAGGGCCTGAATATGGGGCTCAATGTCCTCGGCGGAGGTGAGCTTCAAGCCCTTGCCTTCGAGCGAGAAAAGCTTAGACATGGTGGGTCGTGCCAAATAATAAGGGATATGATAGAGTAAGGTCTCGTGTCAGAATGGCGTCCCTTGAGGCGTGATGTGGCGCGGGTGTACTGTTTGGGGAGAATGTTTTGGTGCCTCCTGGTGGGGTATTTGCACACGGCGAAGTGGGCTGCCAATCCCTGCAAGAATCAGGGCCAGACGCTAGCTTGGCCGCCAGACGTTCGCCTCGCCCGGCGAAGGCGGGAGAGCCAAGGCCCTGGTCGCAAGGCTGGACATGACATCGCCAAAAGTTCACGCGCGTTTCCGAGGCGATTTCTAAGCAGTGCTTCTTCACACCACCAACACCACACCCACAACGCACAATGTCTTCAGGTATGATCATGGTCCCCTTGAGACGTGTATAGAATGGACAGCTAATGCAAATTAGCACCGCCAACCGCCGCCAACATGGGCGCAGACCTCAAGGACACCGCTGCGCCTCAGACAAAGTATAAGGTGCGCATTCTACGGCGCAATCGTATGAAAATACTCACTGACGACTGACGACTGTAGCCATGCTGCGTCTGCACAGACCAGAAAGCTAAGCGCGACGAGTGCATGCTCTTCTCGACATCGAACGATCCCCAGAAGGAGTGCGCCGACCTCGTTTCCCAGTACAAGACTTGCATGGCCGGCTACGGGTTCAAGATCTGAGCTTGTAGACTTGGACGTTTGATGAGGACATGTAGAGCTATTGTACAACACCAAGCATGACGGCGTTCAGCATTAGAATTGGGTATTTTACATTCGCTGTATATATACAATGTATTACCTGAATCTTCACTCCAATGCAAGGGTATATTTCGTGCGCTGCAATCGAATCAACCCGCCTACTGTGTCTTGCTCTTCGCTTTTCCAAAGACTTCGCTCTTCACAACAAGTCGCCACAGACACCAAAGGTAGCAGATGCCAAACCCTCCTGTGCCAACGATAGCGTTTGCGACCACCCAAAGATCCGGCTTGTCGGTTGGTGGCGGGAAGAATGCTTCAACGACATGCCAGCCGACCATTGCTAGGTAGATGTTGATGTGAACAATCTTAATGAGCAGGTTCATGCCGCCGCGACTTCCGTCCAAATAAGCAGCAAAGGATGTTGGCGGAAGGCCTAGCAGATACGCCCAGAGAAGAGTGATGACGAAGTAGGGTACCCGGAGTTCATCCCGCTTCAGCAGAGGAAACATTGTCCAGATTCCCAACATGTTGGCGAGTCCTACCCACGCGCGAGTGGACGGGACCAAGCCATCTTGTCCACCTAGCAAGAGCGTCATAGGCAGGAGTGGAAGCAGCACGTTCTTCTCGTGTACCTGGTAAGAGCACAGGAAGAACCCCCAGGAGACTGCTGCAAAGGTAAGAGGTAGGAGCTGCTTCTTTGGCTTGAAGAAGATGATCAAACAGGGTGGCAAGATCGCAGCAGAAGTCGCTAGGAGTGCTCCACGCTGGAGAAGTTGTTGGGGGTAGCGGTGGAGCTTGTGGAAGGTATGGATTGTGCACCAGATGTTGGCAACCTTGTCTTCGAACAGGCCACGAGAGAAGGGGAAGACTCGGTGAATGGACTGAGACATTTGTAGAACGAGAGGATAGTACCACGCGCTGGTGTCCCATCGTATTGGTAACGATTCCATGAGAGGAGGCCTCGGGAGTCCATTGTCAGAGATGCCCTTGTACATGTCGAAGACAACGCCAAGCAAGAAGGGCAAGTACAGTACAGCAAAGGCCGCGACTGTTACCAATGCAATTGACAAGAATCGCACGATGTTGACCCTTGGAAACAGGCAAATTCCTAGCAAGTATGCGAAGACAGCGGGCGCGTAGAAGAGAGCCATTTGCTTGAACCCAAGCGCGCCGACGAAGAAGACACAGCTCCATAGCGGCCGTCCAGCTGTCATACTCGACAAAGTTGCAACAGCAAATCCAAGCATGACGGTGTTGTACTGGAAGTGGCCATGGTCGATCAGGATAGCACCAGGCTGTAGAAGAATTGCGACCAATGCAATCGAACTCTCCCAGACATTAACGCCTTCGACTTTCGCGTACCGACGGAGGAAGACGACGAGTGCTGGAACGTAGGCAAGGTACTCGGAGACGAAGACGGTCGCTCGCATGTATATCTTCAAGTTTGGGTCGTCAAGTGCGCGCGACTTATCGAGAGCGAACCAATCCGGGTTGATGGCAGAGCCACTGTCATGATCAATTGCGGCTCTCGATCGATATAGGACGGGTGCAACCTACATGACTCCCAGAACCCAACTGTGGTAGGCTGTGAGAGGAGGATAGTCCAGGCCCCACCACTGCAAATCGTAGAAGTACCACTGCGACACAGGCAGATGTTTGGTGATTTCCATCCAATGCCTCTGGGCCTCAAAGTCTCCATGCATGGGCGGCGACTGGTAGCCCGAGTAGCCCCATAGACTGACCGTCCAGCGGAAAAGGCCAACGGCCATCAGGATGAGAGGTATTGTCACCCATAGCGACACGGTGCCCTTAGCTGGCCACAAGAACGCGACCAAAGGAAACGCAGGCTTGCGTGCATTGGTGTTCTCATCCAAGTCGAGAGTCCCATGGTTGACGTGGGCAAGAGAGCCCTCCTCTATCTTTCTCCTCCTGCGCGGCTTGTGTGCCGCTGGTGCTGCCATTGCCAATTGCCAATGCGAGTGCTGGAGCTTCACTCGGCAGCTGCTACTGCGCTCGGCTGCGTGTCGAGGTGGCAGGGACTACACTAGCGGGAAGCCAGGGCCACACCGCCTACCGCTGTTCGTTCCTTCCACGGCTGGCTCCACTGAAAAGTTCGGTTTTCTGCCTAGGCCAATTTTTCCCGGCCTCTCGAGAGCTTAAAGCTGTGCGCCTCCCAGTATTTTCTCTGCACTCTTCTTCCACACCTTGACCTGTCGACATTTTCTTGCTCGACACTTTATCATTCTTTCGAGGTTATACTGAGGGCTACTGAGGGCTTCATCTACCAGAACTATTCAAGTCAGTGGGCATTTGCGGCTTTTCCTTAACACACACTTTTAGAGGACACTGTTCGTCGCTCGCAAGAGCACGACAAGATCAAACCAGAGGGCTTATGGCTACTATGAGGGTTTTCGTCTTGTCTTCTCGGCTTTTGTGGGAACACGCTGCCTTGAAGCCAATTCTTCTGTGGGCATCTTGTGGGCTTCCGTGGGCTTGAGGGCACATCGCTTCGCGCGATCTCGAGAGATACCAGTGGGCTTTTGCAATATGAGGCATCCAGTTGAACAGGCTATCGGCGCGTCACTCTTCCCACGGAAGCGCGCGCACGAGCACACGAGCATCGTCTCGTTTTCCTCCTTCCTTTTGTCGTCATCACATTTTTCACCCGCCACATCATACTGATACATTGTAGATTTAGTTCATCACCGCCAAAATGGGAAAGACCAAGATCGCCGACAAGAAGGAGAAGAAGTCCGAGATTTCGGGCGTCAAGGCTGGCCGTGTCACCAAGGCCACCGAGACCCCCAAGGCTAAGAGCAAGGCCTCCGCCAAGTCTGCTGGCAAGGCTGTCGAGAAGGAAGTGAAGAAGTCCTCCAAGAAGTCCAAGAAGGAGCCCACCCCCGAGCCCTCCAGCAGCGAGTCCGAGTCTGAGAGCGAGGCTTCCTCCAGCGACTCTGACTCTGACTCTGAGATCCCTGACGCCCCTGCCGCCAAGGCTGAGTCTTCCGACTCTGACAGCAGCGACTCTGACAGCGAGAGCGAGGAGGAGAAGAAGCCTGCCGCCAAGGCTGCTGCTAAGGCTGAGAGCTCCGACTCTGACTCTTCCGACTCTGATAGCGAGAGCGAGGCCGAGAAGCCTGCCGCCAAGAAGGCTGATGCTGTAAGTACAGTACATCCTCATTACATTGATGACTTGCTAATGTCACTAGTCTTCCGACTCCGACTCCGACTCCGACTCCGATGCCGATTCGTCCGACTCTGACTCCTCTGACAGCGACAAGGAGGAGGCTCCCTCCAAGAAGCGCAAGGCTGAGGAGGCTGCCGAGCCTGTCGTCAAGAAGAACAAGACCGAGGAGGCTCCCGCTGCCGCCGAGGGCATCAAGAACCTCTTCGTTGGCAGCTTGAGCTGGAACATCGATGAGGACTGGCTCTACCGCGAGTTCGAGAAGTTCGGTACCATCACTGGCTGCCGTGTCATCAGCGACCGCGAGTCTGGTCGCTCCAAGGGCTTCGGTTACGTCGAGTTCGAGTCTGCCGACGCTGCCGCCACCGCCCAGAAGGAGATGATGGGTTACGAGCTTGATGGCCGTCCCCTCAACGTTGACTTCTCCACCCCCCGTGAGAAGCCTGCCAACAAGACCTTCGATCGTGCCAACAAGTTCGGTGACAAGCGCTCTGCCCCTAGCAACACCCTCTTCCTTGGCAACCTCTCCTTCGACTGCTCCAACGAGGTCGTCCAGGAGGCTTTCCAGGAGTACGGCAACATCTCCCGTGTCTCTCTCCCCACTGACCGTGAGACTGGTGCCCTCAAGGGCTTCGGCTACGTCGACTTCTCTTCCACCGAGGAGGCTACTGCTGCCCTCGAGGCTCTTAACGGCGCCGAGCTCGCTGGTCGTCCCATCCGCCTCGACTTCGCTGCTGCCCGTGACGACAGCAACGGTGGCGGTCGTGGTGGCTTCGGTGGTGGTCGCGGCGGAGGCCGTGGTGGCCGTGGTGGCTTTGGTGACCGTGGCGGCCGTGGTGGAGGCCGTGGTGGCCGCGGTGGCTTCGGTGACCGTGGTGGCCGTGGCGGTGGTCGTGGCGGCCGTGGTGGTTCTTCCTTCAACCGCGGCGGCTTCGGAGACTTCAAGGGCTCCAAGGTCAGCTTCGACTAAGTGCCTCGCGCTCGTGTCTCTGATTTTACGTATTTGCTTTGATCCTCTCGTAAGAAGAGTAAGTAATGGGTCGTCGTGTATGATACCACATGTGGCACGATCTTCACGGACTTGTGCTCCGGCTGTTCGTTGATATCGTTGTCAGGCACGGATTTGCTTTCATCTCATGGGTCGGCGCTATCTGGATTAAAAGTCTTTCGTTTCATGACGAAGTTGCGATCAGCTGAAGCTGTATGACAAGGTTATATAGATGCATAGATGCATGTAGCAACTACCAAATTTCTTCATTTATCTCCGACTTGCTTGCTTTCAACTCTGCGAAAATGGCGCAGCTGTCCGCTTATTGTTGAACACTCACAACGTGGGGGATTTGAGACAGTGTTCCCGGAGAAGGAAGCCTCGGCCTCCACAAATTTTTGCATGTCACAAAAGCTTCCCTTATCGATAGTGATGGAGCGATGGTGGTGTGACGGCATTTTGGAAGATTTCCCGACCTCCAACTTTCACAACGAGCTCGGCGCAACGCTCTCTGCACCTCAACACAAACGCTATTGCGCAGTACAGTTACTATGCCAAAGCGCAAGAATCAATCGCCTGCCAATGGCAAGTCGAAGAAGAGAGCCATCTCTGACGAGGAGGCGCATAAGAACTTCGACGCAGGTCTCTTCGAGCATGAGAGGCGCGACGGGTACACAAAGTACTACGCCGAATCGCAACCGTATGTTCCTTTTCGCTTCTATAGACTTCATACTGACACGACCCCAGCTACAAACATGCTGTCATCAATAAGCTCGTCGACGACTCGCTCTTGCGTAAAGTGCGCGAGGAGATTCGCGAACACATCTCCTTCACGCCCAAGGAGACAGATATCTACAAGATCCACCAATCTGGCGACCTAGCAAACCTCGATGGCCTCGAAGACTCTGCGCTCAAGCGCCTGCCTTCTCTGCTCACCCTCCGCGATTCGCTGTACTCGTCTGCCTTCCGTAAATACCTTTCTTCAATCACAGGCTCTGGGCCCTTGAGTGGAAAGAAGACAGATATGGCGGTCAATGTGTATACACCCGGCTGCCACTTGCTATGTCACGACGATGTCATCGGGAGTCGACGTGTGAGCTGGATCCTATATTTGCTGGATCCGGATAAGACATGGAAGCCCGAGTATGGAGGCGGGTTGCGACTGTACCCCACTGAGCATAAGACGACATCAGACGGCTCGGAAGTTAAGGTCCCATCTCCGGAATTCTCGCTCGTCATACCACCTGCCTGGAACCAGCTGTCCTTCTTCACGGTCCAGCCTGGCGAGAGCTTCCACGATGTCGAGGAGGTCTACCGCCGCGGTCTCGACGAGATGGAGGAGGATGATGGCGGTCGCGTCCGCATGGCGATCAGTGGTTGGTTCCACATCCCCCAAGAGGGTGAGGAGGGGTACGAGGAGGGTCTGGAGGAGAAGCTCGCCGAGAAGAGCTCTCTCGCCCAATTGCAAGGCGGCAAGGCCGACGTCTTTGATGAGCCCCAGTCCAACTGGGTAGAGAATCCTGACTGGGAAGAGCAGGCCAAGCAGGACGATGACGATGTTGAGCTCACCGAGACTGAGATCGACTTCCTCATCAAGTACATGAACCCAAACTACCTCACACCTGATACAGTCGAAGAGGTCTCAGAGATGTTCCAGAACGAGTCTTCACTGCGACTTGCTGGTTTCTTGTCAGCCAAATTCTCGGCACGTCTGCGCGAGTACCTCGAGTCCAAGGATACCGAAGCAGAACCCAGCCTGCCTTCGAACCCCCAGAACAACGAAGCGAAGATTGGTATCGCACGCCCGCCACACAAGCAGCGTTACCTATATCGCCAGGCTGTCCAGCCCAGACCTGCAGAGGGCTATCCGGAGGACATCGGCATGACTCCTTACGACGAGCTTGTCGATAACCTCTTCCCGCACCCAGCATTCTCAAAGTGGATCTCACTCGTTACTGGCGCGACACTCACCAAGAGCAACATCCTTGCACGCCGCTTCCGCCGTGGTCTCGACTACACACTAGCCACAGCCTATGAAGACGAGGAGCCTCAACTAGAAGTCACTCTCGGTATCACACCATCCAAGGGCTGGGGCGACGCAGACGAAGCCGAAGAAGAAGCCGAGGAAGAGCCTAAGGAGAATGGCAGCTCAAGTAAGGGCAAGAGCAAGCGCAAAGCTAAGACCAACGGCAAGACCGAACCCAAGCAGAAGCAGGAGGAAGAGGTGGAAGTCGGTGGCTACGAAATGTACATGGCCGGTGAGGACGAGGACGATGCGCCGGGCGATGAGCCTTCGACTAGCACTGGTGCCGGCCAGCGCCGCAAGGCCAAGGCTGATCCTGCCATCTACAAGAGCGCAGGCGACGATGAGGACGACGGCATCTTGTTCAGTCAGCCGGCTGCGTGGAACAACCTGGCTATCGTGCTGAGGGACAAGGGAGTGCTGAGATTCACAAAGTATGTCAGCAAGAGCGCCAAGGGAGATAGGTGGGATGTGTGCGCAGAGTACGGGGTCGATTTTGGGGACGACGATGAAGAAGATGAAGATGAGAAGTAAGAGGTAGAACTGTTGACCAGAACAGAGACATCGCTGTAGTGCCTACACATTCAGTCTGAGATACTGTCCGTCATCAAACCATCGAAACACCAACACAGAGAGTGAATACAATATACAAGAATACACAACCACATCAAAACATCAAATCCCAAACTTATCCCTCACAGCCTCCACTCATTCCCAGGCCTCAATCCAGGCTTAAACCTAATCTCGCCATCCAGCCTCGTCAAAAAATCACCCTGCTCCTGCACCTTGACCTTTTCCATCCCATCACTGACCTCCCTGCCCATCTCCTGTGCAGCAACATACCACGCCCTCTCGTAATTAATCTCGAGCTTGGTATTCGGCAGCACACACCACTCGGGCAATCTCTCTCCTTGCCGGCCCGTCCACCAAAACCTCGCACTCCCATCCTTCTCCACGCGGAGCTGGCGCTGCCACCCTTCCAACGGAGGGATGGTGGCGATCTTATACTTGTCCCACTTCTTGAGGGTCTCGTACCGGTGCTGCACCAGCGGGTGGATGTACTCGTGTGTTAGGAGCCCTGTGGGGTTGCCAGGCGTGCCTTTGATCGGAGACCACTCGCCTTCGAACTCCATTTCTTCGTTCCCTGGTCTCCGTGGCCGGGGGTCGTCGTTGAGGCGGTAGAGTTCAGTGTAGCTGTCGGTGACGGGGCCGATTCCCCAGCCGAAGTAGAAGGGTGTGTGCGAATGCGGCGTGCTTGGGGTGGAGGCGGGGGAAATATGGGTGTCCCAGGGGAAGAGCTTGTGGGCCGCTTTAGTAACTCTGTCGATGGCTTTGGTGAGGATGTTAGGGTCAGGATTGTGGGGATAGGTGCAGTTATAGCGTAGCTTTTGCAGCCAGATTTGGTATTGTTGGAGGTAGTTTTGAAAGCCGCGTTGATCCAGGTCCACGTGTGGGGCGATACATTGGAGCATCCAGGTAAAGGTGGCAACGGAGATGTCTGGATGGGGTAGTTAGAGATGGGTTGGGGAAGAAGGGGGTTCGAGGATTCCTTACTCTCCATGTCACCTTTCATTTTGGTGTAAGCATCAGGGTCACCACCACCGCAATTGGTGTGGACGCCTGGGAACTACAAATTACAACGTCAGCTGCCAGTCTGACATGAAATACAGCACCTTGCTCGCTCACCCAAACTTGCATCAATTCAGAGTTTGTGTTGCGCGCTGGATCAATGTACCACAGTGTAGGACGAAATGCGGGTCGGCGTTCGTCCAGGGCCAAAGCATGGTAGGCGTGGTCCACATCTATTCCCATTAGCCCGACTCCCTCCACAGCTTCCAGCAACAAGACTTACGTTTTGAGAGCTTCACGTTGTGAAAACCGTACTTCGCCCTCAGGTACCCGTTATCGATACCAACGATATCAGGCACTCCCAAGCTACCCACCGTATCCCAGACACCAACCACCTTGATACTCCTACTCGCCTCTGGAGGGGGCTCATCGATAAAAACACCCTGCTTGATAAGTCTCGTCCACCCGTCCGACTCGCGGAAGCTGATCCCACTCTTTCCATTAGGACTCAACCCGTAGCTCATATACTCTTTGTAGATGTCATGAAAGAATTGCATCTCCAAAGGCTGTAGCACGCCAATATCCGCCATCAGCCCCGCCACTGCACGCGCCGTATACGCGCCTCGTGAGAACCCAAAGCACAATATCTCATCACCAGGCTCATAGTTGAGGACCACGAAATTATACGCCTCGATGACGTTAATCTCAAGTCCTGCACCCGTTCCGCCCTGGCGAGCGGTTTCGATATCGCTGAGGTCGCCAGTACCAATCCCGCTGTCGTAGTAGACGAGCTGGTGCCATTTGCGGTCCTGATCTGTTTTCTTCTCGCTGTAGCGCGAGATCAGACGGCAGAGCTTTGTGACGTTGGAGGGCACATTTTCTTTGTAGGTCGCGGAGGATTGCCAGGTCCCATCGCAGCAGATGATTAGGCGGCGACCCCATGGTCTGTCTGCATCGGCGTTCATTTTTGGAGGGGAGTAATTGGAGATGCAGGGGGAGACGGTAGAGAATTGCCGTGAAAGGCTATATACGAGAGCAATGTCGCGAAAGGTTATGTACGAATGAAAAGTTCAAGTAAGCCTCCACTACAGAAGATAAATAGTAAAGGTGCGTAACGGATAAGCTCGGGCAGATCGAAGAATTGACGGCGACCAACCCCTAAGACATACAGCCATTGAGGCGGCCAATCTCACCTTTAAATCTCTTGGTCTCACACGGGGGTCCCTCTTACGCCTCCAGTTAACTGTCCTAAGCTGAGCACATCTCACACCCTAGCCGAGAGTTTCCCCACTGCGCCTCGCAGCCGTCGCTTCTTCTAAGCGCAGCTGAAGCAGCTCATGTGCAAAGCTACCGCACTGAGCTGAGGGCCGCTCGTAGTTACCCCCAGCCCTAGCTGACGATCACGTCCGTTTTCATGTCGTGGTATTGGGTGGTTCGTGGGCCGGGCTGGTGAACATGCGGGCCTCGCGTTCCGGACCGTTCACCTAATCGAAGTGGCTAGTCAGGGGCTATGCTCGATTTGGGCGCGCTAATTCCACTTCCGTCGCTCAGCTGCGATTTGGCTGACGGAGCGTGCGCTGGAGGGATAATGCATTGTGCGGATTGGTTTGTTGCGTTCAAAAGGCGGAGAGGAGTATCAAAGGGTGTCCTGGTTGATGGAAGCGAAAAATGCTTGCTGAAAGGTGTCTCGTGAACATGCTGGCAGTGTCTGGACAAGATGCTGTGTTGACTTTCGTGCAAAAGCTGAGCTGCAGTCAGCGTTGGCAAATTATGCTGATAGGAGATCCGCCAGGCAGAAAACTGCAGGTTGAGATATCTTGTAGAAGAAAAATGTGTTAAACCTTAGATTTCGTTTTCGTCTTCGTCTTGAATACCACTTTTCAGACTGCACTTGATTATACCCCAACATATTTAAGGTCTGAAAAACTGCGTCCGCAAAGAGACTGGCAGATGACACAATGAACCGAATTCACGGGGCTAGAGCAAAGAGTGTTCAAGGAAACTACTTCGATTTGAATTGTCCTTGGCAGAGATTTGACGCGTAATTCTCTGCTTCAAGGCAGAGAAATTGGGGTATAGTATTTAAGCAATCCAGAACCAGATCTTCTGAAAGACGTTCTTGGGTACCGGCGCTCCAGAAATATCGTTCGCACACAGCTCATCCATCTCCCTCTTACCACTCAGAACATCGATATTCTGCACTTTGATGAAGAAGGAAGTGCGGTAGTAAACCTTGTGGCCAAGATACAGGACCAAGAATATGGGGATAGTGATGTATGCAGCCAGGAAGTCAGAAACGTCCCAGTTGCCATTAGCGAAGATGCCAAAACCGTTGGTGATAGTAAGGAGCGAGACGACGAAGAGGATGATCCAGACGAAGTATGGCTGGAACCTTGTGCGGTAAGGCAACTGGTCAAGCATGTTGTTGAAGATCATGGCCTTACGGAAGCGGATGTATGTGATCATGACAACGATCCACGCAATGAAACCGGAGATCGTCGAGATGTTCGAGAACCAAGTGAATACTTGAGCACCAGTGCTCGAGACGTTGAGGTAGGACAGAAGACCGACGGCCCAGGTCGCAAGAACTGCAACCCAGGGGACTCCGTTCTTGCTCGTCTTGCCGAATACCTTGGGAGCATCGCCGTTCAGCGCCATGCCGTACAAAACGCGCGAACCGGAGAAGAGGAAAGCGTTGCCAGCCGACCAGGCAGATGTCAGAACAGCTGCGTTGATAGCATGGTTCAGGCCGCCGATACCAGCCCTCTGGATACCGATAACGAAAGGCGACGCAGAGGCGTTCGAGTTCGGGCTGAGCAACTGCGGGTCATCGGAGGGGACAATGACACCAATGATGAAGGAGCCAAATCCGTAGAAGATTGCCAAACGATAGATGAAGCGGCCAGCGGCCTTCGGGATGTTGCGGCGAGGTGCAATGGTCTCACCGGCACTGAGCGCAATCAGCTCAGGCGAAGTGATGAAAGCGAATCCAGCGCGAACAAAAGCTGTCCAGAATGCCAAAAAGTTGCCAGCACTGCCTTCGACAAGATATGGCTTGAACGCGCCAGGATCCTGCCAGTACCTGAAACCAAGACGGCCCTGACCGTTGGGGCTACCGCCCAGCATAATTGTGAAACCGACGATGATCAAGCCCATGATGGTGATGAATTTGATGGAAGCAAACCAGAACTCAGCTTCACCGAAGATGCCAACGGCGACGATGTTCAGGAATAGGACAATGACCAGGAAAATCGTGATCCACACAGCAACGTGAACACCGGAGTTCCAGTAGTCAAGAAGAATGGCTCCGGCAGTGGCTTCGGCGGCGACCAGAATGGCGTACGCATACCAGTAGTTCCAGCCAGCAGCGAACGCCAACGAAGGGTCAACAAACCGTTTGACGAAGTATGGGATGGTGATTCCGGACATCGGTAGATAGGTGACTATCTCCGCAAGGTTGTTCATGACATTCCAAACAACGATCATCATAGCCAGGTAAGCCATGAAGAGTGGTGCAGGACCGACGAGGGCAAGGATTCCGCCCGATCCAACGAAGAGACCTGTTCCGATGGCACCTCCAAGAGCCCTGTACGCAAATCAGCTATTTCAATGAGCACATCTGACTTCTCAGTAACATACAAGAACTGAATGTGTCGACTCTTCAGTCCACGGTGGGTATTGCCTCCTCGCCCTGTTGCCTCACCAACTGTGGCAGCGCCATGGACGAAGGGCTCTTCAGTGTATGTGGTGGACTTGTCGTGGCCATACTGCTGAGCTTCATAGCCTTTCTCAGCATCAGCATCGACCATGTGGTGGTTCGGCATCTTGAAGATAGACAGTGGCAAAAATCTGGGGTAATATGCCAAGGTAAGACTGCGGAGACAGTTGGGTGGATGCAAAGCGTTCCCAGTCCAAACTGCCGTGTGTCACGAAGCAGCGACAAGCACGATACTCTTATACGATCGCCGCAGGTCGTGAAGGGCGGCGCCAGTGTGCTCGAGCAGAGTTTTCCACGCAACTCGCCCGGCGCCTCAGACGCTGATATGCCAACGTCTTGGCTATCACGCATCCCACATACGGAAGCGGTTTGGGCAGGTCGCTTCCATTGTTACCATGACAGGGATCTGGCAACCATGCCCACGAGTTCCCCAGACTGCAGCCAATTATCGTTACGTACAACCCCAGATCTTGGGTGCTCCTATGCAAGATGGCCTGAGGATTAAAGTCGCGAAAATTGGAGCTGCTATTCGAGTGAATTTACAAGCCGAGTTTATGCGTAGATCGCATGCGAGCGAGTGATGGTCGCAGAGCGGAAGTTGAGCCGTGCGTCAGCAGAGGGCTCGGTTTCTGTCGGTGTGGGGCCATGAGGCTCAATCCACATGGCTGCAATGCTGTTCGAGAAGCCTACTAGCGCACGACAAGCGGTTTGCAAATCCAAATGGTGGGATATGGGGTCGAACTTTGCATATTGTTCGTGGGTCTGGGGAACGCGGGGAACGTAAAAGGCGATGACCCTCGGTAGCCGGAGGGATGTGGCATGGGTACCGGGGGATTTCAAAGACGGATACGAAGCAACATGGAAGGATTTCATCGTGCCTTTGATTGGCATGAAGTATCTGCAAAGGCGTGCTCGAGCTTACAGGCCTATCTTGGCTTATCAGTAGAGGATCCACAAGCCTGAAGATACGGTATCAACAGTGTGGGCCTGACTGATGCGCGACATTCCTACAGCGCCCAGCGTGCGGAGTAGCTAGATAGTCAAACGCCGAGAAATCGAGAGATACTACTCCGCGTACAAGACTCTTGGTCCGGCTACCGTATGATGCCTGCCCAAGCTCCGCGGCAGTCGACCGTGATAGGCGTGTGCATAAGTCAGACGTCACCACCTGATGCTTGTACGCCTGGACAACACCCGCACAACCTCCAGTATCGATTACTTCTGGGACGGCGAATGGCCAACACCATTCATAGGTTGGTTTGGACGCCTTGATCTTTACTGGTAATGGTTGAGGTGCCTACTTACGAGTCGATATCGGTCGAATTGGCCGAAAAAGTCCTTGCCCAAGCGCAAAAACACAGCATCGCATAGTTGGGAATATGGAGGAATTTTCGAAGCCCTGCTAGAATGCCAAACTCCGTCCCTCACGGTCTTCCACACGTCCTGGTCGCAGCATCGGAAGCATTTTGCAGGTCTTCCAGGTGAGGTACAAGCCTTAAACTATATTAGGCGATTCGTTCGCACAACACCGCATTGTGTGAGGGAAGTGGTGCGATCCATTTATCATCTTCGTATCATTTTTGCAAGTCGTGCTGACGCCTCTTTCAGGCTCATCAAGTGATCCAGCTGCCCTAGCCATCCCCGCACTCCTCCTTCATTTCAGTAACCCCGATAGTATGTATCTTGCAGCAGTAACGCGCCAAATCGACCATATCCTGCACAACGCCCCCCGTCTTCCTACTGGTGCCATCTCGCACCGCGAGGCATCTGCATCTGCGTGGGCAGATTTTGTTTACATGTTTCCTCCATTTCTAGCCTATTGTGGAGCATATTAGCGAGACGAGGCGATGCTTCGGGAAGCCGTGCGCCAATGCAAATTGTAGTGTGAGCTGCTTGCAAAGCCAAGTGGGCTATGGAGGCACATAAGGACTGTTGGCGAGCACGTGCCTGGCGAGAGAACATGCGACGACGAAGGGTGCTGGAGTACCTCGAACGGCTGGGCAGCTGCGGGCATGGCCAGAGAGCTAGCTACCATCCGTGGCTCAACCTTCGCAGCGCAAATGATAGATGAACAACGTCTGTTGAGAGAGATGATCGAAGACATCGTGTGTGGTGCTGTTGAGGCCGATACTGATGGGTCTGGCTTGTTGCGCAACTACCTTAACGATGCCACATGGTGGGGTGAGGTAGCTGGTACAGCGCTGTTGACTGCCACAATATTTCGGATGGCTGTCATGGTTCCTGATGTCTTCGGTGCAATTAAGTACATCGATTGGGCTTCAAGGAAAGTGGAAGTCGTCGGCCATCATATTGACGAGACGGGTACTGTCGCGCCTGTTGTCAATGCCCTCAATGAAGGCCAGGCGAAGCCTTTGCAGGGTGTCAATCCAGAAGGCCAAGCGTTTGTAGTACTGATGCACACTGCGTGGCGGGATTGGAAGATGTAAGAAGTGAGATTGTCTCAAATGCATGGGGATTCATGATGGCAATGGTACAAATATCTCACACTTATGTAACGACAAGTAAACAACAGAGTGAGTTTGCTCAAGTCGTACTACCACGCGGCCTTGCTGGACTCCTAGGAGGCGTTCTGGGAGCATTCGGTCTGCTGAAATTAAGCTCCCGACCCGAGCCTGCTATTGGCCCAGGCACAGACAAAAGAGTCGAACTGCCATCAGACGTGGACTGAAGCCGCGGCGAAGCTTGAGGAGTCAGGCGAGGCATACCTGCAGGACTTGGGCTACTGCTCTCAATGCGCTGTTCCTCTGTCGAAGCATCTCTCGAACGGCGGTTTTTTGCTTCCCGCTGTCGGAGCCCCAGGTCGAAAGATTGCAGGGCATTCCTCGACCCCCTCGCGCCGTGCCGTCCAAATCGATTGTCGCGGTCCTCATCCTTCTCCTCCCAGAAGCTCTCCCACCCAGCGAAGATTGGCAGAGCAAGTAGCAGGACAGGCAAGAATTGTCCGAAGTTCCAGGCGCTCTCACTTCCTTCGATATTGACTCCTTCAGGTGGGCTACCGAGTGCCTGAGTCTCTGATAACCCGGTGCTAGCCATGTATATTCCGTAGATGGCATAGACGGGTGCGACAACCCAGGTACGCAGTAAGGCACCGATGTACCAAACATACCAATACCACTGCCCTTTCTTGTCACTTATGGTGGGGTCTTTGAGCCAGTACATAGCTGCGATCACAGCAGCGTGGCCACCAATAGCGCCAACGAGGAGGGTCGCCCACTTTCCACCAAATGCTGCTGAGAATTCTGGTCGGTCTTTCTGGAAGAAACAGGCCAAGGAATCTGCAAGTTGGATATCGGCAAGATCGTAAGAGTATGCTACGAACGATGTATAGCCAAGTAGACCAAGATTGGCCAACATGAAGAAGATGCGCGGCAGGTTGATCCATTTGTTCTTCACAAAATAGTTTCGCAAAGCCACAACCGTAAGTAGGTGCGTGACTGTGGTAAGGAAGGCAAGGTCGACTACGATTCTGAAATGGTATACTGACATTGAACAATGCTTGATCATGGCGGTGAACTGAATGGCAAGACCAGTGAGTAGCTGGGTATCAGAGAAAGCAAGAAGATTCTTGCTCAGCACTCTCGACCAGAAAGCAACACTTCTCCAATACGGACCTTGGTTGTGTTGCGCGTTCTGATTCTGCTCGTACGTGGGCTTGTCCTTCATGAAGTGTCGTCTGAAAAAGTTGACGATTTCCTCGAAACGGTCTAGGAAAAGCACTGTGAAGGCTATCAAGAACGCGAGACATGTCATCGATAAGAAACCGACGATGACCTATGGTGATGTTAGCACGGATTCCACGTCTGATTTTAAGAGTCCGCACCCCAATTCCTGCGACATCAGGGTCAGCTTCGACCCTCGTTTGGTTTCTAAGGCATGTTGCCTCTGCACAGTCGAGTAGTTTCCAGCCCATGGTAGCTGGGGCTGAATAAGGCACGCAATGTGAGACCTTATGAAAGACAAGGTTTGCTTGATTGTGTTTGACGCGTGAAGGTCATAAACGCGGGAGAGTCGATCGCAGCTGAAGTTTTCTTGTTAGTCTTTATGTGAGTGTGCGAGTCTCAGCTCGCCCCTGGAGCTGCAGCGGCGGTTCTGCGTCGCACGTCAGCCTTGGGGGCTGTTTGAGCCTCATCAGAGGGCTGTGCCGCAAACTGCGGTTTACACTTAAGACATCTCTGTCTTCTGATGTACGATCTGCGGCGGAACCATTCAGAACAAAGTTAGAAACACATAACCAAGGTTCGGGGCTTGAAATGATGCAATGCGGCGGAGACTCAGCTCTCATTGGTGTGGGCGGGGGCTCAGCCCTGCCACTGACACCGAATCTGGCTCGTGGTAGGCTGTGCCAGACGCACAACCTCTGAATGCCATGTTCGCTCTACTAGAGTATGCACAGTAAAAATATGTCGCTACACAAAGATGCCTCTCCTTCCTATGCCAACATTACAGCCAGTATCCAGGCTCTTTTCGCTCCTTCCGCGGGCTGCGTCTTCAAAAGTATTATGTAAAATAGGCTGTATCCTGAAGTGGTAAATCATTATAAGTCGAATCCGCTTTCGATAACAAGGGCGTAAAAGTCTATCGTGAGTCCTAATTGCGCCGAAGCGCGCATGCAGAGAATGGTGGGTTGCGCCGTCGTGTCTATTCGTTTCGCGGTGAAGCCAAAATGAACTTGTAGTCTTTTGTGCCATCACAGGAATTTAATCCGTGCGGCCCTTCTCGGGGAAGGTACCACTGGCGGTGCCGTTAACTTTGGCATTCTTCTCCCTTGTCTGCTTGGGGATTGTCAAGCAGTTGATGCCAAGGTAATTGCAGATGCTTGTGATGACGAGATGAGCCCAGCGGCCATACACGATAGCGGCAAAGACGAAGTACGCGCGAAGGTACCACAGTTCAGTCTTGGCAGACAAAGGTCCGAAAGTGGTTCCGGGGATCGTAAAGTACGGGTGGTTGACAAGAAGGGCACCCCCGATCATGGGCGCCAGCATCACCGTCCAGTACGGGAAAGGTTGATGAGTAAGATGGGCCAGGATGATCTTAGTCGTCATGCGCCCAAAAACCAGGGATGTGGTCAAGCAGTACAGCACCAGATGGTTATCCGCGAGCAAGTGCGAGTATGGAGATCCGAGCCAAGCAATCGTGCATACAGTGAAAATGACGAGAGGAGTCCACTCATAGATGGTTGGGAGGAAAGGCTGGTTCCTGGAGCGGCGAGCCTTCGCAACGTTGACCAGACACGCTGGTACGTGGGCGACGAAGAACGTGAACAGGATGATGGGAACCCAGAGTTCCTTCAGCGTGACTTCGCCGATCTCAGCCTTGTACGAGGGGAAGTAGTGGGCAAGAGGAGTCGACCAGATCTCAGGGCCGAAGTAGCCAGACATGCAGATGAAGGTACACGCAAGAATCAATCCCTCTGTACTATGTCAATTGGGAGTCGTAAAAAACCGGGGACAGACAAACCTGTGGGTCCATTGAAATATCCAAGATACAGCGTATGTGTGTGGTACGTCTCCCAGGTGGAAAGGAACATGGGCAGCACTGGTACAAGGGCAGTGAAGGCGCCAATCTTAGTGGAGCCGTATCCAACAGCTGCGGTCTCCAGAAGACTAGCAAGGGTGCAGTTCAGAGAGTCAATTCCATGACTGTGTCAAGATCAGTTAGGCCTTTAGCGCAGTCGAGGCAGTGTACGTACTCGAACAGCTCACCGAGTGGGCTGGAAGTTCCGGTGCGACGCGCTTGCTTGCCGTCGACGTTGTCCATGGTGGAATACATCCACATGCCGAATGCGAAGCTGTAGTATACCCATGAAGGCGCCTGCAATGCTGTGAGTTCTCCGTTGTGAGGTAGGAGCATCATGGGGCGGACTGACCGGTCCGACGAGGTCCGGTATGTAAACTTCGAGCAATGCGACATTCCCAAGGATGAAGAAGAAGCCTAATAATGTGACAAGATTGGGCGCAATCCACATAGGAAGTAGCTCCACGAAGCCATTCCACTATGTCATGTCAGGTCGTGCGCAATCGAAAGGTCGATGTGAAAGGGGCCGTACGTAATGCTTGAGGATGTAGCGGGAGATGAAGGACTTGTCGACGCTCGAATATTTGTACGTCTTGAGGTGCTGCAACGCTTCCTCAGAGACGCATTCATGCTTCGCAGTATCTGCAAATTGTCAGCAGCTAATTCCATGGGCTTGCAGGACACGCGCGCAAGGGAGTTCACACCTTTGCTCGGCGGCATCTTTGGACTGGTGGCGGGTGGAGGGAGCGACATGAGTTTGGTGGGGATGGCGGGATATATATGAACGCGACTCTAAGCCATGCAGATGCGGGGGATCTTGCAACGAAACCAACTCTTGCGGTGTGGGATGGCAGCTCGGAATCGTGCAGCCATCGCGGGCGTCAAACTTCTAAGGGACGGACCTGCCGCTTCCATCGCGCTGCAGGGATCAATTGTGGCGCCGCGCGTCATTGGCGCAGCATCAGCCCGTCTTGCACGTGAAACCCACCCACGCCCTGGGATTCTCGTGGCACTCGCGAGGGAGTCAACACCCAGGCACAGCACGACATCAATAAGAGTCCAGGCCGAACGCACAATCTCAGAAGATCGGTGCAGTGTCGTTCAGTTAGCTTTTGGGGCTCGCCCGGAGCTTCATCACGCTAGAACCGGCATGACTTAGCTTGATGCAGAGAACGTGGTACAATTGAGCGCGGATAACACACAAGCAGACCTGCTCACGACAAAGATGGCAAATTGACACAGAAGACAGATAGTCGGCCACTCGCTGCTGTAGATACTCCACCAGGCGAGCGGAGATGTGGGTGTATGGAGGAACTGAACGGAGACAGGATCAACATTATAAGCAATATATATGTATGGGCCAAACCCACTCTTCACATACGACCATAGGACGTTGAAAACAAGGCTTCCCGTTCGCTCAGCCCTATTTAAGCAACGTACCGGCGGATTAGTAGTTAGGTGGGTGACCACTAGCGAATACCCGCTGTTGTATGTCTTTTGTCTCACGCTTTTTTTTTCTAATGTTATACATTATCCGGGTCTAAGAGGTAGCTAAACTTCAGAAGAAAGCCATCAACAACAGAAACGATGCAGCAAAGAAGAATTTTGAAGTCAAGGAACATGGTGCAGGCATTCTCCTACCTCAAATTCACGAACTGTACGCTCATCCAGTAAGTTTACCTTTGGGAATCCTGGTGAAGGACAGTGCGCGGGCCTCGAGTTTTGAAATGAGCATGAGGACTGAGAAGTTGACACCTCCATCAGCAGCTTCCTAACAATGAACGTGCTTGGATGAGGGTACCGAGTTTCGAGGTTATGGAACTTGAGCCTTGGCGCCGTTCCTAATGCGATTTTGGAAGGCTGTCCTAGATAAACAAAGTATGTGGTTCCGTCACTTCGGGACCCTTTCAGTCCCGCTCTTCGTACATTTTGCAAAAAGTGCGTCCAATATCTCTTCGCCTCAGTGCCAATACAACCTTGTTCTGGCATGGCGATAATGGTATCACTCTTTGGTCAAATCTTGGGCATCTGCACATCGTAGTCCATATGTCGACCCCTTCGAAATCCCGCTCACTTCAACGGACTGACTGAGCTGAACCTCGGAGGTGCGGAAGTGAGCTACCACAAAGTAGCGGCTAAGATGTACCCACCCTTCGCCGACATAGAAATACCTTGCTGTGACAGCAAATGTGCGAGTCTGGTCTGAAACTATCTCATATCGCTACCCTTCGGTATCGAGTTGTTCTCAAAGATATAACGATAGCTCTATATAATCCACAATCCGCAAAAGATGCTGTATGTATGCATCGCTTAAGGCCACAAGTAGGTTTGCGCAAGTACTCCTAGAAGGTCAGTCAAGGGTATGTAAGAGAGCGATCTGACTGTTCCGATGACGAAGGGTGATGTAACAGCTTGGACAATGAGCGACTACCATAGACATACTTTGGTGTGGAAGTGGCTTCGTGGTTCGTGGCGCAAGGTGGGGGTTATCTCGAATTAGCATGATGCAAAGGGAAAAGCTGTTGTGTCTGATCAAACTGAGAATATCTCGATTGCGAGCTAGGTTGACCAAGAACATTATGCAGACCATGAACTACGCAGTCGTGTGGAACACGTGCAGTGAACGCGTCGAAAATCATGAACGATGATGATTGGCTAGGAAAGCAAAGCGCCATCACGCTCGAGAACGCGACCCTGGCCCTCGGAACCTGGACCGATCCGCCGCCCAGAGATCGATGATGCAAGAGAGTCTGCGGCTGATTGGCATTTTGGCAGTGTGACAATCGCATGGAGTGCGCGTTTCCCATGATGACGATTATTGTGGAGTAGTCATCAATATGCTTGACGCGTGCGTTCGTCGCTCGTTGCTTCCACCTTGATCCGTACTCTTTCCTTAGACTTGACGACATCAACGATTGAATTCAGCTGTCAACATGTCGCGCAATAACGAGCAGACGCCGCTGCTTCAGGAAAGATGGAACCAGGAACAGGAGAATCGAACTGTATGACGCTGTGCTGTATGCAAGCTTCAAAGACAGCGTTGCTGACGTAGGAACAGCACCTTCGGATTGAAGACTTGCCTAAGGAGAATAATCCAAGGGAATGGTCCCGATGGAACAAGATGGCCAATGTAGTGGTTATTGCTGGCATGTCAAGTCAGTATTCCCAAGTTGTTTTCGTTGTCACTTACTAACGACGATAAGTTTTGAGCCCACTTGTCAGCAGCATGTTTACTCCAGGTATTGCCCAAATCGCCGAGGATCTAAACACCTCTACGACCGCGGTCATTGGCACCACAACCGGATATGTTGTCATGTTGGGTATTGGGCCACTTCTACTAGCACCTCTATCTGAGACGTTCGGTCGCCGCAACCTTTACCTGACGTGTTTTTCTATATTTGCTCTTTTGCAAATACCGACCGGCTTCTCTCCTAACATCTACTTTCTCATCACTATACGCAGTATTGCTGGCTTCTTCGGCAGTGTAGGTGTAGCCAACGGAGGTGGGACGATCTCAGGTATGTTCGTGGAAAGTAACGCACGTTAGACCAATACTCACAGCTCTCCAGACATGTTCATTCCTAGCGAACGAGCCGGGGTCTTCGGGTGGTATCTACTGGGACCTCTCCTTGGTCCAACCATCGGGCCTTTACTTGGAGGCGTAATCGTACAGGAACTGGGATGGCGCTGGACATACTGGATCATGGCCATCGTCTCTATCGTGAACACAGCAGCTGGCTACTTCCTTCTACGCGAGACCTATGTACCTCGGATTTTGAGTCAGAAGAGAGATGAGTTTGAGCGTGATGCAGCAAATTCTGACGGGGCGAAATACTCGTTCGAGGGCGAAGACACCCGTCCCCTCCGCCAGAAGATTTTGCACTCACTGAAGCGACCGCCGAAGATCTTCGCCCAGCCTATTGTTGCGATTATGGCAGTCTATCAGGCTTTGATCTTCGGAACGACTTTCAGTATCTACACCAACATGCAAAAGATCTATTCCGAATTATACGGCTTCAACACTGAGCAGGTCGGTCTACTCTATCTTGGACCTGGTCTTGGTTTTCTCTTCGCAGTCACGGTCCTCGTACCTCGGATCGACACGGTCTACAAAAGCCTGGCTGCGAAACATGGGGAGAAGGCTAAGCCAGAGTACCGTTTGCCGCTGGCGAACATCGGGGCGGTGTTAATTCCAGTATCGTTGTTCTGGTTTGCCTGGACGGTTGAAAAGCACGCACACTGGTTTGCCTCCATTTCAGGGACATTCTTCTACGGCATTGGTCAGGTTATGATCCTGAATTGTACACAAAACTACTACATTGACAGCTTCGAGAAGTATGCAGCAAGTGCGATCGCTGCAGGTACCGTTTTTCGAAGCTTAGTTGGCGGCGTTGTGCCTTTAGCAGCGCCGGGCCTGTTCGAGAAGTTGGGCTACGGATGGGGCATTAGTGTATTCGCGTTTATTGGGGTGGTGCTTGCACCTGCTCCAATTCTCTTCTATGTCTTTGGCGAAAGGATTCGCGAGCGCTTTCCCGTCGACTTGTAGCACCCGGATGGTCAAAAGACATAATTCAACAACTTGAGAGCGGTACGCTCTACCATCGCAGCCTTCCAATAGACAAACCTCAAAAGTCAGCACTAATTTCCGTCTGGAGCCGCCGTTTTCATGGATTTAGCACTGAGAGACCACGCTGGAATCCAAATTCTAATCTATTCATAGATATCTAACCTCCAGAACGCCACATCGTCATTAGTGAACATCCTTATGAGTGTTTGGTTTGTGCAATCTAGTTCCTCAACTCGCATAGTCGTACATTCTCCTCTCTCTCACTCCATTCCGGTTTGTCCTCTCTCTGGCTCTCAACGCTGGCATTGACCAAGTCCCGTTCGCAGCGCCACCAGTTGCCATCGGCAGTCCTGTTCCCATACTCGCAGTAGGGTCACCCATCGTAGGGTCGGTCAAAGTCGGGTCGCTTACAGTTGGATCGCCCTCCATGGGCTCCTCGTCAATCAGCTCCCCGCCCAAGGGCACCTCATCGACAGGTGTTCCGTCAACAGGTTCACCATCGATAGGCATTCCATCAGTTGGCTCGCCATCAATCGGCATTCCATCAAGAGGTTCACCTTCAATGGGCGTCCCTTCCACAGGTTC